>CP126892.1:115897500-116535000 GCA_030440675.1 Furcifer pardalis
TCCAAAGCCAAAGAGCCAGCACTGTCTGCTTCTGCAGACGTTTCCGTGGTCATGTGGCAGGCATGACTAGACATCGGAGTGCTCGGAACTTTGTTTATCTTCCCACTGAAGTGGTCCCTATTTATCTACTTGCATTTTCTTGCTTTCGAAATGTTAGGTTGGCAAGAGCTGGGACAAAGATGGGAGCTCATTCCATCCTACAGTAATCGGGAATCGAACTGCTGACCTCCCACCTTCCAGTCAGCGTCTTAGCCACTTGAGCCACTGCAGTCCTCTACATCAGAGGTATAAAGATACAAAACATTAGATTTCAGTAGTTTGTGTGGTACAATGGGAAAGCAGTAGTAATTGCTGCTATTTGAATATGTAAACATAAATGTGATAATTTTATGAATGCAGGTGTGATACAATTTGAGTCATTTTATAATGTATTATAGTTAAGGAATCTTAGGCTGTTGGGCAAATAAAATCTTAAATCAGATAATAAAATCTATCACATTGAAAGTTGAGAAAACCTCTACCTAGATAAGAAATGACTAATAACAGTGGTTCATGTGTTGGAAAGCTCCAGGAGAGACTACTGCAATGCTTACTACATAGAGCTGTCCTTGAAGTCAGTATGAAAACTTCAGTAGGTCCAAAATGCAGTGGTGAGTCTAATTATTGGTACCAACAGATATGGACATATATCTCTAATCCTGGCATGCTTCCATTGACTTCCCTTTAATGTCAAGAAGTTGGTTATTACTTTAATGATTTAGGACCTTGATACTTGTTGGAATTGTCATCGTTGTCATTGTTATCATCATCATCATTGACTGCAATTAGTATCCAAGAATGCATTTTTTTCTGAAGCAGGAAAATTTCACTGACATGAATTTGTTTAAAGTGAATCCCAGCTTGCCATGAAGTAACCCACACACTATGATCTTGGAGCCATCTCCTGCTGTACATATGAAACGTGACATGCAGGATTTAATACCGGGACTGCAATGGACTGCCACAGCCTTGGGGATATGGACAAGGTGTGCCTTCACAGCCAGTCCATCTGGCATGGTCTCTTCTGCCTTCATGACCACTGAGAATCAGAGTTCCTCCTCTGTTCATTTTGCCGTTGGGCCCAATATGATAGTTTCTAGTGGCATTTCCTCCACTGAGGGAGACTATCACCCCCACCTAAAGGGGCTCATCCACCTGTAGCCATTGGTCCCGTTAGGGAGTCAAGTTAATTAATGACTGCCTGACACTCAGCATTCCAACAGGCATTCCTGTAGGAGAGGCATTCCAACACTGTTACTCATTCTACCTGCTATAAATAGTATCATCTAAAGACAGCAAAAGAATAGGCATAAGGAACCACACTTTCTCAAATGTGGACCTGTCTCTTTGGAACAAAGCTTCCAACAGTGACTTGCCAAGTGCCTTTCCATGCAGTTTTTTATAAAACAGAAATGGGTAAAAACAAAACTATTTAAAGTTGCTTTTAATTAATGTTTTACCTAGGATTCTCTTATTTCAATTCATGTAACTCTATTTGTAGCTAGGTTTGCTAGTAGCAGAGGTTTGCTTATTTGTTGATACTGTTCTATATTCTATTTGTATTTTATTTGTTTCAATTTATTTACCGTGACCCACCCAAAGAGTAATTGCACTGTGGCAGGGAAGGCCAAACCATGGCTTGTGGGCCAGACTCGTCCTTTGGCACTATTTCATGTGGCCCGCCACTGCCCTTGCCAGTACCAGAAGTGGAAGCAGACACTTTTACAAAAGCTGTAAAACATGCTCGTGCATGCGTAAATGCAACCGCGCCTGCCATAGATGCACCCACAGCTATCGTAAACACGTTTATGACAGCCGCATATGTGTTTTACAGCAGTGTTTATGGCAGGAAGAACCACATCACCATCCTGCTCAGCTGTCCTAGGGGCATGGTCCAGCTCACAGTGTGAAAAGTTTGGGAATACCTGCACTGTGGGATAGAAATGATACATGTTCTATGAGACATTAATAAAGCATACTCAGATCTAACAAAATGAAGACAGGAGATGTTATGTGTACAATTCCCTGCCTTCAGTCTTGGTTTAAGTCAAACCATAACTTGCTATTTTCTCTGAACTAGCAGGTAGTAATTTATACATTGCTTTACAAGTTAGGGACAAAAATGAGGACCAAACTTCAAACATCATGTCCAAGAGAAATGAAGACAGGAGAAGGGAGTGCAGCTGTAATGGAGAATGACGTCTACTTGGAATAATCAAACAGAGAAGTCATGGAGGAAGGATGGTGCTTAATGGCTGTAGCTAGCATTTGCGTCAGGCACAGGTCAAGTCTCCAGCCACTGTGCTGTCCAAAAGATCTACCCCTTGCATGATGTGGCAACATTGTGATGAGAGGACTGAACCACAGAGATAGCCAGAAGTCCACATGAGTCCCTTTGACCACTTGAATGTGAGACATCCTCCTCCAAAGCTAGTCTGAAGCCTGGCAGTTTTCTCCAGGACTCTTTGTGCCATAATTCTTCTGGGGAGTCTGTTTAATGGTATTGGGATTCCATACATCTGCTTGTCATTAAATTGATCCTGCTGAATAGCTTCCTTCACAGGGGTTTTGTATGTCACATGGGATAATATCTGAAGGAAGACGTAAAACAGCACATTAAGAGTCAATAAACTTTTAGTACAGTGCAAAAAATAAAATAAAAGACCAGTTATTATGAGGAAAGCCTTGCTACACCTGACCTAATTCTTGGGAAGAAATTTCTTGCTGGTGCGTTTCTAATGCCTGTAGCCACCAAAACCGAGGGATCAAGTAAGGTTGGGAGGCTTAAGATCAGGAATGGCTATTTGCACAAGGACATCTCAAACACAGAGGTTCCAAAAATATATACACATTTTAAGAGGTGTTATCTGTGTCTTACTTTTTGAGGTTGAATTTAATTAATGTGTAGTATGATGTTGAGTCAAAGGAATTAATGGAAATATCACCATATGACAAGCAGAGCAATCAAAGAAAATGGCAGACACATGGTTGTCATTTGAGGATCGCAAGACCATTTTGAAGAGGTGCGGTTGAATTTCACCCCACGTTCTCCTGACTTAACACCCCTTTACTTCTAACCTATGGGGACATTAAAGGAGGTGGTATATCATAGAAAACTAGCTATACTTGTGGTATGTCAGGAAGGAAACGGCATGCCCAGTGATACAAGTGGACACTTTTGTCAACATAGCTCAAGAAGTAGTTTGCTATAACCAGAAGTGTGTGGATGCTGATGGTAACCACTTTGAGCACCTTGTGTAATTGCAGGAGGCAAACATGACTTGTATTCATCTTTTGTTATCATTATATATTGAGTATTACAATTCTAATACAGTTTTTTTCCATTTATTAAAATGTGTATACATTTTGGCACCCTCTGTAGATCGTGGTCAGGATGTGAGATAAGTCTTTACTTCCTAGGATCACTCTTTAATGAGTCCACCCAAAGCAACCATCCACTAAGTCTGATTGGTACCGAGATTAAATCAACTGGACATTCTGCTTCATATGGACAGCGATTTCTGATACCCATCAGTTCTGCTACACAGCCCAGTCTGTGAACTCACCTACAGAACTGATTAACAAGAATGTCAGTATTCTTGCCTCAGTTTTTCACCTGAAGAACACAGTGGTCCTCCTCCATATTCTCCCCAATATTGCTTCCACTGCATTTAGGAAAATTATCTTAATGTACACTAAATTTGATATATAAATGGAAGGTTTCTAACTTGAAAGGCTTCTATCTTCTCATCTTGCATTGATTTGATCTAGCATTTACAAACAGCTTCTGTGAAACAATCAGGCTTTTCTTGTGCAGTTTATTGATAAGTACTGATGAAATGTCATTTTGAGTTGAACCTCTGCTAGATGTTCAGTGGTCAAAGATATTGAGCTTGATATTTGAAGAATACATCATGGCTGACTTTAAAATCGAAGAAAACAAAATTGAGCTAGGCATATTGCTATTGATGGGAAGGACAATCTAAAGCAGTGATTCTCAACCTTCGGGCCATGGGCAGGATGTGTCCAGGAAGTACCATGTGGTGGAGGAAGTGCAAAATGGCCATCCGACCCTCAAAGCTATCTGAGGGAGTGTGACCCAGACCCCGGCATAAAAAGGTTGAGAACTCTTGATCTAAAGAAACAAAATGCAGGGCAAGAAACAACAGGGAAGAAATAGAAAAAAGATGAGTTACATGAGATTTAGTCATTTGGTTTGCTCCTCTTGGTCTGGGACAGCGGTGGCTCAAGCGGTTAAGATGCTGAACTTGAAGACTGAAAGGTCGGAGTTCGGTGCCGAAGTACTGCATGACGGAATGAGCTCCCATCTCTGTCCCTGCTCATGCCAACCTAGCAGTTCAAAAGCAGGAAAACAAGTAGATAAATAGGGACCACTTTGGTGGGAAGGTAAACAATGTTTTGTGCTCTCTGTTGTCTAGGCATTCCTGCCACATGAATACAGAAACATCTGCAGACACAGACAGTGCTGGCTCTTTGGCTATAAACAGAGATGAGCACTGAACCCTACAGTTGGATATACTGGCTTTCGAGCAAAGTTGACCTTGGTCTGGGATCCTATATGTATTTACACTTGACACAGTTCTAAGTATTTAATATGTCAGTGTATTCTGTAGTTTAATTTATTCTAATGTTTTTAAAAGTGCTTGGTACCTTTAATATTTCAAGCAAGGTAACTTGTTCGCTCAATGGGCAGGACCCTTTTAAATTTATTTTTAGACACTAGATTTGTGAATGATTTATGAGACACTGTTGCTCTATACATGCAGAACAATATTTCACCTCAGCACTTCCTACTGTAGACCTTAGAGTGGTACCACTTCTCACACACATGTACTGAAAAAGAAAGAGCTAATAATGTGATGCTCCTGTTGGAGCCTACAAAATCACCAGATGTAAAACTCAATCAGTTTGGGGATTAACGAACAGCCATATTTTGTTGTTATGACATGAGATATTGAAAAATGCATCACAGAAACATCGGACTGTGATGCCTAGTTAATAATAATACCGCAAATCATAAATAACACTATATTGTTTCCATATTCTATCATGGTTTCTGTCAGAAAGCATTATCACATGAGGAGTACTAACATTTCTGCCTCAGGCAGCAACAGTTTATTTTAAAATATATTCTCTAACACTATGAAAATATTCAGTGAACATTACTAAGAATAAGTTGTTAAATAGTAAGAATCTTATTGCAATATTAGATAGAAGCAAAAAGTTATGGAACATTTGAAGTCACTTGCTCTGCATACCAGAAAGAAGTTACAGTTAGCAACAGGAAACTTAGTCCATACCTGGTACATTTATTCTACACATGTGCTACCTCATAATACTATATAGCACACTATATTATATTATACTATTTATATGTGAAAAAATCTATGAGGTTTGGTTGGTTGGCTGGCTGGTTGGTTGGTTGGTTGAAGATGGTAAAGGTCACCCTCGCTCGAAAGGTATCCGACTCTAGGGTTCAGTGCTCATCTCTGTTTATAGCCAAAGAGCCAGTGCTGCCTGCGTCTGCAGACATTTCTGTGGACATGTGGCAGGCGTGCCTAGACACCAGAGTGCACGGAACGCTGTTTACCTTCCCACCGAAGTGTACCCTATTTGTCTACTTGCAATTTCTTGCTTTTGAACTGCTACGTTGGCAGGAGCAGGGACAGAGATGGGAGCTTATTCCATTGTGCAGTGCTCAGATATTGAACTGCTGACCTGCTGCCTTCCAGCCAGCATCTTATCCACTTCAGCCACTGTAGTCCCTTAGCTGAAGATTAGAGTGTTCCAAAAGTGGATGAGAGTGTTCTGATTTGTGCATTAGTCAATGGTGTGCAGATAAAGTCATCTTATCCTCATTTTGAAGCGAGCAAGCTATGATTTTCAAAGCTTCATACAACTGCTGATCTCTGCAGAGAGCCAAGGTGCTGCTCGTTTGCCTTAACATATCTTTATTGAGTTACACAGAATCAGAAACACCATGATTGTTTAATGAGCTTGCCTGATCTGGAATGTAAATCTCCATTTATTTTGCTTTCACATGCAAACAATGAAAAAAAGTAAAGATTTTCTCTTTCCTGGTTGAAACAATGAGCATTTTGTGCATTTTTAGCATTGCAAGATTCCCTACATGAAAATGGAGGTCTGTTTTGCACAAAATACTTCATTATGGTTGTCACAACAGCTATCTGACTAGATAACAGACACTATTTCTTTCAGATGCTCTCTGGTTCCTTGATCTCCCTGAGATTTCTCAAGGGCAATTCCACACATTCCAAGGCCCTTTTGAGGGGAATTGAACTATGTGGCATCCACTGAATGACAACATGACCAGAATCCTTGCTTATGACTGCTTACAAAAAGTGTGTCTTTTCATTCTCATACAGGAGCCAAGAAGCTTAAAGTTGCTGAGAGTTTGTTCCATGGGGGTGCCTTAATGCATGGAAGCACTTACTTTGTTGAAGATAAGAAATATGAGAATTTTTGTTATTTCTTTATTCAAGTATTATTTGTAGCAGATTATTACATGGGAAAAAATGTGGCCCTTTTCCCAGTCGGACTAAGAGGGGGATTGTTAGCCTGGTCTCCATCATACAGGTTTCAAAGGCTAAGATGACACCAGATGTCTATAGAGTACTGGTTGGAACTAGAGAGTTTATCAGTTGGCCTGACACTCTAGTCTCAGCCATTTCTCACTGAATCAAAGCCAAACTGCTTTCAGTCTGCCTAGGGCAATAAACCCTGCTATTAAACTTTGCTTATTTAATACTATTGTCCTACCAACTGCGATATATGCAAGTGAGACATGGGAATTTACAGTGAGATAGCCCAGAAGCTAAATGTTTTACAGCAGAGATGTTTGAGAAAGTTTTTTAGCACCACATACTTTGATCGGACTACAAAAGAAGAGGTTCTACATAGAAGTGCGTCATTCTTCTTCATGTCTACGCCAGATGCGAAACTGCTAAAATGAAGGCACCTTCATGTGACGTAGTGTGATAAATATTAGCCAGTACAACAAGGGTGCCATTGTCCGGTTTGTGGTTCAAAAATACCAGAATTTTAAAGGAGGCTCTTTCTGTGTATCCCAGAAGAAGAAAAAGGAAACGGAAGAAGAAGAAGGAGGAGGAGGAGGAGGAGGAGAAGAAGAAGAAGAAGAAGAAGAAGAAATAATGGTGGCCACAACTTTGTATCATCGTGCATAAGTTGTGTGAACCCGAAAACTAATAAAATGACTTGTTTAATAAATAGCAATTTGGTGCAGCTAGTAACATCATTTTCATTATGCCAGATCTCCAGAAGAAGTTTATACTGGAGTTGTTCCTAATAAGTATTGTAGCATGTTTGTGTGTGCGTGAGAGAGAAATAGAGAGAGACAATGTTGTAGATATTCATCTTATCACAAGACTGACTTCTCTTTCTAGATGGCAATGAACGGAATAGCACAGTGAATTTTGCAACATGATTACCTTTATAATTTTTTTTGTTGGAACTGTGAGTAACTAATTTAATTTGCTCATATTAAGAACTTGATTGGTTGTCTGATGTTGGATTTGAGGTACTTGTTACAGTACCAATTAGTTGCTGGTTGTGGATTTGAGAAATTTGCACTGGTTATATTTCTGATGTGAGCAGTGTCTTTGCTTTCCACTGAATCTCTTTTACTCAAACTTTTAAAAAATATTGCCTTGTGGGGGAAAGGATTGTTAACCTCTATGTAATGCATAGTTGTGCAACACCTTATGTCTGTGTTACTATTTCCTGTAACATGAGATCCCTGAACATGGTATCTCATGTAGGGTGGCTGATCTAATGAACAGCCACCCTTTCGGTTCAATTTCTGGAGTTGTTTTAATATTTTATGAATTTTTATAGTTTTAAGTATGAAGTTTTAAGATGAATTAGTACTATCATAGGCTTAACCTATGATTTTAATCTGTAAACCGCTCAGAGTCGGGTTTACCCGATTGGGGCGGGATAGTAAATATGAGCAAATAAATAAATAAATAATAAAATAATATGCATTTATTTTATTTATTTATTACATGTATATGCTGCCCATCTGGGATACTCTTCCACTCTGGAAAGGGTACAACAAATAATAAATTTAGTATAGTATGGTATGGTATGGTATGGTATGGTATGGTATGGTATGGTATGGTATGGTACTTTAGCATGGGGTTTCTTTGAGTTTTTCTTTCTAAAACTTAGAAATTTGCCTGAATCACACTTCTACAACATCAGTGTAGTAATACCTCGGATAACGCTAAAACTTGGTTCCACAAGTCTTGGTGTTATCTGATTTTTAGTGTTATCCGATGCTTGTTAAAATCCTATGGGATGCATTGGATAATGTTAAAGCTCCATAGAGATACATTGTAACCGCACAGGCTTTAGCGGTTGTTATCCGATTCATCCCATAGGATCTTAACGTTATTCGATCCAATTCTCTCCCCCTGATTACTTAACGTTATGTGATTTTAGCGTTAAGCGAGGTAAACGTTATCTGAGGTATTACTGTACTTAGCTTTACCAAGAGATTATCTGTAATGTTTGTTTCCACTCTAAATGGGGCCAGAAAACTGCGGGGCAGGGAGGGGTCCTTTGAAGATGTAGTACCTCCACTTTATTCCCTGAGTTCTCAAGGCAAGGATAGTGGATTTTAGATAGGTGTTACTTGGAATGCTTTCATCCAGTGGTGGGCTCCAAAAATTTTACTACCACACTGTGGGTGTGGTATGGTGGCCATGGCCAGGGGGAAAGCCCTGCGTTGCACCCACATTTATTTCAAAACTTGGATGGGAGGGTCCATCCAGAATTTCTGCTACAAGTTCTGGCAAACTGATGTGAACCTGTTGTTGCCCACCACTGCTTTCATCCTCTTGGAACTATAAACTCACCAGTTTATAGTTAGAGCTGAGCTTTGCATAGCTACTTTTTTCTAGTACTGTTCTCCAGTTATCATGGCAATGGCCATCTACCTTAGGAGTTATCACCCCAAAAAAGTAACTTTGCCAAGGTCTGTGTAGGCTAAGTTCTGTTTTTCATTTTTATCTTGTAAAACAAAACAAAGAACATAATGCTGATTAAAGTAATTTTTAATTAAAATTAGCTTGGTTTAAATTAATAAGAATTCATACTTTTTGTCTAGTGCTTGGTGTTAATTAATAGGAATGTGTGGGTTTTTTTTTGGTCCAGTGCTTATATTTCTTTTAAATAAAACTAAAACTGCTAGGAGGAGGTAATTGCTGATCATGTATCTCTTTGTTCCAGACACTTTTATAAAAGAGTATGTATTATGTATGATGTGACCTTCAAATGTCATGGATGTGTTGTGCAATAAACTGTCAATATTTGTGGTTATAAGGTACTAGATGACTTTTACAATAATTGGAACAGCTATATTAAAAGCTCAGATCACTCAGCTGGTTAAACAGAACGACACAGGCCAGCGTTCATCAGGGAGTGTTCTTTCTGTCAGACTATTAAGTGAAAAGTCTAGCGACTTGCTTAAGAAATGTTGTTGATAATAAAGGAATATAACAAAATCATGTCTGTGGCAGTTATCTTTGAACAATAATTTTCATGTCAATAGACAAGGTTTCCAGGGCACTCGTCTAAACACATTTGTTACCCTCAATCAGAATGGATCCCACCAAATCAATAGGAATATGGCATGTCAGTTCTTACATAATTCCTCGTGATTTAGGAGTTCTAACCTAGCTGAAACTAACAACTAGGTTTACTGCACTTTTTAAGTGGCAAATGAAACTTTTCCTTTAAAGGAAAAAAAAGTAGAAAAGTATTTCTGTATTTTGTGAAACCTCATAAACCAGATTTGTTAAAGAAAATTTGGTAGCAGAAGAATAGGTAAACATAAGAGGTGGCATACAATCGCAGAATAACATGTGTGAGACAGGATCAATCTTTCTGACACTTCTCATCCTAATCTACTAAATGTCCATGCAGCAAATAAAACAGCCATTGCCAATTTTCATAATTTGTGTTAAAGTATTATTTATGTTGAAGCATCATTTTGCTCGTTTGCTCAATTTGTGCAAATATTGTGCTCAATATTTGATTGTGGTGGCTCAAGTGGTTAAGATGCTGAACTTGCAGACTGGAAGGTCAGAATTTGATTCCTGGGTACTGCATGATGGAGTGAGTTCCTGTCTCTGTCCCAGCTCCTGCCAAACTAGCAGTTTGAAAGCAAGAAATTGCAAGTAGAACCAATTAGATGGGAAGGTAAACAGCGTTCCATGCATGTCTGCCGCATGTCCACGGAAATGTCTGCAGACACAGACAGCACTGGCTATTTGGCTATAAACAGAGAGAAGCACTGAACCCTAAAATCAGATACGACTGGCTTTTGAGCAAGGGCGACTTTTACCTGTGTTAAGTCTTGTTCTCTTCCATGAGAGAGAAGGTCACAAAACATCTCCCCCTCTCATAGGACACAGATAATAGTTCTTTGTCCTCATGCACAAGATGAGACAATTGGAGATTTGCCTCTGTAACATTAATGCATGAGAGAAATAATCTAAAGATTAGACTACCCAGTCATGTTTGTGTAAGTTTAAGATACATGCCTTGAACAAAAAAGAAAAGGCTTTGTGTATATTTTTAAAGGTAAAGAAGAGGTCTTCTTCTTCTTACTGATTTTTACCTAGTAGATAAAGGTTTCCATATGTTATTTCATATATATATTTAACAGTGACATATTGCAGTGGAGAAGAACCTGTAGTGATTTAGGAGCTATGAAGTATGACATCCAGTATCTTTCTGAATATTCACTAAGCCACAAAATACATCTGTATCTCCCAGTCAATGGGTTTTGCTTTCAAGGTACTGACAAATTGTTTAGAACATTTCTAACTTCCCTTTCTGAATGCATGAGATAACTCTTTGCTCACTTGAAGTCTGAGGTATTGACTTTGTTAGGGTTATGATTATTTGTGGTATATTGCTACTCTTAGTTTCTGTGAGTGATTTTTCTATACAATAAGCTGCACACTCCCTCCTTTAAATCTGATTTATTTTCAAAGCTAGTCTATCTCTTTTCACATACACCCAGAATACACTTAGTGGAAGCAAAGCAGTCGGGATCTTTTGTTTGCTTTTGTCACTCAAGTGACTAACAGGGAAATCTGAAGTCTATATTTTTCATTTACCAAAAGAGCTTTTTGGTATAATCTTCATTTCTAATTACACAAACAGGACAGCGCTATTTTCTTTTCATTGGTAGGCTCTCTTCCAAATCAGTTCTAAAATAGCTCTTTGTTTCAACAAATTCTTTGCCGATCCATATTCATGCTTAACAGTGTAACATGACCATACATGGTCACTTAAAAAACCACCCTAAACCCTTTGATAAAATAACAAAGGCAGCAAGTTGTTAAGAGGCCTCAAACACTTGTAACTCTTTTTGAATATTTAACATAAGGTCAGTTTTTAAATACCACAAGAGCTGCTTTAAAAAAAGGAACAATTATTTTCCAAAATGGAGACAGAAAATGGTTTCCCGTTCTTTACAACAGACAACAGAGCATTTCCTGCTGTCCTTTACATCCAAGGCATTTCCCTCATTTTTCCCCCAAGTAAGCTTACTGTTGTCAGAAGATCAATTTGTACTTGCCATTGCTTATTTGATTAGGTCTCCTCATTCTAGTACAGATACTGCATAATTGCCATTGGTGTTATTTAAAATGTGGGAAAGAATTTAAAAAAATGACTTTCAGATATTTACCAGGTATTATTGCCCTCTCTTGAATACTAGAGATGGTTGCGTGTTAAAGAAAACCTTGTCTTGTTACACGAAGCCTGTAATTAGCGAAGGATCACTTTTGTGTTTTCACTCCAAGGATGAGGTGAGTTAGAAGGTTAGACATTTGAATATATCACACAATGCTACTCTTTCCACCATTCCCAGTAACATGCAGAGGAAGCTAACTGCTGTTTCCAAAGTGGAAAAGGATACATAATTCTTCAGTTCTGTCCGGAGAAGGCCATAACACCTCTCATAGTAATTTTCACAAAAACCTGACCATTTACCACTGTTTATTGCAGAATGAGATAATTTAGCTCTCCCAAATCCGTGGGATCCTATATTCTATCAATTTCCACATGCCTTTGATATTAATCTCCCATAACAACCATCCTCCTCTTCCTCCTTCCATGTCCAGATCAAACTTTGAACTGTCAAAATGAAGCCACTTTCTTGGCTTTGTCATTGCCCAAAATTAAAAATTCATAGGTACATGATACTGGCAGTAATTGGCAGACCAGCAAATGATTCTGACCAGACCAGATTCTGTATCATTCCACATCCACAGAGCATGCTGTTGTCCATAGGTAGCCCCCATTTGATTTAGGGACTTCAACACTCAGCCCAGGGCCCACCAAGTGATGTAGGGGAGCTTGAGTTCCTCAGCCACATGCTCCTTTAATGTTAGTCCTTGTCCAGTGAGCTCCTTCCTCCATCTTCTGATTTTGATCTTGAGTACCCTCAAGAGTGTTCTTGACACTCTTCTTGAATCCGAGCCACCAAACTAGAGGCACATATCCATGCTCCTGCTGAGTCCTGTTCACTTCCACCATGCTATGCCCTGCTCTTGAATGAAGAAATATTATGGTTGCCTTGCTCTCTTTATGCTGAACGCTGAAGAAAATAGTCTCGGAACTTCCTGTTCCTCTCTAGGGCACATGAAAGTAACAAGATTACATAAGTGATCCACCTGATCCATTTTCTTTGCAAAGTTATTAACCCACCTGAAGACAGCCACCTAGTACAATATCATATAATCTTCAAACATCTGCTCTGTTCTATTCACTGTCTGTATCATGACTATCACTGCAATACTGGTTTTTAAAATGTATTTGTTTGCTTTTGTGTCCTTGCTTTATATTTGAAATCTTCAGATTTTCACCATCAATTTTTATCTTTTTTAGGAGGGTGGGGAAAGCAAACTTTAAAAGCCTTCACAACTTGAGGCTAGTTAGACAATTAACTGCTTCACCACGCATGTCTGGTTGCCCACATGTTGGTCAGCACACTTTCTGATTCTTCTGTCTCTTTTGGGTTGTAAGGCTAGGATTGAAGGAGGCATGGTTGAGCTTGATGACTGGGAGGTTGGCAGGTCAGCAGGTTGAGACCCAAGAGCTGTGTGGCAAACTAAACTCCCATAGTCCATCCCAGTTCAAAAGCAAGAAATTGTAATAAAGAAATAGGTACCACTTTGGTGGGAAAGGTAAAAGCATTCTGTGCACCTAGGCACAGATGCAGACAGTGCTGGCTGTTTGGCTGTAAATGGAGATGAGCACTGCTCTCTAGAGTCAAACTTGACTGGCTCTCAAGCAAAGGAGAACTTTTTTATCTGCTCTTTCTATCAGTGGAACAGAGTGGAATCTACACACACACACACACACACACACACACACACACACACACACACACACACACACACACACACACACACACACACACACACACACACACACACACACACACACACATATCCATTCTAGAAGGCTGAAAACCCTACCATATTGGTTGCCAATTTGTGCTAAGGTGGTAGAGGAGGAAAGAGTACACCACCAAACTAACATTAAATTTATGTCATTGGCATTTCCAAAGACCTGGATGATCAGTTGCATTTATTTTGGTTAGTTGCTGATCATCAATTAGTCCCTTCATTTCTGACTACTTCTCTATAAACAAGGCACTTAGAGTGGTTTGCAGCAAAGCAAGACAGAACATTAACAATTCACTCTTACTGCAGAAAAGTAAGAAACATTCTTAATGAGTAAATAATAAACCAGTTGCAAAACAACATAGCAGGAAAGTAAAAGTCATGAACAATGGATTAGTTAATAAACAAATTTGTTAATAAATTAAGGGATAAGGAAGGCACATATTTTTGCATAGAAACTGGAGTTATACTTTTGAATTTCTCTCTGGTTGGCATTACAATGTTTGAAGAGTAACCTGTTATCGTTAGCTGCAAGCAGCCTTGAGGGAAAAAGTAAACATCATTTTAGTTGTTGTGCTGTTCATTATGTTTAGAAACTTAGGATCCATAAATATGTGATATAATGTTTGAGAAATTGATATATAAATGTTTCTGGGAATGTCTTAAAATGACTTTAAAAGCAACTTTTGAGAGCAGCCAGAAAATGTTACAAGTCCCATCAATAAATCATCTTTAGTCTTATTCACTATACAGTGGAAGCCCGGGTTACAAATGCCTCTACCCAACCAGCAAGTTATAGGGCAGGGGTTCCCAACCACGCACCGGATCCACCACCACCACCCAGTGTCAAATTGTTGCCGATGCTGGAAGTGTCCCAACATCACTGGAAGTGCTGAAATTGCTGTGGTTTTGCAACGAAAATGCAGCAAAAAAATTCAAAATCGACTCGAAAATGTTCCTCCCTCGCTCCCTTCTCCAAGGGAAACAGTGGAGGTGGGATAAACACCCAGAAACATGGTGCAAATGCATATGCCACTGCCACCACCTCCACCAGGAAGAACCACATGACCAGCCACTCAGCTGACTGAGGGGGCATGGTCAGGCCCCTGACAGGAAAAGGTTGGGTACCCCTGATAGAGAGCTAGAGCTGTTCAGTCAGGTAATTGTGATGTTAAGCAGATTGCAGAGTTTGATCCCTAAAGGGCCCAATGGCTACGGGTGGATGAGCGTCTTTAGGTGGGGTGATGTTCCCCCTCAGTGGAGGAAATGCCACTGGAAACCATCACATTGGGCCTAACAGCAAAATGAGCAGAGGAGGAACTCTGATTCCCAACAGTCATTGAGGCAGAGATGGACTGGCTGTGAAGGTGCACCTTGTCCATATCCTCAAGGCTGCTGCAGTCCATTGCAGTCCTGGCGTTAAATCCTGCATGTCTCATTTCATGCTTGCCGCAGGAGATCATAGTGTGGTGGTTACTTCATGGCAAGCTGGGATCCACCTTAAACAAATTCACATCAATGGCATTTTTCCTGCTTCAAGAAAAAAAATGCATTCTCAGATATGAGTTGCAGTCGACAAAGAGTTGGTCTATGTGAGAGAGGAGAGAGGCATGGAGAGTGATATGTAAACTGAGAACTCTCACTGTAGCTTGATCTTGAAGGGACGGAAAGACAGCTATACATGAAAGTCTCCCTGGAGAAAGGGCTCTAGAGTTATCTACTGTGGGCCTACTTAAATGTAAAGGGTGCCTCTTCAGACCACCCACATATTGTGTTTTCTCACTTTGTGTTCAGTTTTCTACAGCCCAGCAGCTTTACCAAAAGAAGGGAGGGGGCAAAATCAATTTTGTGTAAAGTGCAAATTAGTCTCTTAAATCTGCAAAGCGAGCTGTTTATCTTACAAATTTATTCTTTTTTTATTGGGCCACACATACCCTAGATAGAAAGATAAAAGAGAAATGTCTAACAAGCTGTCATTAAGAATGACATCTAGCAAAACATAACTAGTACTCTTATTCTGTAAATTTATCCTGAGTGGCTTGTTAGCTTTAGCTATCTGTTTATCTGTATTTTTCCTCTCTTTTTGCAGTGTTTATTGAAACTGAAGATAAAAAATGATGCCTCCATACATGGGTCATATGTACTTTTCCCATTTTTACCCTGCATAGTTCAGTGTGGGTTTTTTTCTGTTGAATTCTGTGTACAGTGACAATTGAAATCCCTTGAGGAATTCAGAAATATAAAATAGCCCCTCTCCATGTCTGCTTGAAAGACCTCATAGATTCTGCATTGTGTTACTCTTAAATGCTGTGAATAATTAAGATGTCTGTTGCAGGCTAGCTAACTTATACTTTGAATTGCAACTGGCTAATTGAAGCAGAACATTCTGAGACTCTTGCTTTATTAAATAATTTTGACTGCATCTTTTTTTAAAAAAAAAGAAAAGAAAATTAAACATATTCTTGCTTAGCAAAAGTTTAGTAGATATTTTAGACACAATGCATGTGAAAGGACATTTCACTTCCATTTCGATTTATTACGTTCATCAAAGGTTTCTACCCCCACCCCACTATTTCTTGAAGAAACTAATTGCCTCGTTCTTGGGTTGAGTACAGAAGTCCCCCCTCTTTTCCAGACATGCCCAGTCTTAAGCCAAACTTCAGTCAAATTAGGCAATATCATTTAAAGGCACCCCTTATACTCAACCAAAGGAAGGATACTATATAGCAGGGGTTCCCAACCTATAGCCCATGGGCCAAACCTGGCCCACATCACCATTTCATGTGGTCCACCGCCACTGCTGTACCTGGAAGTGGAAGTGGGTGCATTTACAACAGCCATAAAACTAACCCACACATGTGTAAATGTGGTTACATCAGCCGTAGATGCGCCTGTGGCTGTCATAAATATGGAAGTGGGCACATTTACTTCCACTTCTGGGGGGGAATGGTCCTGCCCACTCAGCTATCCAGGGGTATGATCAGGCTCGCGGCGTAAAAAGGTTGGGAACCTCTGCTATATAGTGATATTTTTAAAGAAAGATGAACACAGACCTTTATATAATTCATTCATATCCTCTACTTGATATGATCTTTCCTACATACACAAATATCTCTGTCTCTGTTTGTATACTATACTCATATCTCCGCTTGCTCAGTTCCAGTAACAAAGTATTATACAAAATGGAGGTATATGAATCCTGTCTGCTTCTTGATCACTTCCGAAGAGGAGAAGGAAGAGAAAAAAATTATACCTCCAGGCCAGTGTGATGAGACACACCATCATTTTCGGTAGAGGTGATATTTAACAGGGTAACTTTGCTTCCTTCTGTTTTCCATGGGATGGTCTCTTAATCAACTTTGCATAATATAAAATAAAAGTAACAGGATTAAAAACATATACAAGAATAAAAACATATATAAACATTACCTTGAGAAGGAAAGCACCTCAAATCCTGTTTAGTTTGTCTATTTTATATATTGTCTATTTTTATTTTGTTGGTTGGGTGGCTCTTCCTTCCTTCCTTTCTTTCTAGTGCAAGGGTATTATTTTGGTTAAAACCAATGTTTGTTAGCCCCATTTTCCTGTTAACAAAACAAATTGTGACAGTATTTACAGTACATAACCATTGATGTAAAATGTAAATAGTCATTATAGGTAAATAAGCAAACTGGGCCTTTTATTTCCATGCCTTTTGAGAACCTGATGCCCTTAGGCTACCAGTGAACCTGAAATATAGCCTTTGTCCCTGCTGGAGTTGGTCATCTTTCTGTTCCCCCTGAAGAAAGCTGTTTTGATTCTGGCCTTTGAAACAATAAGTTATCTTCACCTGGGCAAAATCTTTAGACTGCCCCTTGATGTTTGTCATTGCTGATAGTAATGTTGGCAAATGCAGTAAGAGAGGATGAGAACATAAAGGGAATTGGCTACAAACTGAAAATGACGATTAATTTACTTGCAGATAATAATTTGTTAACCATTGAAGATCCAGTAAAGGTCATGGAGCGTATTAGAAGACACTTGGAGACTTTTGGGAAAGCAACTAGTTTACAAATAAACTGGAAGAAATCAGAAATGATTTTATTTAATTCTGGAAGAGAAGAGAGAGTTAAGATGAAGGGAATTTTTAATATAAGAATAACTTCAAGTTTTAAATACAGTGGAACCTCATACAACAATCACCCCATATTATCTATTGATTTGTTCAGATTTATATTGCCACCCACTCACCGGGGTGACTCAGGGTGGCTTACAGTCAAAATAGTGTACAGTAACAATCATAAAATACAACCTCACAAAACAACCAAAGCAGAACACAGACTAACTCCTCTCTGGCCGTTGATGAAGACCTGGAGGTGGAGGGCGAGGTCCTCAGCTGCCTGCCAGGCCATGGCGTCTTTTCCCTCAGGCCATTGGTGTGGGCCTAGAGGAGGGGGTGATGTTCTCAGCCACCTTCCAGGTCATGTGTCTTCTCCCTCAGGCTGTTGGTTGGGGCCCAGAGGTGGGGGCAAGGTTCTCAGCTGCCTGCCAGGCCATGACATCTTTTCCCTCAGGCCATTGGTGTGGGCCCAAATTGCATAACAATTAGGTTTTGAAAAAATTGTGTCTCGCATAACAATTTTCCCTATGGGGAAAAATCGTACAACAATTTTTCAATGGGAAAAACCACTTAGTAAAAAAAATTGTTGTACAATGCATTCCATAGGGGAAATTGCTACACAATGCATGCATCGTATAGCAAATTGCTTCGTACAACAACGAGCCCCGTGGAATGGATTAAAATCGTTGTATGAAACTAAAGGAGTATAGAAAATTGAATTTATCCTGATTCGGAAGGATGTCAAAATGAAAATTATACTCAAGATTAATTTTTTGGGGGATGATACCTATAGCACTGTCAGAATTAGAATTAAATGAGTGAAAAAATAAATTAATTCTTATTGTAATGGAGATATAAGACCAAGGATCAAAAGCAGGGAGGGTTAGGTATTCCTAATACAGTACTACATATTACTATGGAGCTAACCAAATTAGACATAATCTGGAATTTATTGCAGATTTACCTAGAGTCATCTGGGAGGAGTTGGAACTAAAAGAAATTGAGGAGTATAATCAAAATATTTTGAAGGAATTATAAAAATATTATTAGAGATATAGACAAACAATTTTTAAGAAATATGTTAGCAAAAATAGGGCAGTATTCAGCCCAGGGATCTCCAATAGCAGAGTTGGGAAAATTTCTCAAGAATATAAATCAACAGGTAATAAATAAATTAGTAGAGCAGAAGGTTTCTAGATTGAAGGATTGGTTAAATAGGGCATTAAGTAGGAGTACTATAAGGGGAATGTTAGGAGAACAAGGATGAGCAAATTGGTAATCAATAACTCAATAATATACTAATTTAGTGTCAGAAATTATTCTGGGTTGAAAGGATTTTTGCTGGCAAAACTCCACTCAGGGGATGCTCAAAAATTGTATATATATATAGATGGAAAATTGTTTGAAAGAATATGGGCATGTTGTTGTTGTTGTTTGATTCCGACCCTTTGCGACCCCATGGACCATCACCCTCCAGGCACCCCTGTCCTCCACCATCCTCCCCAACCCACCCAGCTCTGTTCCCATTGCATCTACAATACCATCTAGCTATTTCATTTTTGGCCGCCCCCTTCTTCTTTTGCCCTCCACCTTTCCCATCATCAAAAAGTTTGAAGAATTATAATATTGGAAATGAAAGGGGAACAAGGAGAGAAAAGAAATAAAGGCTTAAGTATAATTTATAGAATATTGTAGCAACAAGATTTGAGAACATTATGGGAAACATATTTAGGATTTGAGATAGCTGAGGAGGAATGGAGAACGAAATGGAAGAAAAGAACTTTAAAGAATAAGGATCAAAGAGAATTGTTATAAGACTATTTGGAGATAGTATTTCATACCTCTTAAACTGAGCTTATATAAAATGAATTTTTCAGTAACTTGTCTGAGATATAATAAAGACAGAGGTACATATTTTCACTTAGGGTGAAAAAACTGGTGGAAATGTAAAGTTATACAAACATTTTGGAAACGTGTCTTTAAGGAAATTGGGGAAATATTATCTATAAAATTGCTTTTTATCCAAAGATTGCTTTGTTGTATTGTTTTGGGGATGATCAGAAGTTTTGATAATTTTTTAAAATAAATCTCTAATTAGTAATTTTGTGATGGCAGCAATATAAATTATTGGAAAAAACTGGAAAGTGGATTGTGGGGCAGGAGCTTAAAAAATTAATATGGTTAACACGAGTATTTTAACAGTGTTTGTAAAGCACTTTGTGTATTTTACGTTGAGTTTTTGTTCGTTTGTAAAAAATAGAAATAAAAAAGGAAAGATGAAGCTTCTCTCTACACATCGGTACAAGAGGTTATGTGGTCCAATTTAATAATGAATTGACAAACTTTTGCAGTTCCACTTTAGACCTTTAGGATTATTTTACTGTTCTAGTGTTATGAGCATATAGGCCACCTCACATATCCACGATTTCAGTTATCCACAGATTTAAAAATATTCAATTAAAACCCCCTGAAATACATACAGTAAAACCCTGGGTTACGACGGAGGTCTGTTCCAGTAGCCTCCATTGTAAGTCAAAAAATAAATAAATTGTAAACCAAAACATCCATAGGGATGCATTGAAAAAATTAAAAATGGTCCTGAATTGATCGTCGTAAACCAGAAAAAATACATTAAAAATGTGTAAACCGAGATGGCATTTCCATAGGATTTGCCATTGTAAACTGCAGCAAACTTAAACTGAGGAGTTTGTAACCCAGGGTTTTACTGTATATATGTCTAAGGCAGTGATGGTGAACTTTGGCACTCCAGGTGTTCTTGGACATCAATTACCAGATGCCCAAGTTAGCACTTCTGCTGATTAGGGCTTCTGGGAATTGAAGTTCAAGAACAACTGGAGTGTCAAGGATCACCATCACTAGTCTAAGGTGCATAACCAGAGCTTGTCATTAGAAGCCACTGTTTGCATTGTAAAATATAGGGTTCACTGTTTCAGTTATCTGTGACAGGTCTTGGAACATATCCCTCACAGATATGAGGGCGACCTGTATGTCACCCAATATAGAGTTGGACCAGTGGGACAGGACATCTAGCTCAAACTGTCTGTACTGAGATGCAAAAGATATCTTTTTTCACTGTGATACTGCCCTGCCCAGTCAAGGTTCTGTGGTTTGACACCCTTATAATGGTTACAGAAAAGGGATGCCTCCAAAGAGCTTTCTGATTGTGAAATCTTTCCCTTTCCCTGCTCCTTTCGCTCTGAGCCAGTCCCAGCCTTTGAGAGTTAAATGTTCTGAAGTCTGACTGCTGTGCAGATCAGAAAAGTGTGTGAAAATGAAATATTTCCACCATCTAGCTCAGAGAAAATTTAGTTTCCGTTCCAGTTCTTTTCTCACTCCACAAGCTAGAAAACAATTGCCTCTGGCCGTTAGCACTGGACTGTCTCTTATAACCTTTTCTTGAGAGCTGGTGATTTATGCAAATGCTCCAAAAATATAACACAAGAGGGCTTAAAATACCAGATGTAGAATCTTACAGTCACAATACAGCTATATTATTTGTGCCTCCAGGTAAAATAATAGTTGTCTGGGTAGGAGGAACCAGTGAATTCTGTTGAACCTGACTTTCTTTAATGTTGAATGTAACAAGAAAATTAGGTAGCATAATTTAGTGGTATTTGTGCCCACTCTTGAAAGCTTTAAGTTGGAGTAAATTGTGTGCAGCACAGGTGTAACAAAAAAATAAAAATAAAATTACCACAAATGTGGGGTACTGTCCACTAATGTGTATCTACTTTCAAGTCTCTTTGATGTCAGTGTAAGAGAGTTACACAGCTGCTCACTTGTGGAAACTAGGACAACTTAATGAATTATCTAAGGCAATGTAGGTGAACCTATGACACACATGTGCCAGAGGTGGTGTGCAAAGCCATCGTTGTGGACACACATGCTGTAGTGGGCAAGCCCTGCCCCATACCAGCAGCAACCATGCCAGTGCTATTTCCCCTCTCATCCTCCCTTGACAATGGGAAGGTGAGAGGGGTGGCTGAAATCCCACCAAAGAGGCACTGGTGGTGACCAGACAACCCCCCCTCCAATGAAAGAGAGGAGGTGGTGGCAGCACACCTGTGGTGGGGTTGGGCGCACCCCTGGGGGACACTTCTGGGGGCACCCAGGAGGGGGCATGCACACACACAGCATTACATTGCCGGCATGCCTTGCGCATGCACACACACCCACATGACATCGCCGGAGATGCAGTGGCGACATCATGTGGGTGTGTGGGCATGCATGGTGCCAGCCTATGCACCTCCTCCTCCTTGGTCACTCTGCCTCTAAAAGGCCATCACTGATCTAATGACTTAAAAGTGTTTAATGTCTTGTGCTGTATGCCCTGGATGTGGTAGTACAATAGGAGTTGTATTAGTACTATTTTCTCCAGCCCTCACAAGTTTTTGAAGGGTTTCTGTTTTGCTCTCTTTATATATGTCCATATTCATTAACTTTGAAGCAGATGCAAGAAACGAAATGTAAATTTTTCTTTAAGAAAAAAAGGAAACTTTTTTTAAGGATGAGAAAGTACTTAATAGGAATGAAGCAAAGGAAGAAATCAAACCAGCTGCTGACACAGCTGTTTCTTTTCTTGTCTAATTCAGCTTGGTATAAAGGTACCATATGCTGCTGAAAATGACGATTGAGAAGATGAAATAATTTAAGAGAATAACAAGAAAATACATGAATTGTCAGCATTCTGTCAGAGTTAAAGAATGAAACAGACAGGTGTAGTATTGACATGTTTAGCTTTGTGTTGTGTTAGCAGTTTGAGTGAGAACAACTTCTTGACATGTGCTGAAGTGATGTGAGAACATGCTCTGTATTTCAGACATCGGAGAAGAAGCTGGAAGATCTGCCGGAGTCCAGCAGAGTGCTTTGCTGCGAGACAGGAGCCTCGGGACGGCTATGAAAGACTGCCCCTATTGTGGGAAAACTTTTAGGACCTCACACCACTTAAAGGTTCACTTGAGGATACATACAGGTGAGGTCTTTTTATACAGCAGTTGCTATTTGATAGGAAGGAAAGCAATCCATACAAGATGTCTCATGGAAGCATTCTGACTCATAGACTGAAATATAAACCAAGATATGACCCCTTGGAGCTGGGATATCATTTGTCACAATATATATTAGAGGACTGTAATAAAATTAACAGTTCAAGCCCTAACCAAGGACCTAACAACTGTTAAGGTAACATAGTTCCTAGTAGAGTTGGGTTGGTGTTTTTTTTTTTTGAGAGTTAGGATGTTCAAGTCCAAAATTTCCAAATATCTGGGGAGTCCTTCAGGTATTGCTCGAAGGGCTCTGATCACTATGGGTACAACAGCAGATTTCTTCCTCCATAGATGTCAACTTCAATTTGCAAATCACGATATTTTGTGATTTTCTTCAGTTGTTTGTCTTCAATTTGTGCCTCCTCCTCCTCCTCCTCCTCCTCCTCCTCCTCCTCCTCCTCATTATTATTATTATTATTATTATTATTATTATTATTATTATTATTATTATTATTATTATTATTATTATTATTATTATTATTATTACACTAGTACCCCGAATAACGTTATGACTTGGTTCCACAAGTCCCGTCGTTATCCGGTTTTTAACATTGTGCGATACATTGAACACACAATGTTAAAAAAAGCCCTGTTTCCCTGGAGGCTGCAGGAAGCAAGAACGTCGGGATTTGAATCCTGACATTTTGGCTTGCTGCTGCCTCCGGGGAGGTGGGGGAACTTTGGAAACAGCTTGGAGCGGGTTTCCCCACCTCCCTGGACCCGGGGGGGGGGGCGGTCAGAGACCCCAAAATTGGTAAAAAAAACATCCATTTTTTTAAACCAATTTTGGGGTTTCTGACCCCCCCGCCGCCGGGTCCAGGGAGGTGGGCAGACCTGATCCAAGCTGTTTCTGGGCTTCCCCGACGTCCTGAGCCAGTGTAGCAAGCCAGAATGTCAGAGTTCGAATCCCGACATTCTGGCTTGCTGCACTGGCTCAGGACGTCGGGGAAGCCCAGAAACACCTTGGATCGGGTCCCCACACCTCCCTGGACCCAGCGGGGGGGGGGGGTCAGACACCCCAAAATTGGTAAAAAAAAGGATGTTTTTTACCAATTTTGGGGTCTCTGACCCCCCCCGCCGGGTCCAGGGAGGTGTGGGGACCCGCTCCAAGCTGTTTCCAAAGTTCTCCCACCTCCCTGGAGGCTGCAGCAAGGCAAAATGTCAGGATTCGAATCCCGACGTTCTCGCTTCCTGCAGCGTAAAAGAGGGTGGGGGAAGTTCAAAATTAGCGCGCATCAGCTCTAGGGAGGTCGGGAGACCCGATGTGCGCTAACTTTGAACTTCCCCCACCCTCTTTTATGCTGCAGCAAGCCAGAATGTCGGGATTCGAATCCTGACATTTTGCCTTGCTGCAGCCTCCAGGGAGGTGGGAGAACTTTGGAAACAGCTTGGAGCGGGTCCCCACACCTCCCTGGACCCGGCGGGGGGGTCAGAGACCCCAAAATTGGTAAAAAAAACCGTCCGTTTTTTTTACCAATTTTGGGGTTTCTGACCCCCCCCCCCCGCTGGGTCCAGGGAGGTGTGGGGACCCGATCCAAGGTGTTTCTGGGCTTCCCCGACGTCCTGAGCCAGTGCAGCAAGCCAGAATGTCGGGATTCGAACTCTGACATTCTGGCTTGCTGCACTGGCTCAGGACGTCGGGGAAGCCCAGAAACACCTCCAGAGAGCTCAGAGGACCCGATCTACAGCTGCAGGGTGGCTGGAGAAGCTGATGGGGACTCCCTGTCGGCTTCCCTAGCCACCTGCCCATGCCTCTGCAGCTGTGGGGTGGCTGGGTAAGCCGATGGGGGAGCCCCCCGTCAGCTTTCCAGCCTCCCCACCCCTGCCTCCGTAGCTGCAGGGTGGCTGGGAAGCTGAAAGGAGAACCCCGTTCAGCTTTCCACCCACCCTGCTGCTAAGAACGACTGTATCGGATAACGTTAAAAATCACGTTATTCGATACAAGATTTTTCCGAAAATCTTGTAACGTTATGCGGTTTTCACGCTATATGATACTCACGTTATACGGGGTATTACTGTATTATTATATACTTAGACACTATCTTAAAAGTTCTTAGGTCCTTGGTTAGGGCTTAATAATTAATTTCATACCAGTCCTCGACTGTGGATCAAATGGTCGATTTGTATAATAAATAAATAAATAAATAAATAAATAAATAAATAAATAAATAAATAACGTCTTTAAGTGGTCACTTCATTGTTTACTGGATACAACAGATTGTGTATTCATAAACTTTTAATTGCAATTTATGGAAGATAAATATGTTCCAGTAGATATCCTCTATATAATTGAGTTTGAAAGCTTGTTGGGGGGGGGGGGGGGAATTTTCTTCAGAAGAAAACTATCAAAAATAAGAGAGTGCATTTATAGAGACATTGTACAGTCTATACACACAATATGTACAAATTATTCTAAAAGAACAGTATGTTTCAGATAAAGATCCATTTCACTCAACTACAAAACTAATATACAGTAAAACCTCATATAACACTAAAACCTGGTTCCACAAGTCTTGGTGTTATATGATTTTTAGTGTTATCTGATCCTCTATGGGATCCATAGAGATACATTGTAACCACACAGGCTTTAGCGGTTGTTATCTGAAGCATCCCATAGGATCTTAATGTTATCTGATGCAATTCTTCCCCCCAGATTCCTTAATGTTATGCGATTTTCATGTTATTCGATACTAATGTTATATGAGGTATTACTGTATATTTTTTTTAAAGAAATACCTGAACACTTTCTTACACATTGTAAATCCTATTTCCAATACTGATTTGTTATCATCTATTTAAGCGCAAATCAACTAAACTCCAAAATGTTCTATCCTTTGTCTTCTGTTTCCATCTCTGGCCGAACAGTTTTACCATTGGCTCATCCCATCATTTTCAGGTCTAAAGAAGTGGACTTGATCCACGAAAGCTAACAATAAAAATATAGCAGTTAGTCTTTAAATTGCTATAGTGTTTTTTATTTTGTTTTCTGATATGGGGTCTGCCTAGTGGCCTTTTGTGGTCCCTTGGTATCCATCTTTCCATTGCTCTTTGGGTTATCACCAGTTTTTCTTCCTTTGATTTTGTTATTGCACACATTTCGGATGCATACAACATTGCTGGTAACACTGTTGTATTGCACACGTTTGCCCTGATATTCATCGGCAGACTGTCATCTGTTAGCACTGTTTGGTTTATATTAAAGGCAATCCAAGCTGCTTTGTGTCTTCTTATCCGCTCACCACATGGTATGTTAACTGGTCAGATTTGTTGACCAAGGCAGACATAATCAGTTACTTCTTCAATCTCAGTTCCATTTATAGTGATGGAAACCCCAAGCACATTGGCTGTGAGCTCATCCATTTTGTTTTCATTAAATTCTTCTCCAACCCAACCTGTTTGGAAGAGTTCACTAACTGCTAGAGGTTATATTGTAGATTGTTGGGGCTGACTGCAAAAAGGATGCAGTCATCAGCAAACTGAAGATAGGCTAACCTTTCCCCAGCAGCCTTAATATTGCTTTAAATTTGATTTTATGAAAGAGACTTCCTAAAGTTTTCGCAAACAGCTTCAACGATATTGTGTCTCCTTGACGAACACCTTTGTTGATTCTAATATGACATATTTCAGATAGTAGTTTTATATCAGTAGTGCATCCCATATTAATGCTTCTCAAGACATTGACATATGCTGAATTTATCCTGGCTTCATGTAGCGCATTGAGAGTAGCATTTGTTTCCACTGAGTCAAATGCTTTTCTGTAATCTACAAATGCAGACCATACTGGCAGCCTGTATTCTCTGCTTTTCTCTAGTTGTTGTCTGAGTGCATGAATGTGGTCGAGAGTGGAATACCCTCTTCTAAAGCCCACTTGTTCTCTGCTGAATTTCATGTCTTTGAATATTCTTTGCAGAAAAATTCTAGTAAATAGTTTATAAATTTGAGAAAGGAGGATATATACATTGTAAATATTCATAATAAATATTGTAGTCTCACCAAATATTGGAAAGTTTTTTCATGTAACAAATCAACTTATTGCACACTGACTGATAATTATTAGACTGGTATCAGTACTTGAATAGATATTACTTTTGGTTAATTCATAATTTTTAATGGTAACAATTCCTGGATGTCTTGCAGTACATCTTGTCTTTATTAGAAAGCTGGACTGAACACAACATTAACTCAGGCTCGTGTTTTTGGTACTCCCAGCACCTACTTGTTGGAAAAGTACTCAAGCAATTCTGCAGACGTCAGTTTCCAGTAAATACCTGGTGGATGACTCCTTCCTGATTCCAAACCCATAGTAAAGTCCAAGATAATCAACAGTAGTCAGCAATGAATCTGTTGATGGTTTGTAATGCTCCCTAGGTTTGCCATAGCTTTCCTTCCATGGCTGCAGTCACCATTTACAATGAAGTCTGTCACTGCTTCTATTTCTTCCCCTTCAATTTGCCAGGGAGTGATGAGGTCAGATGCCATTATCTTGGGTTGTTGTTTTTTACACTGACTTTCAAGCCAGATGAAACAAGTAGAGTTTTTCCTCCTTTCAGAAAGTATAATTGGAACATTCTTCTATCTATAAGTCCTCACATGAAAATAAACAAATCACTAATTTTTATGAAACTATAACAACAAAAGAATTCCTCAGATAGCTCTCTATCTACACTTCCTTGTCATTTATCATTTTTTAACTCAGCCATTTCACCTCCTTTTTGACTGCCTATTTCTCATTCTTCATCACCATCTTCCTTTTTCTCTTCTCTTTAATTTATTTCCTCTGGGCCAAGAAGAACATGAATGGTTGTGTAATCCACTTTGTTTCACATTAGGACTCAAATAAGCTGAAGACCAAAGTTCCAGGTGAAGAATCTACGCATGTTACTGTTAAAAATCAAGAATTATGATTTTCCTCCGTAAAGGATGACTGAACTAAGACTGTGGTTTATTCGTTAACGTGTAGTTGCATTAGAAAAATCTGAAATCAGCTCCCCACCCCCAAAACTCTGTCTTTTACTACTTTCAAGAAGAGTTGGTAGCAGGATTGGCTGTCTGGATAATTGAGGAAAAGATCTTAATGCTCCAAGAGGAGAGAAAGTGTAGCCATTGCATTAAAAAAATATTTTTGCATTTCAAAGTTGTGCTAAAAAGGCCTTTCTTTCATTTCTGTGTATCTCCCCCCCCATCCCTCAGATAACCCATCCTTAACATTGTCCCATTTGCCTTTTTTTTACTTAATGACATTCCAAAGTTTTGTTGAAAATAATTGATTGAATTTAAATTTCCTTAAAAGTTTAAGAGGTAATGTTACAGTATAAATTTCCAACCAAACACTAAGTAGGGAAATATCCATTAGTGAAATTAACTACAGTTTCTAGGTAGCTAACAATGCGGCGTATACAGTAGGGCATGGCTAATGAACACTGCAGTGGGTGATATTTCATTATACAAATTAATGCTCACATTTTAATGGGAAAGTCACATAATGAATCTCAGCTTCACTGACAGCAATTAGAGACACAGATTGTCCCCTTCTGGACAAGACACTGTTTAGCAATAAGCAGCTGTGTAAAAAGTCTTCAGGTTTGCAACATATATATATGCTTTGAGGGAATTGGTGTATAGCTTATATTAATGTACTGAAGCTTTGGTGTTAAGGATCATCCATATTTATTTTTTTCCAGTGTTAACTATGTAAAGACTTGTAGAAAGACTAAATAAATATCCAAGATAGGATTTAAATTCAATTATATAGCTTTGCACAAATTAAAACATTATTCTGTTCGTTGTGCATGAGAACAGCAGGTAATATAAAACCAGAATACAAGAATACGGAATAAAATCATATACCTTTTCTTTGTCTTTGGTTGGCATCTTTCTCAAGCACAATAGCAAGGGAGCAAAGAGGCTCAGAATGCAACTGGTATTTCTGACAAACAGATGAACTATGTGGGGAACATGTGCATGATCCAAAAATAATCCCACAGAACCTTTGATATTCCATTTGGTTTCAAAAGTGTGAAGTGAGTGATTAGAATGATAAAAGAAATTACTGAGTAGGAAGAGGCATAATAATGAACTAATTAAACTGTGCTGCAGTTCTTTTCTGAAATATCCAATCTGCCATTGATAAAATAGATTATCAATAACATTGATTAAATAGCCTTTTTAACAAGTTCTGCGAGTATATGAGAATATATGTACAGAGACACTGATCTATTTATTTCATTATGCTTTGAAATATTAACAATTCTAGAGGTTGCTGTTTTATATCACTCCCAAGCTAAATATCAGTTCTGGATACTTTGCCAAATGGAAGACCTCAGGTTTAGTAGGCTACATTTCCAGATAGGGTTGGGGAAGCCCCTTGGTATAACATGCACTGCACATGGACTGATTTCATGAAGCATGGATGTGGCCATGTAGTGGGTCTCACCATCCCAACTCTTTTACATTTTGTAAAAGGAACAACTCATAAATCTAGAGGTATTTGGTTTGGTTTGTTCATATCCAATAGTTTTGAAAATTATATATACTAATTCTTATAATAAGAATTTTTAGTACTTATATCCTATAAAATGCAAGGGTCAGAAACATTTTGAAAAGCCACTGGTAATTTACCTTTACCTTATTGATTCCATTATACTTGGTTCTATCATATGTGTAACTGAAAATATATTTATAGCATGCATTTTCTTTCATATCTAAAAGCATCGTATAAAGAATTAAATGAATACCAAATTAAATATATCTTCAAATTAAGCAACAGAAATACAGTACAGTATTCCTGTCTGCATCCACTGATGCTTAGATCTAGCTTGGCCAATAAATATTAGAATGTATTTACCAGGCAGAGGTAGATTATTTTTTTGTCTTCATATAATGGGAATCAGAGTTCCTCCTCTGCTCTTTTTGCCATTGGGCCCAATAGGATGGGTTCCAATGGCATTTCCTCCACTGAGGGGACCATCATCCCACCTAAAGGGGCTCATCTGCCCATTGCCATTGGCCCCTTTAGGAAGTCAGGTCATTTACCGCCGCCTAAAACTTGGCTGTAAAGTCTATGTACTAATCTTACTTTGTCAATTTTAATTGTTGTGTTCACGTTATATCCTAGTTTTGATTGTTTAATTTTTTTATACTTTGTCATGGTCAATGACTGGTGCAAAAAATTATATTCTAGTCTAGTCTATGCATTGCAGTAAAACAAGGGAGCCTTCTAAAAACAAAGAGCAAAATGTTACTTCTCTCAAACTCACATTGTTTCTCTCTGTTTATAGAACATTGGATGGGTTTCCAACCATTTTATGCCATGGGGCTGAACCATGCCTACTGAACAGCTGAGAGGGCAGGACCATGCCCCCCAGAAGTGGAAGTGGGCGCATTTACAGGTGTCTTAAATGTGCCCACTTCTGCGTTTGTGACAGTCGCGGGCATGTTTATGCATGCACAAGTGTGTTTTACAGCTGATGTAAACACATCCACTTCCACTTCCAGCTGCACTGACGCTGACATAGGCCACATGAAATGGTCCCATGGGTCGGATCTGGACCACCAGCCATAGGTTGGGAACCCCTGGCTTAGGAGGTCCTGAATTCGTTTTTTAAAATTTCAGGATGTATAACCTTTTACTAGGTTGTGGATTCCCTATTCCTAGGTTTTTTGTTTTTGTTTTAGGCTAAGGGGAGAGATGTACACAAAAGAATGAAATATTTTCAGGGATCAGTTCACAGATGGTGTGCTTGGCGTTTAGATCACTTCAGAGAAACGAAATGAACGGTGTGGCGGGGGGTGGGGGTGGGTGTTGAGAGACTTCCTTGTTGTTTAGGTAGCTTAGAGAAATAATTGCCCTTATTGACAGAGTGCTATTAAAAGAAGCTTCTACGACTGTCAGGCTCCTGTCTGTTTTAAATGTCTATTCCTTCATTGAGGTCTGCAAGGAATCCTTGATTGCTAACAAGTACTCAGTCTACATTTAAATTCACATTTATCTAGACATATTTCCCTTCCGGATGTATATGTGTGGAATTCAGTAAATATTTCTTTCGCATCGATGCCACCCAGAGTTTTTCTAAATCAGAAAGAGCCACACTCATTTAGCAGTGAATTAGAAATATATATTTAATTCATGAACATCATCTTATATGTTTTAGAACACTATTTAAGCCAATCCTTACTCTGTTGAAAAGCGCTTATTAGAGGTAAATTACACATTTTACTACAGGAGCATTAGAGGTACCATTAGTGCAAATTTAAAGCACTGCAAAAGCCAGTAGATAATGTTAATTTCAAACACAGAAACTACATATATTTTGTACGTCTTTATTACTTGTTTTCTCTTTAGTTTTTATTGACTACCTTTTATCTTAACTATATGTTCTTTACACAATGCAATTGCAATGCACTATAATGGTTTTAATATTTTATGGAAACTGTATTTATAGTTCTTTATTTGGAAACAGTGCAGCAGGTCTGCAGATCTTTGAATCCTTCTGGAATGGTGCCCTCCAAATAATGATAAATTACTTGTGCAGAATGCCATTTGCTAATTATATCCATGATTTACTGCAGCGCAAGACTTAAATCATTCATTTCAGTCTTGCGTAACAGTGCCATAAAAATTTTAGGTTTAAAAATGGTTTCCATGTGTATAATTTAAACAAATTTTAGTGCTATTGTACACAGAAAAACATTGTAGTCATCCATTTGTTACATACTTTGTCTCCCCCTCCTCTCCCCCGCCCCCACTTGTACTTTTAATGATCACTGTGGTGGAATAGTTTTGCTTCATTTTCATAATCATAGCTTTTAATCTTACAGCAGTTTTAGCATTTTATGCTAAGGAAAAGATAGCTAACTAACTGTGTGTTTAAGGTGTGTCATTCTTGAGCTGTTAGAAGAAAGTAATTGTTTTTTTTTTAAAAAAAATATTAAAACTGAATTCTATGGCATTAGAAATTAATTAGTGATTGTTTCATCTTGTCCCTCCCTCCTTTTTCTCTGGTAAATTCAGTTTAACAAACCTATGTTTCCTTTTCATAATTGCAGGAGAGAAACCTTACAAATGTCCTCACTGTGATTATGCTGGTACTCAGTCTGCATCTCTCAAATATCACTTAGAGCGACACCACCGTGAACGACAGAATGGTTCTGGACCACTTTCTGGACAGTCCCTAAGTCAAGATCACAAAGATGAAGTATCAAACAAAGGATCAATGTTCATGAGACCCGAGGTACTAAGAGGAGCCTTCAAAAGTCTTCCTGGCGTAGATTTTCGGAGTAGCTTGGGATCTCAACAGTGGTCACCACCAGGGATGCTTTCCTCAGGAGAACATCAAGGTCATCCACTTGGCATGCCTTCAGAAATTTCTCCAGACAGCATGAAAGGGTCTGACATATCTTCCAAAGGGACACGTTTTTCTGAAGTGGGTCGAGCTTATCATAGTGTAGTGGGAAATGGAGTAAACTTCCAGGGCTCACTGCAAGCTTTTATGGACAACTTTGTCCTAAGTTCCTTGAAGAAAGAAAAAGAAATGAAGGATAAAGTTTTGTCCGATTGCATTCCCACAAAGCCTCTAGGTTCAGAAGTGGGTGATGAAAAAGTATCTAGTAAACCAAGAAAAACAGAAAAATCACAGTATGAACCTCTTGATCTCTCTGTGAGGCCAGATGCTACCAGTCTTCCAGGTTCATCAGTTTCAGTCCAAGATAATATTGCTTGGCATGGCTGCTTGTTTTGTTCCTTCACAACATCATCCATGGAACTCATGGCTCTTCATCTCCAAGCCAATCATTTAGGCAAAGCTAAACGTAAAGATGGTGTGTTAGGATCAATTAGAAATGGCAAAGACCAACCTAGAGAGGTTGTTGCATCAGCAAATAAAGCCAGCTTGCTTTCCACTGCCATGCAGTCAAGCAAAGATGCAGCTGTTTCCAACCTGATTGGCCAGATGGATTCAGCTTCAGAAAGAATGAATCAAGGGTCCAAGGAGCCACAAGGAGATCAAAAGAACATTGCTTGGCCTGGTCACATGGATTCAACTTTCTATAATTTTGCAACAGACTTCTATAAGCAATTTGGTGTTTATTCCGGAGTAGTAGGAGTACATAATTCTTGTACCGCTAGCGAAGCTGACATGAAAACACAATCTGAAGATGATCCAAACATGCTGCTTTCTGACTCTGTAAATAGAAGTGCTACTGATGATCTTTCAGATATAGCTTCCTCTGAAGATATGGAGTCTTCTAAGGAAGAAACCATTGATGACGAGGACATTGAAGCAGAATCAGATCTTGTAAACAAATCATTGTCCAATCTGAGCAAAGATGACACTGACAGAGGGGACAGCATACAAGGTCCTCCTGCCTCAAAAACATCATCCCAAGGACTAATATCTTCATTGCCACCATCAGAAAAACAGTGGCATAGTCAGAATCTCCTTCTTCCCCTTGAAACTGCACAAAGTGCAATGAAATCTGAACAAGTTCAAAGTCCACAGATCCTGGAGAAGCAAGTAAACATGTTGTCGGTCCTAAGAGCCTACAACTCTGATGGCTTAGCAGCCTTTAATGGACTTGCAAGTAGCACAGGAAGTAGTGGATGTATCAAGAGACCTGACTTATGTGGTAAGTTTTAGAATCCTTCTTTCAGACCATTTCCAGAAAGAAAAAGAAAAAAACCAAAATTACTGAGTATGGCTATCTATGTTTTAGCAAATTTGGCATTCAAAAATGTTCAGAAACCATGGGGAAATGTTCTAATTTGATTCAAAGCATGGGTCTCCATTGAAATCAATGGTGCTTCATGCCAAACTATGTGGCCTTTACATGTGGTCCAGGCCATGAAATAAATGTATCCTGAAGTCTTAAATTAGATAAGCAGTTATGTAATACGGTTGTATTTATGATACATGATCAGGACATCTGCTGCTTCATTTTTATCAATCAGATTTTATTTGATTTTTAAAGTGGTGTGGTAACTTGCAAACTTTTCAGCATTTGAAATAAGGAAAAACACTGGATACTTTGCCTAGCTTGCGTTTACTCTTTCCCCCCTTTTATTTTGATTAAGAGGTTATGGAACCATAGTATTGTATATATAGTACATTGTTTTGAAAGAAAAATTCCAAAATTATTAATAAGACTGTAATCCCAATAATATTTTCAAACACTAGATAACTTTATCAGTTTCCTTATTTGAAATTGTATTATCATCAAATCCTCAAATTAGCAATTGTTACACACATTTAAGAAAAATGACATGTCCTTGGCTAGCAATCAAAGAACTTTGAAGTTCCTAAATGGCTACTTGTGAGTCTGTCCAGTTTTTTAGTTATCTAAATAAAACAAAGAGCAGTTCTTGGGAAGGTTACTTTTTGGACTATAATTCTCAGAATACCACAGCCAAAGTTGATACAGAATACAAGAATCATAGTTGAAAAAACAAAGTTTCCCAATCTCTGATGAAGAGATTCAGCTTATGATGACACTAATTGCTGCCAACACTTTGACAAGGTAGAGGATTATTGCTCATCTGAAGTGTCCAGGTTTGAAAGTCTGTGTGACGTATCACTGCCACCACTTGGCAACTCCGGTATTATAACATACAAAGGCGAAAGCAGAAGTGTACACATTTATGACAGCCATAAAATGCGCCCACACATGCATAAATGTACCTGCATCTGGCATAAATGCTGCTGTAAATGCACCTGTGGCTGTTGTAAATGTATTTATGACAGCCAAGGACACATTTTATGGCAGTGTTTATGGCAGGAGGAACCACATGACCGGCCTGCTGAGCTGTCTGGGGGGGCGTGGTCTGGCCCACAATGCGAAAAGGTTGGGAACTCCTTCTCTACATGGTACTTCTTTATGGAAGCACTATTATCTGATTCTTAGCACTACAAACCAGTACTTTTTAGAACTTTTTGCAACTTTAGATCCAAATTACAGGGTGGGGGGACCACATACCACTGGTGGAAGTATCCATATATGTCCATCTTTTGCTTTCATCTCTGTAGCTTTCAAGGACAGAAAGGACTGAAAAAAGCCAAGGGAAATTTGGTAAAGAGAGAGCATATACAGCAAAGCCCTGGGTTACGATGGAGGTCCGTTCCAACAGCCTCCGTTGTAAGCTGAAAAAATTGTAACCTTAAACATCCATAGAGATGCACTGAAAAATTAAAAAATGGTCTCTTGTATTGATCAAACTGAAACAAATACATTAAAAAATTTGTAAACTGGGATGGCATTTCCATAGGATTTGCCATTGTAAACCACAGCAAACTTAAACCGAGGTGGTTGTAACCCTGGGTATTACTGTATTTCAACAGAATCAATAGAACATTAAGCAGATCCCTTAAATAACTGATAGTTTTGCCTGACTAGTTCATGGTGTGCAGTTTCCATCATTTTGGCTCACTGATATATAGGTAAATATAACATTTCCCAACATGGGTCTGACTCATATTCACATGTTACATTTCTAGGTACACACCTAAAAATGCTCAGTGTGGGCAGGATTTCCAAGACTTAGTGAGCCAGCATTGACGTTGTCAGGCTTGTGGGGTATGTACCAATAAGGTTCCCATTATAGGTCATAGTTAAATTGTCAGGCATGGTGGAATACAAAGATGAAAATGCTCATTTAAACGATTTAAACCAGAGTAGTAAAGCACATGATATAAGCAACTTTAAAATAGTATTTACCTAGGGCAGAGATGGGGTAAATGCAGTGCTATTTTTCTCAACATTGCCTCTTGCAAATCAAGACCACCCATATGGCAAAGCTCAAAAATGTGCGGCAATGTTTATCCAAAAAAACAGAAAAAAGAAAGAATACATGGTATTGCTGATTTACTAAATTGGGCTTATTCCATCCGGGCAAAAGTCTATTCTGCAGCAATAAAAATTAAGCTAAACTAAATGTTGATAGAACGTTTCATAGATGGTTTCCGCTTGCTTCTTTATTTTTACTAAGGTGAAAGAGAAGGAGGGCTTGGGCAGGAAGACCAGCATTCCTCAGTCTCAAAACAGTACCATTCCTATTCCGAAATTGTATATGGCAAATCACCTCAAGAAGATTTATAATTTCACCCAGAAAAATCTTCTGTTCAGTTTCTAATCAGATCTTGTCCTGATGGATACTTCATGTTTCCAGTACAGTATCAGGTTATAGACATGTGAAGTTTCAACAGATGAGTGTTTTGTGTCTTGAAATTAAGAGGGATAGAAGACTTTGAAGGTGAGTCTGAAGTCAAAACTGTGAGGTGTCGTCCCCCCTCCCCAAGATCACCATCCATATATTTCTGTGCAAAGAATGCTTTCCAAGTAGCCAAAAATTGAGAAGAAAGAGCCCATTTTGGAATTTTTCACGGTATGAAAAAATATTGACAGCTGTTAATGTTATGCAAATTAAAAGTCTCACGTTCATCCTTTAAATAGCTATTCAGCCTCACCATTATAAAGAGGGATGCCCAAAAATATCAAAGATTGAAGCATTTGCAGCTTCTCATCTCAGAACAAAACTACGTTCTGAAATTTTAAAGCCTCACTCTCTGTTGAAGTGGTATGTCCATATCTCTAGTGCTACTATTGCTATTACTATTACTCTTAAATACAAATCCCAAACTATTTTGTTGCATTTTTCTCTTTCTAACAATTCAATTTTAATTCAATAAGTGGCTGAGGTCATGAAAGTTTTGTATTCTGTACCTTTAACAGAGACAAGGGACTTGCAATCTGCTACACTGACTTCCTAGATATTTGACTAGTTTGGAAAGTGGGATTGTAATTGTCATCCTCCTGTTTCACTCCTCTCAAAAAATATTTAGAAAGGTTGCATTGTTACTGCAATTATTATTTTCTTCTGACATCTTAGTAGCTATGCATTACTGCATTGTAATGGCATTACATCTATTTTAAGTACAGTTCTTCAGCTTTCTCTTATCTTACACAGGCTTTCACATCAACTGAAAATAATAGATCAATGCACAATGAAACTGATCATCACTGTTTCCTCTTAATAGGAGTATAATTAGAGATGATACGAGGAATTTTGTGAGCTGTTAGGTAGACCTTAGCCTAACCAGTCTTGAGCTGGACGAAGCTTATTGTTGGCATTTCCATCCTGGCTGTGTGCATTTGCTCCTTGGATCTTCATTGCAGGCTTCTGGAATAGTAAGAAGGCATGGCTGTTAACCAGTAATGACAAAACATGTTGCCAGATTTAACACTTGGGTTATCGTTCATATAGTAACTATTCAAGCATGTACTTCGGTGGGGGCTGGAGTTAGGAAGGAATTTCTTGGAGAGTCACATTTAGAGACTTCGCATGGTGTGTGAGCTGGTAGCCCAGGAGAGCTAGATGGAAATGGATGGAATTATAATTCAAGATATGTGGCTGATTATGGCTATTCTAGCCCCAGGCAAGTTTTTTCTTGTCTATGTCCTTCCTCCCCAGCCCAGGTCAAACAGATTCTTGCCCATTTTGACAGAAGCACATGGTGATGCAACCCCAGTCATGGAAATTTATTTCCAATATTCCTAGCTGCTACAAACAAAAGGACTCTAGGCACAATATCTTAAAATATTATTAAACAGTTTATTGTATGCAAAAGCCAATTAAAATCAAATCACAATATCTAAAGTACAATACCTTAATAATAAATTGATGAGCTAATGATATAAAGATTGGCCAATAATCTAGGAATTTCAGCAAAGCAAAGACAGGTTCCAAAAGAACCCATGTTGTCAATGCCAACCTCTTCTCCCTTTCTCCTTCTTTTTATACCTTTTAATATCATCACATCATCTGTCTATTTTTAATAAATTATTTTGTCACCTTTCCCCTCGTTTTCCATCTCTAGTTGTTTCTCAGCTAGAAGTTCCTTTTTTTCCTATGCAGCTGCCATGTTGCAACCACAAGTCACCTGCTCACTTACATCAAAGCACTTTAATTTCTTCCATCTATCACAATCATTTTGATTTCACTACAGTTAATAAATATAGCTATACAGTTAAAATTTATCTCTCACAGTGGCTAATCCAAACCCAGGTGGCATCAGAACCACCAGCAGAATGTGGGAAGGCTTCATGTTTCTGAATGTACCTAAAAGCTATCTACAATATATAGAAGAGTTGCCATTTAACTTATCCCTTCCTCATTTATATTGCATTAAGTCAGATGAGCCCTATGTTCCAACCTTATTTATAGCCAGTGTGTTTATAGGGAATGTGCATTTATCTGACATTTTGAAGAGTACCAAATGGGCATATGTGGTGTATGCACTGTCCATTTTAAATGGAGGTGGTTCATCTGATGACGAGCTTTTAAATGAATGGATTCAGGTTGTCTAAGAATTACCATCACATGATTATAGCATAGGTCACAAATAACTGGAGAACTTGCTGTTATATAGGTTTATGTTATCTGTCATTTTGTGTTGACCCACTTTTAATAGAAATCTTAAGTGGAATGAGTCACCTAATATTTATGTGAGAGTGAAATAGTCAACAGGAATATTCTGTTAATACCACTTTCCAATCTCTGGTCCATCTCTTGAATTTGACTCTTCCACCTTAGTCAAATCTTTCTAACTCACAACGCAGAAAATGGTGCGGTGACCAGACTTAGGCCAGTGATGGCAAAACTTAGCACTTCCAGGTGTTTTTGGATTTCACTTCCCAGAAGCCCAAGTCAGCACTCCTGCTGATCAGGGCTTCTGGGAATTGAATTTCAAGAACAGCTAGAGTGTCAAGGTTTATCATCACTGACCTAGCCAATCATTCACTGCACTACTGATAGCACCTTTGTTTCAAAATGTGTTGTTAAGAGACTGTATTCATATATTGACTGCAGCATGCATACGATCAAGCAATGCCATTGTTATAAATAATTAATTTTAAACTTCTGGGTTCCTGCAAGTTATGTGCCTTAGGGTTTATTTATGTATTAAACTGTAAAAGAGTTGTCAATCCCAATAAGATGTATCAGCTATCTGCAGGACATATATGGAACAAATAGTGTCTGATTTCACTTGGGTTCATCTAAGCAACTGGAGCAAAACTGGATCACTACAGAACCAGTCCAGTTTGATGGCTCAGAAATATGCTTATATTATGGAAGTAATATAAGACAAAATGGCAAATTCTTGCTCAGGTGATGACTTGGTCACAGATGGTCATCTTGCCCCATATGTTTGCCTTGTCACAAAATGTTGGTATAGGGAACAGTTTGTTCAGCCCAGTTGTCACTTTATTGGCTCATGAAGGGCCCGTAGTGTATGTGGTGCATTTGCCCATGCATGTGTTTAAAGAAAAAGGAAAAAGACTAAAGTCCATTTATATCATTTATAGCAGCTGATGTTTTTTAGGCTTCAGAGACTTTGTTGTCTGTTTCCCAAGAACTTATCTTTTACAGTACAGTTGTAAAAAAATTCAGTGAGGATTACTTCCTGGTAAGGTAATATAGGTTTGTAGTCCAATTTGGTATTGTGCTCAAACTGTCTTCACTTATGTGGGGAAAGAATTGGCTTTCTGTTAGCAATACTTATTTTGAAAAATGATAGCATGCCATCGTTCTTAAGTTAAAATATCAATTTCAAGTACAATACACCTGACACATTATGCCTTACAAAACCAGTTAGTAAGTGAAGCAACAATACACTGCATGTAAATACAACAGAAACCCACTGACATCAGTTTGTCCTCATTCTCTTTGGTGTATGAATTAATCTTAATTTTCACTCCTCTTCCTTTCTTAGTGAATTTCCTTGGTGACATGGCAGTGACATCTGAGTGTACTATTTAATTCTAACCTTTTTGTGTCAGTTAGGTATGTCAGTATCATTCACCCTTAATTATATATTGTGAAGTTAAATTAATGAACACTTATAAAGCACCTTACAATGTTTCAGGAAGGAAGGAAAGAAAAAGGGTTATATAAATCTTAATAGTTATTTCATTCTCGCCTGAGTGGAGGTTTTATATCAGTAGGATTCTTTGAGACTTGTTGTTGTGTTCAGTCTTCTAACCATTGTCAGAAGCAGAGTTTTAGAAGATTATTAAAACCATACCTATCAATACTGTTTTTGAAAATCCTTCTTGTTTCTGAACAGACCTGGATTTAATAGAGTAATATATATTGTTTCTTAGGGTGCTATATCTAGCTACTTTACCAAGTTATGATGACAGATTTGTTTAGAGCAATGCCAGGGCATGGAATCATTGTATGGAAAGTGATATTAATTAATTGTGTAACTGCACTTATTTCTACTTTGATGGGGTCAGGAGCTCATTTCTAGATGTTCTGTCTTTTTAAAAAAGAGACAGTAAAGTTGTCATTTAGCTTTTTGACTGCTTTGTCTTTGCCTTCCATGGCAATAGCCAGGTCTGTGATGTATACATTTTCAGATCTAGTTGTTGTTGCTAGCTTCTTCTAAAACACTTCAAGATTTCTTTACTTTATTTATCTTCCTTGATTGGAGCCATATTTTTGCTTCTAGTTCATTGTTACCTTTTGGATGCAACTACGTATCATTGTGTGTTACTCTTCCATTACTAACTAGGTAATAATTTATTTCAGGGCAGACTAGGTATAACATACAATATAGCAACCATAAAGATAGCCAAGATATCAAAAGCCAACTCTTCTGGATGGAGAGTCTTGTGAAATAAACAAAAGTGCTTTTAACAGAAGGCAAGGAATTCACAATCAAAAATCACAACCATTGATTCAATTAATAATATAAATTGGCATTCAGAACTCTGTATACATCTAATCTCTCACTCTGAGCTCACAATTATCTAGATGTGCAGTAATTGTAAGAAAAGGTTGCCTGTTGTGTACTCACCATATGCTTCATTTCACGCAAGGTTTTCCTGGCATGATGTATGGACTCACAACTATAATGCAACAAATGTACATAACTGACCCATCACAAATAGAAAAGATTGAAAGCCATTTTGGCTTTTCAGATTCTGTATCAAGACGATTGTGCTTGCATAACTCTTTAAGTTAACATATTTTGTCTAGTTTTCCAAAAGCCTTCACCACCCATTTTTCATGGATGCAGTCCTGATAAAATAACGTATGTCTTTTCTTATGCATTCACTCAAGGCCTAACTAACATTATGTGTTTGGCTGATTTGTCTCCTTGCATTTTTCTTCTTTGTGTCCCTGTATTTCTCATATATCTCATTCATTGTTTCCCAAGATTTCAGAAAGCTAGGATTATGTGCAAGGACACTGAAAGATTCCATCACAAGAATTAGTAAATATTTTTTTCCAGCAAGGTTGCATCATTCTATCTAGTGTGTGTGCATACACATGTTTAAAGTCTAACAATGAATAAATTCAGGGATCAGGCTTAAATAGCAGAGAGCCGCTGTTTTAAGAGCATCTATCATGGTTTTTACCAAAAGTTTTAAATATGTTATTGACACAGAAGAAAACCATTTTTAATGGCATGCCTATTTCACAGGATTATCTAATTGCATATTACAAGAATCACTTTTAATATATAGGTAACATACTGTCCATGTAACACTTCTCTGAGTAACATATACAGTATATATGATCCAGAGGTTGGAAGCCTTACATTTTTGGACTATGAATTATGAATCCTTGATGTTTTGGGAATTACACTTCATATAAAATGACTTTTCTAAGTTCTGATATGATTCCAAAAGCCCATAGTCTCCTCTCTGTTACTAAATGGCACCTTATCAGAATTATTCCTGTTTTGACAAAAAACTTTTTTACTTACACAATTTCCCTTTCAGCCATCAACTTCAGGCCTTTATTCCAACGCAACTTCCTCTGTTCCTAATAAAGTTACTCCTTGTGTTTGTCTGGGTTAACTGAAATCGGAACCTGGCTCTGAGTCCTAGAGTTTCAGCTGCTGTTGTGGATAATGCTTTGCTATTTGCGTGGCAATATCCAACCAAACTCATATGGCTTTCTTCCTTTTTTAATTAAGTCGAATGCCAGCAGCCCAATGAAGTTTGCACTCCTGGATAAAAGGGCTGGTCTGTGCCTAGCGCTGTATTTGCCAAATGGTTCGCTAGTCATTTCAGTACAAACAAATGGATGGTGTCAGTAAGTCTGCAAACACTGTTGACATTTAGCCTTGTTTATGTTACTTTCCTTTTGCTGCACATTTTTGGCTCAGAAAGCTACTGTTGGAATCAACAGTGACTTCTGAAAGCAGCAGAGGCCCAGTCTTTTATTGCATTTCATCCTGGGACCACTTGCATTATCAAGTGTAAGGACTTTGACTTGGCTATCTTTATGTTAATGCATTTGACTGTCCGAAGTTACATTAAAATTAATATTTAAGTTTTTACCAATGCAGGCAATGAGGCTATAATGCTTGGTCTTGTGTTTCCCCCTTTCCAGCTCTAAATTCATACTTTGGAAGTGCCATTTGAAAATCTAGGAGTTGTTGCTCAAAGACGCGTCATTCAGAATCTCTGATGGCAGATTCATTTAGAATAGGAGTACTCAACCTTTTTAAGCTGGAGCCCAGGTCATGCTCCCTCAGACAGCTTTGGGAGCTAGATGGCCATTTTACCCTTCCTCCGCCACATGGCACTTCATGGTGTGGTGGAGGTGGTGGTGGGGCAACATGAAATGGTGCTGTGGGCCGCATCCATCCCACAGGCTGCAGTTGAGAATCCCTGATTTAGAAGCTGGTTCTGAAGGGTGATGAAAAATATTCTCCTTATACTGTATATTGTGGCCCTCGTCACCTTTTCATCCTTAGCTATAGAGCAGTGATGGGTTGACTTGGCCATCACTGCTATAGAGGTTTCCCTTCTTTTCAGTCATTTTCATAAATATAAAAAAGGGGACAGAACAATTAATCCAGACAAATTAACGAAAAGCTGTAAAATTGTCTGCAAGAGTTGGTGCATGAATAAAATCAAGGCTTTGGTGCCTAAGTAGAATCCTTGCAGATCCATTGTCTTACAGTTTCCTATTTCCGGAACTTTCCAAACTGCTTCAGATATTAGAATGAAGATCCAGGGTAGCAGTTCTGTGTGAGTATTTTTTTTTTTTTCATTTCTAGAATGTTTGGTTCTACAAACAAAGTGAGCAGTTTATATAATTTTATTTCAGTAATGTTTGCCACTGAGGTCAAAATGCAACAAAATTTTGTTGCACTTGTGTCATTAGTTTACAGTTTGTTTGGATGACTGGATGTGATGTTTTGGCCAACACATTCAGTGTCCTAAATAAACAAATGCAAATGGTTTAGTAAGTTTTGAATTATAGCTATGGAGTATTGTGTATCTGAAGGTGGACAGAAAATAAGCAAAGGTACCTTAGTTGAGACGTTTGTCTGTAATATTCTGGCATAAGGATAACTCTTTAAAATATGGGACACCCCACAACTCTAACCTGCTTACAACTCAGAAACCCATACACATACTTTACTTACAAACATTACAATTCTCAAACCATTATTTTAAGACAACTCAAGCCATTATTTTATACAAAATTATACTGTAGGCTGTACTTAAACCCAGAAACTCCTGTGCAACTTCCATTGATCTCGGTCAGACTTCCATGTGAGTAGATTTCGAACTGCAGACATAAACCAGTCCTGTGTCATTGTTTTCAGCCATAATTCTGCTATCATGTTTTTAAAAAGTTACATGCAAATAAGAACTAATTTTTGTCTTTTAAATCTCAATTATTTTGGATATCCTTTTATTATTGTAAAAAAATGTGTACTCTTTCTGAATTGCTGCTTTTCTTCTTATGTTCCTAGAAAATTATATCACTGGGGATAAATGTAATTACTTGTTGCTCTGTTAACTCTTTAAAGCAAAGAGAAATTTCTATATATTTGTCCAAGTGTAGAAATTAATGTGTGTTCACTATAACATGTTAGCACAGCAATACAAATTCAAAGGCTTTGTAATATGTTCTGTTACGTAGGCATACAAGTCTAGTCTATGGACTTTCATACAGACAAAAACTTCCTTCCTCTTTAAAAAGTTATTTATTGTCATTTCTACCTGAGTTTTAAATAGTTTCAAGTTTTGTAATTGTTTAGAAGAGGAAGAATTATTGTAGTTATCATTTTTTCATAGTCTTTTGAGAATTGCTTCCAGTTTAATATGTTGTACTGGATTCCTTTTTTTCCTTCACCGAGAAATGACAGTAGAATTCAATGAAGAACACTATGACAACCACAGTTTCAAACCTGTGATTGAAGTGAAATGTGTAAACTTCTGCTGGGTTATCATGTGCTTTGAAATAGAGTATTGTTGGAAGTAATTAGAAAATATATTAAGGTTTCCTGGTAATGAAGGCATGTAAGTTTTAATAATTGTTGCTTTCTGAATAAGTGTCACACTTTATCTTTAAATGTATATGGAGTTCCAAGTTAGGTCATTTCTGAATGGAATGTAAAACAATACTAAAAACAATGCTTCAATAACTTATCTTGGTGTTGCTAATAAAATTAAAAAGCTGTTAACCATTAGTATAGTTTGGAGTCATTTTGTTAATTCACTCAACGACAGAACTGTCAGGAAGCTGTCCTATCACCTGAAAGACCAGAATTTGGCTTGAGGTGTTTTTACAGGGAAACTGGCCAGGGTTTCTTTCTTTCTCTTCCTGATTTTAAAAAATATTTTGAATCAAAAGACCAGTTTGTGAAAGTTAACAACACAGTGGAGCAGTTTTTGTTTTTCCCCTTGAGTAATAGTAGCTAAAGAAGGGGTGCCCAAATCTGGCCCCTGACACCAATTCATCCAGCCCTTACTGCCCTTGTTGCTCCAGGAAGTGGAAGTAAATCATGCCTGTATGGGCTGTTTTACTTCCGCTTCCGGGAGTGACGAGGTGGGACAGGCCAGATGAATTGGTATTGGGGGCTGGATCTGACTCATGGGCCATAGTTTGGACACCCCTGCTTTAGGCAGAGAAAATGACAGCTTAAAATCTACCTTATCCTGTTACAAAACAGATTGCAAGGCACATTTTACTTCTGCTTCTGGTGGGAGGAACCATGTGACTGGCCTGCTGAACCACGTGACTGGGTGACGACCCAAAATATTTGGGCACCCCAGAGCTAAAGGGAAGTACTGTAGATATATTAATAGATAACAACAGCCAGTTGGAGATGTCTGTTATCTTTTACCAAAGGAATTCAATTCAGCTTACCTTAGATTTGTATGAGATTCACCTGACACCAGAACAAGGGGGAGACTGGACAACACTGACTTCACCTACCTGTTCCTTACAATGCTCAGCCCATTTACCTTCTTGCTGTGTGGCACATTTGAAGACCTGCACACTGCAGCAGGAGACCGAAGCAAAGAAAAATTGCAGACTCCTGACTTTGTTTCTTCATTACAAACTTAAAAGGATGTAGTGTCAACCTCCATGTGGCTACCTGGCAACCCTAGAAGAACTTCATTTGGATAGAGCTGGTATGTACAAAGCCAGGCCACCCATGTCTTTCCTAACCCTGATTCAAAAACGAGACTTATTTTTTCCAAGTTCTGATACTACACGGGCTGTTTTCCCACCTCTCCCACTGCTATATCTTATTTAATATTATCAGTTTGGAATAACATATTGGCAGTTTTTTGTTTATGCCATCAAAACACCATGAGTCAAGACCTGACATTTGAGTGTTCTGTGTCATACTGAGAAAAATCTGTAGTTCACCAGAAGAACAATTATATTATTTTGGAATGCTTGGAAATAATACAGCATTTGTGAGATAACTAACATTTATCCAGACTCAGTGTGAGATTGTTCTCTCCTCTTACTTGGACAGCACTTCTCCTTATGAGCAACCCTCTAAAAAGCAACCAGTATCGGGAAAGGTCACATGAAAGTTGCAACTGTAAATAAAATATTTGCCCTGATGGGGGAAGGCTATATCCTCTTGCATATCACTTTTTTTTTCAATGCAGATAAGAGAACATTCTCTCTATCCTATGGGCTATGTGAGGGACAACGGCCATACAAAAGGAACATTAGCGTCAACAGTATAGTCTTAAATTTACACAATCACATTGACTCTGCAGTGATCCACTTGAGGTCACCTGGCTAGATTTGCAGTGTATATTGTCATTCCATACCTACCTGTTGTACTATATGCAACAAACTGTGCAGCCGTTATCCCTCACTTTTTACAGTTTCATATCAAGCATAAGCAATCAGCAGATTTAATTTGGGTCTTTAGTTTTAGCAATTAACAAATGTCCAGATCTTAACTTGTTAAAACAAAAGCAAGCAACTTGTCCAGTAGACTAGTTTTCAGGTCCTTATTGAGTTTGGCATTGGCAAACAGAGACTATCTAGGCAACAAAGGTTGTTGTGCTTTAGGGCACTGTAACTCATAAGATGAGCTTTCTAAATTCAGTGAGTTGTCGTAGCCATTCTTCTTCAATAGGGTTTGAACCTGTTTCTCAGCATACAGAAAATTAGGCCCTCAAACACAAGGAAGAATCTCTTGAAGTACAACCCTCTTGCTACAATCCAAACTGCTTTTGAAATTGGGGATAGACATTCAAAAACTGGTTATGATATAACATGCCACTCCATCATGGTTTAAATATGAAAAGAAATACATACCTACTGTACATACTCGAATATAAGTCTAGTTTTTTAAGCCCCCAAAATGAGATCAAAAAAGGGGACTCGACTTATACTCGGGTCAATGATCCCAAGGGTCCCAAAACCGCAGTGGTGCAAATTTAAACATACAAAAAAAAAGCACTAACACTACCATAAAAACTCAAAAACATACCCACACAAATGTATAAATTAATTAATTTTACTGTATTTTCATGTATTTTAATTATTGAAACTCACTAGTAGCTGCTGCATTTTCCACCCCTGACTTATACTTGGGTCAATCTATTTCTCTAGTTTTAGAGGTCCAAATTAGGTACCTCGACTTATATTCGGGATGACTTATGGTCAAGTATATACGGTATCTATTTTGCATATACTGTATATTTGGATGCCCACTGTGTACCCTCAGACTGGCTTTGTTTAGAGCAGGGGTTCCCAACCTAAGGCCCATGAGCCAAATCTGGCCCACGGTGCCATTTCATGTGCCCCCACCCCTCCAAGGGCATTCAAGAAACAAATGGCCACCCCCTTTGAAACTGTTGAGACAAAATGGCTGCCCCACTGTACAGACAGGGCAAAATGGTCATCTGGCCCTTGAAGCTGACAGAGAGCGTGACCCAGCCCCTGGCTTAAAAAGTTTGGGAACCCTGGGTGAACATTCTACATATCCTCATCCACTAGCAGAACAATTATTTCCAAAGCCATGGCAGGGTGAATTTGCTAAGAAATCGTTCACATTCCATGAAACCATAGAGCTATGGAAAATAAATGTACCTTGAAAATAAAGAATATCTAGACTCTTTACTGTAGCATGAAATCCCAAAAATTGTGGTCCAGAATTTTGGCAATGCCCACTAATCTAACTGGAATATAACTGGAGCCATCATTTGTTCACTGCATTTTCCAGAATATTTCTCTTAATTGCTAAACTCCAGATGTTTAGTTCTAAGATGTTCTGCCCTTCACATTAGACTCAGGAGCAAGACCTACTGAGCTCAGCAAGACCTGGGATTTTTTTTCTTTCTTTCTAGAAAGGGTGTTTGTAACGTTTGTATCATTTTGATTTCGACTTGCACACTTTGTCCTGCAAATGGTGGAATGTACTACCACAGTCACTGGCGCTTAAGAAGATTCAAATGTAGCGGGAAATGAGAAGAATTCCCTTGAATTCTAATTACCTCCTGTTAGTGGTTAAGACACTGAGCTTGACAACTGGAAGATGGCAGGCCAGCAGTTTGAGATCTGAGTACTGCTCAATGGCGTGAGCTCCCATTGTCTTTCCCGTCTCCTGCCAACCCAGCAGTTTGAAAGCAAGAAATCGCAAGTAGATAAAAAGGTACCTTTTCAGTGGGAAATGTAACAGTGTTCTGTGTGCTCCAGTATCTAGTCATGCCTGTCAAATGACCTCAGAAATGTCTGTAGAATCAGACAGCACTGGCTCTTTGGCTGTAAATGGAGATGAGCATCACACCTAGAGTCAGCTATGATGGGCTTTCAAACAAAAAAGACCTTACCTTTGTGGCCTAGAGAAAGGGTGGCCAACCCTTTTTCACCTCAGGTCTGACCATGCCCCACTGATGGCTGAGTGTGCCAGACCGTGCCCCCTGGAAGTGGGAGCAGATACATTTATGGCTGACATAAATGACCCACTTCCACATTTACAACAATCATGGGGACATTTGCACATGTGCAGGTGCATTTATGGATGGCGTAAATGTGCCCACTTCCACTTCCGGGTGCGGCGGAGGCAGTAAAGGGCCAGATGGGATGGCATTGGGGACCATGGCTGGCCGGCCGGCTGTAGACTGGGAACCCCTGGCCTTCAGGAACACCAAAGCGCTATCTCCTTCATCCCTTACTGCTAGACAAGCCAGTACTGCTTTTTTAAAATCAAGAAAATCCTTTGGTTTAGCTAGAAGATAGAAGAGTTTCTAAGCACCTTTTCTGTTTATTCCATGACTTATTTTAAAGGAGGATCATAACAGAAACAAAAGTTTCCTTCAGTTTCCTCAACTTTTTTTGAAGTTTGGAAAGCACCATAGAGCTAATACCCTATGTTAGCAGCAGGCCAACTAGGCTGGCATTTTATAGGATTTTGAAGAGAAAGAACCTAAGCCAGATATGAAACTCCACTCCTGGGAAAAAGAGAATTTTAAATATAAAAGTTGGAGAGGGTTAACAAAATTTTGGAAAAGAAGAAAAAGGAACAATACAAAGCCAGATAAGTATAAAAACAATCTCTCAATACGCCACATATATATGGTGCGTATATGGTATATATATGGTGTGTTCTTGTGTTAATCACATGGAGTATAATTGTCACAAATGTAGCAAAATTGTCCTGTTTATTAGCACAGCTGTACCTACTCATCTTTAGCTCAAAACAGACTCATTATGGCCTAGTTATACCAATAAGTTATACCAATAAGATGGTTTCACACTAGAGACAAGCCCTTGGTCCATCTTTGCCTTAGATACCTATTTCTGATGTCAGCTCACTGATTTGCCTAGACATGCCCAACCACTGCTGGAACATGATTGCCACCACGGGATGCGATTCAGCAGGCATAGTGGTAGCTGCCATTGTTACAATGATCCCATGTAAAAATACATTACTCAGTTACCGACCATTTGAACAGCTATAGCATGCCTTAAAATCTGTATATGAGAGGCAAATTCTGAGTTCAGATTTGGAATCAGCACCCTCAATATCATGAAAATCACATGTACTGTTCCCAGTAGCAAAATTGTTGTACAGTGATATCAGGAGAATCTGTGTCATCACCAGTTCTTAAATAGGAACTAAAAGCAAACGACATGCCCTGTGTGGAAAGATCCGTATTGCATAATGACCAAGAAATCAGCTTTTGTTTAATTCAGTTCCTTTTCTTGAAGATTATTTTAATCTGTCCAACAGTTGTTTTTTTGGTGGGGGTGGGGGTGGGGGTCAGCTATTACCTTGGGTTTTTTATTTCTTTTGCCAAACCATTTGCCAAGTTAAAATCTCACTTATCAAACCACTTTTTTAAAAACCATACTTTGCTTGCCAACCAAAAACCTTGTAGACATTCTAAAATCATCTTCCTGTACATTAAAGGAACAAGGAAAGACAAGGTACTTTTTCTACCAACACACTTTCTTACATATGCACACAAAAGCACATTTTCAGACTCAGTTTTATTCAGCAGATGACAGTATTTTACAAATAGAATGATCAGTATAATTACCAAATCACATGATTGGTCATCAGAACAAACTAGATAGCAAATAGTGTAATTACAAATGACAGTAAATGTGATCAGCAGAGTGATTCCTGCTTCAGATTATTTCTTGTTTGCTAAATGATATTGTTAATAAGACTAACTTGCATAAGCTTTCTGGTTCTTACTAGTACAGTACTATATTTTGAGTGATATATTGAACAAATTGGTTTGCAAACTCAAATATTTAAGCTACTTCAGAAAGCCATCAGCCCTATCAGAACATTTATAATTTCAAACATATGTGACACCTTGATCAGAAGGGAATTATAAACTCTTTAACAACTTATGAGCACAAGATATCTGTTATTGCTGCTGACCTTTGTATTCAGCAAAATTGTGAACTTTAAATCTCGGAAATGTCTTGTAAAAGTTGAAAGATCAATGGGGAGGGATTGTAATGGAATAAAATGCTGAATCACTTCAGACAAGTTGTTTGTATCTATGAACACTTTCCCCCAAATTGTAAGACTGACCACCATAAAGACTGTGGTTCTAGTTCTATGTTGGTACCATCAAAACAAATCTGTTATATTGCAGATTTGAATTTCAGTCTCATTCTGTCAGTCCGATTGCCTGTTTTTTTGTTTTTTATTTTTTTATTTGTTTATTTATTTTATTTAGATTTGTTTTTGTTTTAATCATGTCAGAAGCACACAAAGTTGCTTTCTGGGTTGAAAAGTTTTTTGCTGGAAGAACTCTGCTCGGGGGACACCTGAATGAAGTTCCTTTCATGTCCCCAAGATTTTTTTCCCACTGAAGTGGTCCCTATTTGTCTACTTGCAATTTCTTGCTTTCGAACTGCTAGGTTGGCAGGAGCTGGGGCAGAGACAGGAGCTCATTCTGTCATGCAGTACTCAGGTCTTGAACTGCCAACTTGCCAGCCTTCCAGCTAACAAGGCAAGCTTCATAACCACCTAGCCACTGCCTGGTTGCAAAAACTTAACTTTCTTAATGCTTCCACTGGAATGGTCCAGAAAAGGTGTCTGCCTGATTAAAGAACAAGATGCAAACCCCCATTCCACCTGCAGAAGATTTATACAGGCACAAGTGATGGACGATATCTTTGTGCTGCATTTCAGAATAGATCTTTATAGAACAGGGGTCCTCAAACTTGGCTCTCCAGGTGTTCTTGGGCTTCAATTACCAGAATCTCAAAACAGAACACTTGCTGATCAGGGTTGCTGGAAATTAAAGTCCAAGAACATCTGGAGAACCAAGTTTGAGGAACCATGGTATAGAATATGCAGGACAGGCCAGCTGCCACACAAATTCTTGAACCTCAACAATTATCCTCCTGACGTTCCTAGAATTGTTTGCCAAAGGTAGCTGATTCACACAGGGTGATGGCAGAGCTGGCCATCGTTTCTATTCCTCCTTTCATTCAGTCTTCCAGTCCTTCAGCAGGTATGTCTGACTTGGCTCCATCCGTATCTTTGCAAAGAGGAGGGAAAGGAAGAATACTGGGGATGGAGACTCTGATACAATCATGCTGCCATTTCTCACCCCTTTGGAAGGGAGTTGTTTTGGGGAGAAGAAATAAGGGGGTTATCTTCAGCCCTTTAGGCCTGGCAGACCCAGTCTGGCCATGTATGCAAGCTTGTACATCTAGCCAGGCCCTGTGCTGGCTCAACAGGATACTGTGAAGGGTCACTTTGCCCTGACTTATAACTTATAACATAAAAGGGCCATGCCACCTAGGCAGTTTCCGCTTCCACTTTGTCTCCTCTTGCCTGGCTCCTCTCCGCCCTGTGAGAGAAACTCTGAAGTGCTTTGGCAGCGATGCACAGATAATAATAATAAGGCTTGGATGGGGGGAGACCCCACTAAATTATTATTATTATCTCTGCACCATTGACGAAGCACTTCAGACTTTCTTCCGCAGGGTGGAGGGGAGCCCGGCAAGAGGAGCCAAAGCAGGAGTGGAAACTGCTGAGGTGGCATGGCCCTTCAGGTTATAAGTTATAAGTAGGGGTGCGTAGTGACACATCCCGGTATCCCACCGGGTCAGCACAGGCCTGCATCTAGCTGCAGTTCAAGGATGTCTTGAACATTGTGGTAAGCCTTTCCTCTTTAGGCAGGTAGGGTAAATATGGATTCGGGTTATTCTTTGTTTGTAAAAGCAGCTAGAGACTGAGGAACGGGCTGAGAGGAGCTTGATGAGGTCCAAAATTATTAAGGACTGTAATGTGTTGCTTAATTCAAATAATGAGCTTGTTTTATTGCCCTTTTCTTTAGAATAAGGAAAGCATTCCCTTGTCCAAAGTATGCATTAGTTTGAAAATACATATGCAATGACACAGGACTGAACCTATGGCGAACCTATGGCACACATGGTACTCGGAGCCTTCTCTGTGGGCCTCTGTGCAGTCACCCCAGGACAGATTTTGCCCCACCCATCCGCCCAGCAGCCCAATGGGAGCGCCTCCTCCCTTCCCCAGCATAGAGTTTGCCCCACCCCTCTTCCCAGCAGACCAATGGGAGCACTTTCTCCCTCCCCCCAGCACAGAGTTTGCCTCACCCCTCTGCCCAGCAGCCCAATGGGAGCGCTTCCTTCCTCCCCTGTTGTGTTGGCACTTTGCAATAAATAAGTGGGTTTTGGCTTCCAGTTTGGGCATGTGGTCTCTAAAAGGTTTGCCATCACTGTCATAGGTCATTGAATAGGGCTCCTTTCTGTGGAGAAAGAAAAAAGAAAGAAAGCAAAGCAAAGCAAAAGCATTCAAACTTCTATAACCCTACATAGCACTTAGTTGATTGATTGATTGATTGATTGATTGATTGATTCAATTTATATGCCGCCCTACTTGGTGAAACCAACTCAGGGCGGCTCACAACATACAATCGAATACAACATAACAGTTCAATACAATATCGTAATATCATAAAATACAGTACAACAAAATAAATATAAACAGTGTAATCCACAATACAATCCACAATATAGTCCACAATACAATCCACAATATAAAACAATTAGAAACATTACCAAAAGTCCTGCCGCTCCTGCAGCTTTTAAGCATTCTGGGCACTTCACAGGTTAATTAGCCTGCATCCAAGCTGTATCCAAGCATGCTGGATACTCATTTTACCAACCTCAGAAGGATGGAAGGCTGAATCAACCTTGGGTTCTGGTCAGGATTGACCTCACAACCTTTATGCTGCGCTACAGCACTGCATCACCAAGTCTCTAAGAAATATAAGCCACAGCCAGCAACATACTGGAAAATGTGTTTCAATTTATTAAAAGATTTTATTAATCACCTTTCAAACAAAAGGAATAATTTGGTAAAGTCCTGGAGTTCACTCGAATCTCCCTTGCTTGGAAACCAGTCATGTCTGACTTAAGCGGATGGTACTCATCCCCATTTACAGCAAAAGATCCAGCGCTATCAGCATCCACAGATGCATCTTTGGTCATGTGGCAGGCATGGCTAGATGTTGGAGTGCACAAAATGCTTTTACCTTTCCTGTCAAAGTGGCACCTATTTATCTACTTGCAATTTTTTGCTTTTTAACTAGGTTGGCAGGAGATGGGACAGATGGCAGGTGCTCACTCCTGCTCATTGAGCTCAGCATCTTAATAATTATTAAAAACAGTCAATAACAGTCTTTGAAAGCCTTTTTTCTTTTTTAAAAAATGTGAATATTATTTAAGTAAAGATTTAAAACAGTTTCAAAAGCCAATTTAAAAACAGTTGTAAAAACCAAAGATGTCCAAGTGGGATATTGTCTGTTGTTGTTGTTCAGTTGCACAGTTGACTCCAACCCTTTGTGACCCCATGGATGACTGCATGCCAGGCTCCTCTTTCATCCTCTGTAGCCCTCTCAAATCTATGCCCACTGCATCAACGATGCCATCTAGCCATCTCATCCTCTGCTGCCCTCTTCTCCTTTTTCCTTCAGTCCATCAGGGCCTTCTCCAGTGAGTCCGCTCTTCTCATTTGATGGACAAAGTACTTGAGCTTCAGCTTCAGTATTTGTCCTTCCAAGGAGTAGTCAGGATTGATTAACTTTAGGGTTGACTGATTTGATCTCCTTGTAGTCCAGGGGACTCTCAAGAGTCTTCTCCAGCACCACAGTTCAAAGGTGTCCATTCTTTTGTCTACAGGGATCCTACATTTATACTGTAATTTGAATTTTAACTAACAAAGGTAGATGCACTATATCAAAAGGTGTGGGCTGTGTGTACCAATTATACCAACATATTGCTATTATTATTATTTTTTAAAGTTGGTTAAACCCTAAACAAACAGGCAGAAAACTGATTAGCAGCAGTTCTGGAGGGCAGCCAATAATTATCCCACACCTCATCATCGGCTGAAACTTGTATCCAAGAATGCATTTTTTCCTGAAGCAGGAAAAATGCCATTGGCGTGAATTTGTTTAAGGTGAATCCAAGCTTGCCATGAAGTGACTCACACACTATGATCATGGAGCCATCTTCTGCAGAACATATGAAATGAGACATGCAGGATTTAACATGGGGACTGCAATGGACTGTCACAGCCTTGAGGATATTGACAAGGTGCGCCTTCAAAGTCAGTTCATCTGGCATGGCCTCTTCCGCCTCCATGATCATTGGGAATCAGAAAGCGGGTCCTCCTCCACTCATTTTGCCGTTGGGCCCAATATGATGGTTTCCAGTGGCATCTCCTCCACTATGGGAGACCATCACCCCACCTAAAGGGGCTCATCCACCCCTTTAGGGAGTCAGGTTATTTACCACCGCCAAACACTCAGCATTGAATCACTGGCTATATGGTCTACTCTATTACCATAGTGGGATGTCTGACCAGACATACCTAGAGTAGAAAGAAAAAACTAAAAACTGGGGTTAAATTTTTCTTCCCCATCCTCTGCAACTCAGCAACCCTCACTGCCACAACTATTTACACATTAATAATATGAATTTGAGTTTAGTGTAAATTTGTTCACAGAAATAGCATCACATCCTTTTGTGCCAGTCTTTTGTGGAAAGACTGTAAATCTAAACAGGTGACTGACATCCACCACTGAAAACAAAGGTAGGGAAATGTTGGCCCTCCACATCTCTTGGACTTCATCTCCCATCATCTATGTTTCTCAACCTTGGGTCCCCAGGAGTTCTTGGATTTCAGTTCCTAGAAGCCCAAGTCACTACACCTGCTGACCAGGGATTCTGGGAATTGAAGTCCAAGAACATCTGGGGACCCAAGATTGAGTAACTCTGGTCTACATTTGGAGGCTCAACAGTTCCTCAGTCTGGATATGCATCAGATTATGTGGGAGAGAATATGTTCATTGAGAAATGGTGGAATCCACAGAATATAAATGTGAGTTACAGTTTTGTAGTGAGCTACACTATTCCTGCTGAACAGTATGCAGGATCTCTGGAGTAGCCTTGAACCTGAACACTAAATGAAAGAAGAGAGCATTTCAGTTGCTTCATTTTTACCATTAGCTCCCCTTCTGTTTGTTAGGGGAAAATCTTGGGAGTTTAATCAGAATTATTTACAAGATAATGGCTCATTGTTTGTAGTTAAGACAGATGCCGTCTGTGGGAATTTGGTGTTTTATGCTTCCTGCATTGCACTGCCATTGCTGCTTGCAGATGGAATCTCAGTGGTACTGGTGTAATCTCTTTTTAAAAGAAATTTACAGGAGACTTTCCAAAGTGTTTGGAGTTGAGGGAAACATCAACAAAGAGGAAATTAGAGCATTTGGTTCCCACTTTCCATCTCTAGAAGAACTGCTATTATGTAAGATATTTTAGAACTCTGAGTGAATGACAGATATAAGAGACAGAAAGAAAGGATTTGGAGAATGATGTAAACCCTACCTGGTTCTTCTTTTGTGTCCTGACCAAACCCTGGACTGCCAAAATGAAACCACTTACTTGGCATTGCCATTGGTCAAACTTAAGTCTTCATCAGTGCCTGTTTCTGGAAGTAATCAGCAGACCACTCAGTCAGCTGGATTCTGTGTCTCTCCACATTCACACGGAGTGTTGTTGTCCACCAGCAGCCCCACTTGAGCATATTGTGCTTGATTTCACAACTTCTCCTATGTCCTCCAAGTGACATAGCACTATCCTCCTTTAATGATGTTGCTTTCCCAGCGAGCTCCTTCCTCCATATTTTAATTTGGTTTTGCTTTTGTGTACCCCTCAAGAATGTTTGTTCTTGCCATTAAGTTCTTCTTGGATCTGAGCCACTGGACTTGAGGCTCATCTTCATTCAGAGGGTATCAAGGGTCATTCTCTTGCATAGTTCTTTCAGCATCCACTGCTACTTCTCTCCTGATCTTTAGGTGGAGCAATACCAACAAGAGGATATATTTTCTCAACTGGTGTAAGCAAGATATAATCAATAAAGCTTTTGTAAAAAAATAAATGATTTAACCCAATCAAACTTGATTTAAAACAAAAAGAAAAAGTAACCTACAATAGACTGAAAACCAAACAATGATTGCTAAATCTCCCGTAACAAGAGATTTAGGAGTTTTAGCTTGAGCACCAATATAAAGCTAGGAGTTGTACAGACAAAACTACTATTGCACAGCAGGGGTACTCCAGCTAAGAAAGCTATTTCTCATGAAGTGCTGCTACTAAGAGTAGAACTGACAAGATATATGCACCTCTAACCTGAGATCTCCGTAACTGAGCCAAAAAAGAAAAGAAAAAGAAAAAAGCCTCACATTTTAATGTGGTTTTTCAACATGTTTTTAAAATCCTCAGAGGCAGACCCAGATGTAATGCAGTACAGTAATCTACAGGGAAAGGGAAAGGGAAAGGTCTCCCTTGCTCAAAATCAGGTCATGTCTGACTCTAGTGGGCAATGATCATATCCATTTACAGCCAAAGCACCAGCACTGTCGGCATCTGCAGATGTTTCTGTAGTCATGTGGCAGGCATGACTAGATGCCAAAGCCCATGGAACGCTGTTATCTTTCCTGCCAAAGTGGTAGCTATTTATTTACTGGCAATGTATCACTTTCAAACTGCTATGTTGACAGGAGCTAGGACAGATAATGGGAACCCACCCTGTCATGCAGCACTAGGGGCTAGAACTGCTGATCTGCCAGTCTTCAAGTTGTCAAGCTCAACATCTTAACCACTAAACCACCATGGCCCTAATTTAGGCTTACTACTGTGGAAAATACAGCCACCAAGTTGACCTTATTCAGGAATAGTCATGGCTGGTAGACCAGCTGGTGAGATCAAGCACACACTAATTCACCAATTCAGCCTGAGATCCAAAAGGCAAATATGAATTCGGATCTACTCCCAATCTAATAATTGGAGGAGGGAAATCCTGCCCAGAACAGGTTGTGTCTTGGACCAGAAAAACACTGATTCACAGTGTGTCCATTTTGTTGGATGCTAGGGGCTGGAGGCAAAGTGAGAAGACTGCAGACAATTGCCTCCCCTCCACACACATTAATTGTCTCCTCATTTGACCTACACCAAGTGGAACGGCTCTTCCATACAACTCCTATCTGTGTGTTTTTTGGAATCATTGTGTCTGAATGATTTCTCTCATCTTCAATTGTGCCAGTTTCCCTGATGTAAATATCTCATCACAGCAGTTTATTTCAAAACCGCTTAACTAGGTGAATTTGAAGTAGTAGAATACTACAACTTGAAATGTTAGTGAATTGAAGGTCTGCCTTTTCTTTATACATTTTCATCTCCTGAACGGTTCGCTCAGTGCCTGCTTATTTTGCATTGTCTGTGTTGTTCGTGAGACTGTGGCTGTTTGTTTCATGCCAATGGTTTTTATGTTTGAGTTATCAGCACAGGCTGAGGGAAGTTGTGGACGCATGCCAATGTCAAAGGCTGCCGCTTGAATGATAATTAATAACATTATGGGACTGATTATGTCTTTGGATGTCCTGGAATCAGCAGTGAAATGAACTTGTTCAGTTCGAATTCAATCCCCCAAGAATATCTGTCCGTTTTCAGTGGACTGAAGGAGCAAATGTATACGATTCTTCCATTTGCATAAAAGACGAGAGGAAGAAGATGATAGGGAAGGGGGGGTGGAATCAACCCTGTGGTATTTGAAAGGGCAACAGCTAATGAGAGTCAGTGAAATACATAGCTTCTGATTTTTCAGTTATAGAATCAATTACGTTGTTTCAGAAGAAAGCATAGATCGGTTGCGTGATAATATTTATAGACCCTGGTCGTATTGTGTTAGCGTCTGCCTGAAATGCTGAGACATTTGAGATTGGAGATTATGTCTTTTAAGGAGGCAAAGAACAATTTCACATGTGACCAATTTAGCTCTGTTGAGCCCCACCTCAGTGGGTGGGATCCCACCTCTGACTTTCAGAGGTCAACAACATGGTTTTTAGACCTTTGTGCGTATTCCTCTCTTGTAGCCAGACCTTATTGGTTAAAACTGTTTAGATTATAAACCAGCAATAAAAAAAGATCATGTGTGTTTCCCATTGAACAGGTTCTTTCTGGCTATTATGATAATTAAAAACATATGGTGCCTACATGACTTGGAAGGAAACCGCAGATATACAAATTAGGTATTATATAAAGTTTCTCTCTCTCTCTTTCCCTGCCATGTCCATTTAAAAATCACCAAACTTTAAAGCAGGGGTGCTCTAACTTTTCAGACTGTGGGCCAGTCATGTGGTTGAGCGGCCCGGTCATGAGGTTCCTCCCACTGGAAGCGGAAGTTAGATGCATCCATGCATGCGCAAAACACTGCTATGAATGCACGTGTGGCTGTCGTAAATGCGTTTACGACAGCTGCGGGTGCTTTATGGCATCAGTTTGCACATGCCTAAGCGAATTGAATTTCCACTTCCAGGAGTAGTGTGGGCTGGATTATTAGGTGCTGCAGGCCAAATTTGGCCCATGGGCAGTAGTTTGGTCACCCTTGTTTTAAAAAAGCAAAGTTGTGTGTTAGCCCACCCCGACCTGCAAATTGTTCTCTCCATTTCTAGAGCTGCAGGTACTGTTCTGTTACGAGAGTTATAAAATATGCATACCCCCTTTTCTTATACATAATCAAAGGAAGCAAATCCACTTGCATGGAACAGCTACAACAGCAAGGGATTGCAGTATTCATGGAAAGGATATGGAAGCACTTTGTTTCCTACAAGTTTATCGGAGACCATGAATCCTTTTGCATTTTTATGATGTTTCCTTGCAAAGACACATAGGATTCTATTTATTAAATATTGAATTATATTGATATTGGACTGATGCAACCAATGTAGGTTATTTCTTGATTCCCTATTCCCCTCCCCTCTCTCATATTATTTTTCCCTTCTAAAGTGGCATGTATACTAATATCGATTACAGTGCAAATAGTCGTTTGTTTTAATTTAAAAATGCAGAATTGATTTGGGGAAGGTGATAAATACCACTAATAAAAAAAATTCAAAATGGGGATTTATAATGATTCTCTCTTAAGTCGATGGTTTAGCAAGGCTTAATGGAGAATAAAAGTAGATATATTCAGAAGTAGCCAGAGTTAATGATTATTTGTCATTTGCTAACTCTGCAGGAATCCTGACAGTATTCAGGAGGTTTTAAAAAATACCTTGCCAGTCATTTACCCAGAGTGCTTTTCTGTTCAGGAAATGGACCTCTGGAGCTCACATAATGCTTGATTATTTAGGATTAGTCATTTTCTAAATGTCTTCACTTCTTCAACAATTCTCTCCATTTATGTTCTCCCCACTCTATGAAAAAAGGATGTGTTTAAATTTCATTTGTGTTACAGATAGGTAGTGCAGTCCTTACTTAATGTTGTTAGTCCTAAATCTACAGGCTTTGGAAGTTTGGAAAGGGCAGAAGGGTCTAGTGCTGGCAGAACTTAGTTTGTGCCTACACAACCCTTTTGTGATGGCTAGTTTCTCCTGGCACAAGATCACACAACCCTAGTGGTGCAGTGGGTACAGGGCCGTAGCCAGGATTCTAGATGTAACACTCCCACACACACCACAAGTCTGGCCCACAAACACTCCCCGCACACACACACTGCTGATGCTACTGTTTCCCTGCTTACCGGCCTGCCATGGGTGAAGGAGGGGTCCTGCCTGTCCTTGCCTGTGCTCGGCCAGAGAGTCATCCAGGAAGGACACTGGTGGCTGTATGCATCAGCCGCTTCTGCCACCATCCTTTTACCCTCCGCCTGCCTTACAGCATCCGCCATGCTATGGAGAAGCATTAGGGACATGCCAAGCCAGGCGGAGGAGAAAAGGACAGTGAAGGCGACGGTGACGGCAGCAGGAGTGAGGGTATGGGCTGGATGGAATGGTGCTGTGGGCCTGATCTAGGCCATGGGCCACAGGTTGAGAATCCCTGCTATATGGAGTTGAAGCTTGGACATTGACAAAAGCATCTGAAAAGAGAATCAAAGCTTTTGAAATGTGGATCTACAAATGGATGGTCAGGATATCATGGGTTGACCATGTGACTAAATGTAGAAGTGTTGTGATGAATGGATAAAGAACAAGAACTCCTTTAGACCATTAAGCAAAGAAAGCTCCAATTCCTTGGCCATATAATAAGGAACAACATAAAGTATAGAATCCTCCAACTCACTCATCAAGGAAAGATCCCTCGGAAGAGACACCCTGGACATAGACGGACTTCATGGCTGAAGAACCTGAGAGACTGATGTGGCATGTTCTCGGAAGAACTGATCCAAGGAGTTAAGAAAAGGAAGACTATCACCAATATCTGGAATGGCTATGGCACCTGAAGAAGAAGCATTGAGTAAATTAAATATAATATACTCGTTAATTCAGTATCAAAGTTCATTTTCACTTCTATTTAGCTCTAGTTAGGCCTCATATAATTCTAGAAACTGCACTTTAAGAAGGAGGCACCAGAGAAGGTACAGAGAAGGGCAACAAAATGATCAGAGGACTGGAAATCAAGCCCTTTGAGGAAAGACTGAAAGAACTAGACATGCTCAGGCCTGAGAAAATTAGACTAAGAGAGGAAATGACAGCACTTTTCAAGTACTTAAAAGATAATCATAAAGAGAAGAGGCAGGATCTGTTCTCAATCATCCCAGACTACAGGGCAGTAATAATGGGCTCAAGTTGCAGGAAGCCAGATATAGGCTGAATATAAGAAGAAAAAAACTTCTCAACTGTTAGAGCAGTATGACAATGGGACCAATTACTTTGGCAGATGGTGAGCACTCCTAAACTGGAGGCATTCAAGAGAAAATGGGGCAACCATCTTTCAGGTCTGCTTTGATTTGGACTTCTGCATTTAGCAGGGAGTTGGACTCAATTGCCTCATAGGCCCTTTACAACTCAATTGTTTTATGACTCTATGACATGTTGCATAAATTATTGATAGAATATACAGCTGGAATGAAAATCACAAAGCTGGACTGTGTTAGAGGGGTTAAGTCAGTGGTGGGATGTCAAAAAATTTACTACCCCACCATGACATCATCACAGTGTGGGTGGAGCCAACATCATGGGTGGAGCCAATGTTATGACATCATGTTGTTGTGGGCGGAGCCAAAAAAATAAAAAATATAAAAAATAAAATAAAGTAAAAATAAGCACACACACACACACCTCAACCCACCTACCCACCCACCCACAATACAAATCTATAAATAAATTAAATAAATAAATAAAGAATACATTAAAATACACCCACCCACCCAAACACAAATCAACCAGAGCTTTTAAACCAGTGCTTAAAGCTTATTCTGGCTAATCTTTCTCACACTAGGTCAGATGGAAGGAACTACAGAATGAACTCACCACAAGATGGCTTCATTTTGGCACTTTTCAACTTTTCAACAGATAAAGAAGTTAGGTACTAAGTCTTTGCCTAACCAGTTCTCTAGGATATCTAGGGTAGCAGGCTATAGGGAGCTTCAGGCTAACAGCTTCTCTTCCTCCTCCCCGCTTAGGAGGACAGCAAGGAGGCCGTGCATATGCGCCAAGCACTGTAGGCGTGCATGCACACCAAGTGCTTGGCGCGCATGTGCAGTGGAGGAACCAGTGAAAAGGTAAGCCCCGAAGGTGGTTCCCCCCAAAAGCTGCAACCGGTTCTCCAGGACACTGGGGAAAGTTACTACCGGTTCTGGAGAACTGGTGAGAACCTGTTACATCCCATCACTGGGTTAAGTATATATTTTGGATATACCAACCAATCAACAATTTGTAGCAATGTAGGGGGATTATTATTTTTTACTACATCTCTTTAAAGACATCAGCCTGACCATGTTCTGGGAACTGCGATCCGAAAAGTAACAAGGTCAACAATAGGAAATGATTATTATCCTGATGGCTGCAACAGTCGGGACATTAAATGTGATGGATTTTTTTCTGTTGCTTTTTAGCTATTTATTCTACCACCATCTTCCACTACCTCTACCTCCCCCCCCCCCAAACTTTAAAAACTTTGCAAATACAGTACTGTAGTTTAATTGGAAGGGAGCACAAGAACATCAGATGTGAGCAAATCTTTGAGAAGTCTAGGTATGGTGAGCAGAAAACACTTCAACAGCCTCATTTTCCTTTTATTTTGTGAGTGATAGCAAGCCTGCTGTGTTATTTTGCATGTAGGTATTACCGTTTTAACTTTTACAGAAGTAAAATAATACCTTGTCATTCAGCACAAGTACCAATCACAAAATGAATTAATTGTAATAATGGTTGTCAACTGAACAAAAGACTTGTTGCTTTCCTAAGCAGATTTAACTGCCACTGATAACTATATACAGAGGTTCCCATTGGGCTTATTCATTCTATAAAGTCAGAAAATCATTTCCTCTCTCTTTCTCCATACTTTGTTGTTAAGTACTTAGAAATGTGCTTAAAGCCCTCTGTTTAAAAAAAAGCTGTATCATTAGTTATACCCTGCTCCTTTATTTATGAAATGTTTGCATTCAGAGATGCCCTAAACATTTTAACCCATTAATTATAAAAAAATTGTTTCATGATTTTTGCTGATTTGTTAAACAAAATAATTTAATGTTGAAACCTTTCTGTTAAAAGATAAACCCTAGAATGAATTGCAGAAAAAGCTGACCATCCATAATTAGCCCATCAGCTGAAGAATTAAGTGCAATATCTGTTCTTGTAGTGAAGTAAAAGAGAAGGGAAGATTCTACCCCACTTCTTTTCCAGCTTCCACACATGCATCTTCTGGCCTAATATGAAGTTAACTACCCCATTTATTTCCCCTACTCAGCTTCAAGCATTCAAAATATAAAGAGATCACAAAGTCAATTTAGCAGAAATATCAACATGGGGACTGAAAGAGCAAATTATTGGAAAGTAAAGTAAAGTTAAATTAAATGTAATGTTTGAATCAAGATAAATAAGTATATCTCAATCCACAGAATGTTGTTCACAAATTGAAGCATGTATTTCTTATCTAATTTATTTGTTAATTTTTAACATTTCCATGCTGCCCTTATATTATATTCTGAACAGTTAGAAATTTAACAGGGATAGCTGCAAAGTTTTACACCTAGGAGAAAAAACTAAATGTACAGTTACAAGATGGAGGAATTTTTGTTGTCGTTGTTCAGTTGCACAGTCAAGTGTGACCCTTTGAGACCCCATGGACCACTGCACACCAGGCTCCTCTGTCATCTGCTATCCTCTGCAGTCGACCCAGATCTACACCCACCATGTCAATGATGCCATCTAGCCATCTTATCCTCTGCCACCCCTTCTCCTTTTGCCTTTGATCTTTCCTAGCATCAGGGCCTTCTCTAGTGAGTCCTCTCTTCTCATTTGTTGGCCAAAGTACTTGAGCTTCAGGTTCAATATTTGTCATCCCAAGGAGCAGTCATGATTTTATTTCCTTTAGGATTGACTGATTCAATCTCTTTGCAGTCCAGGGGACTCTCAAGAGTCTCCTCCAGCACCACAGTTCAAAGGCATTTATTCTTCTGTGCTCAGCCTTCTTTATGGTCCAGCTCTCACAGCCATACATTACTACTGGGAAGGCCAATGCTTTAACTCTACAGACTTTTGTTGGCAGGGTGATGTCTCTACTTTTTATCATGCTGCCTTGGTTTACCATAGCTTGCCTCCCAAAAAGTAAGCATCTTTTTATTTCATGGCTGCAGTCACCATATGCAGTGATCTTAGATCCCAAGAAAGTGAAGTCACTGCTTCCATTTCCTTCCCTTCTATTTACCAGAGAGTGATGGGACCAGATGCTATTATCTTTGTTTTAGTTTTAGTTTTAGTTTTTGGTGATGGTGATGGTGATGGTGATGGTGAGTTTCAGGCCAGCTTTTGCACTCTCCTCTTTCACCCTCATCAAAAGACTCTTTAGGTCTTCATCACTTTCTGCTATTACGGTAGTGTCATCTGCATGTCTCAAGTTGTTGATATTTCTCCCAGCAATCTTAATCCCAGCCTTTGCTTCTTCCACCCCTGCATTACATATGATGTACTCTGCATATAAATTAAATAAGCAGGGTTTTTCCTATCCTAAACCAATCAGTTGTTCCATATCCCGTCCTAACTGTCACTTCTTGACCCATGTACAGATTTCTCAGAAGACAAGTGAGGTGGTCTGGTACTCTCATCTCTTTAAGGACTTGCCACAGCTTATTGTGTTCCACACAATCAAAGGATTTGGTGTAGTCAATGAAACAGAAGTAGACGTTTTTCTGGTACTTCCTTGCTTTTTCCATGATCCAGAGAATGTTGGCAATTTGGTCTCTAGTTCCTCTGCCACTTTGGAATCCAGCTTGTACTTCTGGAAGTTCTTGATCCACGTATTGCAGAAGCCTAGCTTTTAGGATCTTGAGCATGACCCTGCTAGCGTGTGAGATGAGCACAATTTTACAATGATTTGAACATTCTTTGGAATTGCCCTTCTTTGGAATTGGATCGGAAACTGACCTTTTCCAATCCTGTGGCCACTACTGCATTTTCCAAATCTGCTGGTTTATTGAGTACAACACTTTAATGGCATCTTAAACTTATCTTATACTTTGTGGGTTTTGTTTTTAAAAAGAGGCATTTTAAGAAGCAGCTAAAGATTCAGTGTGTTATGGATAAAATTTCCAAGTGAATGGGTGAATGGCTTCCTTATCAATGGATATTTTATCGTAAACTTTAAAGATATACACTCAAAAATTTGTGGGTATATCAGTTCAAGACACCAAAAATAACTCAATACCTTACAGGCAATTTCATTCTCATGCATAAAGAAAGTAAATTTAAGGTGTTTGTGTGTGAGCTAATTAACTAATTTCCCTAAAAAGCTACGAGATGAGAGGGATGCCTGCCAATATGCTACACACATTTTACATGGCTATTTATTTTAATAATCATAGAATCCTCTGAATTTTATTCCTGATTCTCTGTATTATCTTGAAGGAGCATACATTGGAAAAATGGATGGGTAGGCTCATAAATAGTACTAGGGAAATATGGATATTTGAATACAAAATATACACACATTATTTTGTACCAGTATATAGTGAAACAGGAGCAGGGGGAAGATTAGGCCCTTATATCTTAGGACTTTGCCAAGAAATTTGCCAGTTTAAATATGCACAAATTACTTTTGATTAATATGAGGTTCTTTATTTCACGTGTACTGCATAGGAGAATGGAAAAAATAAAAAATATTCTTAAAATAAGACAAAGCCTGCCATTGCAACTTTGCACAAGAATTTTTTTTTGTTCAGCCAACTCAATCCTGCACCAAAAATATCACTTTGTCAAAAGTCAAGCTCATCCAAATATGAGAATATGATTTTTAAAAACCTTTATTGGGTGTGAAAAATCTTTGGAAAGGGACTGCACAACCATCAAAGTGGTTTTTACACTGATATAGTACCTCATGGTACTTACTACACTCTCTGGGACGTTCACAAAGTAATTAGCATTTTGCACCCAATATGTTGGGAACTCATTTTACCAACCATGGAAAGTCAGAAAGTTGAGTCAACCTTGATCCCTATCAGGATCAGACTCACAATGTCAGCTGTTGTGGCGGTAGTCCAGCAGATTAACCATTACACATTAAGATCTCTTATACTTCTCGAGATTGAAAATGAGTAGGTTTTCTCTTCATATATGGAGCAAGAAGTGGAAAACTGAGTGTCCCAGTCCCCTTGTCTTCTGGCACATGCAGTATGACGCAGTGTTTCCCAAATGCTGGTGTTTGGACTTCAATTCCCAGAAGCCTAAGTCATTTCCCCAAAGCACTGATCAGCCAATGTACTGACTTAGGCTTCTAGGAATTGAAGTCCACCTGTGGGCTGTGTACCCCTTGTTGGGAACCACTGATGTCATAGAGGCATCTTAAATCTCATGTTTGAAACCCATCCTTGCCACAGATCTACCTAGTGGTGGGCATCAGCAGGTTCGCACCAGTTCACCAGAACTGGTAACAGAAATTCTGGCTGGCCCCACCCATCCAAGTTTTGAAATAAAGTAGTCCTAATTCGGGTGCAATGCAGGGCTTTCCCCTTAGCCATGCCTACCATACCATACCCACAGTGTGGTAGTAAATTCTTTTGGAGCCCACCACTGGATCTACCCCAGTCACTGATCTACCCGTCAGATCGGCAAGCAGGGAAACACATTTGTGCATATTGAGCTCTCCCACCTATTTGCTAAAGAACAACAGATGTATTCCTCTACACCAGGGATTCTCAGCCTGCAGCCCGTGGGCCGGATACCGGCCACAGCACCATTTCATGTGGCTACACCACACCCAGAAGTGGAGGAAGAGCAAAATGGGTGTCTGGCCCCCGAAGCTGTCTGAGGAATCGTGACTTGACCCAGGGTTTAAAAAGGTTGAGAACTCCTTCTCTACCCAATCAAACTGCTTTCTGAGTTGCAACAAAAGGGGCAGGCCATGTGCAAAAGACTTCCAGATGCTCATTGTTGCATGCAGAGGTGCAAGGCTAGGGTTTATTCCTTTGAGAAACATCTTGATCCCTTATGGATGGTAAGAGCTCCTTTCTCCTGAGTGTTACTTGGGTGGGGACTTCATGCACTTGTTTTCTATCAAGTGACTCTAGAAACGTGGGAGCAGATGCTGGACGGTTTCTCCATGGGACTGAGGACTGATCTCTTGTTATTCTTTTCTCCAAGAGGAAACTTGTATTCCCTTTCCAATTCTGGGCACCAAATTTTAAGAAAGATGCAATTAAATTAGAGCAGGTACAGAGAAGGGAAACAAGGATGATCAGAGGGCTGGAAAGCAAGCCATATGATGAAATACTGGAGGAACGAGGCATGTTTAGTCTTGAGAAAAGGAGACTGAGGGGAGATATGATAGCATTCATCAAATACCTGAAAGATAACCATAAAGAGGAAGGGCAGGATCTGTTCTCCTTCATCCCAGTGTAAGATGCATAATAATGGGCTGAAACTACAAGAAGCCAGATATAGGCTGAGCATTAGGAAAAACCTCTTAACAATTAGAGCAGTATGACAGTGGAACCAACAGTCTTGAGAAGTGGTGAGCCCTCCAACACTAGAAGCATTCAAGAAAGAATTGGACAACCACCTGTCATATCTACTTTGATTTGGATTCTTGCATTTAGCAGTGAATTGGACTCAATGGCCAAAAAGACCCCTTCCAACTCAGTTATTCTGTAATAGTAACAGGGGTCTGTGTGTCCACATGTGTGCACATTTGCATGTGTGCTGTTCATATTTGCACATTTCTTCCTCTAAAATACATGAATTTTCCACTATTATCAGTAGCATACAGCAGGGGTGCCCAAACTTTTCAGGTCACTGGCTGGTTATGTAGTTCAGTGGGCCGGTCACGTGGTTCCTCGCACCGGAAGCAGAAGTAAAATGTGCCCAATGCATGTGCAAAATGCTGCATCTGTGGCTGTCATAAACACATTTGCAACAGCTACGGGTGCATTTATGGCAGTATTCTGTGCATACACAGGTGCATTTTACTTCCACTTCCGGGAGCTGCATAGACGGCATGGGCCAGATTTGGGGCCGGATCTGGCCGATGGGCGGTAGTTTAGGCATCCCTGGCATACAGTATGTTGGTGATTCAAAATGTTTTTTTTTAATTATTAAAGGCTGACATCTACTACAACAAGAAATTCATGCTAAGGTTTCCCTTGTTCTTTCTGAAACTCTCCTCTTTGTTAAAGTAGACGTCATTGCTATCTTATTCCACCCCGAATATGTATTTGGGTCAGATGCAAAAATAATAAACAGGCGGTTTTCAGTATAGGGCCGTATACTGCTAAAGGTATTTAGAGAATGTTAATTCTCAACTTTCAGTTTAATCCATGGCAAAGGCATATTTGTTTATTTTGCCTGACGTGTGCTTCCCCTATCGAACGGTGTTTATAAATGTTAATTGTGCAATATTTTCCAGGCCTGTAAAAGTTTTAAATTATATGCAGCATACCAGACTAAGACAATAGATGTTTAGAATGGGGGTAAAAGATGTTAAAATAAATGCAGCTCTTGACAAGAAACCTTCGTGCCAAGTTTTAGTCCAGGCTGCATTTTTACTGCTGAGTTATAAACTCCAGGGTTGGGGGGGGAGTACACATATAGAAGCCCATGAGCACACACACAAGCATGCACACACAGAAATAGACAAGGATTTATAGTGGAGATGCTGACACCATCTTTGGACGTGGCAAGACTATGGGCGTTGCAATAATATACAGGGTGGAGTGAATTCTGTTCATTAGTTAGTTATAAACAAAGGAGAGTGAATGTAAATTACAGTAGGTATTTTAGCAGTTTCCTCCGTATTTACAACACACAACGCTCCAATGGGCTTTTATTCCAGGAGACTGTATTTAAGAACAGTATTTTTAGATGTAATGTCCATTAGCTTCGGTCTGCCCATTGTGATTTCATTTTTTTAAAAAAATAATAATAATTAATGTCTCGCTGAACATGTAGCTTTCTCTGTAGTATTGTCTTCTTTCTCTGTTGCTCATTAGAAAAATGTTAAAAATCCATTTTCATCTGATTAATAATAAAGCTTATCACATGTAACCTAATTTTCATTCACTGCTGCCCCTGTCTGTGGAGTCATATACAAAGTGACCTTTGAATCACCACTGGGCCCATAAAGCACAATAAGCACCATTGTCCTGTCAAAAATTGAAGATGTTTTACATCATTACAAAATTTAATGTTCCATCTTTTCAAATGCACTACTTTTCAAAGGCCACATTCCAATTGAAGCTTATTAAAATCAGACTCAAGTTTCCTGTGGTGGGGATGAGAAAGAGTTTCTCATGCATTTTGGAGTAATATGAATCACTCTTTTAAAACAGATATGGTTACATATTAGTTTTGAAAGGTACAGTAACCGCTGAGCCTCTACTGTCTGTAACAGTGAGGCTTTTGTGCTTATAAATCTAATAACTGCCTCCTGATCCTCTTGTACTTCATCCACACTGTATCTTATTTACTTTATGGATAAGTCAACTTTCTAAATAAAATTGTTGTTCAAAAGTTCAGTGGTTGAATTATAGGAGCTTCTGGCTCAAAGAATCTATTAAAGTTTTTAGCAGGCATCTGTGAAATGGCCCTTTCCTTTACCCGCCCCCCTGTTTTTTCCTCCGTTTTCTGTTTTAACAAAACTCTATCCTTTTTGATGAACTGCTTCATGGTTATAAGGAAGAAGGCTTGATCCTTTAAAATTCTAGGTTGTTCAATGAAATTCAAATTAATCCTTATTACGGTCAAAGAACAGCATATTAGAGCAAAAGATAGAAGTTAAGCTGAGGGTACTGAAAATGGTACGGTGGTGGCTCAAGTGGTTAAGACACTGAACTCGCTGATTAGAAGGTTGGAGTTCGATTCCCGGGTACTGCATCACAGAGTGAGCTCCTGTCCCCGTCCCAGCTCCTGCCAACCTAGCAATTCGAAAGCAAGAAATTGCAAGTAGATAAATAGGGACCACCTCGGTGGGAAGGTAAAGAGGGGCATGCCTGCCACATGTCCACAGAAACAGCTCCTTGGCCATAAACAAAGATGAACACTGAACTCTAGAGTCAGATACAACTGGCTTTTGAGAAAGGACAACCTTTACCTTTACCTAACATTTTTCTTTAATATGTAGTGTTCTATCAGATGCCTGCCCTGTGCCTGATCAACTCTGCACATGTTTTTTTAAAACAAATTCACTGATTTAATTTATTAAGATTCCCTGTCCTGGGAAGGAACTAGATAAGGGGTTCCCAACCTTTTACAGCCGGGGCCCAGGTCGCACTCCTTCTGTCAGCTTCGAGGGTAGGACTACAATTTTGCCCTGCTTGAACAAAGGGGATGGCCATTTTGTCCCAACAGCTTCAAAGGGGTGGCCATTTTGTTTCTTGAACACCCTTGAGATTTGGAATTGAATTTTATTGAGGGAAATCTTGTATTAAATTTAGTCCTTGACCATTTGGACTACAGTATAGCAGGCTAAATATTGGTTACAGTCAAACCTTGCATAAAGAGCACCTTGCTTAAAGAGTAACTCACTTAAAGAGCAGAATTTTCTCTGAATGTTCATTTTGCTTAACAAATAATACCAACCAAAAACTCGCTTAACAAATAAATCGGGGTTCGCAATCCCTCCCACAATTGGTCACTTATAATGGTGTTTCATTTAAAGAGCAAACTCGCTTAAAGAGCAATCCTGTGGAACGCATTATGCTCTTTAAGCGAGGTACAACTGTATTAAATATTTTGGTTTGGATGAAGAAAAAGGGGTGGTGACTATAAGGTTTTATACAAAGAAAAACAATCTCAACTGGTCAGTGAGCCTAACTTGACAGTGTATCTTCTGAGGCTTCCTTGGAATGAAGGGATGAAGGCACGTGGGATAGCCAGGTTGAGTGCTGGATTTGGTGATAGTTCTCTAGACCAGGGTTCTTCAACCTTGGTGCTCCAGGTGTTGTTGGACTTCAATTGCCAGAAGCTCACGTCAGCACACCTGCTTATCAGGGCTTCTGGGAATTGAGTTCAAGAACACCAAGGTTGGCCATCCCTACTCTACACAGTCCCATCCAACCAGGGATCTCATAGGCCATTTGATGATGTTTGTTCATTATGCAGTAAATCAGATTTTAATCCAGTCCTGACAGCCCCATCCCACCCAACTTAAAAGTACATTTTTCAGGACAGGTAAAGTATTATACTTTGAGTTGGTCCAATTAAATGTAAATTTACAGGCAGGTGCAACTGATATGGGCCATTTGATGATGCTTTCCCATATCAGGTGCAACTGATATGGGAAAGTGTCTGAAAGGAAGCCAACCTGGACGCCACTTCTGCATGTTTAACATCTTGAACTCCAAGAAGAACTTTAACGTATGATTTTGCTGAATGTCTAGCTTGACTCTGATTTCAGCTCATTTACTGTGGCTCAAATCTTTGCACTACGTGAACTAGCCATGAGTTTTGTTGAAATTAACATCTGTCCAAACTTGGGCCATGCACCTTTTCTTCCAGCTCCACCACAACTATTTGTGTGAATGCCAAAGTTTGCAGCTCTCCCTTTGATCATTGTTCCTGCTTTTTGACCAGCAGTAAAGACCACCCACCCCATGTAATGACCTCAGATATTTAAGACCAAACGTTTCTATATGTAACACAGCCGCAGGGGAAAAAATTGGCTCATTTTCTTTGGAAAAAAATATTAAAATGTGCCTCTCATGCTGTCAAAATCAGCAGAGTGACCTCAACGAGCAAAAATTTGAACCTCACTGAAAATTTAGTTTTCACTTTCACTTCATAAAATGCTATTTTCAACAGCAGTAATTAGTAATAAGAATTAAGGGAGGGAGAGAAAGAGAGAGGAATTTCTGGGTTTTTTTCCCTTGGGAACATCATAACTATACCTTATTATGCTCATTGGATAGTAGCTGTAGCCATAACAACAAATAAACAATATTTACGAATGCACCCAAGTATAGCAGAAATAAATTTATCCAGAGTGGCGATACTGAACCAATGAAACAAAATAATAACAAAACACTGAAATTTTCCATTCACTCTTCACGGCCGTAACTTTTTGGACCTTACAGAATTCCCAGAGTCATCCTACATGTAGGCTATTTGAGATGGGTGAAGAAAACGAAAATGTGGTTTACTGAGGATTCAGTAGAATTGACTCTGCAGATTACCCAGTGGCACCAACTGCCTCTAGTGGTGGTGAGCACTCTGGAAGCATTCAAGAGAGAATTGGACAACCTTCTGTTAGATCTCATTTGATTCAGATTCCTGCATTGAGCAGGTGGTTGGACTCAATACCCTAAAAGGTCCCTTCCAACTTATTTATTCTATGATTCTATATCCAATGAATGAAAGGGTCTGTTTAGAACAGGGGTGCCCAAACCTTTCAGGCCATGGGCCAGTCACCTGGTTGAGTGTTCCGGTCACATGGTTTCCTCTCACTGGAAGTGGAAGTAACATGTGGATGGGCAGAATGCTGCTGTAAATGACCCATGGCTGTCATAAACATGTTTACAACAGCCGTGGGTCATTTATGCATCATTCTGAGTGTGCATGTGCATGTTATGTGCCCACACATGCCCATGGGCCGTAATTTGCATCCTGGATACAGAGGAGCCTCAGCTCTGCCCACAACCAATGAGTTATCAATGTGAGCCTTATGAGGGCCTACATACATGCATTGCTGTTCAGATAGAATCGCTGTTCAGATATAATCTAGGAATGGAACCAGGTCATACGTCCTAGATCACGGGTTCCCAATCTTTTCAAACTGGGGCTGGGGACATCCTCTCTGTTAGCTTCAAGGGCTGGATGGCCATTTTGCCCTGTCTGTATGATGGGAGTGGCCATTTTGTCCCAACAGCTTCAAATGGGTGGCTATTTTGTTTCTTGAATGCCCTTGGAGGGTTTTTTGGGGGGCACAAGAAATGGCACTGTGGGCTGGATCCAGCCCATGGGCCTTAGGTAGGGAACACCTTTCTTAGATAGTCTCTGTGTGCTTCATGATATTCAACACCTGTTAAGGGCTCAGAGAATTCTGAGATACAGTTGAATGAGGAAAGTTCTGAAAGCAATTTCATTACCCATTTAATATGCTTCACATATGGAGGCTTCACCTCAAATCCTTCAAATGTTATAGTGTGCAACAATTCCCATCAGTCTCAGCCAGCACTCACCCTTGTCTCCCTCCATAAATTGTTTGTAATGTCTTATTGCCTTATAAAGTTGAAATTCCAGGCTTATCTGAACCAGTCTGGGCACTCTTTACCATTAAAGCAAGTGACTACAGTGCAAATTCAAACTAGATGTACATATTATTGTTATGATCTTTTTGTTTGTTCAGAAAAACAATCTTTCATAATCTCTAATCAAAATGTTAAGAAGTCAGCTTCCTTTTAAAATTACAAGTCAAACTCATCTAAATGAAAATAAAAGTCAAGAGGATTAAATTCAATTAAAATCACTTTGAAGTTAGTACGGAAAAAAATATTTCAGAGTGATAGAAATTAGCAGATTGCTGTTGCTTTTGTTTTCTTCTGTGTGACAGATTTCTAAAGCAAAAAAAATGGGGACAAAATTACATGTAAAGAATGAAGTATAAAGAAAAGAATTTTGTGCCTCCACAAAACATACATAAGTCTAAATTAAAGGGTTTGGGTAGATTGTGTGGATGGCATTTTCCCCCCTATATGTTTTGTATAAAAGAACGGCAAATGTGTTCTCTGCTGTTTAGCATCTATGCTGTTCGGTTGATGCAATGAAAATGGGAATTCAATTAAAAATGCATCTTTGTTTCAAAATATGTTTTAAATATACATACTTTTCTTTTCCTCCCTTTTACTGATGGTATGATCTCAGTAGATCAATTAACTTCAATAATCTATGGATTATAAGGCATATCAAACCTTCAAAGCATTACAGTGTTAGATCTGTTCTCAAAAGGGTTTAAATTACTTTAATAGTTAATAATAAGTGATATGACTCATTTTCTCGACTAAATTAGGATCAGTTGTCATTTGTTCCTTCTCTGTCTGAAACTCATAATTATAAAGAACATGTTTCTCAACACCCATTGTACACCTCTACAGTGCACTTTTTTTCCAAAGAGGGAGAATACGCCACCAACTTGTTTGCATATTTATTTTTCCTCACTGCAAAACTCCATTTACTACAAAAAAGGTGAAGACTGTAGCATAATTTTCTAGATCCCTCTAGTCCAGCAACTGTCAAAGCCCATTGAAAAAACATACGACCACCGTACGAAATGTGCAAGTGCCTATTTTTTATTGTCAATTGAGCTATTGATCAATCTGAGTTCCAACATGCAAAGTGCCGAGAAATTCACTGGTGTGTATACAAATATATATTACTAGATACTTGCAGTCAAAGATGTGGCTAATCATTTTGAACCAGTAGTCTAAATGAGGAGCTGCAGTGGCTCAGTAGGTTAAGAAGCTCACCTTGTTAGCTGGAAGGCCGGCAAGTCAGCAGTTCGAGACCCGGGTACTGCATGATGGATTGAGCACACGTCTCTGTCCCAGCTGCTGCCAACCAGATCGAAAGCAAGATATTGCAAGTCGATAAATAGCAAGTCGGTGGAGAAATGACCTTGGGGACATGAAAAGAGCCTCATTCGGTCATCCCCTGAGCAGAGTTTCTCCAGCAAAAAATCCTTTCAACCCAGAATAATTTCAGACACAAAATTATTAGTAGGTTAAATCTAGTACCATCCCTTCTCCCAATTCCAGATTGTTCTGTAGGCTCAACTTCTAGGTCTTAAAGCTTCTGGTCTTCCATAGACCTATCACTTCTCTTTCACTGTGAGTAAGAAGCCACATAAGCTATTTTGCACTCAGCTGCTGCTGGTTAACAAAGTACACCTCTATATGCAGTAATTTAATTTAACATTTATGGCAACTTTTAAATATTGTTTTGACTTTAGCTTTTAAAATGAAGCACCTGAGACAATGTGAACAATATTTTAATGTATAATGCATATAATGAAAGGAGTGGAAACCTGGCTGGCAGGTCATGTCTGGGGAATGGATGGATCAATTTCCCCAGCTGGCTGGCTGGTTTGACCCCCAATGCCTCCTAGTTATAACACCTAGTTTTTTAATATTAAGTTTTTAAGCTTCTTTTAAAACTTTTAATTTTTGAACTGGTTTTAAATTGTTGTTGATGCTTATGTGTTGTGAATCGCCCTCGGTCCCTTTGGGGAGGAGGGCGATAAATAAATTTAAATAAACAAACAAGCAAGCAAATAAATAATTAGATAGATAGATAGATAGATAGATAGATAGATAGATAGATAGATAGATAGATAGATAGATAGATAGATAGATAGATAGATAGATATGTTCCAGCAAAATCCTTGGACCATCAAAGAGAGTTTGGGTAGCTCGTAGAAACTTTGTCAGAGGACTGTAGTGACTTAGTTGTTAAGACATTAATCATGACAACTAGAAGGTCAGCAGTTTGAGACCCGAGCACAGCACAATGACAATGGACTGAGCTCCCATCTCTATCCCAGCTCTTGCCAGCCTAGCAATTAGAAAGCAAGAAATTGCAAATAGATACAGTAAATAGTTCTCACTTTATCAGGAAGGTACTGTGCATTCCAACCTCTAATCATGTCTGCCACATGACAATGAAAATGTCTGAAGATATAGACAATCCTGACTCTGGCTGTAAACAAAGATGAGGACTGTACTGTAGACTCAGATACAACTAGCTTTCAAGCAGGGGTGACCTTTACCGTAACCTAGTAACTTTACCATACATCCCAGACAGTGGTGGGATAAAAAAAAATACTACCACACTGTGGGTGTGGTATGGTGGGTGTGGCCAGGGGGAAAGCTCTGTGTAGCATCTGAATTAGGACTACTTTATTTCAAAACTTGGATGGGCAGGGCCAGCCAGAATTTCTGCTTCCGGTTCTGGTGAACTGGTGCGACCCTGCTGATACCCACCACTGATCCTAGATCTTAACTCTTTCCCCACATGCATACACTCAGACATAGTTGATCAGCACAAGGCTTTAAAAATTCTATAGCCTTTTATCTTTCATCACAATTTCTTCCCTTCCGAGTTATGTGCTTGTTCTATTTGTCTGGTCACTGGGATACAATGCAAGAACAAGAACATTGTAGAGAGCTTTCTGCCCAACCCATTAGGGAGACAGAGGAAGCAGTAGGGATATGGGCTATATGAGACATTCCAAGAGCAAGTTTTTGATTAAAATAAATAAATAATTGCCATCTGTCCCATTTCCATTCCGTATCTATATATCATAGATCAATATGCTAATTGGTGTGGCCACAAAATCCAGTTGGATTTCAGATTTGGCTTTTAGATTTTAGATGTGGCCACTGTGCTGGCAGTTGAATTCAAGGGGCATATTGTCATTTGTTAAATGAGATTATCATCTGGTAGGTTGGTAAATGAAAACAAAGAGGCAGCATGTACTTGATATTTGATGCTGACTCTTGACATCTGCTTGTTGATACAGTTGTACCTCGCTTAAGGAGCATAATGCGTTCCACAGGATTGCTCTTTAAGCGAGTTTGCTCTTAAGCGAAACACCATTGTAAGTGACCAATTGTGGGGGGGATTGGGAACCCCAATTTATTTGTTAAGTGAGTTTTGGTAGGTTTTATTTGTTAAGTGAAGCGAACATTCAGAGAAAATTCTGCTCTTTAAGTGAGTTTCTCTTTAAGCGAGACGCTCTTTATGCGAGGTTTGGCTGTACCTACTTTCCAAATGGGACTTCAGTGGCTCAGTGGTTAAGAAGCTCACTTTGTTAGCTGGAAGGTCAACAAGTCAGCAGTTCAAGACCTGAGTACTGCATGATGGAATGAGCGCATGTCTCTGTCCCAGCTCCTGCCAACCGAGCAGTTCAAAACAAGAAATTGATAGCAATTTTCCCTATGGGAAGTATCGTACAGCTATTATTATTATTATTATTATTATTATTATTATTATTATTATTATTATTATTATTATTATTATTATTATTATTATTATTATTATTATTATTATTATTATTATTATTATTATTATTATTGCTAAATGGTTTTTCCCATTGAAAAATTGTTGTACAATTTTTTTCCATAGGGAAAATTGTTATGTGGGACACCATTCCCCCCCCCCAAAAAAAAACACCCCTAATTGTTATGAAATTTCGTTGCTATATGGAGCAATTGTTGTATCAGGTTCCACTGTACTTACATTTACAAATGGCATTGATATTATGTTTATTGATATTATGGATTATTTATGGATGGGTTTTAATTTATGTGACTTGGGAGTTTATTGGGAATATTGTCTGTATTTCACCACCGAGAGTAGTGCTAGTCACTAAATAGGGTGGTATAAAAAAAGTTACAAACAAACAGACACGAGTGGTCAGTGACGATCTGTGTTGATTATTCAGTATGTTTTAATACTGAATATAACAATCCTCTACTGTTTCACCAGCACCATACACTCATTTTCTCTATGACCGTCAGCTAAATACCTAAAGACCCAAATGCTAGCCATGAATACTGTCCTTAAAGCTGTGACATATGGCTTTCTTGGTAAGCCCAACAAACAGCTGTGTGAGTAGCTCTGGAGACAGAGCTGCTGGGTTTTGTTTTTGTTTTTGTACGTTTGCACTGATTTCTGCTAACAGCAGACAGGCATCTTTTCAGCAGAATATGCCTCTCACGCATAGAAAACTGAGATGGTAGAATTCTATTTAGAAGCTGTCTTCTACTGGCTCTGGCTCTTGAATTCACAGATTACAATATTAACAGCTGGCAATATGTAACTTTCTAAATGTAATTGAGTTGTAACTGCTGTCATTTCTCACCATCCTTTGTGTTGACCAGACCTGCTGAAATTTAACTACAGCTGGAAGACCACACATTGCCCATTTCACCCTTTCCTGAGTAGTATGGACTCTTTAGGCTTTCAGTCAAAACTTAAGTTGAAAGAAGATAGGCTTGAACTCTGGACTTTCTGTTTGCAAAGTTTGTGTCCCACCATACAGCTGTTCCTCTGTGAGATATGGCTCATTTCCATCCCTGTAAAGAAGGGATTCCCAAACTTTTCCTGCCAGGGGCCTGACCACGCCCTCTCAGTCAGCTGAGGGGCGGTCATATGGTTCTTCCTGGCAGTGGCCGCAGAAGTGGCGCATGCATTTGCACTGTGTTTCCGGTCATTTCCCCCACCACCACTGCTTCCCTTGGAGGAAAGAGCGAGGGAGGAACATTCACACCATTTTTAAATTTTTTATGCTGTGTTTTCGTGGCATTTTGGTGTAAAAACACAGCGTTTTCATGCAAAAAATGTGGCAATTTCAGCACTTCCAGTGACATTGGGTATTTCTGGCATCAGCAGCAAATTGGCCTGGGGGACAGATACAGCCCATGGACCATAGGTGGGGAACCCCTGCTGTAAAGTATTATGGCTGTGATGATAACCCCCTAATTTTCAAAGCATGTTGCTGTCATTTGACACACCCTGAAGGTCATTTGGATTTCTATGCCTTTGCTTCTATAACAGCCTCACATTACCTTTAGTTTTTCACTTGTCAGTTTGGCTCACCTGTCGCCCTCCCCCCTTTTTTTAAAAACACTGTGTTTCTTAGATGGCTATCTAAAATACATCCCATCACCCATGTAGTGAGACTTCTGAGGACATGGTTTGTAGGACTCAAGTTGTAGAGACCTGGTTTAGCCCATTATTCTAACTTGAAGATTCCTTGTTGATTCCATAATATTTACTTTAGGTTATACTGATATTGAGGTGAGTTGGAGAACCCTTCTCTGCATAGAATGTAGCTTATGGTGAAAATACTGGATGTTATCTATTTTCTGTTCTCAAGGAAGCAAGTTACAATTATTTCCATGTTTCCTTTTATTGGTAGTTGTACTTTTGGCACAAGGCTTGCATTCTTGTACCAAAGTCTACAAAAGGGTCACTCATGAAATTAGGACAGAAGTAGTAAAGTTATTGTGAGTATTTCCAGACTGGAACCCTATGAATCTGAAACTGTGGGTTTCTGAGTAACCAGTAAGACTCTTGACACCGATCCGATAGGGATTGAAGATGTTTTATTTATTAGGTCATTTATATTCTTCTTGTCCATTTTTAAGAATGCTCATGATGGCTGAAAAAGAGGCCTAGTGGTGCAGTGGTTAAAATGTATTGCAGCCAAAATTGCTGATGTTTTGAGTTTGATCTTGATGTGGATCAAGGTTGACTCAGCCTCCCACCCTACCAAGGTCAGTAAAATGAGTACCCAGCATATTATGGGGCAAACTGCTAATTACCTTGTGAACCTCCCAGAAAGTGCACTAAGTGCTATGGGGAAGTATATAAGTGTAATAGTTATTAAACATAACAAGGGTATGCCATAATTATTCCCCAAACATTAATCTAAGAAAGTCAGAGCCTCAAGGACTACCACCATGGGCAAGGTTTAGGTAAATATAAAAGGTTTATTTATTTATTTATTTAGATTTATATCACCGCCCACTCGCCATGGCGACTTACAATAAGGAAAAAAACACACAGCACAAACAACTGAAGTGCATTCCTCCTCCTGGCCAGAGGACGTTAGTCTTATCCTTCTCTGGGCAGGTAGAGCCCAGAATTAGGAAGTGGAAGCTTCCATATAAAAATCTTAAAACTGTTAAAATTTAAAATTAAAATCTAAAAAAGATTAAAAACACACCAAACGCTACAACTACTAATAAAAAAGTAGAGAAAGAGAGGGGCTCAGATCATCCAATGTGCTGGGGTCATTATACCTTCTGCACTCCATATCTGTCCCACCAGCCATGTTTTAAGATTCTTCCTAAAGGGTAGCAGATCTGTCTAGAGACGTAGCTCCATTGGCAGGAGGTTTCATAGGGCCGGAGCAGACACAGAGACGGCCCTCCTTCTAGTGCCAGAGAGATGTGCCTCTCTGGCAGATGGAACAACTAGAGAGCCTCTCCAGTCCGCTCTGGTGAGAAGGACAGATGTTGCCCTTGCTCAAAAGCCAGTCATATCCAACTCTAGGATTCAGTGCTCAACTCTGTTTATAGTCAAAGAGCTAGTCTTGTCTGCATCTGCAGATGTTTCGGTGGACATGTGGCAGGCGTGCCTCAACACTGGAGTACATAGAACGCTGATTACCTTCTAACCGATGTGGTATCTATTTATCTATTTTCTATTTCTTCCTTTTGAACTGTTAGGTTGGCAGGAGTTGGGACAGAGAGGGGAGTTCACTCCATCATGGTGTACCTGGGAATCAAACTCTGAACTTCCAGGCAGAGAGTTCAGCGTCTTAACCACTTGAGCAACCGCAGTTTCTTAAACTGCAGGGTTTAAGCTGAGCCAAATTAATGTTGGAGAGTAACGATTTCACTCTTCTCCTCCCAACAAAGAAAGCCTATTAGATAAAGGTGTCCCTGGAGAATAGCCTGTGACAGCTAAAGACATTTCTGGCACCTTTTGGGAAACAGACAAGTCCTCTTGAGTTTTTGGTACAACACATGGAGATTATAGGAGCTTGTTTTTCCTGCCAGGACTGTGAACTTTGTAAGCACACGATGCGAACTTCTTGTGTTCTGCTGTTGCACTCCTTTTCCTAAGTATTAATTTGGTTTTACTGCACTTTGGAAAGCATTTGAATATTTATAAATGTAAGTATTTATTTTCCTAGTAAAATTAAAGCCCTATTGTCTTGCAACTAGCCGTACTTGTTCTGACACTCCAGAAACAAAACCTTCTCAAGTATGATAACCTTTATTTATAGATGGCAATAAGCATATTTAGCAATTTTATTATTCATGACCCTTGCACTAAATATCATAATCAGAATACAGATGTACAGGATAATTTCCATGTGGAAGTCACTGTAGTAATTTTTTTACACCACAAAAATAGCACTGGATTTAGAGATGTAATATGCCCCTGTTTAATAAATGTGTCGTGGAAGAAACAAAGCAGGCTAGAAAGTGGGCTGCAAGAGGTCCTGTTTTAATAACCAAATTCATAAATATATGGCTACCTCAATGCAAAGTGGTTCAATTCACGTCTTGTACATTTCGTTTGCTCATTTCTGTTTCATTTCCCTTAGTATTCACAGGATCTTTATTTACTACAAACAGCGAACAAGCTGCATCTCTTTGTATGTATGTATTCCGTATAAATGCAATCTGAGGGATCCTTTATTGTTTTTTTTTTTTGGGGGGGGGGTTTGCACCAAATCTCAACACTTTATCTGTAAAAAGTGTGTCTGTCTGTCTGTCTGTCTGTGTGTGTGTAAAAAGGGCGAGGATAACCAACCAAATTTTATTTGTAAGTTATTTTCCAATTTCCATAATTACCAGCCAACATAAATCAAAACAAAGCAATACTGCCCTATAGTTCTTAGTACACTCTCTGGGCAGTTCACAAGGTAATTAGCATTTTGCTCCAAAAATGCTGGGTACTCATTTTACCGATCTTGGAAGGATGGAAGGCTGAGTCGGGATCAAACTAACAACCTGTTAGCTGCAGTCCAGTAGTTTAATGACTGTCCGACTAGGTCTCCTAGTGACGAATCATGCACACAACGTAACTAGCCATAGTCTTTTTGCACTTGAGTGAATGTTATGGTGCAAATCATGGTGGTTTTATTGTGTTGCCCCATTGCATTAAGGGACCACAGTGACTCAGTGGTTAAGACACTGAGCTTGACAACAGGAAGGTTGGCAGGTCAGCAGTTCGAGATTTGAGTGCTTCTCAACAGAGTGAGTGCCCATTGTTCATCCCAACTCTTGCCAATTTAGCAGTTAGAAAGCAAGAAATTGCAAGTAGGTGAATAAGTACTGCCTTAGCGGGAAAGGTAACAACATTCCTTGCACTCTGGTGCCTTCCACATGACCATGGATATGTCTGTAGGCACAGATTAGGCTGGCTCTTTGGCTGTAAATGGAGATGAGCACCGCGCCTTAGAGTCAGACACGACTGGTTTTCAAACAAGGGAGATCTTTACTTTTTACCCATTGCATTGACCTTACTGGGACCTTTGAGGTAGATGAAATGTTCTGGGAATGACTTTCTGTGGCCCTTTCCCAGTAAGTCTTAGTGGTCAAGTAGGGATTTGAATGGTGATAGACTCTTTTGAGTCCTGGTCTGTCACTGCGTCTAATACTCCACACTAGCTTTCAATTTTAGTTTAAATATATAAAAATAGATTTTATGCCAGGTAAAATGCTTATTTTGAATGCGGCTCGACAAAGGTGCTTCTTAGACCACAACCCCAAAACACCGCTGTTCAGGATGCAATTCCATTTCTGCTGTTGTTATCCTTGGCTATCATATTTGAAAGGTTAATATGATGTGATCTACCTCTCAAAAAAAGGATACTGGAAAGGTGGAACAGGTACAGAAAAGGGCAAGCCATACAATCAGGGGGTTGGAAGAAATATTCTGTCAAGAAATCTTCAACTGGATGTCACTTCTTAGAGACAAGATAATTGAAAGGGGCCATGGTAATTTTATGATATTATGACATGGCATGGAGAAGATAAGCTATATCCTTCCTGTCTATGTTTTAAGCATTCGTAGACTACACGTTACTTACTGTGCATGGCTGAGGCAAATAAAACTTGTTAGCCTTTACTTCTGCCATTAAAGTCTCATTCTCTGGGCTTCATCACACTGTCACAGCTGTAATGTCTTCTGGGGTATCCTTTTGCTCATTATTGTTATGTAATATTTCTCCCATGCCTGCGTAGACACAATCAACTGTTTTTATTCACCGGGATGGGGCATTTATAAAGTATTCTTCATCAGAGGATCTTGGGGATACTACTCTATTTAGGGAATTCACAACATTAGGTTAGATTTTTCCATACAATCTCTCAATAACCAGGTTGTAAAAATAGAGAGGGAAAGAGATTCCTTTATCAAAATACTATCATCAAGTATTTATAACTACAGCACCAAAGATCAGAGGAAGATATTGCAACATAAAACTGGGCAGAAATAATCAACATCAATCAGTGTCAGAATGGAAAGTGATTGGAATGTGTGTGTGTGTTTGTGTGTGTGTGTGTGTGTGTGTGTGTGTGTGTGTGTGTGTGTGTGTGTGTGTGTGTCTTTCTTTTCTTTTTGAATGACATATGATTCATATTCTTACCTTGACAGTCTTATATTCTGGCTTGCACTGTTATAAATTAGACATATGTGGCAAGGCTACAAGTTGGTGTCGGGTCGGGTGGGGAGAGGAAAATGTTTAGATTCTTTGGTGATCACCAGTGAAGTGATCTCACCTAAGATTCGGGGATCACATTTTGAGCCATTTGAACAATTTAGTGCCAGAAAAAAATATTCATGCTCCTTGATTTACTGTCAGGCCAGTAAATGGAAAGAAAATCTATGCCAGCTCTAAGGCTGTACAGAATTGAGGGGAAAAGAGCAACAGACTTTCAGATTCACTAGTAGGGCGAAAACAAAGCAGAGAGTAAACAAAACCAAAAAGGCAAAAAACTTTGTGGCACTTTAAAGACTAACTGCTGTATTTTAATGTTAGCTTTCATGGATCAAGTCCACTTCGTCAGACATAAGAGTGAGATTTCATGGCAACAGTTTATATACATCAGGTACAAATATGCAGAATGGTTAGCATGACACAGGAGTTTCCAGCCTTTTTGTGCTGGGGGAAGGACGATGCTACCCCATACAGCTGAGTGGGTACTGTGGTACCTCCCTCAGTAAACACTGGTGTAAAACTCATTTGCAGCTGTTGAAAACACGTTTATGACAGCCACAGGTGCATTTATGGCAGTGTTTATGGCAGGTGCATTTCTGCATGTGTGGGCACATTTTACAGCTGTCGTAAAGGTGTCTGCATCTGTGTCTGCTTCCAGTAGCAGCGAGGGCGGTGGCAGGCCACGTGAAATAGGTTGGCTTCCCTTAGCATAACAGATAAGTATAGCATGTGGGTCACTTCATGGCAAGCTGGGATCCACCTTAAACAAATTCATGCCAATGGTATTTTTCCTGCTTCGGGGAGGGGGGGGATGCATTCTTGGATGCAAGTTGCAGCTGATGAATTGCGTTTTCAAGGTAAGTGAACTATTTAAGGAGTGGTTTTACCAGTTCCAAATCCCCCATGACTAAGCTGGGATTCAAACCTTCCAGTTCCACTTGTGGTCAACTTTCACCAATGGTGACGATGCTGTTATTAAGCAGTGCAACTTATTAACAGTTTTGGACTATGAAATACCAGAACCGCATCGTCACACACCCCGAGGTTACTGTTAAAAAGTCACTCTTGACTGACTGCAGAGCTCACAATAAAACATGGACTCTGAGAACAGCCTCCAAATAGCTAATTTGCTTCCCCCTGCTTTCACATTTCAAAGATGGCATTGTGATAGTCAAAGACAAGGACACATCAGCAACATTTATCTTTCATTGTGACATCTTCAATTTCCTCACTTTTAAAAGCAACATTAAGCATGTTTTAAACTTGAATTTTCATTAGGGATGCTGGAACTCTCAGCTAGCTTAGATACAGCCAGCTTTCTTCCTAATCCACATTTATTTATTTTGTTTATTTAGTCTCATTTATATGCCACAGGCAGGTAACAGCAACAATCATAGGCTGCCTTCCTCCCCATAAGAAGATGCACCCTTCTATAATTTAGGAATACTTTTTCTCATACTGTCACTGTGCTTGGCTTCTTGATATATTCCACTCTGCTTTGGGGCATGAAATTGGGGACATTATTTTGTTGAAGTGGTCCAACGTCGTGGTCACAGTTTTATAGTGATGGGATGGTCCATGGACTGAATTTGTAGCACACTTTCTTTCTCCCCCAACCCCACCTCATTTGTTTGTTTGTGACAGGAAAAGAGAGCCACAACAACACAGCACTAGAAATATAGACACCCTTCCAAATGGTCAATGACATCTGGTGGTCCATTAACATTAAAGCTGTCATACATAGAAATACTAGAGAATATTTGGAGATTTTTTTTTGTCTCTTCTGATGACAGTTCAGTTAAAAATCCAGTGATTTGGGGCTAAAATATATTTCTGTAAGGCAGAAGCAGAGTTACTGGACTGTTTCTCCCATCGCCATACCTGTCTTTATTTTTGCCTGTATCCTGCTTTTCAACTGATGCAGGGATGCAAGTTGGTTTACAGAATTACTATAAAATCAAATATTAAACTAAAACACTATGAGTTATATTATTCAGATATAGCTAACTATATACTACTGGTTACTCCCTTGAAATAATATAAACTACAGTCAAACCTCGCATAAAGAGCATCTCGCTTAAAGAGTAACTCGCTTAAAGAGCAGAATTTTCTCTTAATTTTCGCTTCGCTTAACAAATAAAACCAAACAAAAACTCGCTTAACAAATAAATCGGGGTTTGCAATCCCCCCCACAATTGGTCATTTACAATAGTGTTTCGCTTAAAGAGCAAACTCGCTTAAAGAGCAATCCTGTGGAATGCATTATGCTCTTTAAGTGAGGTACAACTGTATTTAGAAAGACATCAGAGAGAGAAAAAAAGGTGTGGTTTCAGGGACCTGATTAAGCCAATTGTACCCAGGTTCCTTTGGATTCTGAAAGCAATAAACTCCTAGTGGCTGGGAAAACAAAGTTTTATTGAGCACATCTTTTGAAGCAGGAACAAGAAACAGAAACAAGAGCATAATCAAACAATGCATACTCAAACTAGGATCTTCTTTCCTCTCTTTTCAACCACCTGGGAGCTTGAGTAGGTAGCAGAGAATTCCCTTGGACATTCTTTAGAACTTCCAGGTAGGTAAGGAAGGGTCAGAGGGAATCCCTGCTAGGTATGCTTTGCTTACTTGTGTTCTTGGTTTTGTTTCTTGATCCATCTTAAAGAACTGTTGAATAAAGTTTTGTTTCTTCATCCACTGAGTACTTATTGTCTCTGAGATCCTAAAAGAACCTGAGCTCATCAAGTTTAGCTAACCTGCTTGGCAAGACAGGTGTAGAATCTCCTCTTAAGATCTCCTTTTATTTCTGCCTGAAGAGAAAGTCATTTGCTATCCAGCTGAGTGATAGCAGTGGGGTGGTGGTGGGGGACTGTCCTCCACTGGCTGGAATGACCATAGCCTGGGAGCTGGGGCAAACTCTGTGCTGGGGTGACTGCATGGGTGCCCAAAAACTGCATGTGCCATAGGTTCACCCCCAGTGTAATAAGAGATGGGTCTCGCCAATGATATTAAAAACCATTGAAGCTTATATGAAAAGACATGGTCCTTCAGGTATGATACTTCCCTCAGAATTCAACAATTGGAAGGCCATGGTTGCTTTCTTCTGGTACAAGACCATTCTGCTTGACCATAGCTAGTTTCTTAATTATGTTTTTTCAACCATCCACCCCCTGCAAGAATAAAGGCTCTTTTTTTGGAGGTCACACATTGTTCTTAAAATCCCATTTGTCAGAAAAATATTATTTTCAGCTTTCTTTTTTAAGCAGTGGATTCCCACCAGGACAAAGTATTTGTTATTTTATTTTTTTGCTGGACATAGCGTTCCTTTCTCAAACCCATCTGATGTTATGGAGCTATTTTGGGCAAAACCTTATTTAAAGGCCAATTTGACTAAATAACAAATCCATTCCACCATAAGATAGCAAAAGGGTAGAGCTTAAGAGCAGGGAACATGAAAGATGCAAGGTATTCATCTCTCCCTTATACATTTTAATAAAAGAAATTATTTTTCTGCTTAAAGTGACATTGTAAAAGATGTATGTATTGTGGCTTTTCAAAAAACACAATTAGATAACAACCTTGTCAAGTGCTTATATTCTTTGCTGACAGCCTTGAATGCAGTTACAATAACAGTGTTAGCTATTTCAGCATATTCTCTATTTTGTTGCCATTGGCAGAGTCAGCCATTTTATAAAAATGTTACTGTTTACCACTTTATTCATCAATCTAGATCTAGTCAAAACAAGAAGTCAGAGGGAGTAGTAAATTATACTTTTGCAGCTTAGATGAGTTTGAACTGTTTTGCTGAAATTCACTGACAATCATTGTGTTATCATCATTCTCACCTCAAAATACAGTGAGAATTTCTGCACAAAATTGGACCAAGAACTTGAACCTTGGCTGTTATCAAAAATCTTTACTATAAATTGAAGGTGGGACTATAAAACTTATATTACAGAAAGAGAACACTTAATATAATATAATATAATATAATATAATATAATATAATATAATATAATATAATATAATATAATATAATATAATATAATATAATATACAGAGGATGCCAAAATGTATACACATTTTAAGAAAGGGAAAAACTGTAATAAATTTGTAATTGTTTCTGCCCTGAGTAGACATTCCTAAATTTGGTTTCAAATTTAGACATTGGGTAGACTGGCTGAAAGGACTGTGGTGGCTCAAATGGTTAAGATGCTGAACTCGCTCACTGGAAGGTCAGAGTTCTATTCTCAAGTACTGAATGACAGAGTGAGCTCCCGTCTCTGTCTCAGCTCCTGCCAACCTAGCAGTTTGAACGCAAGAAATTGCAAGTAGATAAATAAGGACCATTTCAGTGGGAAGGTAAACAGCGTTCTGTGTTGAGGCATGCCTGTCACAGGTCCACAGAAACGTCTGCAAACGCAGACAGCCCTGGCTCTTTGGCTATAAACAGAGATGAGCACTGAACCCTAGAGTCAGATATGATTGGCTTTCAAGCAAGGGTGACCTTTACCTTTACTAGACTGGCTGAATTCATTAGAACTTTAGTTCTTTATGACTAGCCTAAGTCAGTGGCGTAGAAAGGCAGGGGTGAAGGGGGCAACTTGCCCCAGGTGGCACATTTTGGGCTATGGGTATTCTTGGACTACAATTCCCAGAAGCCCTAGCGGCATCCACCAGGGGACCAGGGGCACCGGCATCCACCAGGGGATGGCAAATTTGGCTTATGCCCCGAGCAGCTGAAATCAACGCTACACTACTGGCCTAAGTGCCATTGGTTTAACTATTCTGCTTTATGTGTGACTAAAACTAAAATTGGAAAGACTAAAACAAGATCCAGCCTGTTGAATTTTATGTTAATAATGCTAGTAATGAGAGAAACCATTTTAGATATTCCCAAATTGCATATAGTCTGTTTTGAAAATACTTCCACATGCACACTCTTGTTGTACTCATTCACATGATGTATATACCTCCTCTACTTTTATAGAAGCATTTCTATTCACAAATGTTTCTCATGCCATAAAATTCAGACCAACCAGCATACTCAAGCATGTAACATGGTACATTTTTTTGGGAATGTACCAGATTATAGTGATTATAGTGTATTTTTTTTCTAAAGAGGGAGCTTTTTACATTGAAAACGTTAAATCTAGTCCGTCCCCTTTTGCAGAATGGAAATAGTACAATCCGAAGAAGACTACCTGTTGAGAGACCATCTGTTTAATATTTAGAGGAGAATCCAGTTAAGACTTTGGAAATATACACAAAAGGTAGAGAAAAAGGGAAAAGACTGTTGCCGTTAGAAGCAGTTGGCTAAATTCCATATTGTATGTTTCTGTTTTAGTTTTTAATTTAAGGTGTTTCTAAAAAAAATATTGCTAAGTTTAAGTGGGCTGAATTCTGACCTTTAAAATAATGCCGCAGCTCCCAATGCAGTTCAAAAACCTTTTGTGCTTTTAAACTTGAATTCTACAGACTGTGAACAAATACATTTGTTGCCTTGCCCAACTGAATTCATTGATCAAGATTTAGCTTTTTATTTTTATGCAAACCAAGGCAGCAAATTTAGATCTCTTCAATCGCATGTTAAGACGATGACGGGTACCAAGGGACTAAATTTTGGAAACTGTGGAAGGACAAAAGATTTTAATGAGATTCTATAAATATTAACAAAGAATATTTGTCTTGCCATTCACTGTCCTAAGAAATTAGCTAATTATAAATATTTCCATCAATCCACCTCTCTGCTTGGCCAAAGCTTCTGTTGCTTAAGTAGGGGGTAATATGAAGACAATTTCACCATTTATGTATGTACAAGGTACCCTAAGTCGCCAAAAACTTTGTATTTGCATCTTGTTTGCTAGCTGAAAGACCGGTTTTGAGACAAAAACATGAGGTTAGTTTTAAAATATTACAAGTGTTGCTGAAGAGTTGCCGGCTGTGGGTTTTGTTGTTGTTGTTGTTGTTGTTGTTGTTGTTGTTGTTGTTGTTCAGTCGCACAGTCGATTCCGACCTTTGTGTCCCCATGAACCACTGTCCGTCAGGCACTTCTGTCTTCCACCATCTTCCTCAACTCGCTCAGCTCTGTGCCCATTGTGTCTACAATACCAAATTGTGATTCCTCCATCCCTGCATTGCGCATTATGTGCTCTGTGTATAAGTTGAATAAGCAGGGTGACAAAATGCAACCTTGTCTTATTCCTTTTCCTATTCCAAACCACTCTGTCATTCCGTATTCTGTCCTAACTGTTACCTCTTGACTCATGTACAGGTTTCTTCAAATATTTGTTGATATCCCGTACAGCAGAGGTTACCAACCTAAGTCCCATGGGCTGTATCCGGCCTACAGTGCCATTTCATGTGGCCCCCACCCCTCTAAGGGAATACAAGAAACAAAATGGCCACCCTTTTGAAGCTGTTGGGACAAAATGGCCACCCCATTGTGCAGACAGGTCAAAATGGCCATTTGGCCCTCAAAGCTGACTGAGAGAGTGTGACCCAGCCCCCAGCTTGAAAAGGTTGGGAACCCCTGCTGTAGAGATATTAAGATAAGTTGCAAATCCACTGTAAAATTATAGAGTGGTAGAGATGTAAGGGATCCCAAAGGGTCATCTAGTGCTGGAATCAAAGGTGAAATGTCTCCAACAGAGGGCCATCTTAGTCCTATATAAAGAAACTGCTCTAAAAAAGAGTCTGCCACCTTCTAAGGCTATCATTTCTCCTGTTGAACATACACGTTGGGCGTTTGCTTTCTGTGGGAGTGGCATCATAATTTCATGAAATATTTTGCTGTTCTTAAGAAGAGAGCCTGGCAGACCACCAAGCCATGAACATTTTAATAAATGCCTGAAGAAGTGGTCTTGAACTATGAAAGCTCGCACAATGCTTTCTTTTTCTTAGTGATCCAATAAAAAATATCACCTGCCTCCTGCATCTTTTGCATTCTTTATAATTTGAATATGGCGCACACTGCTAATCTTCCTTGTTTATCTTTGTAGAAAACACAGAAATTTGGCAAGTGGAGCATAAAGTGGCTGGCAGGTCTGGTCTGGGGAGTGGATGGTTCAATTCCCCAGCCAGTTGGATGGTTTGACCCCCAGTATGTCCAAGTTATAATACCTAGTTTTTAATTAAGCTTTTAAGCTTTTTAAAGTCAGCACTCCTGCTGATCAGGGCTTCTGGGAATTGAAGTTCAAGAACAGCTGGAGTGTCAAGGTTTGCCATCACTGCCCTAAAACAACTGTTTTACATGGCTTCTTGCATCTGGCATTTATTTATTTATTTGTTCAATTTTTTACCCCGCCCCAATCGGGTAAACCCAACTCTGGGCGGCATTGCTGCTTTTGGGGTATTCTAACAAAATGTCCAAAAGGGATGTGTTGGATCCCAAAATCCTCAAGCCATCATGGCTAGGAGGGGGAACGAAACAGACTTTTAGAAGGGGGAAGAGGTTAAGAATCTGGAAGATCCTGCCACTGACAATAATCTCTTCCAAGTAGATGTGTGTTGGGAAGGATCACTAGAGAAAGGAAAGGAGAGTGGGTGACAGTGGTGATGGACAAATTGAATATAAGCCCTAGATCAAATTTGGAATTATATATGCTCATTTTGTATCACTCTGAATGGATGAATTATTTTGCTCTAACCTACATTATTTTGACAGCCCAGCCCCCAACATCTTTTGGGTTTCTGTCTATTGTGCTACCTATAGGACTACAGATTCCAAAATCCTGTATCGGCACTGGCTATAGGAATCTGGAGGTTGTAAATCAACAAAGGAACTTGCCCAATCTATCCTCTTCTGCACACCAAAAGTAAGCAATAGAGAAACTTGAGTTTGTCACAGTAGTCTCCCTTGGATCGCACTGTATCTAATTCCCTGCCAATTTCTCCCAGATCTCCAGTTTGGTGTGAAACTTAAGTGCCATAATAACAGCAGGGATGGGGGAATCCCAAATAACTGTGTCCATCATTAGTTTTTTGTCTTTTGCCATAGCATTCTATAGAGAACTGAAAAGCATGCATTTTGGATCCTCATTTCTCTGCCCCATTATTTTTTTATAAAAGGAGTTTGAATTATCCAAACAAAATTACATTAATTGATAACTGGAGCTCCTTCAAAGAACACAGAAGAAAATTTAACTTTAATTTGAGTGGTGCCGATATGTAGTATGAAATAAGCAGGCCTCTTCTATCTCTTGGAATGAAAATTATTTCATATTTATTTACTTATTCATTCATGTTCTTTCATCCCACCTTTCTTCCAGGACACTCAAGCTGTGCTAGGGATGGGTCTTGGTATACATGCGTTGTGTACTAAAGAACAGTATTGTTTCTAATGCATTGTCATTTATTTATGTGTGATCTCTATCCAGGGATGAAACGTTTCCCAGCAATTCACAAAAAACAATTCTGGTATTCAGAAATGCACAGTGTAACTCTCTGTGTATCAGTGGAGCGATTTTACTTTTGTGCTGCTCATTTTTATCTAAAGTAGTGAAAAGAAGAGAGAACTCATTCAGCTCCAAAATGGAGGTGTTGAAATCCTTAATGAAAGATGTGCCAATAAAAAAAAATCAGCCTCAAACTGGTGATACTATAATGGTAGAGATAAAACATTGCAGTGAATAATTAGATTCAAGCATCAAAATGCTCCATGAAATAAAAACAGTGGGGTGTTTCCATATAAGGGGTTTTTGAATTTTGTCTTTACCTGCATTCCTTTATCTTTTAAATTAGCTTTTGATCCTGCACCCATGTAATTCATTTCCCTTTCTTTTGGTTTTCTTCATTTTCTATTTGTCTAACTCCACCCTGTCCCTATGGTTCCTTACTCCCTCCCATTGTCATTACTCCATTTAATGCAATCAGTAGATTCAAAAGAATTGCTCCCCTATTAGAGACAGACCAGCTTTCTCAGTTTCACTATCTTTCATATTCAGTTTAAAAAAAAATCTGTTGGTTATAAATTAATTGAGGGATTTTGGTAAACTGTTGTCAGAAACCAGCTAAATGAATTTCTCAAAAATCTCATCTTTGACTGAAAACTTATATCTGAGAATTTATTTATTTTTCCCCTGAAGCAGGAAAAATGTCATTGGCATGAATTTGTTTAAGGTGGATCCCAGCTTGCCATGAAGTGACCCACACACTATGATCATGGAACCATCTCCTGTGGCACATATGAAATGAAACTTGCAAACAGCCTTGAGAATCTCTGAAGATACTGAAGATAATTGGAGTGTTTACTTGGCTATGTGCTACCTTATTTACATTAAGCTGATATCCTGGGTTGCTAAGCTAGAGGGGCAGCAGCTCAGAAGCAGGAACCAACCATTTGTGGACAGAAGTCATTACCATGTGGCAATCTATATATACTTCATATAAATAAATACACTGTACAGAAATTCATTCTAACAATACCTCTTCTCTCATCATGTTTCAAGGACCTAATAAGTCTTTGATGGTGAATCTTGGCACTACAGCTGTTTTTGAACTTCAGTTCCCAGAAGCCCAAGTCCCTGTGAATCCATTTGTGTGGATTCACAGTTACTTGGGCTTCTGGGAATTGAAGTTCAAGAATAGCTGGAGTGCCAAGGTGTCAGGAAACCAGATTACTCATGAGTAGGACCTGCCCACAAGTGGTTGGTTCTTGCTTCTGAGCTGCCGCCCCTCTAGCTTAGCAACCCAGGATATTAGCTTAATGTAAATAAGGTAGCATAACACAAAAGGACTGTGACTATGGTAGCATGCTTTGCTTCTGGCTCACCATGGCCCATGAGGTAGTTACCATGCATTTTAGTTCTTCACATGTACTAGCTGCACATATAAAAACCATTGCTTCCAACATTAAACTCATTCAAGAGTTTTAATCATGTTCGTGACGAAATGCACACATTTTGTAATATTTCTAATGGAAAAAGGACTGAGTGAAATTCTCAATAGATTGCAAGTTGAGTAACTACAGCATTTCCTAGTGCACAAAGAATAATGTTGTATCTGCTTGCCAACTCTTAAAGATAAGGAATCTGAAAAAGAAAAATGTAGGAAAGAAGTAGAACTCAGTAGCACCAGAGATGGTTGAATACATAGCTGTTGAAAGATGGATTTCAATGAACCTAACTCTCAAAGCTTAGATGTGTGAACCAGCCATTTCACTTTCTCCCATATCTGAATTTTCTTTTTCAAAAAATCACAAGGCACCTTCCCCAATTAATGAGTAAATTTGTGGATTCTTAAAAGTATTGTAAAAAACTAAAAAAAAGACAAAATTCTTATCTATAGGCAGAGAAATAAATCCTTGTTTGTCTCCTCCTCACACACAAGAAGGAAAGTACATTTTCTTCTCATTGGTGAGGATGACAAAGAAATTCTTGTGTACTGTACTTAATAGAGTTCTTGCCTTTTGTGCAAAATTAACTACTTTTTCTACATAATGATTTTTTTTTGCACAAAATTGTCTTTTTGTACAAAATTGCCCATTTTATGTGAATTTTGCAAATTGTCAAATCTGAAGCAAAAGATGAGTGATCTACAGCCTTTTAAGCAATCAACTTGTCTTTCTGTGTTTCCTGCTTTGTGTTTACACATTGCTTCTCAGAGGGAAAAAACATTCAAGACATTTTACACAAATACATGAGTGTCCAAAAAAGAAAAGTACAGTGTCCCCACAGTCCTAAATTTATTTATTTAAATGTGCACGGACAGCTACACTGAATTGTAGTTACATATGCTAGATATGTGAATAATACTAACAAATCATTGTGTAAATTGCTACCTGAGCAAGAGGAAGGCAGCTCTTTGTTTCATTCTTTCTCAAAGGCATTGGATCGCACTGGGCCTTCAAAAATCTTGGATGAGATCTCTTGCATTAAGGCAGCTCAGATTAACAAGAGAAAATTTTAGTTGATTAATTTTTGAGGCATTCAGAGTGTTCAGTTTGTAAGACCAAGAGGCCTTCCACTCCATATTTAATTGAGTTGGAGATGGCTCAAAATCATATTCCAAAGAAATCAACATAAAATTAAACCAAAACTAAGTCACTAGATTTATTTATTTTTAATTATCTATTACATTTTATTTTGAAGGTAAGGACATGAAAATCTCTCAGCCTCAATTCAGTTATACTTCCCTAAATCCCACTTTCTTATTTTCACAATCATTGTTTCAGGTAACAAGACTTTGTTTTTCCATGCTCCATTGAATTTGGAATCTTTTTCTAGTATGCCTATTTATTTATACATTTTTTTTCTCTTGTAGGCATTTATTTGTGCATTTTGATTAATTAACAGTTCTCCAATCGATTAAGGCATGTTTGTGCATATTTTCCCAAATTATACTTGTTTGAAGCTGCTAGCATTTTAAAACATGCATATTGTTGAACCTCTGTAATGCCTCACAAATGTATGGATTTTTGATGGAAGATGTGTCTCTTCTCAGGAGGTTTGAAAATGCTACTTCTGTTGCGACTGTCAAGGACAGTCAAATTATTCTCCATCCCTACCTATAAGAGAGGAAGCAGTTTTTACTCCATGGACAGAGCCCAGAGTATGAATAAAAAGAATCAAGAAAATACATTCAGAAAACAAGGTGGAACAGAGAAGTGTGTGTGGGTTGTGTTGGCTGTTGTGTACAAAACCAGATGGACATATTGGAAGCAAAAGGAGATTCCAGAGCCCTCTTTAGCCTTTGTTTTTGAGCGATGCCAAACACTGGGTACTTGAAAGAGCTGGCAGAAGTGTCGGGTGTTCTGAAAATTGTTGCACATAGTCAAAATATTAGAAGTTTCAGATTTCAGGCTGTCAAGATTGCCAGAATTTTTTTTTATATTGGTGAGTTTTTATTTATTTCTTATCTCCATTCTGTGCCAGTCACTCGCTGTGGAGTAATTGCGTTGTGGAATGAAGGGCAAACACAGATGCATCGGGACAATTTTTTGACTGGGGGAAATGTCTGATGAAGCTGTTAAAGAGAGAAGGATGGCTACAGAGCTGTTTTGCAATTTGATGTCAAAATAGTCCAATATGGGTTCCTTTGGATTTTCAGTAGAGATTCTGCCCAAATCTTACTGCTGACATGGTTTCTTCTTGTAATCTGACCAACCTGAAAATTTGCCACCTACCATTCAGCATAGAAACAGTTGGTTATAAAAGCTTTAGAAACTGACACAGCTGGAAGTGTTCTGTGAAGCAAAAACCTAAACACATCTCTGGTAACTTTCAAATGATGTACAGTAATACCTCGGATAACGCTAAGACTTGGTTCCACAAGTCTTGGTGTTATCCGATTTTTAGTGTTATCTGATCCATGTTAAAATTCTATGGGATGGATCGGATAACATTAAAGCTCCATAGAGATACATTGTAACCGCACAGGCTTTAGCAGTTGTTATGCAATCCATCCCATAGGACCTTAACATTATTCAATCCAATTCTCCTCCCCAGATTACTTAACATAATGCGATTTTAGCGTTATCCGAGGTAAACGTAATCTGAGGTATTACTGTATTTGTATTTGATACATTTTTCTATAGAGTTGTACACTGAAATTCCAATTTCAAAATGATGAAATGGCCAATTTTAGGACCCATTGAATGGCTGTGAGGGAGTAGATAGATTTCACCACTTAGCAATAACATCTCCATTGATCAGTAACTGATACAAGAAAAGCAGATACAGTGGTATCTTGGTTTACAAATTTAATGTGTTCTCTGGAATGTTTCGTATTGTGAAAAATTTGTAAACTGAAACATTCATGGGGCAGCACTATAAACTTCCCAGGTGCATTGCACCTGGGAAAACTTGTTTCATATTGTAAAAAAATAAATAAATTATAAACCGAGGCATTATTTTCAATGGATTTTTATTTGTAACCCAAAAATTATGTTAACCAAGGCATTCGTAAACCAAGGTACCACTGTATATGTACACTCTAAGCCAGGCATCCTCAATGTTTTCCTGCCAGGGGCTGGACCCACCACCACCACCACAGTAAGTGATGTAATGTGAGGCAGTGGGGGCGGGTGGGGATGGTGGTCCTACAAGTGCCTGGGTTCTCACCATGGGCCAGATATAATTATATGCATTAGCTGGTTTGGCCCATGAGCCACAGGTTGAGAACTGCTCCTCTAAGCCAATATAGCCATGTCGTTGTGTGTGATTAGCTCTGATTTGCCCTTTCAGTGTTAGATTGGTTTCATAACAACAGTTGCACACTGTGATATATTAATGTGTGACTTAGACTAACTATTTTATGAAACCTGTGATCCATACAAAAATTGTAGAGTGTGGATTTATGCAAATGATTTTGAATTTTGGATTATTTCTACTTTCTTTTCCCATTTAGAAAGATGTTAACCACTATGTCTTTTGACACAGTGTAGCTGAAGTTTACTTACTGCAGTTGATGAAATGTTGCTGTAGAAATGGAAATAAAGGGTTTTTTAAATTCAGATTTCCTCCAAACCCTAATATATAACTCTCCCCAGTTGCTTACCACGAAGAAGAGGGGCCCTAGAGGTGAAAACTAGGAGGGGCAGGAACTGAGAACAGCTGAGGATGAGAAAAATTGTTAGAGAGGGGATGAGATTTGACTAATAGCAAGATTCTAAATCAGTGGTGCCCAAACTACTGCCTGTGGGCTGGATCCAACCCCCAATGCCAATTCATCCGGCCCGCTCCACCTTTGCTGCTCCTGGAAGTAAAATGCACCCATGCATGTGCAGGATGCTGCTGTAAATGCACCCACAGCTGTTGTAAATGCATTTATGGCAGCTGCAGGTGCATTTACGGCAGCGTTTTGCACATTAACGGATATGTTTTACTTCCTCTTCCGGTGGGAGGAACCACGCGATCGGCTTGCTGAACTACATGACCGGCCCACAGCCAGAAAAGATTGGGCACCCCTGTTCTAAATGGCACTCTGGTCATCTCAGTGCACAGAGTCAGCAACTTCATGTTTCTTGGACAATTTGAGAGATTGTAGCATGATGAGACCAAGAAAAAAAAATTGTTTTATTTAAATAACGGTTTTTACAGTTTTCTGTATTTTGTGCAAAATCACTGTGTGCACAAAACAAGCATATTTTTTCCTTCTGTGAAACTAAGTATGTGCGTTCACACATACACATAGGGATGCTTTTGCCTCAAAAATACAGTGTGCTAAAAAGAACATTTAGACCAGTGTTTCCCAACCTTTGGTTTTTGGACTTCAATTCCCAGAAGCCTAAGTCAATTCCCCAAAGTTCGGATCAGCCAATGTACTGACTTAGAATTCTGGGAATTGAGAACTGCTAATCAAAGTAAATTAATAAGAAGGTGAAAAATCAACACTTTGGCAGATCACACCAATCCAGCTGATCTGCTCCAATTGAATTTTAGCCCGAACAATCCATCCAGTGCCACCAACCTTAGTTGCATGCAATAAAAATGCTACCACATTCTTTTCCATTTTGCACCTTGTGCAGAAATATACAAAAGTGATATTTATAAAAACCAAGCCCCCAAATCCAAAACTGCTAAAGACCAACACCTCTTCCGCTAGATTATCCTTGAACATAATTTTATGATAGAGGTATAAATGCAGCAGTCACCTACTTTTCCACACCCACAGTTTGTCTATTTAAGTTATGTACTTATTGTACTGAAATGTGATATTTTCATTTTGGCTGTACCTCACATGTCAACCAAATATATATAAAAAGCTGGAGTCAAGGTATATTAGTTACCATTTCAAAGAAGAGGGATAAGGGGCTTAACTCAACATAGAAGTTTTAAATTTTATTTTATGCATTTTACGGTTAAATCAGAGGCAAATGAACTGGGATACAATTCCTACTATATATTGATATCCTTAATACTACTTTCTCCACTCATCAGCTGAGCTCACAATCTTTTCCCTTCTTACTTTGCCTTTTTTCCGTTAAGAGTTGGGGCTAGAAATTGTGTTTGTGTCTTTTGATATTTTTATTTGTAGTCATGACTTTGAGTGTTCGTATGTCCAGGCACAAATAAAGTCATTTTCACTTCTCATGGGTGAATCAGTCTGTTTTTCTCCTGTCATTTTTGCATGTCTTCTCTGCAATCTGCTCTATTCTCTTTTTGTACTAATTTGTGCATGCAAACATGCATAAACATTTGCATTTAAATATATACATTTTGACATATATCCCATCAAATTTCCCTCTGATTTCATTTTTTCCAAAGCACATATTAAAATGCATTTTAATATGTTTTTTGAGCTGAAAACTTTGCTGGAGTACTCGGCAAGTACAAACACTAAACTAAATCCCTCCACCCTGCATATTAATCTGTGAAATATTTATTTGTGTCAGAATATATAATTAGCGAAGGATCCCGTTCTTGAGGTGGTACTATCTTTTCAGAACTGCACATAGAAAGAGTCCTTGAAGGATGGCCAAGACTGCGTCTACTGGTCTGTCCTCATCTTCCAGGTAAGAAATCTCACAGGAACTTTAGAATCCTTCATGAGATGTTTGAGAAATGAGACTCTTCACAGATTTCCTCATACCTGTACTGTCAGATTAGGAATAGAAAATCTCCAGCCTTTGAACCAATTGTAGGACACAAAAATGTCCAGTCTGTACCTGCAAATTTTCTTCAGACTGCCCCTTCCCTGGTCCTCACCAACCCTGCTTTGGTTTACAGACAGCTCGTTTAAGGGAAAACTCACTATACAGAAGGAAATCCCAAGAAAATTGTGCCCCACTTATCAGGGAAAAAACACTATAAGGAAAGTTTTTTTTGGTAGGGTGTTCCAGTACTTCCCATGGTGGTAGGAGGGTGTTTGGAGCATTTCCGCTCCATTTTTGAGATTTTTCATTGCTTTTTGGCACCTCCAGAAACTCTCTCCTCAACCAGAAAGTGCAGGAAATTCCCCCGCCCCCTCATCAGCTGTTAGGCAGAAACTTTTCCTGCAATTACAGTAATACCTCGGATAACGCTAAGACTTGGTTCCACAAGTCTTGATGTTATCCGATTTTTAGTGTTATCCAATGCATGTTAAAATCCTATGGGATGGATCGGATAATGTTAAACTCCATAGAGATACATTGTAACCACACAGGCTTTAGCGGTTGTTATCCGATCCATCCCATAGGACCTTAATGTTATTCGATCCAATTCTCCTCCCCAGATTACTTAACGTCATGCGATTTTAGCATTATCCGAGGTAAATGTTATCCGAGGTATTACTGTACCAGGACTGTTGGAAATGTGCTGAATATGCATTGCAACCAAAAACAAAACAAAACAAACACAAAAAAATCAGTTCTGGAACTCGCTAAAAAGTCAATTTAACATATATTTTTCTCTCTTCAAAATTCTTTCTAAAGTGCACTTTCTAAAGTGCACTTTTCACTGTATTTTCACTGCTTTAGAAAGAGTTTTGAAGAGAAAAAAAATCCCTTTTTTAAAAAAAAAATTCCCCTTAAGATCCAGAATGTTTGTTTTGTTTTGTTTTCAATTCATTCCTATAGGAAACCGCGGTGCCCTTTCAGGAAATATCACTGTAAAGAAAGACCTGCAGAATGGATTAATTCCATAAAGCAGGGATTCACCATACCTTTTTAAAATTGCTACGGTGTGTCAGTCTGATTCACTGCATCCCAGTCAGATCAACACCCATGGCATCAACTATTCCAGTGTTTCCCAAATGCTGGTGTTTGGACTTCAGTTCCCAGAAGCCTAAGCCAGTATATTGACTGATCAGTGCTTTGGGGAATTGACTTAAGCTTCTGGGAATTGAAGTCCAAACACCAGCATTTGGGAAACACTGAACTATTACATCCATCCACATCATCCTCTGCCATCCCCTTCTCCTTTTGCCTTCAGTCTTTCCCAGCATCAGGGCCTTCTCCAGTGAGTCCTCTCTTCTCATTTTGTGGCCAAAGTACTTGAGCTTCAGCTTCAGTATTTGTCTTTCCAAGGAACAGCCAGGATTTATTTCCTTTATGACTGACTGATTTGATCTCCTTGCACCCCATGAGACTCTCAAGAGTCTTCTGCAATATCACAGTTCAAAGGCATCTATATTCTTCTGCTCTCAGCCTTCCTTATGGTCCATTTTTCACACCCATACATTACTACTGGGAATACCACTGCTTTGACTACGTGGACTTTTGTTGGTAGGGTGATATCTCTGAGTACTGCTGTGCAAAAGCTTTAAGGAACTGGTTGCAGTTCTTTTTTTATTGTATAAATACATCTTTAAAATGCACCATGGGCCACGTTGTTTTATAAATATGATCATAGCATACAGATCTGCCCTAGTTTTGGCCTTGCTTTGAACTCTGCCAGCAATTTGACAAGAGTCTTCTGAGGAAGCGTTTCCTGCGTGGGATTGCTATTAACTCGGTTAAAATGTATATGACCAGAGAATAAGCATAGAGCACAAGACTGTAGAGGAGTAAAGAGACCTCTGTGCTGCTTCGGCATCACATCCAGGCTGTCCTTTGCCCCCTCTTACATTTCTTATTACAGTACATTAAAACCCTTTGCTCTGTCAAATTGACAAAGGCAGCTATAAAAGGGGTCCTTTCTAATACCCAGTAATATAAACTATGTTTGTACACTTACCACATAATCCCTAATTACTTCAATACTTTTATGTGTAAAGAGCTTCGACGGTTGCATTTCAGCATACTTAGTGAATGGAATGGATTCTGAAATTATTTCTTTTATAAATGTGGGGCAATCTGCAGAGGAGGATTAATTTCTAGATTGGTGACACAGCTCACATTTCAGAATAACTATGCCCAGTGTCATTGATCCACCAAGTGTCAAATTGGAAAGGATGACACTAGCAGAGTTTGCCTATGACCCAGGCATCCCTCCACTACTTAAAGCAATTACCCCACTGTTTAATAATAATGTTTATGAAATTGCTGTTTGGATTGGTTACCATTGATGTTAGACCCATGTCAATAATGCAGAAGGAATGCCTTGGCATGACCTTTCACCTGTTTTCTTAGTTTCTTTACTTAAATCTTGCTTTCCATTGCATAACAGAAGCTAAAAGAAGATACTTAGGGCCATGCAATACCAATAGCAATTACACTTCTATACCACCCCATAGGACTTTGTGCACTCAGCCTGGATGGTCCACAAGATAATTAGCATTTTGCCCCCAACAAGCTAGGTACTCAGTTTACCAACCTCAGAAGGATGGAAGGCTGAGTCAACTTTGTTCCCATCAGGATTGAACACAACACACAACCTTTTGGCTGTAATACAGCATGGGTTTAACTGCCACACCACAAGGGCTTTTATGCATACGAACATGGACTCCTACAGTAAGTGAAGTTACTCAACTCCTGACTTTGTAAACTGTCATGGATTTAAGACACAATTTGCTCCTCGGTTCTCCAAGCTCAGCAATGTAAGAACAGACTTGTTTTTTTCCTAGATTTTTAAGAGCTATGCCTACCTTCGTAGGCTACTGAGAAAGGGCATATTAAAACATCATGCACATGTAATTTGCATAGTTTTGAAAATAGTGTTCAGTGCTAGGAAAGTCAATGTGCATTCAACAACTTCTACTTTACTTCTTATCTTGAATGGATCTAGAGATTAATATGACATTATGAAAAAGAAAGGAAGACTCGAGGGCCTTTCCAGAATCTGGAATAAACAAAAATATGTCAGTGCCACTGGAAACACCCGTGAAAATAAAGGTGAAGTGTTGTTGTTGAAGTGTTGTGGTGGAACAAAATACTTCAACTAAGCAATAGTTTCTCTCAAACAACAGTGAAATCTAAACTCTTGACAGAGCATAGTATAGTCCTGTTCTACGACCATATGGCCCGTTAGGTCTTATTGGACTACTATGACTTCCATCATCCTGATCATTCACCATGAGGCTGGGGGATGACAGTATCTGAAATCTTTAAAATATGGCAGCTTCTTGCAGTTCTTTATATAAATAGATGTCAGAAAACTGTCCTTCTTAGAAGGCACCCTATGTTTGAAGGGTTCTCTGATTTAAGAAAAAGAGTCATTGGACGATACATCAGGGACGTTGAAGTTGTACATCCACAGAGAACACTTGGACAGCAAAACCATCAGATTCATAAGTCACCAGGCCTCTCCCACTCAAATAAAATCTATTTAAATTATTAAAATCATTTCTAATTGCTCATCTCTCCTTGTAAATTAGCTTTATGAATATTTAGTAAAATATTATGAATACTTTTTTGTCATGTTTATTCTTCTCATTGATAATCTCAGTGGTCAGCCTGTCTATGGACCCACATGGTCCCCACGGATTTGGTTCTAGTACAGTATCTGTAAGGATCTCTCCAGTTTGAAAGAGAATTCCCAGTGTCCAGTTGATCCCTGCTCCATGGTTCATGCTGAGCTTCAATGCCTGCTTGAGTTCTGGCCCAACCTACAGGGTGGCCCGTAAGTCGCTACCTGGGACAAAGAGAGCAAGGCTCTGCTGGGGGAGGGAAGAAGTGTTCCTATTGGGCTGCCAGGCAGAGGGCGGGGTAAACTCTATGCTGGGAGGAGGGAGGAAGTTCTCCCATTGGGTTGCTGGGCAGAGGGGTGGGAAGAATCCTGGGGAGATGGTGTGCCTGCTAACAGAGAGGACAGGTAGGGACTTACTGGCCACCCTGTACAATAAGTGTCTGGAGCCAATTGTGCTCTTCAGTTTGGCCACCTTGGGAGTTGTATATCAAACAATGGGGTGTAAATTTTAAGAAATAAATATATCCCAGCTATCATTTCATCAGTAAAAGCAAAATGTTCCTCTAGTTTTAATTTCAGGAAGGAGGGAGCTTATGCCTTGGCTTTCAGTAGTCTGAGAAGCAGAAAAACGTGACGACCCCTTACTCTCTCTTGCCTTTGGGGTTAAGTGTTATCCCTTGAATTGTCTCCTGTTAACGTGCCATTATGCACTGATGTTAAACTCTTAAACATTTCCATGTGTAGTAGAAAGGTCAGGGGTATTATTCTTTCATTAATAAGAGTCATATATCAAATGCTTCACAAGAACTCACATTCTGAGGAAAATAGGAAGATAAATATATTGGTTACACCCTTTTTGTCAAATTAGACCAGACGCTTTGAACCGACTATCAGGGGTTTTGATCTTGACTATTATGGTAGCTGAATGAAACTTATTTTAATTGTCCAGGGGTGATGGTGATGTTAGAAGGGCATGAAGAGGTTGAAGTTGAGGGAATACGCAAGCATTGTCTTGTGTCAGCTATAGTAGACATTTTAGGAATCTTTTTTTTCCTTTTCAAACATGACATCACTTTTAGTTGTTGTTCTCTCCCCCCCCCTTCAAATTACTACTAGCCCCACCAAGTCTTCCTAAGTAAAGAGAATTATATGAGGTAAGAAAACAGAAGAAGCAACATTGGAAGACCATTGCAAACACTTGGTACATTAGAAAGACAAGCCCAGCCTTGACCGTCTGGCATAGAAGATTAAGATCTTATCTAGTGACTTTTTGTAGCTTATTAGATGTTCCACTGGTTCTTGCAAGTATTGCTAGCTGTTGTTTTATTTATTAAGAATATTTAAAACTCCATCCTTGTTGCTTAAGACTCAATTACTCAAAGCAGTTAAGAAATACAGAAATTAGAAGACTATTCTCCTCCTCCACATACACATTAAAATTATGTACAAAATTATGCAAACTGAAAAAGACAATCATATATAACAACATATTGAGGAAGTGATGAAATGTCAAAAAAGAAAGAGCCATACATATTTCTGTGCTACAGAGTTCACTGGTGAGTACCAGAATAGACAAAGATTGTATATTCCCCATTTCTAGTTTATGGACTCACAATTTTTTTTTAAAAAAAATACTATTATTACCCACCAGCAGAAAACCCATGTGATACATGACAGCCTTAAAATACGGTGTCATTTGGAAACAATAAAATAAAATGAAATGGTGGCTTTACATGTCCAGACATATCCACTAGGTAAATCAGAGCTGGAGAATGGATGATTGAGAATGTACAGCAGCTCTGTCAATATCACAACCATCTTGAATTTTTTTGTACATCTTATGAGAAAGAACAATTAGTTCTGGTGTGTGTGTGTGTGTGTGTGTGTGTGTGTGTGTGTGTGTGTGTGTGTGTGTGTGTGTGTGTGTGTGTGTGTGTGTGTGTGTGTGTGTGTGTGTGTGTGTTTAAGTAATTCTTAACCACATGACAACTGCTGGCTAGACTTTAACATCATAATCCTGGACTATAACCCTCAATGTTTTCCATAACAAGTCGGAGGTATATTACCAATAAAGTATATTAGTGTTGGCGGTACTATGTATAGGAATGTAATCCAGCCATTAGTCCATCTATCCAAGGGTTAGCAAACCTAGCTCTCCAGATATTCTTGGACTTCAATTCTCAGAAGCCCTGATCAGGTGTACTGACTTGGGCTTCGGGTAATTTAAGTCCAAGAATACCTGGAGAGTCAAGTTTGCTGACCCCTGATCTAGCCCAATATTGTGTAATGTGATCACAGCATCTCTCCAGGGTTTCAGGAAGGGTTTCTTCTTGCTATCCTTTTGTGGACTGACCCTGCTTAGTTTCCAAAGTTAGATGGGACCAATATGTTCAAGGTGGCCTAGTGGAAGATCTTGTCCATAAGTCTTCATGCTGTAATTTCAGAATGATAACCCTTCAGAGGTTCTGAGGCTCCTTTGTGATGCCTTTTATGTGGGAAGGCAGTTGAGGGCTGAGGAACAGTGGAGAGTCTTTGACTTGTAAAAATCATGAACGATGGTAAAGTCTTCTTTCAAAGATTTTCCCCTATAGGGGAGAATTGGAAATGTTTTGTTTCTTGACAAATCACAGTAAATGACATCATCAGCTTTATGTGGCATAGCTGGGCAAACAGGATTCCAACCACTATCATATTTTGTTCGATTTTTATAAATCTTCCTGTAATGTTATCTTTAGAAAGCAAACAGGTAAATTATTTTTCACTTAATAATTCAAAATGCATTTTTCACTTTCTATAACATCCCCTTCCCCCCAAAGTGTATCTCTACAAACTTTTTATGTGATTGCAGTGTGTTACTTTGCACAAACCTCAGTGTCACTTACAGGGTGGCCCGTAAGTCCCTACCCGGCCCATAAGTCCCTACCCGTCCTCTCTGTGTGTATGCACCTCCTTGCCCCTCTGCCCAGCAGCCCAATGGGAGTGCTTCCTCCCTCCTCCCAGCACAGAGTTTGTCCCACCCCTCTGCCCAGCAGCCCAATGGAAGCACTTCCTCCCTCCCCCACTAGAGCCCTACACTCTTTGTGGCTGAGTAGGAACATAAGGGCCACCCTATTTACATAGCACAGTTCTTGCACTACTGCCATCATAGTGAGAGGATATATTCGACAGGATATATTTTTTGAGTCAATATGTCCTTGCCTTATTTTAGTTCAACATCATTTCTCGCTTCTTCTGAGTGACATGTGGAATGCAAAACAACATAAAAGGTCTGCCCTCAGGCAGGGATGTGTTCGTGTAGGACTTTAATTATTCTTTTTGAATCATGTACAGTTTGCAAAGCAACTCTAATTCCTGCATAACAGATGGGTTGTGGAAAAGGTGTATCACCTGGATGTCTTTTAGTATAAATAAATAAAACAATAGTATTTATATTTTTAGAATGCAGGGCAGACATTTGTGTACCTACTCACAGATTATTTTTTATAGCAGAAGCAGGGATAGATTGGCATGTGTTGAGAACACAACACTGTTTGCATCATCTTCCAAATGTGTTGTTAGTGGTTGTAGTTCTCTCCTTCCATCATCTCCAAGTTTTGCCATTGGTTAATGTACAGAGCCTGTGGAATTTGTACACATGGAATGACTTGTACACTCTACTTTTCACAAGATTCCTTCTGATGCATTTAAAGAATGTATAGGCAGAGACACTTGCAAAAGCTTAGAAGAAAATGTACATGTTCAGAGTTGAGACAACAGTATTGTCAGTTTTCCCTCTAAATTTAATTTGTGTTGCTGGAAACCATGGTAGAAGTGCTCAAAATAGCCTATACTTAAGGGCTCAAGCACATGCTTTCACATATAACACATGCTTTGCATAAGGAGGCTTCTTGACCTAATCCCTCATTTCCTGGTTTAAAGAAATGCATAGCATTCACTAGAAAAGATCTCAGTGTTGACTGTTCACCCCATGCTTTTGGGACAATTTATTACACCTTGTCAACATTGGTTGAAAGCTGGATGTCTTTTGTCCTGAAGTCCACAGATCTTCAATGGGATAGACCTTTTCTAATAAATCAAATAAATATATACAGTAATACCTTGGATAATGCTAAGACTTGGTTCCACAAGTCTTGGTGTTATCCGATTTTTAGTGTTATCTGAAGCATGTTAAAAACCTATGGAATGGATCGGATAACGTTAAGCTCCATAGAGATACATTGTAACCACACATGCTTTAGCGGTTGTTATCCGATCCATCCCATAGGACCTTAACGTTATTCGATCCGATTCTCCTTCCCAGATTACTTAACGTTATGCGATTTTAGCGTTATCCAAGGTACACGTTATCCAAGGTATTACTGTACTTGAAATCATGCAGAACTGTTGTCAATCAAAATAATCCATATTAGGATATATGGACAAAACATCTCATCTGCTATGACACATTCTTATATATTCTGCAAATAGTAAGGCAATTGGTGGTTTAAAGTAGATTGTAAGATCCTTATTTACCAATTTTCTAGAAATGCTAGTTTTTGGTTTTTTTTAAAATAAATTTTATTAATAATACAAGAATAATAATAATTTCACATTACAATAAACAACAAAACAATGCTAATACAATATACAAAAATATTGTGCGCTCCCTTCACCCAGCAGGGCAATATACATTTTTGAACCAAAATCAGGTGTACCTTGGTAACAGCAACTTTGTGTTGTCAGCTAGTTTTTCTCACATGAACTCAGGCAAAAGAAACTGCAGAATGTGCTCACCAGAAGGTGGTTTCATTTGGGCAGGTTTACATCTGGCCTAGATACAGAAGAAGAAGATTCTTTCCCAGGATGTGTTTCATTACAGGAGTTCTCAACATTTTCCAGTTTGAGGCCACGTTATGCTCCCTCAAACAGTTGAGGGGGCCAGACTGGTTGTCCCCCTGCTGTTTACAGCAGCTGTAAATGAGTCTGCTGCCAATTCCGCCACCGGTGGTGGCAGCAGCTGGTGTGAGGGCTGGGGTCGGATATTTTGTGCCATGGGTCGGAGCTGTCCCACAGGCCATAGGTTGAAAAAAACTGTATTAGAGTTCAACTTAACCCTAAAAAGAGGAATGTCTCATATTTGAAGTCTAGTTTTTGCTGCTACAAAATATTACACAGAGAAACATATGGTGACATTAGCAAGTTTAAAAAGTCAATTTGTACCATGTTTCTTTCTTTCTTTGTTAGGGAAAGTGAGACAAACATGCAGCTCCCTTTCTAGGTTTCTGAGTTGCCTACCCTATAATTCCCTCCTCCTCCGTTGCTTTAGGTATTTTACTCTTCCGAATTCCATCATTTACACCCTGAAGGTTTTCCTGGCCTGCAGCCGCCTGGCTGGTTTTGACCTAATGCTAACCATCTGTCAAAAATGGTCACTCTGAATTTAGTAGTATGAGAATCAAGCATTGACACTTCTCTTTAGGAGCACAATAGACTGTTTTTGCTTTCACACTTCTTAATAGCCTTTTCAAAAATAGGTTTCTCTCTCACCGGATGCTTCCCTCACTCCCCTCAATGGGAAGTTTTTTCTATGTATGTGTTTGTGAGGACTAATGAAGATCATCTTTACTGATTAATAGGATGGCTAATTAATTACATATTAATAGGACGTCTCCCCCATCATCATTCCACCTTGTATTTCCTGCTGCCCCAGAGTGATCCTTTCAGCTCAGAACCTTCTTCAGACCACCTGTTGCTTGTTAAGTGGATCAAATAGATTTTATTTTGTTAAGTGACTGTCGACTACCATTTGTGCAAAATATGCAGCTCCATCTTTGACTAATTCATATTGCAATGCTTGCCACTACATATTTTCCTTTGGACAGTTGCTATGGATAGCAATAGCGACTACCCTTCTATACTGCACTACAGCGCTTGTGTACTCTTTGAGCAGTTCAAAGATAATTAGCAGTTCACACACACCAACATGCTGAGTACTCATTTTACTGACCTGGGAAGGATGGAAGGCTGAGTCAACCTTGGTCCCCCTCAGGATCGAATTCACAACATCAACAGTTTTGGCTGCAGTACAGCAGTTTAACCACTGCACCACCAGGGCCTCCCCTCAAAAGATGTAACTGTGTTAGTCTGTCTCAGCTCCTTGGAACAAGTTAAGGGGAAAAGGAAAGTGTGCAACTATATGACTAGCAGATTTATTTCAGTGTGAGCTTTGTGGATCAAAATCTACTTCTACAGATAAAGGAGTGAAAATATATGTCCTCTGTATTTATTCCAGTCTATTACCTGTACCATCACATATATATGACTCTCTCTTTGTTTGTTGTTGTTAAGTTGCACAGTCGATTCCGACCCTTGGCGACCCCCATGGGCCACAGTCCGCCAGGCACTTCTGTCCTCCACCATCCTCCTCAGCTCGCTCAGCTCTGTGCCCATTGTGTCTACAATACCATCTAGCCATCTCTATCGTGGTACAAATATGAGCTATATTGTGTTTGAAGAAGCAATTCTCTTAGTATTAAAAATTACTACGGTGCATAAAGAGTTAGGCTGGGAAATTCTGTGAGATGTGAAAAATCAGCAATTTAAAACTTGAAACTGAACTTCTGGGAATTATTTTTTTTAAAAATGCAACATATATTTCACAAGAATTTGCCTGCAATGTACTTAATCATATTACAAAAAATGCAAGGAACTGTGGTTAAGAAGCTCGCCTTGTTAGCTGGAAGGTCAGCAAGTCGGCAGTTTGATATGATACCCGAGTACTGCACGACGGAATGAGCAGCCGTCTCCATCCCAGCTCCTGCCAACCTAGCAGTTCAAAAGCAAGAATTTGCAAGTACTGTAGATAAATATGGACCACTTTGGTGGGGAAAGATCTTGGGGACATGAAAGGAGCCTCATTCGAGTGTCCCTTGAGCAGAGGTTCCTCCAGCAAAAATCCTTTCAACCCAGAAAGCACCTTTGTGTGCTTCTGATATTTTTTTAAAAAATGATATTACAGTCCTTGATAAACGCTCTTGTCTTAAAAAAAGTTGGAATATAAAACATGAGGACATTTGATTTGGGTGTTGTAATGACAGCTTCCATAGAGTGATACAGAAGGACAATGCCACAGGTTTATGTTCAGATTCATGAAGACTGGATTTTTAAGAGTATGAGGAAAGATAAATAATTCACAGGTGCCAAATCATGAAAGAAATATGCTAGGCTGCCCCATGAAGGAATAAAACAATTTCCCCCCACTTGCCATTTCAAGAATCCTTCTTAAAAGATTGACACATTGAACTCCACAGTAGCAGCAACAACAATACATCTCTTCCATTTATTAAACATGACCCCCCTCCCTTATTTTTAAATATTTTGCCTTAACTTCTCGATGGTGCTTTTTAGTATCATTTTACATAATTTAATACAATTTGTTCCATCCATTGGTTTTCATGGAGATACAAGCTGTTCGCTTGTGAAAAAGCTGGCAGAGGGGCAGAGGCTGGCAGAGACTCATCTTCCAGGAGTTTGTTCAGATTTCAAAGTTCTTCAGTGGCATCAGTTCTTTTGAAGCACATTCATATCTGAATTGCATCAAGTTGTATCTTCTTTTTTTTAAAAGCTGTTCACTGTTTCATCTTCTTTTATGGATCCTTAAAAAACAAATTTTGGGGTACGCTTACAATTACTCTTAAAGATCTGTCTTTTAATGACAGATTTCCTTAATGGCTAATGATTGAAAGAGAACACAGGTGTTTCTTAATTATTTGTGCAGAAAGAAAAATTAATATCAAGTGGCTGTAATGATTAGAACACACACAAAAAAAAGCCTTCGAGTCCACAGTTTTTTCCTCTCTGTTTACTGATTCCTCAGAATGAATGGGTTCACCCATTTTTGTTCATTTATTGGCTCTCTTTTTTTTACTTATGTCTTGTCTTTTCTACTGCCTGATCTCTGATTAACTAAAATTAATCCTAAAATTAATACCAGAATTAGACCATCTGGATTCTGCTATAGCTTTGTGTTGATTTGCTTTATTTCTAGTTTATTCATATCACTGCATATTTCCCCCTCGCTGCATTAACATTTCATCTGCACTTTGATAAAACACCACAGAAAGCAGCATTGATTTAGTTGAGAGTAGAATATATGCGATATTAGGTAAACGTCTCCCTTGCTTGGAAGCCAATTGTGTCCAAATCTAGGGAAACAGCCAAAGTTTACAGCTCAAGAGCCAGTGCTTTCTAGGTATGCAAACATTTCTGTAGTCATGTGGCCGGCATGACTAGACCCCGGAGTGCACAGAACACTGTTACCTTTCCCAATGAAGCGGTACCTATTTATCTACTTGCAACCTCTGAACTGCTAGGTTGGCGGTAGCTGAGACAGGCAATAGATGCTCACTCTGGGTCTCAAACTGCTGACCTGCCAACCTTCTGGTTGTCAAGCTCAACATCTTAACCACTAAGCCACCATAGCCTCTTCATGTGATACATTTTTGTTGTTGTTCAGTCGCACAGTCGATTCCGACCGTTTGTGACCCCATGGACCACTGTCCGCCAGGCACTTCTGTCCTCCACCATCCTCCTCAACTCGCTCAGCTCTGTGCCCATTGTGTCTACAATACCATCTAGCCATCTCATTTTGGGCCGTCCCCTTCTTCTTTTGCCCTCCACTCTTCCCAGCATCAAGGCTTTCTCAAGCAAATCCTCTCTTCTCATTTGATGTCCAAAGTACTTTAGCTTCATCTTTACTATTTGACCTTCAAGGCAGGGTTGATTTCTTCTAAGATTGACCTATTTGCTCTCCTCGCTGTCCAGGGGACTCTCAAAACTCTCCTCCAACACCACATCTCAAAGGCATCTATTCTTCTGCGCTCAGCTTTCCTAATGGTCCAGCTCTCACAACCATACATTGCCACCGGAAATACCATTACTTTGACTATTCGAACTTTTGTTTGCAATGTGATGTCTCTACTTTTCACTATGTTCCCCAGGTTTCTCATCGCATGTCTCAAATAATTACTGTGTCACCACATGGAAGCCCAACACTGTTGCTTCTTGGGGACTTCCTACAGTCTTCCTTTATTGATGCCCCATAGTCCTACCCTAGTGGGACCATGTCTTAGTGTGAGCACTGCATTCAGAATTCTTTTTATGCAGTGTTTTACTGCTACTGAAATTAGCGAAAAACAAAGACAAAATAAAAGTACCAGTACACAGACTTCTATCCAGCCAGTTCAAGTTCATTTTGTGAAATTTGGGTGGGGGGAGGGGGAACTTTCCTTTGCAGTCCTCTACAGGACTGAAAAAAATTAGAGCAGCTGATTGACTCTCTCTCACACGTCCTTTTTCATTTATAGCAAAACAATTTCCCAGTATTTGTTCTGTCCTGTCAGAGAAGAATGAGAGGAAAATGTATCTGGCCTCATATCCAGTTAAAAAAAAGTGTTGAAACATAATTGTTCCACATTATCTTCTAACTTCACGGGGTGCCGTTGTCGAACCATTATTTCTTACCACATCACATAGTCAAAAATTGCCTTAAATTCTCCAAACAGTACCCTGAGTTCCAGATAATCCTATTATATGGAGATACAATTTAGGAATACAACTCCTACCTTAGGAGAATGTATGAGCCACCATTGTTTGATGAAAGGACCAAATGGACTGTGTAGCCATATTGCCTTTCTAGTTTTGTCCAAATACTGTAACCGCTTTCTGGCCAATATGAGGCATTGGTCTGTGTGTTTTACTCTCTGTCTCATTTCGATCAGAAGATGCTAAGAGTGATCAGCAGGTTGTATGTAAGTTATCTGTACAGTAAGTCTGCCTTGGTACATTCACAGCCAGCAATGGATTATTGCTGCTCTCGGAAGAGTTGAGGCTTTCTGTAACCCTATCGAAGCTACCAGGAGCCCTGTTCTCTTTTCTCCCTGGCCATCTGCTTGAAGCATCTGGTAATCAGGTGCAAGCCCCCACATCCAGAGCATTCATGCTTAAATTTGCAGCTACCTTGCCACCCACATTGGCTTTTGTTACGCTGCCAGAGCCTACCTCTTTGTGTATTGGATAGCAGACTGGGACTGAGCATTCCACCATCGGTGCACTGAAACTGTGATGGCTGGTCTGACATTATCACCTTCTGGCATAGATCTGAACCATCCATGTACTGTTTGCGTACTCCCTCTGCTGTAGTCTCTCTACCAAATTTCCCTCCATCGTTCCTGTTTCGTATGCGTCTCATAAGCGTTTGAGAGAAGAATGTGAAGAAATGATTATATATAGCCACCTGTCATTTGTAATATTTTTTTCATTAGTTCCATTAATTTAAATCAATCAGGAAGCCATTTTGTGTACATGTTGCAGAAGGATTTCTTCCATTCACCTTTTTATAAGAACCTGTGCAGATTGCTCTCCTCCCAATTACTAATCAAGACAGATTAATATATGAAGTGTAATTCAGTGATTTCTTTAATATTTTCTGTCCTTACAGGGATTTTTTTAAAAAATACAGTTCTCAGAGTGCAAACATGCATTTGTTAAGAGACATCAGCCTAGTGTCAGTGCTAGTGGGGAATATGCATGAAACAGCATTAGATGAAGAAAGTTGCAGGCAAAATGCATATGTCTGGAAAATGTACACAAAGATACATTTTCTGTTTGTTTGTTTTTTAAAGCTCCAAACTAGGAGGAAAAAGATGGAATGCAGTTAAATGGCAAACTGAGAAAAATATTTGTCTGTCTCAAGTCTTTGCATCTCTCCCCCCCCCTCTCTAAGACATGTGTTTGAGCTTTACTTCACATATCTGATACAATACAAAATTTCAAACACTTGCTATATATGAGTGTACAATAATAACAATGGGACTGCGGTGGCTCAAGTGGTTAAGACACTGAACTTGCTAACTGAAAGGTTGGAGTTCAATTCCCAGGTACTCATGACGGAGTGAGTGCCCCTCTCTGTCCCAGCTCCTGCCAACCTATCAGTTTGAAAGCAAGAAATTGCAAGTAGATAAATAGGGACCACTTTGGGTGGGAAGATAAATAGCGTTTCATGTCACATGTCCAGAGGAATATCTGCAGACGCAGACAGCACTGGCTCTGTGGCTATAAACAGAGAGGAGCACTGAACCCTAGAGTCAGATACCACTGGCGACCTTTACCTTTATTAATAATAACAACAAGAACAACTCTACTACTACTACTACTACTACTACAGTGATGGGATGATAAAAATTTTAGTACCCCACCCTGACGTCATCACAGTGGGGGCGGAGCTAACGTCATGACGTCATGGGTGGAGCCAACGTCATGACGTCATGACGTTGTAGGCGGGGCCAAAAAATAAAATAAAAATAAAACACACACACACACACCTCAACCCCCACACACAAAACCGTTAATAAAATAAATAAATAAAATAATAATTAAATAAAAATACACCCAAACACCCACCCACCCCAAACACAAACCCCACTTACAATGGGGACCGTTGGGGCTGGCCCCGAGCCTTGGCGCCCAGCGGCGGCGCGCCTAGCCAGGCGGCCGAGGGCCTCCCAGCCGCAATTCTCCATGGGCAACCCCGAGCCTCAGCGCCCGGCGGTGCGCCTAGCCAGGCGGCCCACCCAGGGCTCCCAGCCGCAACTCTCCACGGACAGCCCCGAGCCTCAGCGCCCGGTGGCAGGCCTAGCCGGGCGGCCCAGGCCCCAGGGCTCCCGGCCGCAACTCTCCACGGGCGCCGTTCCTCTCCCAATCCACGGAGTTTTATCACATGGACGCCTGAAGAGAAGTCCTGAAGGACGCTAAATAAAGTTTGAGACTTAACCAGAGACCTGGCAGCTTTTCCACTATGCTTTAGTAGTTGCTGATAGACGGCCTTTAGGACCCAGGGGGCGCCGGTTGGAAGCCGGACGGGGAAAGAAGGTAAAAGAGGAAGTCACTTGTCCCCTTAGTAGCCCAAGGTGTAGCTTTTTTGGCAGGTATTCCCGGAAGCAGAGGCAGGCGAGACCTTCCTCAGGCTCTCCTCTTTCATTCACAGGTCGCCTGCACTTGGTATTTGTAGGTAAGGTTAACGAAGGGAGAGGAGGGAGGCATGCATGCATTTAGTAGCCTTAGGCCAGGGATGCCCAGGGCTCCCGGCCGCAACTCTCCACGGGCGGCCCTGAGTTGCCCGTGGAGAGTTGCGGCTGGGAGCCCTGGGCCGCCCGGGTAGGCCCGCCGCCGGGTGCTGAGACTCGGGGCTGCCCGTGGAGAGTTGCGGCTGGGAGCACTGGGCCGCCCGGGTAGGCCCGCCACCGGGTGCTGAGACTCGGGGCTGCCCGTGGAGAGTTGCGGCCGGGAGGCCCTGGGCCGCCCGGCTAGGCACGGCTCCTCCTCCTAAGTCCTCCACCACTGCCGGAGCCACTCCAAAATGGTCCGGCTCTGGCAAAAACAAGTGCGCATGCGCAGAAACGGAATCTGATGCATGCACAATTCAAAATTGCAGCACGCATGCGTCAGATTGACTTCTGCACATGCGCACTAAATTGGAGCCATTTTGGCTCCAATTAAAAAAAATTTTTTTTTCTTTTTTTCAGGCGTCCGGAACCGGACGCCTGAAAAATGGACTACCCTCTCGGAGAACCCTCCGAAATTGTTCTTACCGGTTCCAGGGAACCGGATGGAACCGGGGTCATCCCATCACTGTACTACTACTACTACTACCACCACCACCACCACCACCACCACCACCACCACCACCACTATTACTACTACTACTACCACCACCACCACCACCACCACCACCACCACCACCACCACTACCACTACCACCACTACTACTACTACTACCACCACCACCACCACCACCACCACCACCACTATTACTACTACTACTACTACCACCACTACCACCACCACCACCACCACCACTACTACCACTACCACTACTGCTGCTGCTGCTGCCTCTTGTGAAGCACGGCAGAGGATCATTGTTGGTGGTGGTGCTATTTTTTCTAACAAGTTTTACAGTAATACTGCAACATATTTAAGATCTATTCTCAGTCACATGATCCATCATTTCTGAGTATTAAAAATCCTGTGCAAATTATCTTTTTAAAAAAGGCCAAGTGGGTAGTTTAGCAATTGTTCAATTAAGGCAACTGGATATGTCCTTCAACTGCTGCACCTACACAGCACATGAAAGAGTTATGAAGACAAGGAGCCTTGCTATCGCTTTCTAATCTAAGTCTATAGTCTTTCCCCCTCTTTCTGTGGGAGAGCTTTTGTGAAATGGCTAACGGTAAAGCCAAGGCGCAGAGTTCCCAAATCTGTCTTGTGTGCACAGAAGCAATTTGATGGAAGAGACGGAACTTGAAGAGGGAAATCCACAAGACTTCCACAAGCTCTGAGGTAACATTCATCATTTGGAAGGAGATGAGGGTCTCAGGTGGCAGCACGCGGTGTTAACAAAATAATAACTTTTGTGTCAGAAATTACTCTGGGTTGAAAGGATTTTTACTGGAGAAACTCTGTGGAGAGGATGCACGAATGAAGCTCCTTCCATGTTCCCATTGTGCAACTCTTGGCTATTGAACCCCAACCCTTCAGTCTTCAAGCTCAGCATCTTAACCACTAAGCCACCGCAGTGCTGCTAGCAAGTGGTATTGAAAAACAAGCTTTTTCTTTATATCTTCAGATAGAGTCCTGCCACACACATCAAAAAAGACCCCTTTTTAGGAAAAGTGTTTGCCTTGAAAGAGATTTTCAAGGGATTGATTCTGTTCAGGACAGGGAGCAGGTACCTTCGCTGCAGTGTCTACTATGTGTGAGGAGTCTTTGTCACCCCGTCCCACTCCTGGGTGTGGTTGGGTGACGGAGGCGTGGAAAGAGTTCATTGGCATAGGGGTTCTGAGGGGAGTGGGAAAAGTTGGGGTTGTCTGAAAGTTCTGGAATTGTCTTTGTGGGTTGGGATCTTGTCACCCGCCCACCCACCCTGAAAATCGAAGTGGCTAAAGCAGTCACAATATTTTGGCCCGGGTAGGAATTTTGTGTCTCAGCTGATTGGCTGTGCTGGGGACTGTTTTTGCCTACTCTACGTCGATGAGAAAGGGACATAGGGCGCCAGTTTTGTACAGGTAGGGCGGAAAGCACGGGGGATAATGGGGTTTGATGTTATAGGGGGGAGGGGATTTGGGTCAGTTTTATTGACAGTCTTGTTTGGGGGCGGTTCCTATAGTTTCTTGAGTGGCAGTAACCTCCCCCCGAAAGTTGCCCCCGTGCTTCTGGTCCCTGCGTTAGGTTGTTAATAATATTTCTTCATTATTTGTCACTTAATAAAGTGGCCAGTTTTATTCCACGCTGTCGTCTATGTCTTTCTTGGGGGGGGGGGGCTGGGGGGGCAAGGGCTTTCAGGTGCTGTTGGAGGCACAGAGGTGGTAAAAAAAAAGAGGCAAAATATGAGTTCTAGCTTTGTATAACTGCTGTTTCTCTAGTCCGGATAGGACTGCTCTCTCTAAAAGGGGAGGAGATAACAAAGATTAAAATCTGCTGAAAGAAACCTGTCACAGAACTCCTGTGATGCAATAATATTACACCTGGACTGTACATTGAATGTTCCAGGATTAGTCTCTGGCTTCTCCAGTTAAAAGTAGTGGAGGTTATTTGGTGAGAAAAGTTTCTGACTGTGATTCTGTAATTATGTAGCCACAGTCAGGAATTGAGGACAAACCTGGGCTAGATGGATCAATTAAATAAGGCAGACAACAGTGTTAGAAATGGAATATGACAATGTACCTGTTCTCCATTTTCAATTTAAATATTTGTTCTCTCTTGATCAGGGGTCAGCAGTCTTGGCTCCCCAGATGTTCTTGGACTTCGATTCCCAAAAGCCCTGATCAGCAGGAGTGCTGACTTGGGTTTCTGGTACCTGAAGTCCAAGAACACCTGGAGAGCCAAGTTTTCTGGCCGCTGCTCTTGATTAACAGTGTCTAAATGAGGCTAATGTTCCACTGAGCAAGTTCACAACTGGAGAAGAGTTTAGGAATGTTGCGTTGTTTTCAGCACTTATTAAGATTTTTTAAGTCAATAAATATTCATTCATGTCTCTAGTATTAATACCGGTTTTGACAAACATTGATCTTTGGAAACTAAACAAATTTGCTGCATTCACACTTGCAACTTTAACTGAAATTCTGATTAAAATCAAAACTGAAATAATTTATTTCAAATAAAATGCTTCCATGACTTCAGATATTCTTTTCAGATTTACATACTTTCGGTAGTAATTCTAAACACCCGCCCACTAAAGTAGGTTCTTTCTGAGTAGGTTTATTTGATATTAAAGATGTAATCCGGTAATTTCAGAATGCACCCTGGGGGTTCTACTGTGAACAGAAAAAGATGAATCCAATTTTACTCCCTATTACGGGAAACCCTCTGAAATCCATGGAAGTTACATTTGTGCCAACTGATCAGTTCCATTCATTTTAGTGAAGCAAAGCTGGTTGTGAATAAAATTGGATTTGGCCAAAAATGTCATGCCACCAAACTACAGGGTTTTTTCACTTTAAACTGGGGATGTATCAAATATGCAGTAGGATTTTCTTTCGTAAGCTTCACGAGTAAAAACTCACCACACCTGGTGTGTTTAATATGCATGTGTATAAATAAACCAGAGGCTGAAAAAGTTGTTTTTTTCTTTTTTGAGTCATTGGCCAAATTGGCTAGGGGACTTTAGGAATTGTTTTTTCTAAGTACCTTTTCTAAAATATATACAGTAATACCCCGGATAACGATTGCATCGGATAACACTAAAACCGCATAACGACGACAAATTTGGGGGGAAGATTTGCACCGGATAGCATTCATTTTAGCGTTATCCGATACAGTCGTTCTTAGCAGCATGGTGGCTGGAAAGCTGAATGGGGTTCTCCGTTCAGCTTCCCAGCCACCCTGCAGCTACGGATGCAGGGGTGGGGTGGCTGGAAAGCTGAGGGGGGGCTCCCCCATCATCTTCACCAGCCACCCCACAGCTGCAGGCAAGGGCGGGTGGCTAGGGAAGCCGACAGGGAGTCCCCGTCAGCTTCCCCAGCCACCCTGCAGCTGTAGATCGGGTCCTCTGATCTCTTTGGAGCAGGCAGGGGACCCGATCTACAGCTGTTACTGGGCTTCCCCGACGTCCCCAGCCAGTGGAGCAAGCCAAAACGTCAGAGTTCGAACCCTGATGTTTTGGCTTGCTGCACTTGCTGAAGATGTTGGGGAAGCCCAGAAACAGCTTGGATCGGGTCCTCCCACCTTCCTGGACCCGGCAGGGGGGTCAGGGACCCCAAAATTGGTTTAAAAAGTCAATTTTTTACCAATTTTGGGGTCCCTGACCCCCCTGCCGGGTCCAGGGAGGTAGGAAGACCCGATCCAAGCTGTTTCTGGGCTTTCCCAACGTCCTCAGCAAGTGCAGCAAGCCAAAATGTCAGGATTCAAATCCCGACGTTCTGGCTTGCTGCAGCCTCCAGGGAAACAGGGCTTTTTTTAAGGTTGTGTGATCAATGTATCGCACAACGTTAAAAACCGGATAACAACAAGACTTGTGGAACCAAGTCTCATTGTTATCCGGGGTACTAGTGTATAGATGGATGAGTACACATAGAAAAACGAAATTATTTTACTTCTATATGTTTGCGCAAAGGATCATAGAAGATGTATCAGAGCATCTGTGTTGATATGTACCACCAAGTTGTTCCCTGGCTTTTGATAATCTTAGTAGGACTTCTGAGGAGTGTGAGACAGTCAAGGAGTGATTTCCTGTTGTCATCCCCAGAAGGTATCCAAGGCAGAGTGAGGATTTGAACCCACAGCTCCAAATTCCTAGTGTGACACTTTATCCACTACATGAAACAGGCTGTTGCACTGATTTCAAACCCAGTAATCAAGGGAACATGGGGGAGGGTATGACTAAAGGAGCCATATGCAATTTGGCTTTCAGTATATACACTACATGTCTGACGGCTAAAGAAGCCAAAAAAACTCATATTGCTAATTGCTTAAATTTCATGTGCATACACCACTCTGTAAGGAACTCTTCACAAACAAGTAAACATTAATGGGTGTTCAGAGCAGGAGAGGGGTGGGGGAAATGATCGCGCTGGCTCATGTCATTGAGCTGGCTTCCTTTGACTGTTATGCTCTAAGTTAGGCAGATAAGTTTGACAGCAATTTAAGTCCCCTTGACAATTGCTGTCATAATATTGGGAGAAGATCGTATCAACAGTGGTGGTCGGCATTCTACCAGTCATATGGACTGGACGAGTTTGCCATATGCTTAACCAGAAACTTTCCTTGGAACATTCCTTTCAAGCGCTTGATGAGCTTATGATACCAATCAATAGCGAGCTCCAAGTCTAACATGTGAAATGGTGCAATTTTGTGTGGAGGATAGATTATGGTGTACAGGATTTATTTTTAATCTCATTAGAATTGAGTCATTGGTTTATTTTTTTTAATCCAGATTTTCTGTTTATTGATACATCTCAGGCGGAAGTACTCACAAAGTGAAAAATGTGATTTTGTTCCAGTAGAACTGCCAAAAGATGTGATAGTATTTCAGTTTTGATTTGGTTGTATTTCACTAAGTCCACTTATATTTTATTCCAATCCTTGTATCAGGTTGTATAACTTTTGCCTTTTGTTTCAACTTAGGAATTTATATACACTTTTGTCTATTTTCCTAAGCTGCACATTGATTTCTATTTTTACACCATGTGCATATTTACGTATGTGCTCTATCCTAATGTATCCACTTTCCCCTTTGCTTAAATTGTGCATATTTTGTATTACACCCATTTTAGCCTTAACGTTTCTCAGAAACACACTGTGGATAAGTGAATTCTTGAAGAGGAGTGTGTGTGTTGTTGTTGTTTTACAAATCTCAGGAGGTACAAAAATGGCATGTTAGTTGAAACCAACAAAATAATTATCTGCCCCTAAGAAGTGATCAACAACAACACCACAACAACCCTACAATTTGTGCAACCTTACATGGATGCAGTATTTTATTTTATTTTAGAGTAATACCTCGCATAACAAATACTTCGCATAACGAAAAATTTGCATAACAAAGTGTTTGTTATGCAAGGGCGATACCCCGCATAATGAAAAAAAGTTTGTTATGCAGGGTTTTCAGTAGCCGGGGTATACTCGCTCAATGGGAACCCCAGTTAACGAACTTTTTTTTTGTTATGCAGGGTCCTGCCAATAGTGCTTCACATAACGAAAAAATCCACATAGCAAAGAGCTCCGTGGAATGGAGGGTTGTTTTTTTTTTTTTTTTTTTGTTATGTGCGGTTCTACTGTATTTTATTTTATTTAAGTACTGCCAAAGCAGGGACAACTTTTCCCATGCAAGCACATTGAAACTAATGGAAAGTATTCAAGTGTTTGATCTTAGCCAAGGCAAAAATGTGTCCCCAATTTTTAGATCTATTCTGTATATTTTGTTACATCTCTCTGTGTGTCTGGTGTCTGGGTGTGTGTGTATGATTTAAGTAACGTGCCAGGTTAGAAACTCAGTGAGATAATTCAAACAGAAATCTGACCTGATTCTGTCTCAATTTGCTATGTTTCGTTAGCATTGAGCCAATTTTAATTTAGTTACGTGTACAGTTGGCAGTTAATAATGAGCATGTTTGAACAATATGGAAAATACAGCCTGGGCTTAGGTGGCACACATATACAACCTTTCACTGCAGGTGGTAAGATGGTGTAGATGTCTTCTCATTTTTCTTTCCCTAAAACAGCTGCCTTCATTACAAGGGAAGAAGAAACTAAAATGTACTATATATTTCAATACAGCTAGGAGTCAGTGGCACAACTAGGTATGTTATAATCTGGGTAACATAAAGGTCTCCCTTGGTCAAAAGCCAATTGTGTGCGACTCTAGGGGGCAGTGCTCATCTCTGTTTACAGCCAACGAGCCAGTGCTATCTGCATCTGCAAATGTTTCTGTGGTCATGTGACAGGCATGACTAGATGTCGGAGTGCACAGAAAGCTGTTACCTTTCATGACAAAGTGGTACCTAGTTATCTCCTTGCAATTTTTTGCTTTCAAACTGCTACGTTAGCAGGAGCTGGGGCAGTTGACGGGAGCTCACTCCATCGTACAGCACTCAGGTCTTGAACTGCTGCCCTGCTTACCTTCCTGTCATCAAGCTCAGCATCTTAACCACTAAGTATATAATCTGGTTCTTAGCCAAAATGTTTTGGTTCCAAGAAACCTGGATAAAAAGAACAGATAAGTTAAACAGACATTCATGTACTGCTACTTCTGTAAATGTTCATGATCAGCAATGAGTGGTGGAAGCAGTAGTTCAAATCATCGCAAGGGGTTGGACTACAAATTGCTTATTTTCTGATAATGGCAAACCAAGGGCCACAAGATTACAGTCATTTGATTTCAGACTGGATCTTGTCAGGTCAAGGGTTGAATCCTCAATAATATATTAAAATCAGTGGAGGATCCTGATTTAGAGTCTTTCTCAGCCTGACCCACTCCACTGGCTTGTTTATAAGGAAGGCTACGAGAATGTAGGATACATGCTGCTTTGACTTCATGGAAAGAAGGCAAAACTAACAAACTGTACTTATTGGGAAAAGAGCCAGCCAATGTAACCTTGGGCGGACTGTACACAATCCCAGAGTACCCTCCAGAAGCAGGAGTGGTAAACTGCTCAAGAACCCAGAAAACCTTGGGATGGTTTACCAGAAATTGGAATCAGCTTGGTGACACATGATTCGTACTTAAGATAGAGATAAATGTATGTAGGTCTGGGATAGAAGGATTCTATTTATTCTATTTTATTTAGTATTACTATACAGATTTCATTGGAGAAATTCTGATTTCATGAACCACAAATAACTGTAGCCAATACTTATTATGCTCATGATAGAATCTTTGAGTTGTATCCTCTTGGGACCTCTTTGCGTATCTCTTTATTTTAACTGCAGGCTATTTTTGCTGACATTTCAAGCTCTAGCAGCACGCAAAAATCAGAAAGGAAGCAGGAGGAAGAATACATACTAAGAACCCTGGATAAAAGAGGCAATAATAGTGGTGGAAGATGGATACAATTTCTCTCAGCACCTTGTGCTGTAGCTCATCTTTTTTGGACTTTTAAACCCCAGAATTCTCCAAGAATTCCCCTGTGGTTCTTTGGGAGGAGCCATCTGTATACCTGTCTGCTCCTTCTAAGGACAAATATTAAAGATGAAGCTAAAGTACTTTCATCACCAAATGAGAAGAGAGGACTCACTTGAAAAGGCCTTGATGCTGGGAAAGATTGAAGGCAAAAGGAGAACAGGATGGCAGAGGATGAGATGGGTAGATGGCATTCTTGGCACAATGGGTGTAGAGCTGAGTGGGCTGCGGAGGATGGGAGGACAGGAGTGCCTGGCGTGCAGTGGTCCATGGGGTCACAAAGGCTTTGAGGCTGGAGGAAGAGGCCCACACAAAGAACAAAAACAGGTCAAAGAGTGTTTACGTTACTGAGGAAGCTTTTAGGGCATGGGAGGCTGACTTTGTGCCCGAGGTGTTCTTGGACTTCAATTATCAGAAGCCCAAATAAGCACACCTGCTGATCAGGGTTTCTGGAAATTGAAGTCCAAGAACTCCTGGAGAACCAAGGTTGGCCACCCCTGTTTTAGGGGAAAGAGCTCGGCTCATGGGCTTCATCTTTCAGCTACCAGAGCTGTTTTCCTACTGGATGGATCCCTAAAGCTGCCTCATATCCTGACAAAGTCCTTCTCAAGGTAGTGAAATCCAGGGTCCTGCTTATTTGTGGGTTGGAAGCCCCAGATATTCTGCCTGAGATATTTTTGTAGAATTCGTTGTTGTTGTTGTCGTCACTTCATCTTTGTCTTCATCTTTGTCTTCATCCTCATCCTCATCATCATCATGAAAGAACATAGTTTATTCACAGATAAATCCCAGTGTCTCCCTTTCAGTCCCTCCTTTGATTGTTGCCTTGATTTTAGTTGGATAAATCTATTGCATGGATCTGTTTACACCCAGAAGAACCTAGCATGCAGTGGGATGGTAGGGCTATTGTCTTCTTCATGGAATGTTGGTAATACAGTGGTACCTCGCTTAAAGAGCATAATGTGTTCCACAGGATTGCTCTTTAAGCGAGTTTGTTCTTTAAGCGAAACACCATTGTAAGTGACCAATTGTGACTTCTGGCAGTGGGGATTGTGAACCCCAATTTAGTTGTTAAGCGAGTTTTTGGTTGGTTTTATTTGTTAAGCAAAGCAAACATTCAGAGAAAATTCTGCTATTTAAGAGAGTTACTCTTTAAGCGAGGCACTCTTTATGCAAGGTTTGACTGTATAAAGAAAAGTATTAAAACATTGTGGGCAATGTTATGGGAATTGGTCATGTGAAATTCTAGCAGCACATCAGACACTAATATATTCAATAAAGTCACTGGGGGACACTTCTGGCTATATTCAAATGTAACGTTAATCAACTTTCGTGGTAGATGAGGATAGAAAGGATATTGTAAACATTTGTTTCAATTTCCATTTAATCATGTTTTGTTGTTATGACTGAACTGAAACAGACAGTGGTTAGTTATTTTTAACTGTAGTTTATCTGAACTGGCCCATTCCAAACTGTGGTTTGTGGTGCTAAAATGCCTAAACTAACTCCAGTTCCTGGCTAGGAATATAAAGACAAACTATGTGTTTGAAAATGGAGGTGGATGCTTCAGTTTCCATTCAGCTTCATTGGAGGAAGAGGAGAAAAGGAAAGATCATGCTCTCGCATGTAATGTCTAGATGAGGCCACAAACTAGCAGTGTTAATTCGTTCGCACTTGTACTGTTTAATCTGTGGCTGTCAGGAACACAAGAGTAGCAATGATGGTGCGAAATCTAACTCTAGCCTCTTATGAATTTGTACATTAGCCACATTCACAAATGCTAACACAATTACAGCTGAGACAGATGCCATCCTCATTTTCTCTTATTTGTCACCACTCTCTCTATTCATCGATATCAAATTTTGTTTATGCATCCTTGTCTACAACTGGGATTTAGATTGCTTGGCCAGAAATTAGTTGAGTCTAGATGGTACCATCTGCTGAATATTCTTCAACTGTTATTAAGCTTACAATTGTTTTTGGCTGTTGTTCTTTTTTATAAGTGTATTTAGTAGGAAAATGCAAGAAACCTAAAAATGGAATATTGTTAATATCCAGCATTTTCTGGCCTGGACAAATCGAGATTTGTCTTGGCAAAACCACATTCTTTGAATGGCATCTATAAAAACACATTGTGGTTTTGGTGTTACATTAGTAAACAGGGAGAAATGTGTGAAGAAGTAAATTGGGAAGCAGCCCAGTCAGAGGTGTTGTTTTGATGACAGGAATGCTAACGTAGGATACAATAAGGAGCCCTGCCCTGTTTCTTAGCCCACTTGGTCTGTCCAGTGCAGTGTTTTCCAACCTTTGGGTTTTGGACTTCAATTTCCAGAAGCCTAAGTAAATTCCCCAAAACACTGATCAGCCCATGTACTGACTTAGACTTATGGGAATTGATGGACGCCACATTGGGAAATACTGGCCTAGTTGATAGTTGGAGAACTGGCATAGATCTATTGCAAAAGATAGTCTCTTGATCCAGATTAATGGAATGGGTTGACCTTTGTTCATAAGAGCATGGGGAAGCTGAAGCCTGCCATGACAATCTAGTCCTTCACCTGCATGCCGACTCATTAGTGGCATTCCAAAACCTGAGGCACAAGAGTCTGGTCTGTCATTTTCTACCTGATCTTTGTGTGTGTGTGTGTGTGTGTGTGTGTGTGTGTGTGTGTGTGTGTGTGTGTGTGTGTGTGTGTGTGTGTGTGTGTGTGTGTGTGTGTGTGTGTGTGTGTGTGTGGTGAGAATTGAGCTGGAATAATCTTCAGGGAAATGATAATGGGGCTGCGGTGGCCCAGTGATTAAGAAGCTTGCCTTCTTAGCTGGAAGGCTGGGAAGTCGGCAGTTCAAGACCCGGGTACTGCATGACAGAGTGAGTGACCATCTCTGTCCCTGTTCCTGCTAACCTAACAGATCAAAGGCAAGAAATTGCAAGTAGGTAAATAGGGACCACTTTGATGGGAAAAGATCTTGGGGACATGAAAGGAGCCTCATCTGGGCGTCCCCTGAACACAGTTCTTCCAGCAAAAGTCCTTTCAACTCAGAATAATTTCTGACACAACATTATTAGTAGCTATAGCCTCATCCACATTTGGACTTTGAGATAATTGAATGTCTCTTCTTTTTTGAAATCCAAAGCAAAGAGATTACCTGTTCCGGCATTCAGAAAACAAGTTAAATTCAAAGCAGGGAGAGACACTAACTTCTCCTCTTCCTCCTCCTTACCATTCTCCATGAATTGAGACTAAGACTAGGAGATGAAAGTTCTAGTCTTTATTCAGCTGAGAAATTCAATTGAGGACCTTAGTCCAGCATGAAGTCTAAAAGTGAATTATCTACTACATATGGAGAAAGGATCTCCGTGTGATTGGAAGCTTTGAAAAACTCTCCACATGTAGAGGAGGGTAGCCCTATCCCTGTCCTCACACAATCATATTGTTGCCTTTCTAAATGTCTGACTAGGGCTAGAGAGCTAGGGTTGCTTCATGTTTAGCGTCTCTGTTCTTCTAATTCTCTGGGTAAGCTTCCTATTCCTTTCACCATTGGAAGCTAGACTTTTGTTTGTTCTTGGCAGAGTCAGTGGAAGTTTTTTTGGCACTGGAATTGGCAGATGCACCCTTTCCACCCCCTTTCTTTTACTGGCACCCCAAAAATCTGCTGTACGTCTAGGTGGAGTCAACTCATGATGACTTTGATTCCATTCCAGTAGAAGGACAGGGAAAAGAATAGGAAAGCCACTACACTGAAGCCCATGACAGATGTGTCTTCTCTCACTGCTGTGAGTCAGATCTGACATAGGGATGAGGGTAGAGGAAATACGGTAACTGAAGAGGAAACAGCTAGAAGCATAAGGATTTCGTGTGCTAAAGTTAATTCAAAGCTGGAATCTGTACCCCAAGATGATGGCCGCCTTTGTAGAGTTGAGGAGTTGGAATTACATCTGCTTCACACTAGAATACTGTTACATAAATACATAACAGAAACTACTGGCTGTTTGCAGACATTCACTGAGTGTATGTAGAAGGGAACAGAACAGTGGCGTAGCGTGGGGGGCGGGGGGGCCAGATGACCCGGGCAGTGGCTTTCAGGGGGCGGCAAAATGTCCCCACCACTTTGGCCTCCCTCTGCCTGGGCTTAGCTTAGGAAGCAGGACTTCCCAGGCGGAGGGCGACCTTTTTATTGGCAAGCGCCCTGCGTGCGCGCGCGCGCACGCTGCTCACCTCCGCCCACCTGGCTGGCCGTCGGGGGCTCTCCGCTGCCTGCCCCTGGCGGGCGCCCCGCGTGCAATTCCTCCACCCCCACCTGATCTGGTACGGTGGAGACGCTGGAGGAGCGCTGCGCTCTGCGTGCCAAAACGCACAGGAGGCAAACTAGGCTCGCCTCTTCATGCGTGATGCGCCCTGGCCTGGTGCAAAGGCGACGCTTGGAGGACGGATCCTGGCTGCCGTCAAGCCGGGAAGGCAGACACATTGGGGAGGGAGGGAGCTGTTCTTTCCAGGAGCCGATCCTCCGTGCCTATCCCCCCCTCCCCACACACACACACACACTTCCTCTTCGGAGGATCTCCGCTTCTGCAGGGAGCGCCGTCGGCAACTGGGCGCGTAACCACAGGCGCCCAAGCGGCCGCGTTTGAAGGCCACCGCCAGGGACGTCTGAGACCCAGAAAGCAACCAGGCAAGATTCAGATTATCCCCCCTCCGCCCCTTTCCCTCCACATGGGTGCCTTAGCAATGAGGCGGGCGGCGAGGCAGGGAGCCCAGGGCGCCGGGTAGGGACTCCAAAGGCGCCTGGCAGTGGCCTGGAGGTGGTAGGTAGAGCCCCACCTCCCCTCCCCAGCCTGGTCGAGCCTGGCCGGCGGGCGCTTGGCTGCCTCTGGCATCCTCACCCTCACGGTGAGGGTGGCCCGGTTGGCCGTCGGGGGCTCCACCGCCTGCCCCTGGCGGGCGCCCCACGTGCGCGCACACGCTGCTCGCCTCCGCCCGCCCAGCCAGCCACCCAGCTTGCCGTCAGACGGGGCGCTCGTCGGGGGTGGGTGGCGCCGTGGCCGGAGCCCCTGGTGGGTGGCTGGGTGGCTGGGCAGGAGGAGGTGGGCAGCGCGCGTGCGCGCCGCTCATCAGCAGGGGGGCTGCCTTCTGCCTGGGTCCTGGGGGGGCGGCGGCAGAGGCGAGCGGGGGGGGGAGCGAGTTTGTTCTTCGCCCCCGGCGGCTGATCTCTGCGTGACGCCACTGGAACAGAAGCAGGATCCTGCCCATTGTCTCCCATATTCCAAGAATTCAGTTCAAGATCAGGCTGAAACTCTGCCTGCCTGTGTGCCATTTGTACATGAACAGGGTCTCCATACACGTTGGGTGCCCTGTAAGTGTTTGATGCATAGAGTCTCTGTCCAGAGCTCCAGATGAAAGTGTTTGAGGCCGTTTACGGTATAATTCATAAGATGACACAGACACTCCATGCACACACATACACACACATTGTCTGTAAAGGGATGGTGCTTTTGTCTGCCTGTCTGCCTGTATTTGATGGTGGCAGGAATGATGGAATGAGAGTGTTTAAAAAGAGGTCAATCTAAGAGCCTCTAATTCACTGGTTGCAGATCTGAATTATTTTTATGACATACAAAAGCAGAGGTTGGAAAGAAGCCTGTTGAATCTGTACATGAAGTGGATTGTTGTGTGAGAAATGGATGACTGTTGAGTCTTGGATTTATAGTGTATGCTGTGAAGAAATTGCTTATTCTATCCTCACTTAACCATGTGTAAAATGAAGATAGTAGCCCACCAGAAAAAAAATTATTGTAACAAGAAGTAGAAAAATAAGTGCTTTATTCCTTCTTCGTTCTTCCTTCAAACATATCAGAGCAGATGTAATGTCTCCATTTTTCCTCACAACAACCCTGCAACGTACAGCAGACTGCTGGCAGATAGTGACTACTTAGTGACCAAGAGTGATATATGCACTTTCCAAAGTGCAAGCTGTTGGTGATCATGCCATGCCAAGAATACTTTTCTGGGCTTACAGGCAGTTGAATTCCTTTGCTAATTAAGCATCCTACACGAAAAAGAGTTCTCAAATTTTGTCACAGCAAACACTCATCAATTTGATAAGTAATAGCCTGAGCCTCCATTTATACAGTATATAAGTCGAATATGGAGAATGGATTTTAAAGCATGTATTCCATTTGTGCTGTAGTGGCTCAGGTGGTTAAAGATGCTGAACTTACTGACTGGAAGGTTGGAGTTCTATTCCTGGGTACTGCATGACAAAGTAAGCTCCCATCTCTGTCCCAGCAACTGCCAACCTAGCAATTCAAAAGCAAGAAATTGCAAGCACTGTGAATCACTCCTTAAAATATTTTACTTAGCTTGAAAGCAGTTGGTTCTAACTTTACGATGATGAAAACAAAAAGAAATGGACCTATGAATCTGGGACAGGCTGAGTCAACATTTCTTCTGGTACATCAGCATGGGAAGCAGCCCTGGTCTTCTTTCTAGCACATTTAGTCCATGTAACTGCTTTTGACTTTCTCTATCTTACACAGCCTCTCAATAAGTTGTGATTCCCCATACCACCAGGCAAAAACCAAAAATCTGTAGAGCCATCCATCTTCCAATACTGACAAGTAACACCAGAAGCAAAGGGCTAAATCCAGTTTTAATCCCAGCAAAGAGAGGAGACCCACCAAAATGAAAGGTTCATCAGTAAGTGATAAACTGAATTCCAATAGTTTCAGTGGGTCTAATCTAGTTAGGAGCAGTGGTGGGATTCAGCAGGTTTGCACCAGTTCACCAGAACCGGTAGAAGAAATTCTGGTTTGCCGCGCCCATCCATGTTTTGAAATAAAGTCCTAATTTGAGTGCAAAACAGGGTTTTCCCCCTTGCCATGCCCACCACAGAGTAGGTAGAATTATTATTTTTTAATCCCACCACTGGTTAGGAGGGCTGCTATGGCTTCATGGTTAAGACGCCGAGCTTGGGAACTGGAAGGTTGGCAGAGTAGCAGTTCAAGACCTGAGTGCTGCATTATGGAGGGAGCTCCACATCATCTGGCTCAGCTCCTGCCAACTCAACAGTTCAAAAGCAAGACATTGCAAGTAAATAAATAGGTACCACTTTGGCAGGAAAGGTAACAGTGTTCTGTACACTCTAGTGTCTAGTCATAACCTGCCACATGACCATGGAAATGTCTGCAGATGCAGACAGTTCTAGCTCTTTGCTTGAAAACGGAGAAGAATACTACTCCCTAGAGTTGGACATGACTGACTTTTGAGCAAGAGAGACCATTAGTAAAGGTAAAGGTTTCCCTTGCTCTAAAACCAGTTGTATCCAACTCTAGGGTTCAGTGCTCATCTCTGTTTTAAAGCTGAAGAGCCAGTGCTGTCTGCTTCTGCAGACGTTTCCATGGTCATGTGGTAGGCATGCCTAGAGTGAATGGAATGCTGTTTGTCTTCCCACCAAAGTGATCCCTATTTATCTACTTGCAATTTCTTGCTTTCGAACTGCTAGGTTGGCAGGAGCTGGGACAAAGACAGGACCTCATTCCATCCTGCAGTACTCGGGAATCGAACTGCTGACCTCCCACCTTCCAGTCAGCATCTTAGTCACTTGAGCCACTGCAGTCCCTTTACCTTTGTGTAATCCAGTTAGGACTATAGCTGAATTTTGCCCAGAGAAGCCCTATTTTCTTTATTCTGTAGTGAGTTTAGAACAGTAGCGCCAACTGTTTGTGGAATGGCTGTTAAAGAATGGGAGGGGTGCTGTTAGAATGAGGTAATCTTATTTTTGGGGAGGACTCACTTTATATAAGAACACAATTTCTTCTCCCCCTTCCCCTATCTCATTGTCTCATGTGCACCATCTCTTCTCCTAGACACATGAAGTTTTCATAGCAAGATTTCACTGCCGGAAGCACAATAATAATATAAGATTCATCAGAATGTTTATCTTTCTCCCCAAAATAATTTCATAGACTTGTTTGCAATGCTCGCCTTCTCAACGGTGAGCCTCCATTTTTGCAATACATCCCAATATAAATGCACCTGTCAAATTAAAATGCAAGTTTAGTGTATTTGCAACAATTTATTTAATTGTATAGGCAAACTTCAGTTTTGCATAAGAACATAATAAAGTTTGCTTGGGGGAACATTATGATAATTAGCTTTCATGTATTTCTTATAATACCAATGCAACAACTATGAACAGAACAAGGGTAGGATAGCTTCCTGTTTAGTCTCTTTGCTGGGACGCAAGTCTAACTTTTCAGGATGCTTGTCAGTCTGGAGACATAAGGCACATCAAACTGATGTGTACCTAAGAACAGCAAATCAAGCACCCTTTCCCTTCACAAGAGTTGACTTGTCTATCTCTGAGAGAAGTGTAACTCAGGAAGGCTTTTGAATGCCCTGCCCTCCCATCCTGCCTTGAAGAACTCAATGATAGCCCTTGATGGTGACCTGGGTCCATCAGACCAAATTGATTTAAACGACCGGCTATCGCTTCGCTGGCAGACTGAGGACATCCTGACAAGTGCAATAAGAAAGAACACATCTCTGTGGGCACAATTTTAGACTCCTTTGTGACATTTAAAGGGAACTTGAGACACATAGAATCATAGAATACCTGAGTTGGAAGGGGCCTTTTAGCCCATGAAGTCCAACTTTTGCTCAGTGCAGGAATCTGCTTTTAGCAGATCTGATCGATGGTTGCCCAATTATCTCTTGAATTCTTCCAGTGTCGGAGCGCTCACCACCTCTGGAAGCTGTTGGTTCCATTGCCGTACTGCTCTAAACTGTTAAAAAGTTTCCCTGTATCTGGCTTTCTATAGTTTCAGCCCATTATTATGCATCCTGGACTCTGGGATGATGGAGAACAGATCCTGCCCTTCCTTGTTAAGTTTATGTTTCAGGTATTTGAGGAGTGCTACCATATCCCCTCTCAGTTTCCTTTTCTCAAGGCTAAAGATGTCCAGTTCCTTTAGTCCTTCCTCATCACTTACCATATATACTCGACTATAAGTCATCCCAAATATAAGTCGAACTACCTAATTTGGACCTCTAAAACTAGGAGAAACAGATTTACCTGAGAATAAGTCAGGGGTGGTAAATGCAGCAGCTGCTAGTGAGTTTCAGTAATTAAAATACAGTACAATTAATTTATTCAGACATTTGTGTGGGTATGTTTTAAAATTTTTACGGTAGTGTTAGAGCTTTTAAAAAAATGTATGTTTGAATTTGCACCACCACGGTTTAGGGACCCTCGGGGTCATTGACCCAAGTATAATTTGACTCCCTTTTTTGGAACTTACTTTGGAGGCTAAAAAACTAGACTTATACTCGAGTATATACAGTAGTCTTTCTTGCTTTGATTGTATCAGAACATTGCACAATTAGATTTTTTTTTTTTTACCAGAAACAGGCTACTTCAAGGCTGAATGTTGAGCTAGACAAAATACTTAGTTTGTTTTTAGAAGTGGTGTTCCTTCAAATGGTGAAATACATGTTATTATCGCAGATGTTTTTCTTTGACCAACAGATCTAACATCTAGCTTGATTTATTTTATGACTGGCTTTAGAAGTTAAATATGGCCTTGGTTTGCAAGTCTGATTGCTGGCGCATGGATGTCATGTGGGATAAAAAACACTGTAGAAGGGGAAACAGGTTATCTGCAGGGAATATGCATTTCTTTTAATGTGTAGTTCGACACACAAAGTGTTTACAGTAAAACTTCGGATAACGCTAAAACTTTGTTCCACAAGTCTTAGTGTTAGCCGATTTTTAATACTATCCGATGCATCGTTAAAATCCTACGGGATGCATCGGATAATGTTAAAACTCTCTCCCCCCCCCCCCGATTCCTTAACGTTATGTGGTTTTAGCATTATCTGATGCAAACGTTATCCGAGGTATTACTGTATGTCAAAAAGCCCTGGGCCAACTCTGACAGCGTTTAGGATAAACAAACCTTTCTGTTTCCCCCCCTTACCCAAAGAATTCATGTGTGCTATTCTGGATCATTATCTCATCTATATGGTTTTAATTGCAATGGTAACATAAACCTGCTTAGCCCTGAGTTGTCCCAGTAAGGAGGGCAGTATATAAATTCAAGTAAATAAATAAATAGATTGTTGAGTGGGAGCATGTTGCGTTACAAATTCTGTAAGTGGTAGATAGTTTAGATGAGCTTTCTTTATTTATTCATGTCAGAAGCACCACAAGCATATAATAGCATACAAAGTTAAATTAACATATCTAAAACAAACAGGAAGTAGATGATATCCACATCAACAGCATTTCTTCTTGCCAACATAAGACCCTCCTCAGTGCACATTGAGGGGCATCATGTGCATTGTATCAAATGGGAGATAGTTTGTACAGTAATATCACGGATAACGTTTATCTTGGATAATGCTAAAATTGCATAATGCTAAGTAATCGGAGGGGGGGAGAGAATTGCACTGAATAACGTTAAGATCCTATGGGATGCATCGGATAACAACCGCTAAAGCCTGTGCAGTTACAATGTATCTCTATGGAGCTTTAACATTATCCAATGCATCTCATAGGATTTTAACATGCATCGGATAACACCAAGACTTGTGGAACCAAGTTTTAGCGTTATCCGAGGTTTTACTGGTACTTCTCTGCATTCACACAGGTTATCATCTGCAGGGAAACCACACTTTCTCAGATTAGCCCTTGCTCTTCCTACCCCTGCATGCAGTCTATTTAAAGCTTTCCACACATGGTTGTTCTTGGCCAGGCAGAAGAGAGTAATGTGGTTCTGCCCAGTTATCTGGTAGTTCCTTGCGCACCTTCAATTGTTTTAGGTGGTCTGGGGAGGTGTTTGGGGTGGGGAGAAGTTATGAGGAAACTATGCCTTGATTTCAGTCTCTGCTTTGGTGGTTGGTGATCAAATAGCAGGTGTGTTTTCTGAGGATCTTGCTTTAACTCTCTCTTTCTGAGCAGCATTTTCCTGGCAAAATTTTGGTGGAGGGATGCCAGCTAAGTAATACACTTTTTGTATTGGGGCTGGTTTTAGGCATCCTGTGACTAATCTTGCTGCTTCATTTAGGCCCACATCCACATGCTTTGCATGCATTGATCTGCCAGTGATACTCACTAAATTATCTTAGGTGTGGAAAAAGGTTACCCAGCATTGCACAAGAATAGTTGTGTGAATTAAACCTGACAGGGGTGGAGAGCCAAACAAAGGCACATATGAAACCAAGATGATTTTTCCAAAACAACAATGAAGGGTATGATTGAGGATGGAATCCTATACTCTGGGATTTGGGAGTAAGCTTAATTGAATTCAATGGGGCTTACTTCTGAGTAAACAGGTAAAGGATTGTGCTGTTAATTTTGCAAGTTACTATATTTTGCAGACAACCCCCCATCTAAATTAAAAGGGATTTAACACCCCCCCCCCTTTTAAAAAAAGAAATGTTATTATGTTAGTTTTCTGATGGGGAGGGTATCTTGAGCTGAAAGCATGTATGACTAATAGATAATAGGATTGCTTAAGCTTTTGTAATATTATGTAATATTTAAATTTATGTTGATTTTCTCCATTTCACATGTAGTAATTAATTTTGTCTTACTGACAGATGATTCTCAATGACTGATTTTCAAGAGAAAATCCAGACAGGTATTTTTAACACTTTGTTTTCATTGAAGATGGCTTGTAATTGTGTTATATCTTTTTTTTTCCTTGTTCCTTAAGGGGATAATTATTCAGGCTGTTTTGTGAATTAGCATTATTTAGATATCTAAATAGTCCCTTATTCTTAGCCTTGTGACAGTTCACCAAAAGGGAGGTGGGCAGAAATATTTACAATTCAATCTTGCTATGAACAAAGAAGGGCGTTCATATACACATAGGTCTCTTGAAAATAGATGCTATTGGGGAATTTCAGTTAAGGCAAGACCTTTATTGAATCACTAAAAATATCAGACATTATGCAAGCTTTTTTGTGATTCAAGATTACTTATTCAGACTTTTGAGTCATGAAAGCTCACATAATGTTTGATTTTTTTAAGTGATCCAGTAAAGGTACTGCCTTTCTCCTGCATTTATTTTGTGTAAGGGTCACTCAGCTGTCTTTGTTAATTTATTATTGTTATAATTATGTAGCTAGGTTTGGATAGAGTCTATTTGGATTTTTTACCTCATCTATCACTTGGTATGATAAACAGTACTCTAGAAGCATTTAAAGTAGAAAAATTGCATCTTTACTTACAATTATCATGCATACAGGTGAAAAGTTTTTGATTGCCCACACCCAGAACTGAGGTAAGGCGTTTGCTTTAAGTCCCAAAATGTCTTGGCCAGGGTTGGATAACATATCCAGGACCATCGCACAGTTCAGGCTTTGCTGGAATATACTTTAAATCTTGTCTTGTTCTATTGCTGTTCCAGCAAGAATTATTGATATGCTAGTTTTCCATATGCAGGGAGCTTTTTGTTTGTTGCGCACAGTAACACATATACTCTTGTTTCTTAGTACTTGCACTCTGAAGTGAAAGTGTCTAGGAAGGCTGTATCACATGCTGGATCTAAAATTTTAAAGAGCTAAAAAATTGTCTTGCTATGTTGTCAATTTTCCTTTCATGACTTCTGTACTAGCACATCTCTTTTCTCTGTGTTCACTTCCAGATTTTTCTAATCTGTTTATTTTTTTCTTTGTTGCAATGAACAGTGTTGGCCATGTGACTCAGTTTCTCCAATTTTACTGTATGCGGCATAATAAAAATACTGTAGGACTTTGGCTATTGACTCCAGTAGAATGTTAACTCCCTCTCCCATGGCCATAATCTACTCTCATAGGACTTTGTATGAAGTGGGATTCATAAAGGCTAGAAGTAGTGCCTTTATACCAGTATTTCTCAATTGTTGGTTTTTAGATTTCAATTCCCAGAAGCCTAAGTCAATTCCCCAAATGTACAGTCAATAGACAAGTTTCTGGGAATTAAAGTTCTCCTGTGGGGCATGGGCCCCACATTGGGAAACACTGCTTTACACCCATATTCTAAGGCTTGGAGCTGTTTTATTCCTCTCACTTATCACTTTCAGGAGCAGTTCCAAGGGGACATCCTTTTTGGCCTACCATTTTGTTGATGAGATTATTTGGTGGGGTTTTTTTGGTGTGTGTGTGTGTGTGTGTTTTATCTTATCTTTGATTTTCTATTAGGAAAGCTGAGGCAATAATCTCTTGTATTAATGGTAATTAATACTATTGCTCTCTTGTGTCCGACATCTTTGTTTGTACGTATTATACTAATAGTTTGAAAGACACTTTGAACCAAGAGATACAAAGTTATGGCTCATAAATAAGGAAATGAAAATTAGTCAAGCACCTGTCAACACTGTAGGTCAATAAGAATACACCTGCCTTGGCCCTTTTGGTGTTGACTGCTGTAAACAAAATAGGGTTACTTGAGGTTACAATCCTGTTGTGAGCTGCCTGTAGTTGCGTTTTGGCCGAGTGGGTGGTATAATAATAATAATAATAATAATAATAATAATAATAATAATAATAATAATAATAATAATAATAATAATAATAATAATAATAATAATAATAATAATAATAATAAATGTCCACATGGCAAATCATCCTCAAGTGTCCCTATTTCTGGTATGGGAGGCCAATGTTTAAAAATCACACATAAAAACCAAACTTTCTTTCCCTTCATTCCTCTCCTTTTGTTTATCTCCCCATCCGGACACTCAGAGAAACATAGCATGAGATTTCAGACATTTTCTTGTGGCCTGTTAACCTTAGATCCATGTTTTAGGAGATGGATCTAAGATTAGATCCATGCTACAGATAGAAGTGCTCTGTCTATCTGTTCAGAGCACTTCTGAAGATAGGTTGTCAGTGGGATCTGTCACCTCATAAGAAGTTTCTTGCTCAAAAAAGTAGATGTTCAGTAGGCAGGGAGTACTACATCATTCAGCCAAAGGACCTGTACTTTTTGGTTCCTCCACTCACCAGAGATAACTAACTATGGTCACTCTGCCTCCCCTCTGATTCAATAACTGAAAATCCAATGATGAAGAAGGTTTAATTACTGAATTTGATAGCTCTAGATCCATCTGAAAACAAGATCCTGCAACAACAGGGCTCCATACTCTAGTACAGGGGTTCTCAACCTACGGCCTGTGTTCTAGACACAGCCCATGGTGCCATTCCATCTGGCCCACTGCCACCGCCGCCACCGCTGCACCTGGAAATGGAAACAGATGTGTTTACATCAGCCATAAAATGCACCCATGCATGCGCAAACACACCTGCAACTGTCATAAACATGGAAGTGGGCGCATTTACAACAGCCGTAAATGTACCCATTTCCGGGGGCATAAATGCATGGTTGGGCCCACTCAACTGTCCAGGACGTGTGGTCAAGCCCACGGTGTAAAAAGTTTGGCCACCTCTGCTCTAGTATTTGGATCTGTATCTCCAGATCATTGTCTCAAGATGATTCATCAAGCACAGACATCCCATCTTGTTTGTTTGTTTGTTTGTTTGTTTGTTTGGTTGGTTGGTTGGTTGGTTGGTTACCCATCTGGGATATTCTCCCACTCTGGGCAGTATACAACAAATTCAAAGAATTTTACAAATAACAATATAAAATTAAATATAATATAATACACAAAAACAACAAACAATAAACCACACAAAATACATTTTAGACAATCAACAATAACAGTACTCCCAAAACAACACATGTTCGTGACAGTAAAACATAAAGTTAAGAAAACCTATTGTTTTGAAAGAATCTCCTTAAAAGCCTCTTTAATGAGAAATGATTTCAATTGGTTTTAAAAAATATGGTCAAAGATGGAACCTGGCACTAAACAGGTGGCATTGTGTTGGTGCCTCCATTGAGGAAGTAATGAAAAAAAAAAGCATTCCTTTTCCAGATACATGAAAAATTACCCCCCCCTTTTTTTTTTGGAGTTCAATTCCCATAATATCTTAGCCAGCATAGCGATTGGTCATGATCTCTGTTCTTCTCAAAATAATCTTTAAAATATACTTATGTATATTCCACCTTTTCTACTGAGCTTTCAAGATTTGGGAGCAAATCAAATCATTTAAAAAATTGTGACATTTCCTTCATTGACATCAATGCCATGTGTTTAGTGAAGAAATGTTTAAGGATGTAACAAAACACAAGGGACTGTTAATCATGCTCACGGCATCCGTCTTAATTTCTTTTTTTGCATGTGTGGTTTTTCCCACCAAAATATTCTATTAGTTTTGTTACGTATGATCTCCCTTTTGTGAATCCATGCTGAATATCTTTAATTAAATCATAACTTTCTCTGTTTTGTCCCTGATTAGTGTTTCCAATATCTTTCCCACTGCTGAAGTTTGAGCTTACTGGTGTTTAATTTCCTTGATCTTCCCTAGAGTATTTATTTAGCACAGGTGCTACATCACTTACCCTATCTATTAGTACTCATCTTGCTCACCTACTTTGATCTTTCTTCTTTTGAAATATTGACCAGGAACCATTAACTCTAACATTTTGAAAGGATCATCTTTTCTTAAAAGTATCTTTGCATATAGACAAAGATTCAGTCTTCTCTACACTTCTTTGTGTATGAGTTTTGTAACTTCTTCTTTCTCCAGATATGAAGTTGGCAAAGTTTGGCCAACAAACTGCCCATGATTCCTAATTCTGAAGGACCAACATTTGCCAGTTGTGTTCTCAGAATATCTAAGAATGTATAGTGTTAGACAGAAATAGTCCTCTAGATTTAGCTTCCCTGAAACTAGGATTAACTACCAATGAAAATCCATTTCCAGTTAAAACACACTTTAACTAGTAAAAACTAGTTTTCACTGAACACCTTCATCAAAACTAGAATTTCCCATTAATGATTGTTTCAGTGAAAACCCGTTTCCAGTTCGAATGCGTTTTAACTAGTTACAACTAGTTTTCACTGACAAAAGCATTCAGTAAAACCTAGTTTTAACTAGTTAAATAATGTTTTAACTGGAAATGGGTTTTCATAGGAAATTCTAGTTGAGATTAAGGTGTTCAGTGAAAACTAGTTGCGACTAGTTAAAACACGTTTTAACCAGAAATGGATTTTCATTGGCAGTTAATTCTAGTTTCAGCAACTGACTATAGCAGAAACTAGTTTTGACTAGGGAAAACTAGTTGTAACTAGAAAACAGGTTTTAACTGTAACATATATAAGACATTGTTGCCATTCTGAAAAAATATTTGCTCACCCACATCTAGAATCCTGGCTATGGCCCTGTTCTGGGGAATGATTGCCTGTAAGAATGTGGTGCAGAAATTATGGGGAGAAAAAAATGGCTTTTGCAGCCCTCTTGGACTCTCAGGAGTGAGTGAGACTCTCTAACTGGAAATACATAAATTCCATGAGAACACAAAGAGAGTCTCTAAATCAGAGATGTACAGATTAGTGTGCTTCTCATCTCTGTCACTTTTAGATGCATTCAATGTTTTCTCCTAGGCCTTTTCTATACCAATTATCATTAAAAAACACACACATGAAAAATCTCATTTAATTCAAGCAACTCTCCCAGAAAGTCTATATTTTTAATACATATTTTCACAAAACACACATTTCTGTGTTGTTGTTCAGTCACATAGTCAAGTCTGATCCTTTGCCACCCCATGGACCTTTGCATGCCAGGCACCCCGTCCTCCACAGCCTGCTCAGCTCTACACCCATTGTGTCAACAATGCCATCTAGGAATCTCATTCTTTGCCACCCCCACCTCCTTTTGCCCTCGATCTTTCTCAGCATCAAGGCCTTCTCAAGTGAGTCTTCTCTTCTCATTTGGTGTCCAAAGTACTTTACATTTCTGTGTATCTTATTCTAAAATAAGTGGGGTGGGGGACCCAATTGAAAATGTCACAATCAAACATGACATTTCCATTGATTCATTAACAAAACAAACTGTACCCAAGATTGCCTGTTACTTAGAGGGGCTTTAAAAATGCACACTTATCATGAGATGACTTTATCAAACTATTTTTTACACAATTAAGCTAGTATTTGTTTGTTTGTTTGTATCTAACTTGCTCTATAGTTACAGATTTTGGGCCTCATACAATCATCCACATTAAAAGAATCTAATATAACTGAAATATTTGGCAACAGATAAAACAATTTAAAAAACTTTTAATAAGTTAAATGGTTAAATTAAAACAATTAAGGGCAAAACAGCAAAATAAAGTAGTGAGGACAGTGTAATGATCTTTCTAATTACCAAATGTTTGAATTGCTGAATTGTAATACTGTGATAAACTAAAACCAATGTTCCTACCCGGGCCTCTAAGGGAAGGGCATTGATTGTATTACTTGGGCACTACAGTTGAGAAAAGCTAACTGAATAGCTCAGTGAGTTATGCAGAACCAGAGGTTGAGAGTTCAGTCCCCTATTGTGCCTTCTGGGGGTAAAGCTAGTCTACATAGCATTGGGCAAGCTGCATAGTCCCAAGGCACCACCAGAAGAAGGAAATAGTAAACCGTAAGTCAGAATTGACTTGATGGTGCATTGACACAACTTTTCCCCACATCTTTGCATAATAGGGCAGGATGCGGAGGAAGGTTTCCTTGCAAGCTCTTAATGTTTAGGTGAGTGCATACAAAGATAGGCGCACCCTCTAGTGTTTAGCTGTCATTATCAGTACCACGAACTCAGACCAGAAATGCACTGGCAATCAGTGCCATACCTTCAGAGCCAGTGTTGTATGAGGTCTGAAAGGTGTTCCTGTCAGCAATCCACCAGCTACATATTGTACTTCCTGCAGCATTCATGTTATCTTCAAGGTTAGCTCATTCGGAAGCTAGCCACTTGTGAACTACTGTGGTCATATTGTCTCTATCCAAGAACTGTAATAGTTGGTTGGCAATTGAAGCGAGTTTGGATACTCCAAGAAACTGAGTCCACTGTGATCTCCCATAGATGGATCCAATGATATTTCCAGACATAACATATCTGTGTAAACAGATGGTCAAAATTTCAAAAATAATGTTATCACTTGTAGGTGTGCCAGTATCAGATTACTGCTGGGATGGGAAAGAAATGACCCATCTCTTCATATCAACTGACATTTATCCATTTAACTGTGTGCGTTGTGCATCTCAACAAAAGGAGACTGGAGGTAAATCAGTTTGGAGAAATCCATTGGATTACCCAGTATAGCCTGCCCTGCCCACCATTGAATACCATTTAACATTTGTCCTCTCTGTTGTAAGAGCTTAGGTCTCACAAAATCAAAGAAATGAAACATAGCCCTATTGTTACACTAAATGCTAAATTCTGAATCTGGTGAATATGAAGGACAATCAGGTGGTTTACAATGCATCGAGAACTTATTACCTAGTTCACAAGTAGTCCAGTTTAGGTGTGTGGATTTAAGGTGATTGAGCATCTTACTGCCTTCCCATGGAGTAAATCAGCTTAATTCCAGTTTAATGTTTAGGTAAGTATAGATGAAGATAGCCACTTCCTTGATAAATAATCAGATCACCCCTAAATTATTAAGGTGAAGGTCTCACTTCCTTGAAAGCCAGTCATAGCCAATTCTAGGGGGGCATTGGTCATCTCTGTTTACAGCCAAAGAAACAGCACTATGTCTGCAGGCATTTCCATGGTCATGACTAGAGGCGTGACTAGATGCCAAAACACAGAGAACACTGTTACCTTTCCTGCCAAAGTGATACCTATTTATCTACTTGCCATTCCTTGCTTTCAAACTGTCAGGTTGGCAGGAAAATGGGACAGAGTGTGGGCACTCACTCTGTCATGCAGCACTCAAGTCTTGAACTGCTCATCTACCAACCTTCTGGTCATCAAACATCTTAACCACTAAGCCACCATGCCACCCAGTGATGGGATGTAACAGGTTCTCACCAGTTCTCCAGAACCGGCAGTAACTTTCCCCAGTGTCCTGGAGAACCAGTTGCAGCTTTTGGGGGGAACCACCTTCGGGGCTTACCTTTTCACTGGTTTCCCCACTGTGCCTGCACGCCAAGCACTTGATGTGCAGGCACACCTACAGTGCTTGGAGCGTATGCACGGCCTCCTTGCTGTCCTCCCAAGTGGAGAGGAGGAAGAGAAGCTGCTAGCCTGAAGCTCCCTATAGCCTGCTCCCCTAGATATCCTAGAGAACTGGTTAGGCAAAGACTTAGTACCTAACTTCTTTAACTGTTGAAAAGTTGAAAAGTGCCAAAACGAAGCCATCTTGTGGTGAGTTCATTCTGTAGTCCCTTCCATTTGATCTAGTGTGAGAAAGATTAGCCAGAATAAGCTTTAAGCACTGGTTTAAAAGCTCTGGTTGATTTGTGTTGTGGGTGGGTGGGTGTATTTTAATCTATTTTTTATTTTATTTATTTATTTAATTTATTTACGGGTTTGTGTTGTGGGTGGGTGGGTGGGTGGGTTGAGGTGTGTGTGCGTGTGTGTGGATGCACTTATTTTTATTTTATTTTATTTTTTATTATTTTTTAATTTTTTATTTGTCCCTGCCCACAACGTCATGATGTTGGCTCCGTCCATGACATCATGATGTTAGCTCCGCCCACACTGTGATGATGTCATGGTGGGGTAGTAAAAATTTTGACATCCCACCACTGATGCTGATGCTGCCGCCGCCGCCGGCCCCCCCCCCCAACAAAACAAAACAAAACAAACAACTTCCATTAACAGGAATGGCTATTTCATGCTTCTGTGACATTTATGCATCAGTACGACAACGTTGTACCAATCCCACCCCCCACCTTCCAATTACCCACACCTTTGATAACAAGGATGATATTCACCTACCTAGAAGCTAGAATGACAGCTCCTGCAACCTTGAGCATAACTAAGTGACCTTAAACTGGATTAACAGCCTGAATTTTCCCCTTATTTTCCAGCTCAAAGTTGGCCACTGGATGCTACTGTAATGCTATTTTATATCTCCTATTCCATAGTCTAGCCGAGGGAGCCACAGGTGTTCCACTGGAATTACTCACACATTTGTGGAATTGAACATTCTGTCGTTAAATGGACTTAAAACTAAAAAGCCTTTGTCTGTGGAAGGTGACCAATAGAAAGAGACTTTGGATTATCTGATATCCCATAACTTAATCATATGGCTCTTAAGAGTGAGGCATAAACAGCTGTGTCTCTCTAATATGCATCCAATAAGTGTAAAATGATATGCTTTAATTTGAAACTTGTTTTCAGCAGGAAGGAAGAAAAAACACATTTAGACAAGGAACATAAAGATTCAGCCTTAACCATTTTTGTTCCTTGAGGCAAAATTATTCTTCACATCATATGTATTAAGATGGCTGCTCTATTTACTCTAACAATATCTTGTACACAGAGCCTGTCAAAATGTTTTCAAACTTTAGATTTTAAACTTTAGGGTAAATAACTACACTAATAGCTCCCATGGCCCTTTCAGAAGGCATACATACATACATACATACATACATACATACATACATAAATATCTGAAACAAGAGTTGTTTTTTTAAAAAAGGAAATACTGCCACAAACAATATAGGCAAAATAATTTTGTAGTCTTTTCCTGTAACGTATTCTTTCTGGTTTCTTTAATGCGCTTAGAGGTTGTGCTTTTGAGACCTCTACCCCAAATTATTAGTTTGTGCTCTTTTCATTTCTCATTACTCAAGTATGTGTGCTTTAATAATATTAAAAACTAAGACAAAGAAACTGTGGATTAGAGACTTTATTTTCAGGGTAAAATGATACGGATAAGTGAGCGTCAACTGACCAGAAATTATTTGCTTCTGTCTGTTAGACACGTAATGGAGTCATTTAACTAGTCAAATTAGGAGCTGTAGAAATGCACTATGCTTCATTACTGAGTTCGAATGGGCACCATTTTACATTTACGTCAAAAATTATCTCATAGCAAATTAATGTTTTCATTGTGCCAAAACACTAAAGCAATGCAGTCTTAGCACCACCTAGAGGCTATCCTGAAAATATTTCAAAATACATATTTTCTAAGGATAAGAAGAAAGCAACGGTGACTAGATTATCTTTAAAATTCCAAAGTATTCTTGCTGAAGATCGCTCCCCACACAGACTAACATATATGTTTCTCAGCACTGCAAATATAAGTTCTTTCTTACTTGGACAATGTAGTTAAACTAGACTACTTAACATCAAGATGAATAGTGGTGGAAAATGCATCATTTGGCATGATCATGAATATCAGTCATGATCAAGACTCTGCTTGTTACAGTGTTGTGATTGTGATGTATAAAGACTATTCCTTTCTTCCTTCACATCTACTGAACTCAAGAAGGCTGAGTTTTAGTTTAATATTTAAAAGTTCTGAATAGGTTTAAAGAACATCACTATCATCAGGTATAGCCACATTCTAGGTAAAAGTAAAGGTCACCCTTGCTCAAAAGCCAGTCATATCTGACTCTAGGCTTCAGTGCTCATCTCTGTTTTGTAGCCGAAGAGCCAGCACTGTCTGTGTCTGCAGATGTTTCCATGGACATGTGGCAAGCGTGACTAGACACTGGAGCGCATGAAATGCTGTTTGCCTTCACACCAAAGTGGTCCCTATTTATCTACTTGCAGTGCCTTGCTTTCTAACTGCTCAGTTGGCAGGAGCTGGGACATAGACGGGAGCTCATTCCGTCCTGCAGTATTCGGTTATTGAACTGCTGACCGGCCGCCTTCCAGTCAGTGTCTTAGCCACTTGAGCCACTGCAGTCCTTAGCCACAGTCTACCTCCTTGGACAATTACTAATTTGTGCATTTTCTGCAAAAGCAGTATAGGTCTTGAGAACTGATGCTACATCTTACTTGTAGATTTATTAGATCCATAGAAGAAGTCTTCAGAATTTGTCGTAGCATGTTCTGCCCAGATTAAGGAACTGTATAGCTTGAGTTGCCTACAAAGAACCAAAATTTTTATGGCATTTTGACCCCAAAGCTAGAGTTTGATCATTATAAACAGGGATTAAATCAGGGGTGCCCAAACTTTTTGAGCCATGGGATGGGCCGATCATGTGGTTCACTAAGACCCAGGGGCCAGGTATAGCCCATAATGCCAATTCATCCGGCCCACGAAGCCCACGTCGCTCCTGGAAGTGGAAGTAAAACGTGCCCGTACAGGCGCGTTTTACTTCCACTTCCCAGAGCGACAAGGGCTTTGTGGGCCAGATGAATTGGCATTGGGGGCCGTACCTGGCCCCTGGGCCTTAGTTTGGGCACCAATGGATTAAATTGTAAAAAGACAGGCAGGCACACAGAGAATTGATTCCAAGAGCACCAAGTGACACTCTAAAATCTGCATCTGTTTTTTGACATTTCAAAGTCACCCTGATTTTTACCGTCACGTTTTCTCATGGAGAAATATTTGTTATGAATGCACCCTACTCAGTGACAGCTGGCACTTACCACATCAGGTGAAAAACTTGGGAGTTAACAAGCTCCCTGATGTGGTAAATACCACTTGTCATCACATTAGTCAGGATGGTCGTGGTGGGGATACAAAAGAAATACTTCCTATGTGAAACATGAGGTAAAATAACCTGATTGTAACTTCACCACGGGAAATAAGAAAGAGGGCATCAGTCCAGGTTTTCAGGGAATCTTTTCTATGTAATACAAAGGCAAAGAATGGAGAATTGGCATTCCTCAGTTCATGAGAAGATGTGCTAGCTGTGTTGGGAGAGAACACAGATTTAACCCTTGAAAAAAGGTGTGAGTTACTTTCTTGTGTGACATTCTGGGGCAAGGAAAGAATATAAGCTACCTGAATGATCCTCAGCTCAAAGAATGCAGCAGGAGGTATTCTGCATAGAGTGTTTTTATATTCATGCATGATTATTTTATTCTCTGAAGAGCTTCTACTTGAATAGGAGAACAGACATTTCTTAAATAAAAGGAATTATCCTGGAAATTTTGTCTGTCTTAGTAAAAGGTAGAGATAAAGGTCTCCCTTGCTGGAAAGCCAGTTATGTCTGACTCCTGGGGTGGTGCTCATCTCCATCTACAGCCAAATAGCTAGCACTGTCTTTGTCTGCAGAGTTTTCCATGGCCATGTGGCAGGCATGGCTAGACACCGGCGTGTACAGAATATCAAAGCCGTATCTATTTATCTACACCGCAGAGGGGCAGTGCAAACTCTGTGTTGGGGGGAAGGAAGAAACTCTCCCATTGGGTGCTGGGCAGAGAGACAGGGTGAACTCTGTGCTGGGGTGATGGCGTGTGTGCCCACAAAGAAGGCCCTGAGTGTCCCCTCTGGCACATGTGCCATAAGTTTGCCACCACTGTCCTATCACCTAAACTCATAGTAGAAAGACAATCACAGAAGAATCCTCTTCTTCTGAGTTTTGTCAGAGTCCCCTTCTTGTACATGGTTGTGAAATCAAGTTGTGCAACTTATCTCATGACAGGAAGCCAACTGGGGTAGATGTGCACTTCTGTAATTACTGTTCCACTCCACATTCCCACAAGTGGATATTGGCCAGAAATATCTGTTTTGACTGGAAGCAGTTCTCTAGGGCCAGTCTGAGGCTAGTTTTTTTTCCTATGTGCAATTATTTTAATTTTCTTCAGAGGGACATAGGCAAGGGTAAAACATAGCATGTTCTGGATGCAGAATTTTGGAGGCACTCAGGTATTGCCCCTCTAATCTGAAAGACATGGGACATTTCAGGGCATACAAGACTGCTGGAAAGCTTGGTAGTTTAGCTGTCTGATCACAGAATGAGAGGATGGGCTTTTGATTCCCCACTGTCCCTCCCTGAAGATTGGGGGGGGGGGGTTGCACCACAATTGAGTGTACCCTGGTAATGGCAACCTTGTGTTGCTGGCTAATCTTTCTCACACTAGGTTGGGCGAAAAGAATTGCAGAATGAATTCACCAAAAGGTGCTTTCATCTTGCCCGTTTCATGTAGAAGCCAGGGCAGGTTGAGGACCTTGCCGCCCCTCCCCCTGTGCCCACACCAACTGCTGGGGAGGAAGAGGCCAGGGCAGGTTGAGGTCTTTGCCACCCCTCCCCCTGAGCCCACACCAACATATTGTATTGTAATGTAATGTATTTTTTGTAAGCTGCCCTAAGTCGTCACGGTGAGTGGGTGGCAATATAAATTTGAACTAATAATAATAATAATGTCTGGCCTAGACATGGAAGAAGAAGGGTCTGGATTCAATGAACCACAGGACCCATTCCATTTTCATGAAACCCAGTCTATAACCCTAACATTAGCATTAAAAAGAAGAAGGAATAAAGACTCCTGAAGCCACTGATGGGGCTGTATATTTCAGAGAACTTCTAAATATAATTTGTGTGTTGGAGTCTTCTGATTGGACCATAAGAAATAATTGAAATAATTGAATAAATAACTAAATCTGCACATCCCAAGATTTTATCATTATACTTTATTTTTTGAACAGCATCTCCTTTTTCTTGTTGTTTTCCTCGTCTCCATCATCAATATTACTATTCCTTTTATACGAAAGAAAACAGAAACTCATCCATGAAGTATTTGAACACATAAGGCAATAGCTTGTAGTGTGATGAACAAGCAACCTGTCACACGGAACACATCTAGAATTACACTTATCTCTGACACAATGATCATTTATTCATTAAAATGCTGCTGGTAGACAAAAAAAGTCCATGTTAATTGTGTCAAGTATGTAATTTTTGTTAGTACACTGCATTTTCATGTTTCAATGAGATGCTCTTCAGGATTCTATTGTAAAAATCAGATAAATTGCTTGCAATATTATTTATCCACTAAGTACAATATCTTAGCCATGACTGTGGTGTTAAGTTCAAGAATGATGACAATGACTTTAGGGCTCTGGTTATAATAATATCAGGCTGATAGACAAAACAATTTGCAGAAAGAGTAAGCTTCCATTGTTCCAGATGTGGATTTCAGAATTATTAGCAGCAGTCGTATCTTCATTATACCTACTTGGAAGTTTCTCCTACGAATGTAATCAGTCTAATTGGTCTTACATCTTAGTAAATGTGCTTAGGATTGCAGCCACAAGATTCAGTCTCAGGTCCATCTTGTGAGCTACTGCACTAGCAAAAAGAACAAGAAAGGAGTAAAATGCCACAAGGTGAGACAAACATGTACTTATAGAATAGGGTTTGTCAAACTTGGGGCAAAAGGTGTTCTTGAACTTCAATTACTAGAAGCCCAAGTCAGCACACCTGCTGATCAGGGCTTCTGGGAATTGAAGTCCAAGAACATCTGGGAGCCCAAGGTTGAGAAACCCTGTTATAGACAATTGTTTCCATGTGGCAGGTTCTAAGAAAGGCAACCTAAGGAGGATTTGACTGGCACCTCCACATCTCTTTTGCTAATATTATTGTGTTTGCAAAGAAAGAAAAATCAAAAGAGTTACAGTAAATAGAAATTGTGACAAGCATGACGTGCAATGAATTCAAATGCTGGATCTGAAAAGCCGAAGAGGATTCCCATAGTGGTCCCTATTTATCTACTTGCAATTTCCTGCTTTCAAACTGCTAAATTGGCAGGAACTGGGACAGATGGTGGGCACTCACTCTGTCATGCAGCACTCGGGTCTTGAACTGTTGACCTGCCAACCTTCCAATTGTCAAGCTCAGTGTCTTAACCACTAAGCCACTGCGGCCCTGCCTGAAATAAATAAGGCTTAATATATTCAGATCATCGAAAGTTAATTTGACCCCAAACTAAATCTTGGCCAAACAACAAATGGAAAGGAAATATGTTAAGATTTCCCACTATGCATACATGACTGTTTTGTTTCTGACTCTAGAAATATATCCTACTTGGTGACATAAAGCCTGTCTAGAAACTCTGCAATGGCTTCACTTTCATGTTATGTTTACCAAGGCTAGACTGGAGGATCAAATAATTTATAACCATTCCTGTTGGGTTTTATGTAATAACTTTGGAACTCATATAAAGTAATGATCCACAAACTCTTTTAATGTTCATTATAAAATATGAAATATTTCTCAGAACCATTGCAATTATGTGACCAGACATAACTGTTTCACACATGAGTACATACAGGGAGGTTTAACATAACTTTATTATCTTCCTGTCTTTTCCTCTCATTGATGTGATAATAGTGTTTTAATATTTTTCTAGAGAAAAGTTAAACAATTTCAGAAGCTCTGCTGAGGCCTACTTTATTGGTTTTTGCAACAGAGTACTCAAGAATAATTGTATTTATGATTAGAATGACACTAATAAACGGTTTATGCATAGAGGACCAACAGATTTTTATATAATTGTCCCTATATATGCTGCTATATCTTGCACAAAACTCAAGTAGACAGAAGAAATGAAATATTTATAATCAGTTTATCCCTCTAGGTGTTTCTCTTCTGCCCATCACATGCAATTTGTATTGTGCCAAGGTGGCCCCATAATTTGTATAAGGTTCTATTTGTCGAGAACTGGCTAGCGAAAAAAATTTGCACAAGAGAAAAGACACATCTGTACCTGTACAGATGTCTAAGACAAAGCCATTGTACTTACTACACTTCCCTTCTAAGACCAGGCTGAAATTCATGGGCGTCTCTTGACTTGGGGATGTGTGCTCCTCCTCCTCCTTAAATAGCAGCATAAAACAGATATATCACCCGCAGACGACCTGCTCTCTATTTGCACTGCCAAATGTAACCAGAAAACCCTCTGCGATGGGATTTTCAGATTTAGAACTCCCAAAATGGATTGTAGTTTTCCATTGTGGGAGTTATATGTACCTTGCAGAAACTTCATAAATGCGTCAATGTGGCTCAACTGGGAGAAAAATCTAAATTGGAAAGCTTTAAGGCTTAAGCTAGACGTAAGTCTGCTCAGACTTCCTGTCCCTGGCCCAATGTTAACTGGGAGCTCTTTGATTTTTTAATTTTTAAAATTTTATTCAAATATACCAAAAACCATAAAACAACAACATAAAAATGCAATATAAAAGTAAAAATAATACACAACATCTTTAAAATATATATATAGACTGCTACATGCACTCACCATCCATGGGACATTGTATACCTTCATTTAGCCATTCTCTATGTAATTTTTATTTATATATTTGTCCTATCGTTCCAAAAAGATGGATCATAAGGAAGGCTGAGCGCAGAAGAATAGACGCCTTTGAACTATGGTGCTGGAGAAAACTCTTGAAAGTCCCCTGGACTGCAAAGAGATCAAATCAGTCAAACCTAAACGAAATCAATCCTGACTGCACCTTGGAAGGACAAATACTGAAGCTGAAGCTCACCAAATACTGAAGCTGAAGCTCACCAAAGCTCACTTTGGCCACCAAATGAGAAGAGAGGACTCACTTGAGAAGGCCTTGATGCTAGGAAAATGTTGTAGGCAAAAGGAGAAGGGGATGACAGAAGATGAGATGGCTAAATGGCATCATTGATGTGGTGGCCATAGATCTAGGCAGATGGTGTGTGTGCAGTGTGCGGTGGTCCATGGGGTCACAAAGGTTCAGACTTGACCGTGAGACTCAACAAGAACAAGAACAAGAACAGCAACAGCAACAGCAACAGCAACAGCAACAACGTTTAACTGTCTAACTATCAAGTTTTTTTATGCCTTTATAAAAATGACCAATTTATTGCGAGGAAACAATTTTGTTAAATTATTTCACACCAACTCTGTCTAGTGGGAAAGCTCTGTTCTCTACATTTAAAATAAAAAAGTATCATGGTATTATGTCGTTCTAATGCAATTGAATCAGGATTTTGCTTAGATGTGCTTTTCCTGCTTGCAAAATATGGTGTGACTAATGACACAATGAGAGGGATAATAGATTCTTGAGGTGCAAAGAATGGTTAAAAGGAAAAATATATGCCTTTCACTAAGTGTAGTTAATTTGGATTATTTAGAACTGTATGCAAAGCAGTTAGCCTTCATCCCCCTTGGAAAATGTAAAAAAATTCCTTGTTTCATAGGAAAATAAAATCTTGCTCAAGAAAGTAATAATCTTTCCTAGGTAAGAGGGCACTCCCCAGGGGAAAGGGTGGTCAAAAATGAATAATTTTTGGTCAATAATTAACACCAATTGCCCATTTCCCCCTATGTATGGTGTTTTTTGGGATTCCCTGTAGGAAGAGATTTTGTAAAAAAATATATCCTGTTGCAAGGGAAAGGCCAGATGCTAATGCAAGAAACAATGTGTTTTGTGAGATAAATAGGTCACAGGAACTAAAAAGAAGAAATGAAGAGAAAAAAGGAATGGATTCTCTAAATAGTCCAGAAAGTGGTGTTGAGGGGGCAGAATGATATATGATATAATTTGGGTCCCCCCTTTTGTATTTTTGTTTTAGTTTTTAAATAATTTTATTTTTTACAATACCTGATCCTCTCATAGGATGATGAAGTCAATAATTTTGTGTATCCTTATGCTCACATTCAAGCAGGAGAGAAATGAGGATTTGTATCTTTACACTTGGTAGTAGTTTGATTTCCTCCCATTTTCACCTGAGTTTAATACTGGGATGCAATGGTTTCAAAATTAAGATTACTTTCAGTAATTCTGGTCAGCCAAGGAGAGTCAGAAGTATGCAGATAAAAAGCAGTGATAGCATGCTTCATAACGAGGAGAACAAAAATCCAGAGTAAAATAACACATTTTTAGGAGCTGATGAAATGTCACAAATGCGTCCAAGCTTTGAAATTTTCCAGAACTCAGGATTAGTTGGTGTTGTTCATGATGGGAGTTTGGCTTAATAAACCTTAGAGACTCTTCTAATCGAACAATTCCATGATTCTGTGATACAGTGGTCAGCAGCAAAAGGCATCCTGAGATGTACTGCAGACTGAGTAAACTACTGATTGATGTCACTATGAGATTTCTTGCACCTTCATGGCTATGCTACCATGGACAGAACTGTCTAATCTATAACTGTACATACAAAACATTGGAGTACAGAAGCCACTTTACACCATTGAGGTATGGAACTTTAACAAACTAAATTAATGCAATAATACTGTAGTGAGTTCAAGAAGTGAGTTGCCCAGAGTCGTTTTGAGTTGGATCAGCTATACAAATTGGAAAAAAAAATCAATCAGTCAATCAATGATCAATAGCCTCTAGTCTCCAGTCTGTAACTCAAACATTTTTGTTGATTTCACCTTCTAGGCCAGGAGTTCTCAACCTTTTTAAGATGGGGGCCAGGTCACACTCCCTCAGACAGCTTCAGGGGCCAGATGACCATTTTGCCCTTCCTCCACCACATAGCATTTCCTGGTCTGGAGGTGGTGTTGGTGGGCCACATGAAATGGGGCCTCATGCCACATCTGGCCCACAGGCCACAGGTTGAGAATCCCTGTTCTAGGCCTTAGACATAACATTTCTTCATCAGATTACATTTCTGTAGATATTATTAGTGATGCATTGAATCCAAACTAAGATTAGTTCTGTTTAATCCCCATTGAGATACATGGACTTTTATGTCTATTTCTCCCATTGATTAAAGGTCATATTTTCTTAAATGGATTGCAACAGCCATTTAGTATGATTCTGATTTTTTTTTTTTTAGTTATACCTCTCCAGCAAGCCTTATACATTGTTAATGCTCAAACAATAGTTTGATTAAAAATCCATGACTGTGACAATACATTTATTCTTAGTAGTCTCACATCTGTGGTCTTCTTTGGAGAGATTGACCACGATCTGTCAGAGATCCCATTCCAGTTTGTTTCCAAGTCTTGATTTGTGTTGAATAACAAAAGTAATGGGGGTTGGCAGAGAAACACTACTTCCCTTCAGCCATCTTTTTATGTTTTGCCACTGCCTTCGGTGTAGAAAGGTGCATCGTTGTCAGCAGGCCTTAACGTCCCTTTCTTCTGATGTCTCTAGAATTGTTGACTGCCAATATTGTTGAGCACACAGCTGACACACTCAAGTTACCTTGTCTGCTAAGCTGTCTCTTGAGATTCAGAAGATGTCATTCCTGTCTAAGTGGCGGAGTGATAATACATCTGTACTGTCGGCATATGACGTCTCCTTGTCATGTGGCTTTGTCAGTGGACAGCCATTCCTGTCATTTCGTTATGAGACCTAACATAAAGCATACATCTCCTTGACAGAGCATCAACAGCAGTGCTATTTTAAAAAAAAAGTTTGTCATCTGGCCCACAGAATTCAAGTGCTTTCATTTTGATCATCTGCTCAACTCACATATGTCTGTGAGTATGCTTCTCACCACTTATTCCTTCTCTTTTGAAGATACTGTCTATATATGTATGTATGGTGCCAAGTCTATGGTCATAAAATAAAGACTAAAAGTCTGAAGCTAGGATTGAGAAATGCTGTTACAAGAACAGTGTGGGAATGAGAATATTAAAAGGGGTAGGAGTGGATCACTAAAGCCAGTTCAGGCTGTCTCAGACTAAGAAGACACATCAGTGAGGAATTATTAAACCACACGAAATTCCTTGCATCTAGGTGAGAATAGAACAATAAATGTCCCTATTTAAACAGATAAAGGTCTCCCTTGCTCAAAAACCAATCCTGTCCAACTGGTACTCATCTCCATTTACTGCCAAACAGCCAGTCCTCTCTTACTCTGCAGACATTCTTGAGGTCATTTGTCAGACATGACTAGATGTGGAACACTGTTACCTTTCCTGCCACAGCAGTACGTATTTATCTACTTGCAATGCACAAAACTTTTTTCTCCTGTTGAGAACACTACAAATTATCTTGACCTCTACGCAGGCAAGGAGAATAATTGTAAAGTTCCTCTGTCAAATATGTAAGGACTTCCACTTTGCATAAGTGGGTGAAAATGTGATTGTTTCCCGTGTCATGGCTTTGCCTAATTAATGCCTATGGCACTATGTAAAGATCTCTAATTGGGGAGGTATAAGGATCAGTGTTAGAGATGACTTGTGTTAGAAATTATACAGATGGTGAAACAGTTGTTCTTCTGACATGATAATGTTTGTTAAAAGAAGTTATTGGAGTTCAATGAAAGCCTTTTCATTGAGGCAATGCCCTTTATAATAGTCTGGAGTCACCAGTGGCCTATGGTTCACACTTGGGTGAGACCTAATCTTTTGCTCACAGCACAGAATACCATTGCTTAGACTCTTGAAATTCTAGTGAAGTAAAGAGTGAAGATTATAGCCAGCTGTGATATTATTACTGCAGACAATCTCGAAGAGAATTCTTCTAATCACAGTTCAATGTCCCCTTTTTGTATTGGAGTTCATCAGTAACTTTTAGATTTGCCAGGTCTCAAGTCACTGGTTGAAGTCTCTGGGACTTGATGTGTTTATCTGCATCTCCAGATTAAGTTGACAGTTCTCATGATGGGAGGCACTGTTGGAGCAGAAAATTGTATTTTTCTCTCTATGTTGTGTTTCAAAGGGACTGCGGTGGCTCAAGAGGTTAAGACACTGAACTCACTGACTGGAAGGTCAGAGTTCGATTACCGAGTACTGCATTACAGAGTGAGCTCCCATCTCTGTCCCAGCTCCTGCCAACCTAGCAGTTTGAAAGCAATAAATTGCAAGTAGATAAACAGAGACCACTTTGGTGGGAAGGTAAACAGCATTTTGTGCTCTCTGTTGTCTAGGCATTCCTGCCACTTTTTTGATACAGGGCATCCTGAAAGTCACCTTACATAGGCAAAATTGCTTAGCAACAGATATCTTGGAACATGTTCACCATGAATGAATGAATGTGTGTGTGCGTGTGTGTGTCTGTCTGTCGAAAGAGATGGCCAACATATAGAGAATATTTTGTAAAAATTAGGGATGAATATTTTGTATACAAAGGTACATTTAACTACAATTTACCATTTTCCCTTTGGATAGTGACTGTAGATATAATTATAATGATATAATTATGATTTTTATGAGGTGGTCATACAGTCATAGGACACAACTGCCTACTGAAATAGGCATAGGTTTCTTGATGTGGAGTTTAAATCTGTCTATCGTCTTTTTCTCCTCCATGCTCTTCCTGCATGCCACAGAGTACACCTGATTTGTGATGATAACTCACTGCACTAATTTCTTAATGCTTAATTATAAAATGGCAATCACCAAAAAAGAAACATTTGATTGTTCAATGAAGATGCGAAAGTTTTATATTAATCATTATCAATCAAGGCATCTTGTAATCTGAAGCACCAATCAAAGAGGAGTTGAAACATTTCTTGCTATGCTAATTAAGGCTTGTCTTCTGTACCTTCATAGTGGAGAATGGCCCTGATGTTAGTTTGTATTTGGGATGCCTGAAGGGTCGGTAATAAAATTTAGCCTCTATTGTCATTGTCGCCACCCCCACCCCCCCAGTTATAAGCAACCATCTTGCTATAAATTAGAAGAACTTTGAAAGACTTCAGTTGAAGAGATAGAAGAAACTACAGATTTCACAGGCTAGATTGTGAAAAATGAACTACCATCTCTTCAAAGAGTGGGTACAAACTATTTGCAAGGAGACAGGAAAAACAGGAGGTGTTTTTTGTGGGACTTGGTGTTGCTTTGTGTCAGGTGGTATCTGTATAGTTAACTGTGGCAGGGAGTTCTGGTGTGAAACTTGAAGGCAGTGTTTCCCAATGTGGGGCCCAGGCCCCACAGGAGGACTTCAATTCCCAGAAGCCTACATCAGTACATTGGTCAATCAGTGCTTTGGGGAACTGAGTTAGGCTTCTGGTAATTGATATCAATATTGGCCACAAGCCACAAGGTGAGTTAGGCTCCAATCTTTATGTTTTTGTTCAACCATGAGTCAGATTGAGGAACCAATGTGCATCCCAGTACTACAGAGTACTGATAGATTAAATAGAATTTACATAATTCTCATTGCATTTCATTTTCCAAAGATAACTCAAGAAGACAGATTTTTAACATGCATTAATTTATTCATTCATTTGATTTCTCTTTCCTCTACCCAAGGTATCTACCCTTGTGAGGTGGCTATCACGAGGCACTTAATTATTCACTTAACAAATTTCTCATCAAATATTTATTTTATATGACTGTTCGACACTGGGAGGAATTCTAAAAGGTTTTATATCGATCAGGGGCTTTAAGCCTTATGTTTTATACTGGATTCAAATTTGTTGGGTATCTAAGATACACTTGAGTATTCAAGCATTTCAGGTGTGGTGAGTCTTAAGGTCATTATAGTTTTGTTTTATTGTTGTTATGCAGTTGTCTGTGTAGTCTCAGGAAGAATAAAAACAGTTGTTGTTGTTGTTGTTGTTGTTGTTGTTGTTGTTGTTGTTGTTGTTGTTGTTGTTAGTTCAAATTTATATTGCCACCCACTTGCCATGGCGACTCAGGGCGGCTAACAAACAATACATTACATTACATTACAATATGTTGGTATGGGCACAGGGGGAGGGGCGGCGAAGTCCTCAACCTGCCCTGAGGGAAAACTTCTCAGTATTACACAATAACGGCAGAAACCATGGGTCTGACCATGCCCCTGGACAGCTGAGTGGGCCAGATCACACACACACACACACGAACTGGAAGCAGGAGCATTTGCAGCTGTCATAAGTGCGCCCAAATCCATGTTTGTGACATCCATGGTCGTATTTGTTCATGCAAGGGTGCATTTTATGGCTTACATACACACACACACTTCCACTTCTGGGTGTGGCAGAGGTGGCGATGGGCCAGATAGATTGGTGTCATGTGCCAGATGGAATTGCATCATGGGTCAGATCCAGCTCATAGGCCATAGGTTGGAAACCCCTGCTGTAGAGGGTTAGGCATAGACACAGGTACACTCAGACATCTCAGATCTCTGCTACCAAAATAGTTAGCTGGCAGTGAGGCTCTGGTATTGTACTAGTGTAATTTCTGGATAAATACATTAATCAGAATCTAATTATTTCCCTGAGTCGCCATGGCAAGTGGGCAGTGATATAAATATAAATAAATAAATAAATCTTCACAGTGCACTGAATTTTGCAAAATACTTCTTAGTTTGACAATTATACTGCATGCTATAATGTTCGCTAAAACTTGAAATAACTTGATTTTAATGTGTTTTGTAAAAAAAAACTACAAAAAACCTGGAAAGGAAACAAATGTATAAATGGGTTCATATAATACTGACATAGTAGGTGACTGATTAATTTATCTTGAACTCACATCCATCCATTCTGACTCTTTGCTCAAGACACTGGCCTAGAAAAAGAGTATTGTACTTCAAGTTACTTAAAGAAGGGGGACCAGGCAAGCAAAAGCAAAGATAGAATTTTGGGTGAGCAGGAAAACATTTGGCAAGAAAACTGGTAGATGACAACAATGAATTATTGCAGGAGTTCTCAACCTTTTTAACCTGGGCCCCGGGTCATGCTCCCTCAGACAGCTTCGGGGGCCGGACGGCGATTTTGCTCTTCCTCCACCACATGGCACTTCCTGGTGTGGCAGATGCAGTGGGAAGCCACATGAAATGGCACCATGGGCCACAGGTTGAGAATCCCTGAATTATTGGGTGGGTGGGTTGTTATTTAAGACCCCCCCCCTCTAATCAGCACTAGATAGACCACATATAGAGTACTGTGCCCAATTCTGGGCACTGCACTCTAAGAAAGATGGAAACAAATTAGTGCAGGTACAGAGAAGGACAACAAAGATGATCAGAGGAATGAAAACCAAGCCCTATTAAGAAAGATTAAAGGAACAGGGCATGTTTAGCCTTGAAAAACCAATGGGGTGATAACACTCTTCGAATACCTGAAAAATAACCATAAAGAAAAAAAATCTGTTCTCCTTCGTCCCAGAGTGCAGGACATGTAATAACAGGCTGAAACTACAGGAAGCCAAATATAGTCTGAATCTCATAACAGTTAGAGCAGTATGACAGCGGAACCATCTGCCTCAGGAAGTGGTGAGCGCTCGAACACTGGAAGCATTCAAGAGAGAATTGGACAGCCATCGCTCATAACTGCTTTGATTTGGATTCCTGCATCAACCAAGGGGTTGGACACGATGACCCTTGCAACTCAGTTATTTTATGATTTTATAAATAAAACATCTGGGTTTTTCTTTAATTGCACTTTGAACTGACAAATTCAGATTTAAAGAAAGCTAATTTTGCTTAAACATTAGAAACACATTCCTCACAATAATAATAATACAACAAAACCCCGTTTCACAGAAAAAGTCCTTTCCGTAGCTTCTTTCTTAGCTTGATTTTTTTCTGTAAAATGAGGCATTCCCATAAGAACGCATTAAAGGGAGGGAACCCATTCCTGATCCCCCCCCCAAAGACTCTTAACTCCTCTCGAGGCCACTCTGCTGCTTAGGGGATGCCCAAATGAGGCTCCTTTTATGTCCCCAAGATCTTTTCCCACTGAACTGGTCTCTATTTATCTACTTGCAATTTCTTGCTTTCGAAAAGCGAGGTTGCCAGGAGCTGGGACAAAGATGGGTGCTCAAACTGTCATGCAGTACCCGGGTCTTGAACTGCCAACTTGCCGGCCTTCTAGCTAGCAAGGCAAGCTTTTTAACCACCAAGCCACTGCAGCCGCTGGTATTCTTCACAATAAGAGCTGTTTGAAGTGGGCTGGGCTGCCTTAGATAAAAGGTTTGGAGGCTTCACTTGTTTGTAACTTTCAAGTGATTGAATAGTAATGTTTCTCAACCTAGTCCGTCTTTGGACTGAGCTATGAAATTTCACCTATAGCTTAGAATTGTCAGGCAACATTAGCTAAACCACTCTTACACAATATGATCATAGAACTAATCTACCTTAAAGAGTTGTTGTTTGTAACAAAATAAATCCCGGAGACATGATTTGAACACTCAAAAGCACTTTCCGGATGCTAAGTCAGGACAGAGTGGACAGGCATAACTAAATGGAACTGATGTACATAACTTACCACTTCTGTAACAGCTAAATTAACAGTTTTTGGGCTCCAGCTTGGTCAAAAGAGAGAATATGTCAGGAGTTAGCATCCTTGAAGGCCGTTTAAATTCACTTGGTATGGGAGGGCACACACAGGAATATATACAGTACTGACAATTTATAGGACCACCTGTAAAATTTAGATTTCTTTATGTAATTTATATGTAACAGATTTAAAAGCAATCTGGGGCGGAAGTAGTCTTTAACTGTTGCCCTCTTTTTGAATAAGCAGCATTTTCTTTTGTCATAAAACCTTGACATTTCTCCCTCCCTCCCATCCTCTTTCTGAAAGCACAACTATAATCAAGATATTAACGAACGGGGTTTTTACAATCGTTGGGTGGGTGGGGGGCTTGGGAGGGCTGTGTGTCTTTTCTGCTCTTTAAGAACAGCAGAAAACAGGCCGACTTTGACCTTGTTAATGCGGAGGCCACTTCAATAATCTGGCATAATGATTTTTTTACATTAAGGCCCCAGCTTGCTTTGGAACCCTTGCATGTCACAGTAATATAAGAACAGTCATTTTGCACATTCCGATCCCATTACGGTACATTGTTACTGAATAAAGACTGGTATTATGTTGCTTCTATAAAGGGCAGAAGTGGCCGGAATTTTATCTGCTGAACGAATCAATCTGGATTATGTCAGTTGAAAAGAATTGTGGACTACAATCTCCAACAGATGGGGAGGGAAAGGGTCCCCCCTTTTTCAGAAAAAAATCTACTTGGTTTCTTTGACTGCGACAACTAATACCTTGTCGTAGTGATGGGGGTGAGGAGGGATGAGTTTCTTGCCCTCTCCTTTATACATTTTATTTTATTGTATTTCTCGGTCAATGAAGCCTCCGCCAATTATCATTTCAACATTTAGCAGGAGGAGATCAATTGGGGACTGGCTGCTATTTCCTAATGTTAATACAGTGTTTTCTTTAAGCCATCTTTGACGGGCCGTCCAGGCTGTGGGAAAAAGACTGTGCAAATAATGAGGGAAGGATTGAGAGGGGGGGAGACAGTAGGCAGAGCTTGGCAAAGGATGTGAGCTATTCATCAACAACTCAACAAGGATGATGGAAATAATAAGTACCCCTTAAAGAAAAGAGAGAGAGAGAGCTGAGATATTTTTTGTGACATAGACTTTTTTTAAAGAATCTTAAAATGTTTCACTCTAACCTTTGTGGGACTTTATGATTAGCTGATTTTAAACTTCCTGAAACAAGCAAAAATAAGCAAAATCTGTCCTTTGAAATGGATTGCTTGCCTTAAAAAGAGTGTGCATTCTTTTGCAATGGGGTGTGTGTGTCTCTAATTTCTTGCCGGTTCCTGAGTGTTTCTTATCATGTGACATTGTCATTTAATAGTTCAAGAACATTAATATTTCTTTTAACATGGAAAATAATACTCATAGAAATCCCCTGTGTGAAATAATTTATGTGAACTTTGAACTGACCAAAAATGAAATCTAGCCTTTGTTATATCCTTTATTTATACAGTACAGAAACTGTTTGAAACACAATCCTGGTATGGATACAGCCTTCATTCAGTGCAATGCATTAAAGAAAATAAGTTTTTTACTTAGAGACTGGTATGTGTTTCCAAGGAGCAATATGCTATTGTGGCAGAAATGTTTACCTTCCAAATGAATACCCTTTTAAAAATATTATTGTGCTCAGAGTTGCTGATTTCTACTGTGCAGATCTAATTCCACCATCTGCAAAGTTCCTGATTTTATAATACTTATAAGCTGTTTTTAATCTATTTTTACTGCCATGTTCTGTCCTGAAATGTCAAAGAGTGCAGAATAGGTCTTGGAATTAACATGACAGTTAAGAAACTTGGCAAGGTTTTACAGCAGATTGTGACATTAACAAAATACAAAGGAGAATTGTGAAATTAACATTAATGCATGCTTGCAGACACTATAAAAATCTATATGTCCATGACCAGGGAGCTAAAAATAGGGATTTAATTTTTTTCCCCTGTTGATGCCATTAAATACAGATCTCTGCTGTGAAAAGAAATTTCCATATGAAAAGCAACTTAGTAGAAAAGTAACGCTGTAATCCCTCTCTCCCGGTCGAACAACAGGTTTATGTATCCCAGGTCAAGTAGGCATATGGTACTTTTTGTTTGCCAATTTTTGTGTGTGTTCGGCTTTTTGAATCTATGATGAGGCTGCTTTAAAAGCACCAACATTGTCTTTCAACAGCTGCAAAAGATATAAGATGATAGATGGGCTGATAAGTGGTGGTGGTAGTGATTAAAATTCACAGATTGAGTATTAAATCGAGGGGAGGGGGTGAGCCCTTTTTAGAAGTGAAGAGCTTAAAAGCAATGCTATTCACAGGAACTCCCAAGAGGTTCCACTCCAAGCTCAGCAGATTCTGGAGCTGAACAGTTTGGTCCTGCCAGGTCTGTGTTGGAAACATTTGGCTGGTTGGCATGGGACTTTTTCTTTTTAGCAATACAAGTAAAATGTTTACAATTTAGCATCCACCTCCGCCCTCCAGTCTAAATCAAATCAAAATAAATTAGACATATAACCAAGTGCTGAAGTGAAAAGGAAATTCGTAGGAAAAGAGGGTGAACACCAAACAATAGACTCAGATTATATGTAACACTTTATGATTTAAAGGATCTAGTAAGAAGGTATAAGGGACACTGGCGGCTCAAGTGGTTAGACACTGAACTCAACGACTGGAAGGTCAGAGTTCGATTCCCGAGTATTGCATGATTGAGTGAACTCCCTTCTCTATCCCAGCCCCTGCCAACCTAGCAATTCGAAAGCAAGAAATTGGAAGTAGACAAAGAGGTACCACTTCAGTGGGAAGGTAAACAGCATTCCATGCACTCAGGTGTTGAGGCATGCCTTCCATGTGTCCATGGAAACATCTGGAGGCACAGACAGCACTGGCTCTTTGGTTATAAATAGAGATGAGCACTGAACCCTAGAGTCAGATACAACTGGCTTTCGAGCAAGGACAACCTTTAACTAACAAGGTATAACGGCAATTGGAAGTAAACAGCATACTTTAAATAGAGGGAACAGGTATAAAACAAGTGGCAGAGTTCAAATACCTAGGAACAAAATTTACTGAAAATGGCAAAATGGACAAACAGATTAACATATGATGTCGTTACTAAATTTTGGGACAGTTAATTCCACTCTTACAACATAAGGCAATACCAACCAACACAAAGAAACACGTCATACAAAGCATATTCATTCCCATCTTATGTTACCAGTGGCAAACATGGACACTTAACATAAATGAAAGTTGATCACCATGTAAATGAGAGGGAGTCTATCCAAGGGAGTTTGAAGATTGTTGTGATATCTCCCTTTCTACATTCACATTTGCCCCATAACCAGAATTATGTCATTATGAGTAGTGACGTGCCATTCCGATTCTTCTTCATTCATGTCCAGAACAAACTTTAAACTACCAGAATGAGGCCACCTTCTTGGCTTTGTTGTTGGCCCAGGGTATAAAGCACTCAGAAATTGTTTACCCTTCCTTGCTTCTAGGGGCACCCTCAGCCTGCACAACTTGCCCAACCACTGCAGAGAACAGCTTCCCACCATCTGTTTGTAGCTTATGTGGGGGGAAAGTGAGTAGGAGTTGGACCAGGGTTGGACTGGAACATGGTTCCCCATGACAAATGTAGATTGCTGAGTAATGTGCCATTTGCAATCTCATGATGATCATTGGGTTCTAGTCATGGCCATAACCAGATGGGGCTGGGGGAGGGGACCCTCCTGAGCCAACAGTGCACCCCACCCTGTGGTGCCAATGTTATATATGTGAGTGTGACATTGTTGCCCCTCCTGAATTTTTTTTGCCCCTCCTGAACCCCCCCTCTAGAATCCTAGCTATGGCCCTGGTTCTAGTGATGATAAAATACAGACCTACCTATACTACCTAGGACTCATTTGAGGAAAGAAGGTATAAAAACATGGCTGGCGGGACAGGTATGGGGTCCTGGCAGTACCATGACCCCAGCTCGCTGCTTTGTTTGAGCTCCCTCTCCCCCCTGGTCCTTTAATCTTTTTAATCTTGTGTTTTTGAGTTTTTAACTTTTAAATGATTATTGGGACCTGTGGATGTTTATAAATTTTAAAAACTTTTTAAATTTTATAATTGTAATTTTGAAGTTTTTTAACAATGGGTTTGGGTTGGGTTTTATTATGCTTTTATGATGTTGTACACCACCCTGGGTTGCCCCGGCGAGAAGCGCGGTATAGAAATGTAAATAAATAAATAAATAAATAAATAGGGGCTGGGTCACGCTCTCTCAGTCTGCTTCGAGGGCTGGACGGCCATTTTGCCCTGCCTGTATGATGGGGGTAGCCATTTTGTCACAACAGCTTCAAAGGGAATAGTCATTTTGTTTCTTAAATGCTCTTGGAGGTGTGGGGGGCACATGAAAAAGTGCAATGGGCTGGATGCAGCTTGCTGGCTTTAGGTTAAGAACCACTGGCATATAATATACCTAACAGAACAGACAAAGAAACAGGTTTAGGAAGGGAGTAGACTTTTATCACTGAAGCATGCAGTATCTCCCTTGTTTTTCTAAGAGCCATGACTCATTGATGTCACGAAACCTGATGGGGCGATACAGAATTTCCTGAATAAAAATAAATTGGAGGGGGAGGACCAGAAGTTGATGTCAAACAGAACATATGCACTTCTTACGGATAGAGAGCAAATAACCATTCAGCTACCTCTCCCTTAGCTTGGTGTCTAGTTTTTAAGGTACAGTTTATATTAGGGAAATAGATCCCAAACATAGTTCTTTTAATTTAATTTAATTTTTAGACTTGTATGCCGCCATTCTCGCAGAGCGACTCTGGGCAGCTAACCGAGATACAAAGTATACAGTTACAGGTTACACACAGTCACAATAAACATATCATACTACAGGTTCCACAGTCATAATAAACATATCATTATGGTAAATCATCACAATTTCAAAGGTTTCAATCAAAAAGCATCAATATCACATTACAAAAAAAAAAAGCAAAAATAAAGACCACATTTGCTAAATCTCATATGAGTAGTCCCAAAGAAAAATGGAAACAAGAACGGAAAATGGCAAAGTCCCCCCCCCCCCCGCTGGAGTGAGATTACATACATTTTCATGCTTTTTTTGTGGTTACAATTTTTGCATTTTGGCACTTTCCAAAATATATTTATATATTTAAAAACCCCATGGATTTTGTGTAGAAAACCTTGGATGGTATATAAGACTAACTGCTATTGCAGCTGTCCCCAACCTTTTCAAGCCAGGGGCTCTCTCAGTCAGCTTCAAGGGCCAGATGGCCATTTTGCCCTGCCTGCATGATGGGGGTGGTCGTTTTGTCCCAAGAGCTTCAAAGGGATAGCTATTTTGTTTCTTGAATCCCCATGGAGGGATGGGACCCACATGAAATAGCACTGCAGGCCGGATCCAGCCCATGGGCCTTAGGTTGGGAACCCCTGCGCTATTGTAATTGCTGTCTTCAGCGGCAGTCAACATATGTGATGGGGTTACCACATAGTTTTGTTGCCTATATTCTGTACTGAAACATAGAAAGACTGAGTTAGAAGAAGCCAAAGAGGCCAATCAAGTCTGACTCCACTCAATGCTGGATTCCAAGTCGAAGCATATCTGATAGTTGTCCAGTTTTCTCTTGAATGCCTCCAGCATTGGCAATCGCTAGTGATAGTGGAGAAATGTAGCACAATAGGTCCTTGTGTGTGCTACTGAATATTATAACTGGATCAGAGATTAGTCATCCTAATGTGAAAGCACAAGAAAGGATAATTATTCTCCTCACCTATCAGAGGGCAAGATATTTTCTACTTTTGACGGAACTTTTTGATTGATGAGAGCAATTTTTTTTACACAATGTACAACTGTATAATTGTAAAAATAACCTGCAGTGGTTTCTGTCTTGTTATATGGAAGTGGTGGATGGGTTATTTACATCTGTGCCTGCATGTTTTCGTTCTCAAATGGAAAGGGCACAAGTTTTAGCTAAGGACAGTTTACACATATCTCAGAGATCTTGACACTCAAACCCCTTAGTGTCCCCTTGTACAGTCAAATCTCACATAAAGAGCGCCTCGCTTAAAGAGTAATTCGCATAAAGAGCAGAATTTTCTCTGAATGTTTGCTTTGCTTAACAAATAAAACCAACCAAAAACTCACTTAACAAATAAAGCGGGGTTCGCACCCCCCCATTGGTCACTTACAATGGTGTTTCGCTTAAAGAGCAAACTCGCTTAAAGAGCAATCCTGTGGAACACATTATGCTCTTTAAGCGAGGTATAACTGTATATTGTAATGCTTCAAAAGGGAAATATTGCAGAAGTTGAAAATTCCTCATCAAGATGTCTCAGCATCTCCAGAGAACCTGAATAGATAAAAATGAGAAATTTAGCAAGTATCCCTATGTATCTACATCCTGGCAGGAGTTGAAAAATTTGACACACTGTTCAGTACCAAATGTGTGAAAAATAATATCTGACCTAGAATGGTCTTAAAAATCTAGAATATGAAATACTCATACCCTTTTCTGGACATATACAGTTAGCTAGCATCCCCCCTCCTTAACTGGTAAAGTTTAGGTTGACAGATTAAATATATTGCCAAACTAGTTTGCAATCTTCCTCTGATTTATATCTTGATTTTTTTTCCACCAGTCTTGTTCCCAATCAAGGAAAGATTTAATTTTATTTTTAATTTTATTTTCTTCAGTTTGATTTGGCTACAACATGATAGTGTTGGGTTATTATTCTATTAAAAGATCAAGTCCAGGGAAGCGACAGCATTGCTGAGATGAAAGGATTTATCAAAGTTGTGGCTTGTTGAATTGTTTCACATCTTTAAGTTCTCTTCACTGAATATATTGAAACAAGTCATCTATTACAATCAGTGAAGGGCATTGTCAGAAAAGTTTCCTGGCCTGATTCTAATGAACTGAAAATCAGGTGTGATAGACTGGGAAGATTTGCATTCATAATTTTTGAGAGAACTTGGAAAGTTGAAGCGAAGTGATTTGACTCTTTGCTCAAGAGCATGAATGATTTCTCACTAGGATATCTAAAAAGGAGACATTGTACATCTGCTGTGTGGGACTAGTTTTAGACATATTAATAGACCTACATGTAGGGTTTCAAATATTTCATTTTACGTTTTGGAGCAAATTGGCCCCAGAGCTCGGAAAAGTCAATATTTTACATGTACAGACTTCTACAAGATAGCTTTCCAGTTCTGACAACCATAGTGAAAAGTTCAGGTTCCCCGAACTCTAGGATCAGTTGACTTTGCTTTCTTGTCTGTCCTCCTTGATGACTGAGCAAATCAGAACAATGCTATACTTTGTGCATCATATTTCTCAAAATGAGAGATACAAATTCTTGCTCGTCTCATTCTTAAGAGTGAGAACAAGAAATAGGGATACAGTAGAACCCCGCATAACGGAAAAACTCAGTTCCATGGAGCAGCCACCACCACCGGACTCCTCCTTTGGACTTTTCTCTTGGCCACTTCTGTGGGACTTCTCATATTAGTACTGGGGATTTAGTAAATGAGTTTTTTATTGTAATACTTTGTTACTGTGATTTTTATATTTTTTTTGATACTGTAATTTGTGATGATGTTGTATTATGATAATGTGGAACCTTTTTGAAACTGTGATTTGTGATGATGATATCTTGTACTGAACTTTGTAATTGTAACTATATTTTTTGTAACTTTATTAGCTGCCCAGAGTTGCTCTGCAAGTGGGGCGGCATGCAAGTATAATAATAATAATAATAATAATAATAATAATAATAATAATAATAATAATAATAATAATAATAATAATAATAATAATAATAATAATAATAATAATAATAATATAGTGCTCTTGAAATATTATTATTATTTATTTGATTTGTATGGCGCCCTACTCAGTAAAAACCGACTCAGGGCGGCTCACAGAAAACACACAAATATAACATTCTGTGAAACAACAATATTACAGTATGAAACATAAATATAAATATATCATCATAACACAATACAGTTAATACCATCAATATATCTAAACATAAGGGGAAAAGAAAAAAGAAAAAATGCAATGCAATACAATATTACAATCTAAAACATAAATATAACATCATAACAATACAGTTAATACAAACAAAATCTAAACATAAGGAGTGGGGACGATAACAATGGTCCTTGGCTCACCACACAGCCCAAGAGTTCATTTCCCCCCATCCTGGTCAGGAAAGGGGACACAAGAAGTAAGAGCACCCCAATACCCCAATGTTCCCTCAATCATCTAGCCAGAAAAGGCAGGGGGGCAGTGATGGGGTCCACACCTGCCTCCCATCCCTGGCCGATGGAATGAGCAGTGGGGAGAGGCATCGGAGTCCTTAGCTGGCAAAATATGCACCACTTCTATACATGATAGTAGTTCCCTTGTAGAATTTGATGACTCCATTCAAACTCTGCTTGTAGTTGTCGAACTTCTACAGGCAACAACTGCATGGAGCATGCCCAGCCTAGGAACTGCATGTTTCAGCACCTTTTAAGGAAATAGAAAGAAATGAAGACTTGCCATATCAATTTCTTCTTTGAAATCAAAACTCCACTGAAGAATCTTTGAATGTTATGCACCTATTCAAAGCCCAAAGCAAGGTACAGTACTAGTCTACCTCTAATCAGCACTAGTTATATCACATTTAGAGTACTGTGTCCAATTCTGGGCAAAGAATTATATACATATGTGTTCTTGTAAAAGAATGCATGTGTAATTTACCAAACTGACCAAAAAAAATTCTTGCTCTCACTAACCTGGCTGGCCTGGTGAGATACCAGGACGTGTCGCTTATAACTAGTAACTTTTCATGCTTTTCATCAGTATCTCACACACTCACTGTTTGTGTAAATTAGGCTGTGTTTTAAGATTTGTGGAGGAAGAATTATACTGTATCATCTTAGTGAATCTTAGCAAAGTACTTCATTATATTCACTGCCTAAATATGATCCCACACACACATCCTCCTTTCCATTTGGGTGAAAATATCCTTAGCCACTTGTCTGAGCTGAAGTCATGCCAAATTATTACTTTTCTCTTTTACGTCTTTCTGTACCTGGGAATTAACATATGGTATTTGCCTTTTTGTTGGAAAATCACTAGAAATTAGTCGAGTTAAACAAAGAGCAAGACAAAAGACATCATTGTAGGAGGCTCATGCATTTTCCGCATTTTCCCCAGCATGAGATTGTATTGTGGGTGTTCCTTTGAAATCAGTGCCTTGGGAAAAAACTTAAATAATTTTCTTCAGCAGCTGGGAATCTCTAAATAACCACACGAGGGAGCTCAAAACCCAAAAACCAACCAGAAAACACAGGCTGTTGTTGAAAAAAAAGAAGACATTTTGAAACTTGTGTAAGATCTGAGAGCACTCACTTTTTTGCTCTGAGGTATATAGATAGAAATATAGATATAAATGAAGTAACCCACAACCCCTCAGAAGATGTATAAAAGATAAAATGAAATTTATTTTTTATTTTGGAAAACATGTTTCTTTATCGCAATGTCTGCAATACTTTAACAAGGGTGAATGTTTTATGTGTGTAACTGTAAGACTAGAATCTCCAGCAACCTAAGAAAATATTTTTCTCTCTCTAGAGTAATCATGCCTAGATTTGGGTTGTCCATTTACTTAATTTTCAGAAGGTCTGTGGTACCAGAATGTGGTGCAGTTGTTGTTTACTTGAGTTGTATATTTATATTGTTTACAAGGGATGGTAGAAATAGTGATCCCATCAAAGGGAGTACAAATAGCAAGAAGATCTTTGTTTCAGGGATTGATGGCATGGCAACAAATGTTATGATTGAGCAACAATTGATCCTGTATTGTATGTTAATATAAGCCCTGTTCAGGCATTAAGCAGAATGTGCAAACACTCGCTCCTCCAAAACATACTTACATACCTGGCAGTGGGGTGGGAAGGGGGCAGATGAAATGGAGGACAGTTCTTCTGTACATTTAATATTTAATAGTGTTATGAAGAACATTTCAGCAGGTGTTGCATGCATTAGGCCACGCTGGTTTGGTAGTTAAGATGCTCAACTTGACAACCAGAAGGTCAGCAGATAAGCAGTTCAAACTGCACAACGTAGTGTATCCCCATCATCTGTTCCAGCTCTTGCCAACCTAGCAGTTTGAAATCAAGAAATTGCAAGGAGATAGGCACCTCTTTGGTGGGGAAGGTAACAGCATTCATTGTGCTCCAGTAAATATACCCGCTTATCTATACCAGCAGATGTCACAACCACCCAGGGATTCATCCCTATTGATCCATGGTGACTGCACAAACATAACATGTGTTCAGGGGGGTTCCTCAGGGGTCTTTGCCTGCACATGCCTACCAGGGTCTTTGCCTGGACATGCCTGCAGGGGGTCTGCCCAGACATGCCTGCCAGGGGAGTGGGGTGGGCAGCAGGTGGGCTGCTGGACAGATGTAAGCGCTAGCACTAGATCAAGGGTTAGGGGTCAGGGGAGGGCTAGAGGTCACAAATCATGGGGATGGGACTAGGGGTTAGGGTTCAGTGGTCAAGGATTAGGGGGTCACTAGGGTCATAAATCATGGGGACAGGACTAGTATCACCTGGGATCATAAATCATGGGGGTGGGACCTTTGTGTTCATCGATGGGTGAATACAACTGTTGTGACTTGCTCTCCTCTGAATGGGCTGTTTTGTAGTGAAAGACCAGCACTGACACTTTTCTATTACCCAATGTGATCACAGTAATTTCCATTGAAATTTGTGTATTTGCACTTCGAGCCAAAAAGCAAATAAATGTAAATTCAGTGGTGTGTGCTGATATGCGCACTAGTTTTATGAGGCAGTAATTTAAGGAGCAGTTTTCTGTATTAATGAAATCAATGGCCTAAATCCATTTTCTACTCTCTGCTGGAGTAGACCAATGGCATGGTTGGGACCTAAGTCAACATTTACACATTTTACATTGATTCTGGAGCTGATATCCAATTGCTTAGTGTAGTAAATCATAGCTGGAGAAGGTGCATTGAATCAGCTGGGATCTAATATGTCAACTTCTGTGTAAATTCAATTAATCCAATAGGCCTATTATAGTTGCAAATTACAGTAATACCTCGATAACGTTTACCTCGGATAACGCTAAAATCGCATAACGTTAAGTAATCTGGGGTGGAGAATTGGATCGAATAATGTTAAGGTCCTATCGGATGGATCGGATAACAACCGCTAAAGCCTGTGCGGTTACAGTGTATCTCTATAGAGCTTTAACGTTATCCGATCCATCCCATAGGATTTTAACATGCATCGGATAACACTAAAAATCAGATAACACCAAGACTTGTGGAACCAAGTCTTAGCGTTATCCGAGGTATTACTGTACTATATTTAAGCAACAGGATTTCAGCCTGTGCATCTAATCTATTTGGGACTAACAATTGGACTTTGCCCTATGATCTCATATCTGTGTCAGATTTGTAAAAGTACAGTATAGCAACTCATAATTAATGACTTCATGACATAATCATGAAGCAGGATCACAGACAAGTGTTTGATGAGTAGAATTCATGGTTTTAATTAACAAGACAACCAAGTTCTCAGAGAGGTCCAGTTCTATTGCTAAGATTTTCCCTGCCAAGATCTATGGTCATATCATATCCTTTGATGGAAAGCCTCTCAAAATTGCTCTATTCATTCATCTCCATTTGGTATTGTTTTAATCCTTTACAGCAGAGTTCTTAACCTTTTAAATCCAGGGGCCGGGTCATGCACCCTCAGACAGCTTCGGGAGCCGGATGGCCATTTTGCTCTTCCTCCACCACATAGCACTTCCTGGTGTGGTGGAGGCGGTGGGGGGGCCACATGAAATGGTGCCATGGGCTGCATCCAACCCATGGGCCATGGATTGAGAATCCCTGCTTTACAGCCTTCTCTGCAATCCACTTCCAGATTTGGTGCTCTCTGCTGACATGTAAATAATTTCTAAAAAGTGGCAGTGTTTGCTTGTTATAATAAAAGAGCAAAGAGTTTTTTTGGCACCTTTAGGAGTTCCAGATTTATTTTACTGTGAGCTGTCATGACATGGTTTGGAATCCATAAAAGCTCCTATTAAAACTGCCACAAAACATCTTATTGTATTCTTAGTATGAGAAAGTACAAATCAAAACCGGAAAGTGATCTGCTGGCTTTCTTTTTTATCAATCCTTTTTCTGTCTATGATTTCAGGAACACACCACCCTTTTTCTGCATTAATATGAGTCAATCCCTCTTGATAATTAGATAGCTTGCTGCTCTTGATGTTACATAGCAGTTGAATTGTTTCAACATCTACCTGGTTCTGTGGGACCTATTTTAAAAGTATTGCAGAAATAAGTCAATGATATGATTGTAGCATTGACAAATTGAGCTTTACCTGTTGCATGTCAAAAAACATTAGTGGGGCATTTGATTGCTACCTAATGATATTGAAATTATATATAAGACAATACAGTAAAACCCCTACTTACGTAAAAAGTCTGTTCCATAGGCTTTTATGTAAATTGGTTTTTTACTTAACGAAGTAAACTGATAGGAAAAATTAATTTTTACATAACTCAAACCAACCCCATAAGAAAAATGAATTTTTATGTAACTCGAAGCAAACCCATAGGGAAACGGTTTTTACGTAAATCAAAGCAAAACCGTAAGAAAAAGGTTTTTTAAATGTAACTCAAAGCAAACCCATAGGAAATTGCATTATGTAAATTGGGACATTTATGTAAATCGGGACATGGTTTTAGTGCAAACATCATTATGTAAGTTGAATTTCACGTAACTCCAGGCAAATGTAAGTCAGGGTTTTACTGTATAATTCAGTAACTAGAATATACTGCACTATATGCCTTTGTACATCTTTTATCCTTATAAGTCTTTCTGTTTTGCTTTTATTTCTTTATCATATCTCATCTCACTATTTTTGAATGAAATTGAGCTTTAGTTTGGAAGGAGTTTGTTTCATGTAGTGAAGTTGTTGTCCAACATCACCCTTAGTGCTTCATTCCCATGATGGAATGAGAGACCGTCATCTATCCCAGCTCCTGCCAACCTAGCAGCTTGAAAGGAGGAAATTGCAAGTAGATAAATAGGGACCACTTCACTGGGAAAAGATCTTGGGGATATGAAAGGAGCCTCATTCAGGCATCCCCTGAGCAGAGCTCTTCCAGCAAAAATCCTTTCAACCAGGAGGAATTTCTGATGCAACATTATTATTATTCCCATGAGATGTGCCAGCCCTCTGAAGAGGCTTGCAGGGTATCTTCATTTATGAAGAATTTTTCCTTCCACTTATTAATATTATGAACACGAGCTGGTGGGAGATTTCCAGTTCCTTTTATTTCTTTATTGGCGATGCTACATATTTCTACCTAATTTGCATTGCTATTTCCTACCTGATCTGGCTGGTCTGTAAGCATAAACCAGGAGTTCTCAACTTTTTAAAGCCGGGGGCCAGGTCACACTCCCTCAGACATCTTCGGGGGCCAGATGGCCATTTTGCCCTTCCTCCACCAGATGGCACTTCCTGGTGTGGTGCAGGCGGTGGGGGCAGTGGTGGGATGTCAAAAATTTTACTACCCCACCGTGATGTCATCACTGTGTGGGCGGAGCTAACATCATGATGTCATGGGTGGGGCCAAAGGAAAAAAAATTAAAAATACAAAATAATAAAAAAAATTAAGCACACACGCACACACCCACATACCCCTCAACCCACCCACCCACAACACAAACCTGTAAATTCAATAAATAAATAAATAAAATAAAAAATACATTAAAATACAGCCAGCCACCCAAACACCCACCCCAAACACAAATCAACCAGAGTTTTTAAACCAGAGCTTAAAGCTTATTCTGGCTAATCTTTCTCACACTAGGTCAGATGGAAGGAACTACAGAATGAACTCACCACAAGATGGCTTCATTTTGGCACTTTTCAACTTTTCAACAGTTAAAGAAGTTAGGTACTAAGTCTTTGCCTAACCAGTTGTCTAGGATAATATGCCTTAATGTAAAACAGCTGTACCTCCTTAAGGGTTCTCCAATTGTAACAGCACGTGGAACAGCACAGGTGTAGCTTAATGATGAGGTAACTCCAAGACTTTGCTTAAAAACCCTAAGCCAGGCCACCAGGCCTTTTTAGGAACTGTGGTAGTACGTCAATATAGGTAAAGGTATTAAATACAGATTAAAATACACAGAGACACACCACATCCAAAGGTGAGTCACTTACCCTGAGGAGCAGGCTATAGGGAGCTTCAGGCTAGCAGCTTCTCTTCCTCCTCCCCGCTTGGGAGGAGAGCAAGGAGGCCGTGCATACACACCAAGCACTGTAGGCATGCCTGCGCAGTGGGGGAACCAGTGAAAAGGTAAGCCCTGAAGGTGGTTTCCCCCCAAAAGCTGCTACCAGTTCTCCGGGACACTGGGAAAAGTTACTACAGGTTCTGGCAAACTGGTGAGAACCTGTTACATCCCATCACTGGGTGGGGGCACATGAACTGGTGCCATGGGTCACATCTGGCCCACAGGCCACAAGTTGAGCATCCCTGGCACAAACAGTCAGTGAGTGAAACTTATCATAGATTTCTCTAGCCTGGAGCAGAACCACATGTATTCTGAAGCAGAAAAAGGTTTTGTGCTGGCTTCCTGAAAGAGTGCAGATCTCTGTCAGGTGAAACGAGTCCTGTGGTAGTGGGATAATGGGCTTTGTTATCCTTACAGGGACATGGATGGAAATAAGTATCATGACTGAGAAGGTAATAGTCTTGAGTTAATTTCTGAATGGTGGTATGCTTGGAGCAGAAGGGGAGAAGATTCCTATAAGCTAAGGGCCTTCGAACACTCAGCTCCACAAATTAATCCCTGGCCTAATTTCCTTCTGCTTCCGTTTCTTTCTGCTTCCAGTCATCTGTTCTTCATTTCTCACTTTTGACCAGATGGTGCTCATTTACTTTGCCATTATGCCAAAATAACTTCAATACAGTCAGTGTCGTATTTTCTTCAAGGATCTCTTTTCCTCCTTCCCGGCTGCTCTTCTTTCCTTACTTCCTATTTGATTCCCTGGAGCCATCTTTTCCATTTGTAGGTTTCTTTATATGAGACTAATCTGCACCTGTTACCTAACAGAAGCGTGTTGCATCTGCAGAAGGTGCTTCCTCCACCAGTGGTCTGGGAATGTAGCGATTTAAGCCTTTCTTTTGGTCCAGAGTTTCATCACTAGTTTTAAAGTTTGCAGTTGACTGTCCTTTTTCTGCATTTACCGAATGTATCTTGGATTGGATGTTGTTAGTTTCCTGAGTTTGGAGAGGGAGCTGTGAGGGAACAACTATTTTACGCATAAAGAATTCCATACTCAATCTGTAGCATATTGATCTTCCGTTCCTTGGTTCTTTTCATGCCTAGACCGCACAGAATCAGGGAAATGTTGAAACAATGTAACTTTGCTATAATAATAATAAATAATAATTTCATGTCAGAAATTACTCTGGGTTGAAAGGATTTTTTCTGGAGAATCTCTGCTCAGGGGACGCCTGAATGAGGTTCCTTTCATGGCCCAAGTACAGCTCTTGGGTATTGAAACCTGATCTTCCAGTCTCCAGCTAAGCATCTTAACCACCAAGCCACGGGAGGAGCTGCTATGTCACATCAAGAGTTAGCTAAGATTGGAAAAGATCTCGTCCAGAAATACCAACAAGTTGTTGTAAGTACACGTCTAGATGGAATGGTGACCACTGGTTTGGGCCCTAATGAAAACAAGATTCTTCTATTTTCTATATGACAGCATTTCAGAAAACCAAAGATGGCCATGGTCTCACCTCTCAGTCTTATCTTTTCAAGCTGAGACATACACAAGTTCCTTAAACTCTTCCACAAAAAGCTTGACAGACCACACACAGAGATGGACAATTATCAGAGTGTTGAGGGAATTTTCATACTATCCAGTCACAATTCATCACAAAAATAGAGCAGACCGCTTAACATGCTCACAGTGCACAAGTAGCGAGATGGACTTATTTTGGTTTACCATTTCCTAATATCTTAGGGCCATGATGGATTAGCGGTTAAGATGCTGTGTGTGATGATGAGAAAGTTGGCAGATCAGCAGCTTGAGACCTGAATGCTACACAACGGAGTGAGCACCTGTTGTCTGTCCCAGCTCCTGCCAACCTAGCGGTTTGAAAGCAAGAAATTTCAAGTAGATAAATAGGTACCACTTTGACAGGAAAGGTAACAGCATTCCCTGTGCTCCGGCATCTAGTCATGTCTGCTACATGAGAAAAGAAATGTCTGCAGAGTCTGACAGTGCTCGCTCTTTGGCTGTAAGAATATGTAAGTGTGAGAGAGAACAGTGACATTTTTTTCCTGCCCCTATAATACTTTTGTTCTCCTACTAGTCCAGTGCTATTCTCATGACAATGGCCAGGGTAGTCGTACCTGAAAAATATTTTCTCCCAGCTCTACAAAGTGTTTCAGTCCCCCCAAATCTTGTCATATTTTTATACTACATAAAATAATAGTGATGATAATAATATAGACACCATGTTTATAAACAATAACTTTGAATTCATAGTTTAATGCAAATGAAATCTTATATTCTTGCAGTACTTTCATTGTATAGCAATTATTACAATATTTTTGTTGTTGTTCAGTCGCACAGTCGATTCCGACCCTTTGGACCACTGTCCACCTGGTACCTCTGTCCTCCACCCTCCTCCACAACTCACTCAGTTCTGTACCCATTGTCTCTACAATACCATCTAGCCATCTCATCTTGGGCCATCCCCTTCTTCTTTTGCCCTCAACCCTTCCAAGCATCAAGGCTTTCTCAAGTGAATCCTCTCTTCTCATTTGATGTCCAAAGTACTTTAGCTTCATCTTTATTATTTGACCTTCTAAGGAGCAGTCAGGATTGATTTCTTCTAAGATTGACCTATTTGTTCTCCTCGCTGTCCAGGGGTCTCTTAAAACTCTCCTCCAACACCACATCTCAAAGGCATCTATTCTTCTGCGCTCAGCTTTCCTAATGGTCCAGCTCTCACAACCATACATTGCCACAGGGAATACCATTGCTTTGACTATGCGAATTTTTGTTTTCAATGTGATGTCTCTACTTTTCACTATGCTCCCCAGGTTTCTCATCGCTTGCCTCCCAAGAATCAGTCACTTTTTTATTTCATGGCTGCAATCACCATCTGCAGTGAGCTTTGATCCTAGGAAAGTAAAATCTGTCACTGCTTCTACTTCTTCCCCATCTATTTTCCAGGGACTGATAGGGCCTGTTGCTATTATCTATACCATTCATATATTTTTAAAATACTATTTTTAAAAAATTAGGAAGCATTTAAAATTATTTTCAGTCATGATGTACTCTGCAGCAACAAGATGGAGCAGAAAGGGCTTCCAACAAACCTTTGTGTGTTTCAATAATGATGTTGAATAAGGCACTATTTGCAATGTGACGACAATATATTACTTCTTTTGTAAGCCGCCCTGAGTCCTTGGATGAGGGCAGGATATAAGTGTGATAAATAAATAAATAAATAAATAAATAAAATGGAGATGAGCACCCTCTCTAGAGTTGAACACAACTGGCTATTGAGCAAGGGGTCCTTTACCTTTTCCTAGTATCTCATCTCACATCCACCAACTAGAGTGGGCTTGCCTGTTTACATAAACTGCATTTAATAAGACAAACAATTGAAATTTTATCTGAAACGAGTCCTATGCTATGGAAATTTTTATTATTATTATTAATGACATTTTGAGATTGTTAACTGGAATATGGATCACTACTTTAGATTTCCTTGTGTGAGCTCAGTTTTTGTAGCCTGTATGTTTATCTACCTACATACTTAAATCCACTTTGTTTCTAGTGTGGGGAGGAATTGTTTCATATTGTCCTTTCAAAACTTTGACGCATCAGTGTAGTACATTTGAAATCCACCACAATGCACTCATATTTCTTTTGTTAAATCAGCCATTAAAGTAGCTCTACTGATGATGTGCAGTGACCTTCGAAACTAGATTTTCCCACTTTAAGACTCGGAAATTGATTTTTATTAATCTTTGCTTATGGAGATCCAATGTTTCTCTCACCTATCATCTAACAGGGTGAAGTGGGACTCTATTTGAGACAGAAGTTGCAAACATTAGTGCTATTATTAAAAAAAACCTTCATTGCCCTTTTGCTTTGAACTTTTCTGCTCCTAATTAAGGTACCTAGTGTCAGGTTTCCTCTAGGTGTATAATGAGCCCTGTTGCATGTACTGTGGAGTTACCTCTACTGCCAAGAAATTGGACGTTTTGTAAAATTTTCTATAGAAGCCAGAAGTGGCTACGATTCCATAATCTGCCCATTCAGAAAACTTTGGGCTCTGCTTTCGCACCTGACAGCCTAACCTAGTATATTTCTTTTTCCTAAGATGGAATAGAAATCATCTTAGTTAACTACTGTTGTTTGTCCAGACAGCTGATATAGGTTTGTGTGTGTGCTTATCAGCCAAAGAGAGGAAGGGTTATTTTGGGGAGTTATGGGTCCACAGATCCCTCCGCTTCCATGTCTTGTTCATTATTTCATACAGCTGAATGATTACTGTAGAAACCACACAGACACACACAAAAGACTGACATTGTAAGTGATTGGTTTGTTTGTATTGTTATGTAGGCAGATTATTGTCTTTTTATTTTTCTACTTTTGTTGAAATGGAATCAATCTTATGCTGTAAACTATGCAGAGACTTTTTTATATAATGATATACATTACAAATTGGAGAAACAACGCCCCCTCCAGTGCTCTCCATCCCCCCTGCAGGGCCTCCCCATTCCCATGAGCATTCTCCACCCCCTCAGGGCCCCCACCCTCCCTGCCCCATGGGGTCCCTATACAGCCCGTAAGTGCCTACCTGTCCTCTCCATGGGTACCCGCTCTGCCCAGCAGTCCAATGGGAGCGATTCCTCCCTCCTCCCACCACAGAGTTTGCCCTGCCCCTCCACCTGGCAGCCCAATAGGAGTGCTTCCTCCCCCTCCAGCAGAGCCCTACTCTCTTTGTGGCCGGGTAGGGACTTATGGGTCACTCTGTATCTCATTGAGCAGGGTTTGTATGTCTTGCATTCTAAGAGAGAAATAAATTTGTTCCAACCAAATCTTTTAAAAAATGTTTAAATCCTTCTCTCTCTCTCTCTCTCTCTCTCTCTCTCTCTCTCTCTCACACACACACACACACACACACACACACACACACACACACACACACACACACACACACACACTTTGCCAATGTTAAAATCAGAGTTGTTTGCTTCCAATATAGGTTGACTTGATGTCTGAAACAGGGAAGAGACCAACATTCAGAGCTTTTCTCATAAGTTGTCATGTTTATGTTAATTGAATGCCTTTGTTAATCTAATAGAGTTTAGATTTATGGAAGGTTCTCTACCTTGTCATATCATAATCAATACATATTCCAACATTTAGATGGACAGATGAGAAAATCTGCCTTCTGTCTGCACTTCTGTTCCATCAGCTGTCAATAATTCCTAATTTGAATCTTTCAGATGGTCAGATTTATGAGTTCCAGTATATTGCATTAATCACAGAAATTAACTTTGGGGGGGAAATGATGCTAAAGGTCAGGATCTTGGAAAAGAGAATCTTTTTTTCTGTCTCCCTTTGTCTCACACACATGCACATAAAGACAGAGCGGAGATGACATTCATCTGGATGGACCATGCTGGTGATTTTGTCATTTCCATGCAAGCAGCAGCATCTATAGGCAGAGATTAAAAATGAAAGTGAAGTATGGATTGCTAGTGTAGGAACGGCAAAGATACTTCATTGTCCCCGTTGTGCAATCAACACTCTGTGGCAGGGAGAAGACCTTAGCACTAGAACAACCTTTTCCTGAATCTAAAAACCATTTACCTCTTGGTGGTATTCTTACATACTGTTTGACCCTATGCAGTACAATTATATCTAGCTATATGTCCTCATCATGGATCTAAACAAACAGCCTATTTGATAGGGTTCTTATTTCATCTACTTCATCCTTACTAAGCAGGGACATCCTTTAAGGCAGTGTTTGGATTTCAATTGTGATTTATCTGTTGTTACCCCATTTTATTTTATTTTGTAGTAATGTGTATATGCTTTGTTGTTTATTTAAGCTGGCCAGAGCAAAGCAAAGCAATCGCACAACTAACATAGAAAGGGCAGCTTATTGATTAAAAAAAGACACAGACAACCCACCCAGTGTTTCAAAAGCCCACACAACTACTAATTTGCACAAATATTATTGCAAATGTAACACATTAACTCTTACTGTGATCTCCAGAAAATATATCGTTCTTTCACAGGCAGTTGTGAATAAGAGTCTTCATTGTCTTCATATAATATATATGTAATTGGAATTATAATTTTTGCAATTTTTGTAATTTTGTTTTGCAGGGTGGGTTTGTCCTATTGCACTACCGTATTATATTATTTATTTGTTGTAATATATTGTATTATTTTTTGTTATGTTATATTAATTTTGATTGTGTTATATGTATGGCTCTGTGAACCACCCTGAGTCGGTTTTTACTGAGTAGGGCAGTATACAAATCGAATAAACAAACATACAAACAAAGCAAAGGATTGATATCCAGACCTCAGGATATCTAGAGCATGGAGCTGAAGTGGTGGATCATCTTTTTATCCCTTGAGTGTACATTTATAAATGCTTGTGAGTAAATAGCATGCCATCTAGAGTCAACAGCCTACATTTGTCTCCTATGTAAAGTGTATAACATGAAGTGCATCAGGGAAAACAACATCAGATTATTAGATAACTACGTTTTGTTAATGTATCACCTCTGATGTGAGCATAAATTACCAAAGCTTGCATCTTGGTCTAGGCAACAGTTGCCATTGAAACATGCCCTAGTTTTGGCCTGAACATGAGCTTCACTAGCATCTCAAGTCTGTGGACAAAACCCACACTCATGATTTACCTAAATGAAACATATGCAGAAGTAGAAGGTGACACCGTTTCTGGATCACTAAATTAAAAAAAAATTGCAAGCTTTTGTGACCCAAGGTTACTTCTTCAGGCAAATTTCATAATATGTTCTTCAAGCCAGGTTGTTTTCTTCAGCGTGCATTCAAATGTTCATGGTATGCCAGGCACTAAAACTTTCTTTGCTGCCCTTCTTCAAGACAGTACCATGTTAGGGAAACTCTGGCTATTCAAAAGATCCAAATGCTAATCTGAACTCAGATAGTCATATTGAATGAATGGAATTTGCACTCTTGTAATCCCTACTAATTCAGAGGATCTAGTCTGTGTCCATCTAATAAATTGATTAAGATCTATTCGACCTGTCAGGTACTTTGTTATGAAAATCAAAAGCCTTATGCAATGCTTTTATAGCATCCTTCCTAATCTATGCTGGAACAAAATGGTTTCAAATGGGGATCTCATGTATGACTCATGATCTCATGTACGACTCAATACAGATATTATGATCTGTTGTGAAATGTTTATCTAGACCACCTTAAAAAAAACCACAGTTTGAGAAACCCTGGTTTAAACCAGTCAGTACTGTCATTGCCATAACTGTGTCAAAAACATGCATTTGTGAAGAAATACCATATCATCTGTAGTAGCTCAAGTGGCTAAGAGGCTGACTGGAAGGTGGGAGGTCAGCAGTTCGATTCCCGAGTACTGCAGGAGGGAATGAGCTCCCATCTTTGGCCCAGCTCCTGCCAACCAGCAGTTCAAAAGCAAGAAATTGCAAGTAGATAAATAGGGACCACTTCGGTGGGAAGGTAAACTGCACTCCATGTGTCTAGTCATGCCTGCCAGATGACCACAGAAACATCTGCAGAAGCAGACAGCACTGGCTCTTCAGCTTTGAAACAGAGATGAGCACTGAACCCTAGAATCAGATATGAATGGCTTTCTAGGAAGGGAAACCTTTACCTTGACCATATCATCTGCTACCTGTCTTGAATCTATTGCCAGGTGTTCAAACTACTTCCCAATTCTAGTATCATGGGGGAGAGTCTCTGTATCTACTTTACCTATCTTAGTCATACTTCTGTGTTCCTCTATTGTTACAAGACTCTGGATTCTCAGGTTAAATGCTTTCTCCTACTGCTCAGTAATTTTCTTTTGTTTTAAGCACTTTTACCCAAAACGTGACTGCTATATTTTTATATGTAGCTTTATTCATGCAAATTTCTTTTTAAACGCATTGTTGTCTGAGACACTGTTAATAAATGAAGGTAGCACAAAATGTGGTTTTAAATCAGTTAAATAAAATTATTCATGTAGATTTTAAATCATTTTTACAGCTGATTTAACATTTGTGACTGGTTTATAGATTATGATATAGGATGGCGTTTGCATCTTTGCAATTTTATACCAATTTAGAAGCAGTACAAATATTAATTTTTGCTCTGATAATGGAGCCTCTGAGAATTAAACTTGTCTTTTCTTTATACACATTTTATGAGAACACTTTAAATATGATTTTTAATATTTTGGAGACTTTATTACAAAATAAAGTTGTTTTAAAAAAGTGAGTCTCAGCTGCAATATGTCTGCAAAAGTTTTCCACTGTACATACGTTAATTTTTCCTTAGTTACTTTATTGATATGATAAACATACAGTTTTTTTAATAAAATGTACATTTGATAAAAACATTCAACTATAGTAAAAGGGGATCATACTAGAAGATGTGAGTGAACTATATTATAGGAAGGATAATACTGCTATGTCTACTGTTCTACTAATAATTTTTTAACACCACCACTATTACTACTGAAGGTTTTTTTAAAAGCCATATGAAAAAACAAATTAAAAACTAAAGCTGCCAAATTGGAGTGACATAACATTCTTTGTGGCTCAGGTGGCTAAGATGCTGACTGGAAGGTGCCAGGTCAGTAGTTCGATTCCCAAATACTGCAGGATGGGATGAGCTCCCATCTCTGTCCCAGTTCCTGCCAACCTAGCAGTTCGAAAGCAAGAAATAGCAAGTAGATAAATTTGGTGGGAAGGTAAAGAGCGTTCTGTGCACTCCAGTATCTAGTCATACCTGCCACATGGCCACGGAAACATCTGATGATGCAGACAGAGCTGGCTCTTCGGCTATGAAACAGAGATGAGCACTGAACCCTAAAGTTGGATACGACTGGCTTTTGAGCAAGGGTGACCTTTACCTTTTACCTTAACATTCTATCGAAACATACCGTATATATTTGACTATAAGTTGTCCCGAATATAAGTTGAGGTACCTTTTTGGACATCTAAAACTAGGAAAATAGATTGACCCAAGTATAAGTCGGGGGTGGAAAATGCAGCAAGTAAGTTAGTAAGTTTCAGTAATTAAAATACTGTACATGAAAATACGATAAAATGAATTAATTTAGACATTTGTATGTGTATGTTTTTGAGTGTTTACATTGACCCGAGTATACGTCGAGTCACATTTTTGGAGCCCATTTTGGGGACTAAAAAACCCAACTTATACAGTATATACAGTATATGCTTATACCATTTGTAGACAAATGGACACTGTTCAAAGGTTTGGTACAACAGAAAATGAAAGGGTGGGACTAGTAAATTCACATCTTCTAGTATGATCCCCTTTTACTATAGTTGAATGTTTTTATCAAGTGTACATTTTATAAAAAAATAAACTATATGTTTATCATATCAATAAAGTTCAATACTTTTACATATCTTTAGAATCTAGTGATTTATCTCTCCCTCCCCCCATCTAGCTTCTATGTCACATTATAGAATGTCTGTTTTTACCATGCCATGGCTTAAATAATAACAATCACGTGCCAGCAAATTGACTCCAGCTAATTGCAATCTTTTCCTGGTTTTCTAAGTATTGAGTACTCAGGAAAGTTTTCCCTTGCCCTTCTTTTGCGGGTATTTTTGGTCTGTTCATGCACCTCACCCAATGACACATAAGGCTGGCTTTTCTCTGGGCAGATCTAACATTTGTTCTCTTGAATTCCAAATCGTGGCTTAAGTACCTGGCTCTGGACCCAGAGGTTGGGAGTTTGATTCCCCACTGTACCATCTTGACAGAGGGTGGACACAACAGTCTGTAGGATCACTTCCAGTTCTGCAGTTCCAAGATTATCTAAAAGTTTTTTAATGATCGGATTGCTTCTGTCCCAAATATCACGAATTTTGGCAAATGTTTCATCAACGGTCCGGAACTATCCTGAAATGTCACTCAAGTGCACTGATTTGACTAAATTGTTAGGACTATTTCCAACATGGAGTGGTCTGTGCTATTCCTGTCAGGCATGTATGTGTTAAAGATGAGGATCATCTTGGGAAAGGTGGCAACCATAAATCACCTCAAAGATGACTGAACACACAGGGATTCAAACTCATTCTTTTAAGATTAAAGTATTAAAAGCCATGGGTTTGGATGGATGGATGAATCTCAATCTCCATGCTTTTCAATTTTTTTTTAATTTTTCAACTCTTCATTTTATTCCATCCTGGAAAGGATGAAATTTGCATTGACTAGAACAGGGATTATCAACCTACACCCTGTAGGCCAGATGTGGCCCACAGCACCATTTCATGTGGCCCCACCAACACCTCCACCACACCAGGAAGTGCCATGGGGTGGAGAAAGGGCAAAATGACCATCCGACCCCCAAAGCTGTCTGAGGGAGTGTGACCCGGCCCCCGGCTTTAAAAGGTTGAAAACTCCTGGACTAGAATGTCGTTGTCGTTGTCATTGTTGAAAAACAACCAAAATTGAATTTTCTCCAATGCTTTATGTGCTTGTAGATTGTTTTGCAAATACTCGCACAACCCTTAAGAAATAAATAACGCCCGCGCACCAGGATTACGCAGTGTTTTTAGAATAACAATAAAGCAGAAATTAGAGGGCAAGAAGTCTAATCAAGAACACCTAAATCACCAATGACTAAACTGTAATAAGAGACAGAATGTTCACATGTATCTGCTTTTTCTTTTGTTGCTGAAAAAAGGCCACCGGGTTATTTGCACTAATGTTGGAATTGGATGCAGCTGATGGGGTCAATAAATATTATGCCTTGAACCTGCATCTATATAGTCCTATAGTCTACATCTATATTTACAGACAGGAATGATGGATTTCCCTAAGGAAGTATCCGGCTCTCTTGTGAGATGCCGTTATTACCTTGTCGTGTTTACAAATGTTCACTGCCATTCTGCCAAAGTTGCTGGAGTTAGAAAAATGCAACATATTCTTTTTAATAAAACTTTGGGCTGCATATTGTGGTCACCTTCAAATAAACATATTTAAGTTTGTGTCCTTGCAGTACTATGTCTGGCAGTGCAGTAGTAAATCAAGGCTGATGGTGGCTGTTCAACATGCTTTAATAAAAAGGAACTTTCATTTTAATGTGGAAAAAGAGAGCGTGCAAGAGAGGAGAAGCTGAAACAATATGGAAAACCTGACTTCTTGCATTCAAAATTTATAATTCACTAAAAATAATTTTTTTTAATGCATACCTCTGGATCAGGGGGGCCGGGTCACGATCTCTCAGTCAGCTTCAAGGGCCGGATGGCCATTTTGCCCTGCCTGCATGATGGGAGTGGCCATTTTGTCCCAACAGCTTCAAAAGAGTAGCCATCTGTTTCTTGAATGCCCTTGGAAGGGCTGGGAATCACATGTAATGGCACTGTGGGCCAGATATAGCCCATGGGCCTTAGGTTGGGAACTCCTGCTCTAGATACGCAGTTCTATTTTAAAAATTGTAACATGGTTTTGATCTGGTTCTTTAGTGTAATAATAGTTATTGCTTTGTATCAGTAGTGGCTCATGTGCATGTCCAAGGCCACACAGTCACATACAAACTGAAAGCTGCTTTCATGGCTTCTGCTCCCCTAAATTATTTACTGATGGCAATATGGTAGTACTGCTGCCAACAAAACCATGCGGCTGAAAGTTAATTATGACGTAGACAGCACAGAAAGTTTCTCTGTGGCCTTGCCAGCTTTTCTGAAAGAGAAGATCCTCAGTCTTCCGCAACAGAATTGTATAGCACCAGGCTTTATGCTGTACCTTCTACATCACAAAGAGCTACCAAAAATGCCATCAGATTGCAGCATTGACCAAGGTTATGGTGGAACCATCAGAAATTTGGTGGTGGTGGTTTGAGACATTCAGACATATTCTAAGTCTATGAACATTCATAGCCTTAGAATGTGTCTGAATGTCATGTGGGAGCAGGTGATCTAGCTACTCTAAAGTTTGAAAAAGTTATTTGTCTGGATTGTCTTGGTTATGAGATTTACAAGTTGTGGTCCAAAAACAGGTAACATTTTGTTTTCTCATTGCAATGGAAGGCGGAAACACTTGGACTTTGAGAAGACAAACTTCTTTTAAAGTCACCAGGGAAAGGTTGGCAAAACTGTTTTGTAGACCAGCCAGACCTAAAGCAGGCCAAGTACTGTACTTTGTTTCAAAACCCATCCATCCATTTGGATGCATTTCAACTTTTTTTTTTAGAAGTGACAGGAATATGTTCCTCTGTTCTGGAGAAGTGAAAAATCTGGGACAGTATGTCTTGTGAAGCACCCCAAGCTAATTGGTGCCAATAATAATAATAATAATAATAATAATAATAATAATAATAATAATAATAATAATAATAATAATTATTATTATTATTATTATTATTATTATTATTATTATTATTATTATTATTATTATTATTATATGTCAGAAGTTATTCTGGGTTGAAATGATTTTTTGCTGGAGAAACTCCACTCAGGGGATGCTCGGAAGAGGCTCCTTTCATGTCCCCAGGATCTTTTCCCACTGAAGCAGTCCAGGATTCTAGATATGGATGGACAAATATTTTTTCAGGATGGGCAACAAAGCCTTTTTTCAATGCATTCCTATGGGAAATCAAGCTTTGCCAGAGTGAACAAAGTGCCAACTCAGGGTGGGCCAAGCCACCCTGGCCACCCCATGGCTATGGGCCTGAAGTGGTCCCTATTTATATATCTGCAATTTCTTGCTTTTGAACTGCTAGGTTGGCAGGAGCAGGGAAAGAGACAGGCACTCATTCCATCATGCAGCACTCAGGTCTTGAACTGCTGACTTGCCGGCCTTCCAGCTAACAAGGCGAGCTTCTTAGCCACTGAGCCACTGCATTCCCTTTTATGTGGTCAATGAGGACTAAAGATCTAGCTCCCCTAATCTCTTTCTTCCTTACCTTCTCCTATCCTGTTTGCTTCTGTGTGATGAAGATCGTGTTCTCTTGGAAGGTGGCAATTTCACATGCTTATGACTTTGGTTGCCCTAATAATAAGTATTTTGCAAAACAATGCCCACTCGTGCTTCTAATTTTTGATCACTGAGCATCCTAGAATTGTGAACTTGATCTTTTTGATGTCCATCATCCTTTGAAGCAGACTAAACACCACTCAATGGCACAAACAAGTTATTTACAGCTGTCATGAGCTTGTTGGTCCAGCAAGACTTTTCATGACACTGGACACTGCAAAACCTAACAGTGGACATAAACTTAGAAAATGAAGGTTTTTGTAAGATATTGGAGCTGTAGGTTTTGTAGTTAGGGTACCAAATGGAAACTGCAGACTTTAATAAACTATTGGAAGTATGTTGGTTTCAGATCTAACCTCTAGATTTTTCAGACTTCTTATTGGACTTTTCCTTTAACTACAGATCCTACACCTTCAAAATTTAACCACGACAATTTTTAGAAGTGTTCCCCTATACAATGGTACCTTGTTTTATGAACACTTTGTTTAACATAATTTTTGCTTCATGAATGAAAAGCCATTGAAAATAATGCCTCACTTTATGAATGTTTTTGGAACAGATTAATTGGTTTTCAATGCATTCCTATGGGAATCCGCATTTCACTTTATGAATTTTTTAAAATGATTTTCAATGCATTCCTACGGGAAACTTCATTTCACTTTACAATTTTTTTGCAGTACAAAATGTCCCGGAGAACACCTTAAATTCATAAAGCAAAGTACCACTGGCCTAATGAAAATATTACCCAACCCTGATTTTGGATTTTGCAAGTGAAACTTACAGCTGTGTTTCTTTTCTTTAATTTGTTGTTCTGCTAGCACTGCTTTCATGTTGCTTAAACTAAATCACTGAATCATGAAGCTGGAAAGACATCTAGACCAAGCTCATGGCCAATGCAGTTATCCCTGAGTGAGGGAAACCTAGTAGGGGTTATACAGCACTCACTTTCTGTTTGAGCATTTTCATGAAACATGTATTCATGTGGCATAACATCTGGAAATTCTAGGAGGAAGAAAAACAAAAGTGGGAAAAAGAAGCATAATTAGGAACTAATGTGTATTTGACTGTCAATCTCACAATATAGTAGATTAGCTGTGGGTATCTAACCCAGGGGTTCCCAATCTAAGGCCGATGGGACGGATATGGCCCATGGTGCCATTTCATGTGGCTTCCCCACCCCAAGGGCATTTGAGAAACAAAATGGCCACCCCTTTGAAGCTATTGTGAAAATGGCCACCCCCATCATACAGGCAGGGCAAAATGGCCATCCGGCCCTTGAATCTAACTGAGAGAGTGTGATCCGGCCCCCAGATTGAAAAGGTTGAGAACCCCTGATCTAACCAGTCACTTCTGGCATGTCCTTTCATTCAACAATGATAGGATTTCTACATTTCATTTCCATTTGTAGTTCCATCTAGCAGTAGAGAGTCCTGTTCTTTTTTCAAACCCACTTGTGAGAAGATACTGTACAGTGACAAATGTGAAGGTTAAGATGGAACTGCAGTGGAGAGTTTGGTGCAATAAATACTTCTGGATTCCCTCATCCATATAACCTTTGTTTAAATATCTTCATCAGGGAGTTTCCCAAGGCAAGATGTGCTGATGTCATTAGGATTTTCCTGACAATCTGCTGAAATAACACCCCTGCACTTTCTTATCTTCAGTTTATCTCCTTTTCCCTGGAGCAAAAGTGAAGCTCAGATTTCAGAGCATCCTCCGGTCCTTCTCCATATCCACACACTGGCTGAAATCTTGTTGTGTAGCATTGTCATATTAAGATATAGAGCAGTGATGGTGATCCTTGGCACTCCAGCTGTTCTTGAACTTCAATTCCCAGAAGCCCTGATCAGCAGGAGTGCTGACTTGGGCTTCTGGTAATTGAAGTCCAATAACATCTGGAGTGCTAAGGTTCACCATCATGGCTATAGAGTCATGGGGATTAGGTGACTCAACTCCTCAGCTGATCCAAAGGAGCCTACCCTAGTTGTGATTTCCTATGCTAAGCAACAAGATTTCAGCCAATGATTCAGTACTACCATACCCTCCCCTGATTGTGATGGAAATGAGAAATATAGCTGGGTGTCACCTTTCAGTCCAAATGGACAGATGACTTCATCCAGTTATTTTAAGTGGATGCACAACTTCATAGCAGTGCACCTTTAGGGATTACTGCAGGATTAATGCCAAAGAGTTACCTACCTTCTAAGAACTTTTAAAAGATCACCATGGTACAGTGATGCCAAACCTTGGCACTCCAGGTGTCCTTGAACTTCAATACCCAGAAGCCCTGATCAGCAGGAAAGCTGACTTGGACTTCTGGTAATTGAAGTCCAAGAACACCTGGAGTGCCAAGGTTCGCCATCACTGCCATAGTAGTTTTGAAATTCTGCAGTGTTCTTTGGAGAAAATAGGTATATTATTTACTGTGCAGATTTTTGCCAATTTCTCGTGGTTCTGATGTATTTATGCAGGAGACTGATAAAAGATCATCAAAGCTGCATGACCCTCTTATTGGCATTTAGATGGGCCCTCCCAAAATGGCGTTCTCTGTCGGGTCAGTAGGCTTTGAAGACAAGAGCGTCCCCTTTGTTTCCACCATTAAGATGCCTAATAACTCTGGAATCTTTTTGACCTTCATGTATTTTGTATCCATGACGACATGACAGAATACTTGTAATTAGCTCAAGGATGTTGTAGGAATGATTTTCTTTTATTTTTAGGGCTGCGTGTGATATGATATCTGCAAGCATGTTTATGATGCGCGTGAGGCTTAGCTGAAATCTGCCAAGAGTTCTAGTCAAGCAGATGGTGACCCCTGGTTGAACTTGCCCTCTCCTTCAATTATTCAGCTGTATTTAATTTTCCTCCATCTGACAAAAAAAGTTGTGTTACCGTTGTATATCCCCTAGGTGGCACCGAAGACCACTTTTAAAGCCCTTCTCCCCCCCCCCCACTTTTCCCAAATTCTTTGGTTTGTTTTTTTAATGTTCAAACTCATTTGCAGAAATGTGAAGGCATATCATTATTTAGGGGTTCAGTGTTAGGCGGATTATGTGTTTTAGCCTTTGAACAATGGTTTTAGTTTAAGATCAAATTATGGAGGAATGGGGAAACAGTTTTTTTCCTATTCTTTTTTGTCAAATGGTATATGAATGTGTAATAAGCTTGAAGTAATCTGCATTTTAATGAGACATTTGATAGATTTTTTTGGTTTAATATTTGGCTAAATAATTATTTTGAATTCCTCTCTTATTATGTAGTTAGAGCACTATCTGTAACCATGCATTTTATTATCATTTCATTTTGAAGATCATTCCTGCCTAATTTGTATTAAAATTATTAGTAGCACCTTAGTGCCCTGCTGGGGATAAGTGCATGTTAAATAGTAGCATTATTACTTCCAGCTATTAATACTTATTTACCACCAGCTTACCAATACAATAGCTAATAGGTCATTAGATGGATGGTATTGGCATCAGGTTGATCCAGTGTTAACTTTGTCCCGCTGTGGCATTTTAGATGTTAGTACAGTAAAACATGCTGTAACTAGATCCTTTATAATAAATGCAATGTAAAGACAAGCTCCCAAAAAAGAAAAGGAAAAAAAAACCAGATCCTAATTATTTATTGGTTTGTAACTTGCTGTATTTTTTTGTTGAAGTTTAGCTTAAAATTCAACGGATGCTGGATAACAAAGAGGTATTTATCTTATGAAAGATATTCCAGATCTCTTTCATAAAATCATAGAATAAACTAGTTGGAAGGGCCCTGTAAGGCTATTGAGTTTAACTCCCTGCTCAATCCAAGGATTCAAATAAAAATATATCTGGCAGATGGTTGTCCAATTTTTTATGCCTCCAGCATTGGAGTGTTCACCACCTCCTGAGATAATTCATTCTATTGTCATACTGCTTTAACAGTTGAGAAGTTTGTGCTGACATATTGTGCTGACATATATCTGATTTCCTGTAACTTGAGGACATTATTATATATCCTGCACTCTGGGGTGATTGAGAACTGACCTGCTTCTCTCTTTTATGACCATCTTTCAGGTATTTGAAGAGTTCTATCATATCTCCTCTTGTTCTCCTTTTCTCAAGACTAAACATGCCCAATTCCTTCAGCCTTTCCTCACAGGGCTTGGTTCCCAGTCTCCTGGAAGGGGCAATTTCTTTCAGAGGATTGGTGAAGGAAGGGTCAGCAAATCCATTTGTTAGTCCAAATTATTGAACAAAACAATTTTTAACAAATACTTTTAAAACAAAGTTATGTCACACTCATTAGTGCTTCACAAAATGTTGTTGCAACTGAGCACATCTCAAGTGTTTTTTTTAAAAAGATAATAAAAACTTCATAAAAGAGAGAATACACCGAAAAAAATGCTTCTGAACCTGCATAAGGTTGATTCTGTTGCCTACTTAACTTTATGTTATTATGAAAGGAACATCACTCATCTTTCAGGCTTTTGAAGACAGAGGCAAAATAGTCTTTAATCGACGAATAGCACCATAAATGACTGGTGGGTAGGCAGCAAAAAAGGTCAAGGTTGACTCAGCTTTCCATCCGAGTTTGGTAAAATGAGTACCCAGCATGTTGGGGGCAAAATGCTGATTACCTTGTCAACCACCCAGAAAGTGCACTAAGCATTATGGGGTGGTATATAAGTGTAACTAAATAAAGTGCTTAAATGTTTAAATGTTTACATTAAAATAAACTGAAATTAATTAAGTTAACTTATCTAATGGCAGCATTAGATTACAAGCTACCCAACACCAGCAAAGTAGAATAGGTAAACAGGAGAAATGGGGAACATCTACAGATCATCAACAGACAGAAATCAAAAGTTTACAGAGAGCGAAAGGGTCCAGAAGTATAGGTGAATACGAATTTATCATAGGGGAATGTGAGGATTTTCTAAAATGATCCAAATTTGGTATTTGCCATCTCTATGTTAGGTACAAGCTATATTAATTATATGATGTTAATTATGATGTTAATTAATTATATGTTATGGAAGAGGAGAACCTGTTGCATTGTTTAGTATAAAAATGAAATTATTTTAAAAAACTAATTTGTATTACATAACCAGATACTACATTCGCATGGATAATCCCTCTTTGTGGGGTTTTATCCCTTTGTGGTGGCTCAGTGATTAAGAAGCTCACCTTGTTAGCTGGAAGGCTGGCAAGTTGGCAGTTCGAGACCTGGGTACTGCATGATGGATTGAGCATCTGTCTCTGTCCCAGTTCTTGGGGACATGAAAGGATCCTCCTTTGGGCATTCCTTGAGTGGAGCTTCTTCTGCAAAAATCCTTCCAACCCAGAATAATTTCTGACCCAAAATTATTATAATTTTTAAAATTATAAATTTATAATTATTAAAATTATTAAAATTATTAAAATTATAAAATTATTATAATTTTGGGTCAGAAATTATTATTATTATTATTCCATCATAATCATCATCCATATTGTGTCCTTTTTGCCACCTGTTCAAGATGGATCATCACATTTGACTAATGGTGGTTGGCTGAATTGTCACTGTTTGGACATCAGCTATCCCAACCCACTGAAAGGGAGGATTGTTGTGTTTATATATGGGAACTGTCTTGTTGCTTTCACCTTTTTCTGACTGCGCACATGTGTGCTCACACACACTCAGAAAAAGAAATTCAACAATAATAATACATGTTTGTTCTCGTGTTTCTTAAGCGTGGAACAACTTACACAGCCACGGCGAGTGGGCGGCAATATAAATTTGAACTAATAATAATAATAAATAATAATAATTTTGCAGCCATTAGTGCAACTGGAACATTTTTGGCACATTCCTTCTTGCACATTCCTTCTTGCACATATATATAGCACATAACTGTAGCTGGCCACTAGAGGCCACTGTCCACTATGTACAATTTAGGATTCACTGGTATCAATGGTTTCAACTATCCACAGTGGGTCTCGGAACATATCCCCCATGGATATGGGAGTGACTGTAATGTTATCACCATTCTGCAGGCATAACATATAGACAATAGCATTTGGTCCATATGTACAAAAATTGGGCGACTGATTTCCAGGGGCTGAAAATTTGCAAATGATGGGATATTTGGTCCAAATAACTCTTTGAAACAAAATTGAATGAGCACACTCTCAAAGATTTTCCTAACACTTATTTCAATCCATTGGTGTTTTTTTTTAATGAGAAAGATGATAGGAATGTGCAGTAATTACCAAAATGACTGTGCTTGCTATATGTGGATATATATGGGGCGAGTATGTATAGGTGTTGGGTGATGCTGACATAGTGAGTGAGGGACAGTAAAGTAAAATAAAATAAATGTAGCACTGCAAGTTACCAGTAAAAGCAGTACTAATTTAAAGAGCAGCTTTATAAAAGGTGCCATACATCACACAGTATATTTTAACAACCACCTGGAAATACTCTTTGTCCATCAAACGGCATCTATAAACCCTCCTAGACATATGTCATAATCTTGCTTCGTGTTCCATTTGCATCAGTGTTGCCAATTAGAACCAGTATATTCCCTAAGTGCCTCTTAAGTCCAGTGCAGCACTCAAAGGTTTAAGGTAGCATATCATTTACTGTTGCAGACAATTGCAAATATGTTAAGCTTACTACTATCTACTGATTCCCTCCCCATTCTTGAATTGAGATGACTTTGTTTACATGGCTCAGCTCACATCCAAAATGTTAACTCTTTGTTTTAGTATCTGTTTGCATTATAGGGATAGAAACTAGTGATAGAAAGATCAGTCAACTTTGTTTTCTCCTCCATCTCCATTTTAAAATATCAGGTTCTTTTCTTTCCAAAATATGTAGACATTTGTAAATTCTTAAACGTTGAACTAAAATAAACCCATTCTCCAGTTGAATTGCCTAAATTCAGTCAGTATTGGTATTGCTAGCATGTGGTAGCCATATGCTCTATTTTTGCCATAAAAGAAAAACCAACCCTACTTAAGCTGGAACATGGTTAAATATATAAGATTGAAACATGCAGCTTCAAGAGTTAAAACACGCAAGCTCTAGACCATAATACACAAATACCTGCCAGTTCCAATTCCTCTCACTTTCAATTTCTTGGCATTTTCCAAGCAGGTTAACTCTGTTGGTTTGCTGGAGCAAAATCTAACCAAGAGTCCTATGGCATCTTAAAGGCTAATAAGTTTTATTTGACATATGCTTTAATGGACAGCTATATAGCTGCTAAATTAATACTTACTTATATACTCAAGTATAAGCCTACTTTTTCAGTCCCAAAAATGAGTCCCCAAAAGGGGGAAAGGCTTATACTCGGGTCAATGACCATGAGGGTCCCAAGACCACATCAGATTGAGATGCACCAAAAAAAAATATTAATTTTACCATATTTTCATGTATTTTGATTATTGAAACTCACTAGCAGCTGCTGCATTTCCCATCCTCAGCTATTTTCCTGGATTTTCAGGTCAAAATCAGGTTCCTCGGCTAATATTCAGGTTGGCTTATACTTGAGTATATACGGTACCTTTCCAAACTTTCCAAATTAATGCTTCTCTTTTAAAACTTACTTTTTGATTATTACTTTAGGGTAAATGAAAGTGCAGGTCATTAAAAAGGTCATGTTTAGAAAAGATTGGAGAAGTTGCCATCCCCCCCCCCTTCTCATGGGTGTTGGTATTGGTGGAAATTTCATTAGTCTAAATATTTACCAGCTTTTCCAGGTTGCTTACATCATTGGGTAATTAAAGCAGAGGTGATTGTGGGAGGGAGAGAGAGATATTCCACCACCACCACCCATGATTATAACACCATTTAATCATAGAGATCTCTGCCTTTAAAAATAAATAAGGTAGGACAACTACTCTTAACTTTTGGAAGAGCAATGTTAGCCTGTGGCATCTTTTGCAACTACAAAGTTATCTCTAGTAACTTTCTTCTGTATTTATTACTTCAGTCAAGGGGGGGCAGAGGGGGAAAGCTCTTTCACTTTTTCCTCTGTTTACTTCTAATTTTCTTCCAGTCTGATTTAGTTTCCCCAACCCTTTTCTAAGTTACCAGTTGATACATGCTGGAGTCCTAATGAATCCCTGCAGAATCACTTGTTCTTAGTTAACATGCCAAGGCATCCTATCAAGAAGTTGTCTCTGTCAGAGTTTGTGAAATGAAATCAGGAGTATTCCTTCCCTGTTTTGTGCATTTGGTGATTTGTGCAAAATTGGGGTTTTTACTGGTTTTAAGTTTTTTTATAGTTCTCTGGTGGGAATTATGTGGTTCGTGATGTGATTGTTGTATGCCACCCAAGGTCACTTGACGAGTGGGTGGCAAAAAAAATTGTGGCTAATAAATGAATGAATGGATGGATGGATGGATGGATGGATGGATGGATGGATGGATGTTTCTGCAAAAAAAATGACTGTCTAGCCCATTTCCATAACAAAGCATATGCACTCACTTGCAAGCACAGGAAGACAGGCTGATTGATCAACAGGACGAAGACAACCCATCCAGTAGTCTTAATTTTTAAAAGCCAGTGTGAAGATAGAGTGGTTTATCACAATTTTACACAATTTGCTTAAAAAATTATTCTCACAAATAAGAGAGTTCCCATCAGGAGCACCAGAAAATATCTTTCAGGTGAGGAGAATCCCCCACTTCACCCAAGTTTCTTGTTCTCACGTGGAAGAATAAGACAAGTGAAGTTTTCAATCTTTAAAACACACACTGAGAGCATCTGTTTTGTTTCACTTTTATACTCTTTTTAAAAGATTTCTTCCCGTTGTCCTGAAGGTGGCAGTGAAAGCACAAAAATCCACTCCTTTTCCAAGCTCCCAAAACAGATGGGCTAGGCCTATATCTTACCCCTTACCCCCCTCTTTGTGCCCATGTGGTTACAATGGAAATAACAACTCTGCTCTTCTAAAGTGCTGAGGATTAGGCATGGGGTATGGAAAAGGTTGCCTTCCTACCTATCTCAGGGCAGTCTTGGCACCGTTGTGCAGTCCCCTAGCCAAGCTTCATAAGTAAACGGATGGGCTGAGCCACTTTGGGTCCTTCCTCCCCCCTCCAACCTTTTCCTTTTAGTCTTTACCAAGATAATTGAGTATCATAATGGTGGGAAAGAACCCCAGTCATCATTCGCTGCCTGTCAGGTATCAGTACTCATCTTCACGTCATCCGTCACCATTGAACCACTCTGTCATCTTTTCCCCAGCCTTCAACACTGCTCCTTCTCATCGTGTTCATTATCTCGAGCGCAGACCAATTCCCCGTCCTCCTCTCCCTCTCATCCCCCCTCCCCTTCACCGTAAATGCATCTTTGTGCAACTCAGTCTTCTGATTATGAATCGATGATCATGTGGTGTAAGAGAGATAGATGGCTTTTAGTTCCATCTTGTCTCCTCTAATTGTAAAATATTAGTTACATTAGACTGTGTCTTTTGATTAATGGAACTTATTTGGAGTGGCCTCTCCCAGCCCTCCCCCCCTCCAAAGTCCTCCACTGACTTTTGAGAATTGAGTGATTTCACTTAAAGTAGACAAATAGGTCCTTCAGCAAGGAGATAGCTAAGCTCTAATATCAGGAGCCAGGGAAGCTCAGAGGGACTCTGGTTTTCTGTGTGTGCGTGTGTGCGTGTGTGTGCGTGTGTGTGTGTGTGTGTGTGTGTGTGTGTGTGTGTGTGTGATTTAAAAGAAAAGACTCAAGTCTGATTAAACACACAGACCATTTTACTAATTCACATGAATCCAACGCAGTTTTGCAAATCCAGCAATTCTCTGTGTCCAAAGCTACAAAACAGGGACCTTTGGCCAAAAGCACTTCAAATGAAATTAATCTGAAATATAAATTAAAAGCAACCTGACATGCCTCTTGGGATGAAGATGGTCAGCATGGGGGGAAAAAACTTTGATATATTATCAGCAGCAAAAACACACACACACAATGTTATCTCATCCTTCCCTGTTATTACACTTTACAGAACATGCCATCAACAAAACTTCTCATTCCCTGTACATTGACAACTGATGTACAAAATCAAAACACAACAAACGTTTGTCTTTTTGTTTGGAATTTATCTTATTGGGCCCTATTAAACCTAAGCATGAGTCTTATGATAAAGTCCTTGCTATAGAAATAGCGTGAAAGCATTACATCCCTTATTATAAATAATCACGGGTCTATCTTTCAATGTAAAGTCAAGGACGTGTTCACTTTCAGCATATCAGTTCAATTAGAAAAGGTCTATTTGCTGTCAGCGTCTGTATCTCATAGAAAGAAAGACAACCCTAGTTCATCAACCAATCAAACTACAGTCAAACCTCGCATAAAGAGCATCTCGCTTAAAGAGTAATTCGTTTAAAAAGCAGGATTTTCTCTGAATGTTCGCTTCACTTAACAAATAAAACCAACCAAAAACTCGCTTAACAAATAAATTGGGGTTCACAATCCCCTCCACAATTGGTCAGTTACAATGGTGTTTCGCTTAAAGAGCAAACTCGCTTAAAGAGCAGTCCTGTGGAACACATTATGCTCTTTAAGCGAGGTACAACTGTATTATGAAAAACAAAATGTAGAGGAGAATGTCTGGAAGTCTTTCCAAGTAGAGGATTTCAAATGTCAACTTTGCAAAGCACTTCACCACCCTTCCTTTGTAGTGATTTTTAGATTGAATTATGGCCATCAGTCCTCAATAATAACCTAGCCATTAACCCCCGTAGTCCTAAACTTGAAATGCCTAAGGTCTTTTGGTTTTATCATTTCAAAATAAATTAAATGGTTACCTTTCTATAGGTTACCCCATATAATTTCTGATAGTCAGCAGGGTTTAATAATAGATATCTAGAATGCCTCAGTCTTGGTAAACATGACCAGATCCTACACATTCAGTAGCAGTCAGGATTGCCAGCTTAATGTCCTGTTGAGAACAGATAGTGCTATGAAGGTCTTTGTCCAGTCCTTCCAGTGTGGTTTCTATGCTTTTATTTGGACCTTTAGAATGAATTCCAAAGCAGGAACAACACCCGGATATCGTAAAACCAAGCTGTATGGAGATGAATGAACTTTCACAAAAGGAGAAAAGAAATCCAAGTACAAGAAGGGCCATTTCTTATCAATGTTTTCTGCTGGTGTCAAAGCTTGGACTTTGCTTATCCATGCACTCCAGTGCCTTTAATGGATGTTCATATGTTTTGCTGAAGGGGGGGGGGGACAAGCCAAAGTCTTGTGATACAACCTTTGCAGCAAGGGTTAAGAAGCTTGCCTTGTTAGCTGGAAGCCCAGCAAGTTGGCAGTTTGAAACCCAGGTACTGCATGACGAATTGAGTGTCCATCTCTGTCCCAGCTCCTGGGAACATGAAAGGAGCCTCATTTGGGCATTCCCTGAGCAGAAATTCTTCCGCAAAAGTCCTTTCAACTCAGAATAATTTCTCACGTGAAATTATTATTATTACCTGTGCAGCACTTTCTCTGAAATTTCTGGCAGTTCATTAATGTGTGTGTGTTTTCTCAAAAGTTCTTTTCAAGCAACTGGCCTGTTTGCAACTGGGCATCTTGTTCTATGGCATTCAGAAATCTGCTCCCCTCTTCCTTCACAGTAGCCTTCTCACATGTGGAATCCTGTCCTGTGTTTCCTGCATTCACACACAGGGAGGGACTGAACCAGGCTTTAAGATCTAAAATCTGATAAACTGTAACTGAAAATTAAAGAATCTTCTTTTTCTTTACTGTGAAATCTTATTTATTATTCTGGTGTAGAGTAAAATGTAGTCCCCATCATTCTTGTCATCATCATAATTAATGTCATAAACCAAATGTCTACATGAAGAGAACAAATCCTGAAGATATTGAGATAAAGGGCAATTACTTGAGGTGGAAGAACCAAAGCTTCTGAATCTAAAGTAGCATTTTACTTTTCAAATAAGAAAGAAAGAAAGAAAGAAACAAAGAAACAAAGAAAGAAAGAAAGAAAGAAAAGGAACTGAGGTAGGGATCATTGCCCATACTATATATTGCCACATCCAGCCCCTGGGCCATAGGTTGGGAACCCCTGTTTTAATGGTTGCAGGCTACCAGAAACATAGCCCTCAACCTGGCCCTCAGGTTGAAAAGGTTGAGAACCCCTACATTAAATATCTTTATGAAGTTCTGCTTTGAAAGTTCCAGTTGAATCAATAGCTCAACCTCGTTTGAAGCAGAACTTGGCCCTTAGACATCAACCTCCCAAATGGTTATTATGCTGAGGCCAGGCCATCTTTTGATTAACATGATGTTTGAAACAGGCAATCACAGGAGAAGCAATATGTACCCCCCTGTTGGACGCCTTGCCACCAAAGCCTACAGAGACCTAGTTAATGAAAATCAACCTGCTCCAATAGTCATTGGGAAATACCTCTGCTGTTAGAATCAATTGAGGGTGAGTTTGAAGTGAGGAGCATGGACGGTAACAAACCAGAGCCAAAACAGGCTAAGGGAGAAGCGTTGAAGAGGTTTTCCTCCCCAGCCTATTGCTCTATTTAGGGATCCTATAATTTGCCAAGGTTGTGCACTAAATAATTTGTAAGTCTTCAGAACATGCAGGTTATTGTGAGCGGACAGATGGCACATCACATTTTACTGCTTATTCCTTCTGTGGTTTCTCATATGTACGACTGATGTGCATCCCAAAGTCTTTGTTTCCTTGCTAAAATCTCTAATCTGAAACAGGCAATCATGCACACAGACAGTGGTTCAGAAAAAAACATAATCATAGCTTTAAATGGAGAAGGGGCGGAATCGTCTGCCGTTAAGGAGCAGATGCGTTTGCTTCAAATGCACGAAGGTGATCGGAGATATCCAGGGGAAAAAAGAGGCAAAGGAATGAAATTTTTGGCTTTGAGTCTTCCCAAATCAGGCAAATGTGTGTGGTAGGATCCTTGAGTAATCATTTAGCTTCTTTTGACACCTTAAGCGGCTGGGGGGCTTTATTATTTATTCATTCATTTATTTCACCTTTTTTCCCTCCAGCGATAGCCAGTTTTTTTGGTCTGTTGTTGTCATTGTCGTTTCCACTGCAGACATCGTTATGCTCCTGGAACCCATAGTGCCCTGAAGAGTTAAATCATGCTGATATAGAGGAAGGAAATGAACCAGTCTGGCTCCACTCCCCCACCTTTTCTTCCTATAGATCCCCCCCCCCTTTCCAACCTCTATTTCCCCCCTATTTTATTCTTGAAGATAGAATTACTGTTTGTAAGCATCTGAAAGTCATTAAATGCTCCACAGTCTGTCAGGTGCCGATACAAAGAAACTGCTGAAACCGAATGGGATCCTGCCGCAAGAGTGCTGGGGATTTGTCATGTGGTGATGAGCAGTTATAATAAAATATGAGCAAATCACAAGCATTCTGCAAATTAATCAAAAAATATCTCCCTCCTTCCTCTTCTCCCCACCTCCTTCCTTGTCTCTCAGAGAGAGATTGCGGAGGGGGGCATAGTTGGAGAGAGAGAGAGAAGCTTTGCCGGCAGACGTAGGTGAAACAGTTTTACTCACAGATGGTAGCGCTGGCATCAGATGGAATTTATATAACAGTAATTCTGATTTCCTGCCAAAGTAGCACCGAAAACACCAGGGAGACAGTACAAGACGAGCCATGTGGTTTTGCTGAGGTTGTTGTGGGAAGTTTAGGAGTGGGGGGAGAAGAACGGGAAGAAACCCACTAACATTTTCCTCTTTGCATCTTATGTTTCTTCCTTCCTTCCTTCTTTCTTTCTCTTTTTTAGCCTAAAGGGTCAGTTTTTTTAGACCGGTCTGCCACAGGCAAAAATCTGACACATCTTTTTTAATATGCAATGTACAGAAAAGAAGGCTTTTTACAGCTCTGGAAACTGCTGCCAGGGAGAAGGGGGGCGATTAAGGAACCCCCACATGTTTTCTTATCATTTCTCCTGCCATACAAGGATTAAGAGAGGGAGGGTTCAAAAGGTGATGGCCTTACATGTATAAAGGGAGGCCAGGGTCTCCCTTTAGAAGAAACAATGCAATGTTCACTTTCAGTAGAGTCCCTTTAGCCTAACAGAATAAGGACTGGCTTTTGGTTTCAAGATTTATCTAAAGCTGGGATGCAAAGGATGGTCCATACATACACAGGGGTGGGAGGTTGTGGTGGAGTTTGGAGAATGTTTAAGCCTCTTGATATGCAAAAGACTGGCATTGTGAGTTGACTACTTAAGTAAATTGGTTTTAATAAGAGTGAAGGGCACTTAAGTTTGGGTGGAGCTTAATGTCCACAACCTTTCATTGATAGACAGATAAATAGATCACATTTCAATTTAGGTAAAGGTAAAAGTTGTCATTGCTCGAACACCAATCATATCTGACTCTGGGGTTTTATGTTAGTCTCCATTTTATGGAGGGAAGTGCGTCTTATACGCTGGCAAATACAGTAAAATGCCACACTTAGAGACTAACTCACTTAAAGAGCAGAATTTTCTCTAAATGGTCGCCTTGCTTAACAACTAAAACCAAACAAAAACTCAACAAATAAATCTGGGTTTGCAATCCCTCCCGCCAGAAGTCACAATTGGTCACTTACAAAGGTGTTTCATTTAAAAAGCAAACTATCTTAAAGAGCAATCATGTGGGACACATTATGTTCTTTAAACAAGGTACCACTGTACAGTACTTACTTACTTACTTACTTACTTACTTACTTACTTACTTACTTACTTACTTACTTACTTACTTACTTACTTACTTACTTACTTACTTCCCTATTGGCCAAATCAGTAGTACAATAGTCCCACATTTGTGGTTTCAGTTATCAACACCCCTCCCCCCTCAAAAAAAATTGACTGAAAAATCCCAGAAATAATGTATTGTACTGTATATAGAGTGACCTCCTGTCTCTGTTCCAGCTCCTTCCAACCTAGCAGTTCAAAAGCAAGAAATTGCAAGTAGATAAATAGAGACCACTTTAGTGGGAAGGTAAACAGTGTTCCATGCACTCTGGTGTCTTGGCATGCCTGTCACATGTCCACAGAAACACGTGCAGATGCAGACAGCGCTGGCTCTTTGCCTATAAACAGAGATGAGCACTGAACCCTAGAGTTGTATATGACTGGCTTTGGAGCAAGGGTGACCTTTACCTTTATCTATATGTATTTCCAAGAAACATTACCAGAACTGGTCACTAGAGGACACTATATACAATGTAATCCACAGGGATTGCTATTTTCCATGGCTTCAGGTAATCACACTAACATCTAATCTTCGTGGATACTGTACTTAATTAAGATTGCTATTTATCTATTTTTTTATAAAAAAAAAGAAAGTGCTGCCATTGTTTTAAGTGATGGCTGCTAATTTACATAGATTTTTAAAATAGGTAAAATCTATTCATGAGTAGGGTTGCCGTACATCCTGGAAAACCAGGATTGTCCCAGATTCAAGGTCAGAAAAATTGTCCCAGCCAGTTTAATAAAAATCATGTTAAAGTCCCGGATATTTAAAACTTACTGACTGTGCATTATAACATACCATTAAAATGAATTTGAACACTTTCCATCAAACTCCTGCCACACTGGAGTTGGAGTATATCTGGAGACAAATCTTAACATCCTCGCCTCACACTACAGTCCAATAAGTGTGACCAGTGTGTTTCCTGTAACTGAGGATGTTAAGAGTTGACCATGAGGTAACTTCTCAGAATTACAACAGATCATCTTACAGTAAGAATTAACTGTTGTAAATAAAATTATTTATGTATTAATATATTTAATGTGGAAGTGTTTTATAGCTGTTGTTATATTATGTTTGTTTAAAAAAGGCTATTTTGTAGATAACACTCTCATTTTTGTCACGTATACTTCTGTTCCGGTTTTGTGGGAGAGAATTATGGCAACTCTATTCATGAGGGGCAGAGAAAAACTATCGGTGGTTCTTATTCATGGTAGCTTGCTCAATTCAGTCTTGAGGTTTCAAAGTTAAGATGCTTCTCACGAGTAGGTGCTGAGGGGTGGGTGGGTATTTGCAGATGGGTTTTCCAGAAACATATTTTTGTCCACTGTAGGAGACAGACCACTACAGTGCTTAGACCTATGGTCTCAACTATGTTTCCCTGTATTCTTAAAGAGATGGAACTGAAATGGGAAAATAATCCTGTATTATTTATTTGAACTGATCCAGCACTCCAAATATCACAAGGATTTCTTCATTCAATTAAGGAGACTGGTCAGCTCATGGACTGCCAGATGTTGTAAGATAAAGGTCTCCATGGATCATGTGTTACTGCTAGCTGTAGGAAGCTGTATTGATATGCATGCTTATCTGTCATTCTGCTTGATTACTCTTTACCTCTTTAACTTGTAACCTCTTTACCTTGTAACCTCCTTACCTCTGTATCTGGTGTATATAAACTATACCTGAAAATTTCACTTCTTTGTCTGAAGAAGTGGATTTGATCCATGAAAGCTCACAGTAAAAATATAGCAGTTAGTCTTTAAAGTGCTGCAGTGTTTTCATTTCATTTTATTTTTTCTGATATGCCTACTTAGGAAGCATCTCAGTAGAAGATTGTTAAACCATGCAAGATCCCTAACCTCAAAACACAAGTGAGGCAAGGCAAATACATTATTCTTTTCAAATTCTCCATCATTTGCACAGCCCATCACTGCACAAAACAAGTACCTTTTCCCTTGGAAAAGCAAAGCATATACATAAACAACAACTCAAACTAGCTGGTTGTTAAAAATTAACACCCTCACATAACCCCTGTAATGTTTTTAATCTTTGGCAGTCCACACAAGAAAGCAACTTGCAAATTTTCCGCTGTTTACATTATTTGTGCCATACTGGTCTATTTGCACAAAAATCATTTGTTTTCTCCTCTTGCTGGGAGCTGTGCAAAAATGTGTGACTTTCTCACAAGGTGAGACAAACAATTTAGTGGTTTCTCACCCAGGTGGTAAGGATTTGTATTCCTCTAGTGTCCCACATCTTGGTGTGTTTGGAAAGCTGCTCCTTATTTATAATTTGCTTCTTTATGTTTGTGTTGCACCTTTTTCTCCTATAAAAATGCCTTCAGAGGTGGATTTTACAGAAGCAAAGTGAGTGAAGCATGAGTGAAGTGAATGCGAGGAGATTCTTGGCATTCGTGGGTGGGCCTCAAGATCAAGAAGTGAGAACATGTTGAATTAATTAATTTAATTGATCAACTTATATGCTGCCCCACTCGCAGAGCAACTCTGGGTGGCTAACAAAGAAACAAAATATCACAATTACATGGTATCAAAAACAATTACAATTGCATAATATCAAAAACATTTCAGAAACATTTCAAAAAACCCAAATATTTCAATTATGAAATCTCAAACCATCACAATACAAAAACAATTCAATAATAAACTGAGATAATTAAACCATACAAAAACACAACGTCTGATAATGGGAGTGGCGGCAGTTTTGTAGCCATCCGAGCTGCATAGCTTCTGTTCCCACCAGGCCGGCAGCCTGAGGGAACATCCGGTAAGGGCAGGGGGGGCTTTGTAGTCACTCGAGCCGCACAGCTGCTGTTCCCTCCAGGCCAGCTGGCTGAGGGAGTGTCCAGTAAGGGTGATGGTGGCAGTGCTCTTATAGCCACCCAAGCTGCACAGCTGCTGTTCCCTCCAGGCCTGCTGGCCGAGGGAGCATCCGGTAAGGGTGGCGGTGGCAGTGGTGGTCTTATAGCCGCCAGAGCTCCACAGCTCTTGTTCCCTCCAGGCCAGCTGGCTGAGGGAGCATCCGGTAAGGGCGGTGGTGGTGGTGGTGATCTTCTAGGTGGGACTTCAAATCTGGGATTAGAACTTTATGGAAAGCCATGATCTATTACCTGCTTTACAACAAGCTTCTTATTTTTCTTTCATCAAACTTTAAACTGCCAAAATGAAGCCACCTTCTTGGCTTTGTTATTGGCCAAACTTAAATCCTCACCAGCACATGTTTCTGTAAGTAATCAGCAGACCAGCAAATGAGCCGGATTCTGTATCTCTCCACATTCACAAAGTGTGTTGTTGTCCACCAACAGCCCCCACTTGAACATGTTGTTCTTACAATTTAGGGCAGGGATTCTCAACCTGCGGCCTGTGGGCTGGATGCGGCCCACAGCACCATTTCATGTGGCCCACCAACACCTCTACCACACTAGGAAGTGCCACACATAGGAAGGAGGGCAAAATCGCCATCCGGCCCCCAAGGCCATCTGAGGGAGCATGATTCGGCCTCCATCTTAAAAAGGTTGAGAACTCCTAATTTAGGGACTGCAACACATTCTATTCAGGGTCCTCCAAGGGATGTAGAGGAGGTCGAGCTCCTCAGCCATATCCTATTTTAATGTTATTCTTTGAACTATATGGAAAGTCGTCATCTAGTAGCTGCTTTGCAACAAGCTAATTTTTAACAGTCCAACAAATAGAAAACAAATAGCTCTGAGACAGAGGCATGGGTGAATTAGATTATGTTGCTTTATATTGTGTAACAGGGCCTCTTTTTTTTCTAGAGCAACATTGCTCATTTGTTTCACTTTGTGTGATGGCAAGGCAATAAGTGGATTAGACAGATACTTCAGCAGCTGGCTGCAGACATCTGTCATTCCTTGGCCATAAATTTTGGATCATGTCAAGAAATAAAAACAAAGGCTGACACCTTTCATTTCCAAAGGTGTGTGTGTGAGAAATTTCATAGAGAACAGAAAGAGGAAGTCTGTCAATCATGCACCAATGAGTCCTAGTAGCATCTCAGCAGAAACTGAGACCCTCCTTTCACACATGAAGAAGACTGAAGTAGTAGAATTATGGACAGTGCCAAATAAGGAGGAACTTCTGGAATGTTCTCTCCAGGATGCATAGGCTAAAATCCCCTGTAGTGACAAACTCCATTACCATCATCTTTCTCCACCACACATTGATGTTTCTAGCTCAACCATCTCTCTCCTGTATTAATTTCCAGTGTGTTGAGGTTTGTTTAACATAGAACAAGGTTCTTCAAACTTGGCTCTCCAGATGCTCTTGGACTTCAATTCAAGTCCTGATCAGCAAGAATGCTGACTTGGGCTTCTGGGAATTGAAGTCCAAGAACACCCAGAGACCCAAATTTGAGGAAACCTGACAGAGAAGAAGGGATCAAAACAATGTCTTTCCTCTATTGCAGTTGAAGTGGTATGGTCCAAACTCCCTCCAATGGACTCTACCATTGTAGCCTTAGATGCTTTAGTTGCCCATGCAGACCTTTTCCCACCATGTGGGGAACTTTGCCACAGCCCAGAAACGTTTATCCCCAATAAAATTTGTTAGTCATTGAGGTTCTACAAGACACTTTGTTGAATATGGAAGACAGAGATTTTTGTCCTCTATAAGAGTGTGTGAGAATTTTGTTTACATTACTTTTGTGTCAAAATTAGCAAACAAAACTGAATTGGGGGGGGGGATGAAACTGAGAGATTTGTTTATATTTATATGTTGATATTTCATTTCATTTTGTTTTTTAAGTTTGATTCCCAACTATGGCTCCTATAAGAGGAATCAACCTGTCAAAAGAAAAAGGTAAAGGTCTCCTTTGCTCAAAAAGCCAGTTGTATCCAACCCTAGGGGGAGGTACTCATCTCTGTTTACAGCCAAAGAGCAAGTACTGTCTGCATCTGCAAACATTTCCATGGTCATGTGGCAGGCATGACTAGACAGTGGAGTGCACAGAACGCTGTTACCTTTCCTGCCAAAGCTGTACCTATTTATCTGCTTGCAATGCTTTGGAAGTGCTAGGTTGGCAGAAGCTGGTCTGGCTTGGTGTAAGACAGCCTTCTATGTAGCTACATCCATATGTCTTTCTTTGTTGTTTCCTGCACAGGGCTCACATGAATTAAGATGTAAGTAGTGAGAGCATAAGATAACCTGCTCAGTGGTTTTCAAAATAAACCCATTCAAAAAGAAATTCACACTTTGTTTTGGTTTCATGTTTGTCCAAGGATCATCTTCCCACCCACTCCCACATTTTTCTACCCATGAGATCTCGGAGGCATCCCTACTCCAGAGGCGTAGCTACCGCCGTATCTGCCGTATCACGGGGGCCCCCAACGTGCGTAAGCAAAACAAATCTTTACCCTTCCTAAGGGCCCCCAAACAAATTTTTATACGGGGCCCCGCTAAGGCACGCTACTCTTCTGCCCTACTCCCACTCCATAATATGCATGCTTGACCTCAATAACATCTAGGGCAGTGGTGGCAAATCTATGGAACATGTGTCAGATGTGGCCTGCCCACCCCTCTCTGTTGAGACATCACCCCAGCACAGTTCACCCCGCCCCTCTGTCCAGCAGTCCAATGGGAGCACTTCCTCTCTCTCCTCATCACAGAGTTCACCCCACCCCTCTGCCCAGCAGCCCTTTGGGAGCACTTCCTCTCCCTCCCCAGCACAGAGTTCACCCTGTCCCTCTGCCCAGAAGCCCAATGAGAGTGTTTCCTCTCTCTCCTCATCAGAGTTCACCCTGCCCCTCTGCCCAGCAGCCCAATGGGAGCACTTCCTCTCCCTCCCCAGCACAGAGTTCACCCTGTCCCTCTGCCCAGAAGCCCAATGAGAGTGTTTCCTCCCTCCCCCCAGCACAGAGTTCACCCCTCCCCCTCTGTTTAGGCACTCAGGTTCACCATCACTGATATAGGGCTATTGTTCATAACCTGGCTGAGACTATTTTCCACTGCACACTGGCTAGGTGATGCCAAGGCAGTTGTTGGAAAGAGAACAGACATATCTGAAAAAGCTAGCCTTGTAGCTCATATTACTTTGCCACCACACATAATTTCCACTTAGCCAGGTGCTGCCTACCGTGAAAATATAGTTTCTCTCGTATTTATCCAACTAATCTCTCTCTAAATGGTGGAGATACGTTCCAAGGAGCATAAAATATTTGGCTTTCCAGGTATTATGCAATCTACATTTGTCATAGACATAATTATATCTAGATATTTCTGGGACTTCGGTTACTCAACTTGAAAACCTTTCTGTCTCTTACCATTGCCTCATATGGCAATATTTCATGTATATATTTCAATGACTCATCAATAGATATATTTCACCAGATTTTTTAAACTTTAAAATTAGTGATACTTCCTCTAAGGCTCAGTGAGTCATTTGATTAATGACTTAAAAGTATACATAATATGCAGAGAGTTTGTGAAATATATGTATAATAAGGGTCATTTTCTCTATGTAAATGTGTCGGCTGCTGCCTCAAACCAGCCTAGTTTAGCTATATTATCATAGGTCTTTGCTCTTTTTTTCGTACATTGCATGTGCCTTTATAAACTTTGAAAAGGAACAAAGTTAATTATGTCTGTGATAGTGGAAAACAGTTTTTCTCCAAAATACTGAAATATAGTTGCGCTCTCTCTCTTTCTCTCTCTCTCCCTCCCTCCCTCCCTCTCTCTCTCTCTCTCTCACACACACACACACTATAGACCTCCAGACCAGGGGGCTAATCCGGCCTGCACATATCTTTAATCCGGCCCATGGTGGTCACCTGGGTACCTCTAGACCCGCCTTCCACCATTGGAAGTTGAAAAATGTCACTCACTGCAGCAGCAGTGGCAGTGGGAATTGCACGGTTTTTGCCACTTCATGCACAGCCTCTGCTGCTTCCCAGGGCGGTAGGAGCCTTTCCAGAGCATGTTCGCTCTTGTTTGGTAATTTTCCGAGCCTTCTCCACCTCACTTGGGCTGCTGGAGAGTAGCGCTGGACCACTTCTGGTGCTGGGTGGAGCTAAGGTCAGCACCTGGGATTTCAGTCCGGAACCAGGAAGTCCTCCACTACTACTCTTCAACTGCGGAAGCAAAGTGGAGGAGTGTTGGAAAATTACCAAACTGGAGTGAGCGAACATGCTCCAAAACAGCTTCCACCACCCTGGGAAGTAGCGGAGGTTGAGCACGAAGCGGCAAAAACCATACAATTCCCACCACCACTGCCGATGACAAAGATGACAGCAAAAATGTAAGTTGTGGACACAGTCACACCTCTGGCCTCCACAGCTGAGCATGATGGCGGGAAATGGCCCCTGGCAGGAAAACGTTAGGGAACCCTTGACTGGGCTGTTATGCTACCCCATTTGTTCCATGTGCCAGAAGTCAACTTTGAACATCCTGCTCAGATGTGAAGACCAGGTCCCCCATTTGCATTTCAACAATGTTTCCAACCCACTTCAGGACTTTGGTGGTTCAGGTGGAAATGCTGTTGAACTGGAAGCAGAGGGTTGTGCTACACACCTGAGCAGGATCTCCAAAGTAGCTTCTGACATACTGAACAAGCATGATATCCTGTAAAGTGTCAAATCTTATAACTGGATAAGTCTTTCTCCTTTCTCCTTTGTGAACAAAAAGTGAAATCCATGGTGACAGAACAAGCATGCCTGTGAAGAATTGCATTTTGCCGAACATCACTTTTCAGCCAGCGGCTCTTTTTAGTAATCAGTGTGCTTAAGTTTGAATGAAATCTCCTCCAGAAGGTTTCTGAAAACTTTTTGTTATGGTTATGTAGTTGATTGGAGCCATCTTTATTGGCCCAGCAATAGAACATTCCCCCCCCCTCCAAAATGTATATTGTGAGACTCATAAAGCCAAATGGCTTCATCAGAGCCATTATTGTCTGTTGGACAAATGCATTTATTCAGCATTTTCCACCATCCATGTTATTATGTTCCAGATCAGAATGGTAGCTTTAGGACCATTCTGGTCTATTGGGTAATGCATACAATATTTTAGAATGTTAGCTAAGGATAGTAAAATTATGCCAGGAGTTCATTGCTGGGAGAGGATGGAATCTAAATACACCAGCACAGCAGTTATCACAGAGTATGTTTTAAGGGCCATAGATATAGATATAGATATAGATATGGGACCACAGTGGCTTAGAGGTTAAGACACTGGGCTTGACTACTGGAAGGTCACCAGGTCAGCAGTTGTTGTGATCCAGTCCTGCTCCAACTCTGAAGTTGGATCAGGGGGCACTCCCTATGCCCAGACCATTTCTGCCTGCACCTAAGCCTGAGGATGTCCTGAGCCAGTGATCTCAGCCTGCACCTGGCCCAAGTCTGTTTTCCCCAGCAGCTGACCTGTCAGATCAGGGGTGTGGCTCTGACAGTGATCAGTCCTCAGTCAGGGAGATGTCCAGGAAACAGCTACACCTGAGACGCAGGCAGGCTAGAGCAAAGTACCAAAGAAGGCTCCCAGCTGATACCGATTAGCTGGGAGGCTTATAAGCAAGCTTGTTGCAGCCTGCCACCATCAGGACAACTCTCATGCAAAGAATGACACCCTGCTCAACTCCAGACTGCCTGCCTAGACCCTGACCTGCCTGCCATGACCTTGACTTCTCTGCCAACCCAGACTATGCCCCTGGACACCCTTTGGATTAGACTACTGACTCAGACCTTGGCTTGCCTTTTGGACTTTGATATCTGGACTATCCTTGAACAAGATTCTCCGTGTAGCGCCACTGTGCAGCACCGTGCCTGCTCAGGTGGGCCAGTACAACAGTTTAAGACCTGAATGTTGTGTGACAGAGTGAGTTCCCATCATCTGTTCCAGCTCCTACCATCCTAGCAGTTCGAAAGCAAGAAATGGCAAATAGAGAAATAGGTACCGTCCTGGCAGGAAAGGTAACAACATCCTGTGCAATTCAGAATGTAGTCACATCTGCCACATGACCATGGAAACATCTGAAGATGCAGACAGCACTGTTTCTTTAGCTATAAACAGAGATGAGCACCACGCCCTAGAGTTGGACATGACTGCCTTTCAAGAAAGGGAAAACTTTACCTTTACTAAAATCACCAGATTTTTAGTCCATAATGTAGACCAGCGTTTCCCAAACTATTTTCTGTGGAACACTGGTGGACTTCAATTCCCATGGCTGGTCAGTGCTTTGGGGAATTGACTTAGGCTTCTGGGAATTGAAGTCCAAAAACCAAAGGTTGGAAAACACTGATGTAGAAATTGGGGAGGAATGGAATTGATTGGCTAGTAAATGGCAAAATATGCCCAGCATTTCTGCACTGCTTTCCCCACGACGCACATGACACATACGAAAGCTTTCTAGGTATAGTGCTGCTGGAGTACTGGCTTTCGACCAAGGGAGAGGTTTACTGGGGTAAGGAGACTTCAGAATCTCAACTATCAAAGCTAATGCAATGTGATTAAATGAGAAAATTGATTCTTTCTTCATGCCAGAGTGTTTGTATAATGCAGAGGAAGGCTTCTGGATCAGAAAGATTGGTAGGCTCTGCTTTATTGCTCAGGGGCCACCTGAATATACTTGAAATGGTTCTCAGCATTAGGGAGGCTCCTTCGATGACCCTTGAGAAAATAGATTAACCCACACTAATCATTTTAGTAACATGAATAATTTATTATATTAAAGCACAACAAAGCAATCACACTTATATAACGCTTAGTACACTCTCTGGGCGGTTCACAAGTTAATTAGCATTTTGCCCCAGCATGCTGGGTACTCATTTTACCGACCTTGGAAGGATTGAAAGGTTGAGTCACCTGGTCAGGATTGAACTTCCAACCTTTTGGTTGCAGGACAGCAGTTTACCCACTGCGTCTCCAGGGCTGCTAAAACAAGAATGTTCACCTCTGTTTCAAAGCCAAAGAGCCAGCACTGTCTGCTTCTGCATTCCGGTGTCTAGTCATGCCTGCCACATGACCACTGAAACATCTGCAGAAGCAGACAGCGCTGGCTCTTTGGCTTTGGAACAGAGATGAGCACTGATCCCTAGAGTCAGATACAACTGGCTTTTGAGCAAGGGAAACCTTTACCTAAACCAATTTTTAATTAATTATTTCCATTTTCTGACATTGTTGGGGAAACATCCAAATAATTTCACGTGCCACCTATCTTGGGTAGGGTTTTTCATAGGTGTGAACATTCCTAGTTTTACATTTGGTGTTTAAGAGGGAAATGAGCTTTTGGGGCTCTAATCTATATCTACATTTTGACTCTTATATTCACTACTGGGTTATAATGTTTTCCTGGTGCTCTCTCTAAAATTTTAGCACTGAAAATGTGACTGTGTGTTTTGTTACATTTTCTGTTTGAATTTACTTACGTACAATATCCATGCAAATACTGAAAACAATAAAACATAGCATAGCAGAAGGCTTTTGGGTAATAAACAATTGGCATTTTCCTTTGAAATTACCGTTTCTTGCTGTTTTGGGAGAAAGCCATGTTTTGCCACTATTAGCACGCCCGTAACAATCTGGAATTAATTCTTCATCTCAGCCATACGACTGTTCTAATGGTCTTTTTAACACTTCTGAACAATCCTCTACATATGTGCCTTTTTAGATCACAAAGATGGTGGAATTGTATATCGAATTTGGGCAGTGGTAAAATATTTGTACAAAGGGCAGAATTAATTTACCTTGACTGTGAAAATAAACATCTTTAACATTGATGACCTCTACTTTCTCTTAATATGTGCATCCTATTGCAGCCAGTTACATTACTACAGTAGTTGTTTATTAATGGCAACAAATTAGTGTTATAGAGGCTTAGATTTTGGTAGGTATTTTTTTCACCTTTTGCAGTTATTGTGCACGAAACAGACTTCAGATGAAGTAATCACTTCCTGTTTTTATCTGTAAGGATTAAAAATATGCTCAAGTGCACCAGCTACATTTTAGTGTGGTTTTGGAACATTTCCCTATGAATTTGTGAAGCTTATTCTTGGATGAATATCTTGCACTTAATTGTTGATAATGCTATGCTAAGCTGCTTGTGTTATACACATATCCCTAATAGTAATCCGTTGAACTCTCCATTGAACTCAGCGAAACTTATTTCCCAGTAATAAAGGATTGCATAGTTTTAGGTAAAGGTAAAGGTCGCTTTTACTCAAAAGCTAGTCGTATCCGACTCTAGGGTGTAGTGCTCATCTCTGTTTATAGCCAAAGAGCCAGCGCTGTCTGCAGCTGCAGATGTTTCTGTGGACATATGGCAGGCATGCTTCAACACCAGAGTGCATGGGATGCTGTTTACCTTCCCACTAAAGTGGTCCCTATTTATCTACTTGTAATTTCTTGCTTTCAAACTACTAGGTTGGCAGGAGCTGGGACAGAGACGGGAGCTCACTCCATCATGCAGTACGCAGCAATTGACCTTCCAGTCAGCAAGTTCAGTGTGTTCCCATTAAAAATCATACTACTGTAAAAATGTATCAGACAAAAACACACAATAAAAGCAAAACAAAACATTGTGGCACTTTAAAGGATGTGAGCTTTTGTGGATCAAGTCCACTGCTCAGAAATAATCCATGAAAGCTCCCAATCTGGAAATTGCCAAGTGTCAGCCTTTCTGATTTGACAACATTAAAACATTGCTGTCTTTAATGTGCCACAGCATTTCCTTCTATTATTTTTTGTTTCAATTTTGTTATTTTGCCTTATTTTTCTGCAAGACTAACATGGCTACTTCTCCCAAAACTGTCAAAATTTAGTTGGCAACCTTACTGGTGACCTGCAGTAAGAACAAGAACAACAGCACATCGCTCCAGAAATAAACTGAATAATCCTAATAGTCATCATGAAAGCAGCTTTTGAGATTTTGGGGATGGGGTGGGGGAATCCTAGCAGTTTCAGAACCTATTCTGTTTGATGCTTTCTCATGTACTGAATGTTCAGGCACACCATCTTATGAAACTTAATGTGATGTGATGTGATTGATGCAACCTGACATGCTATGTCACAAAGTAACATATCAGATCAGAAATGTGAAAGAAAAGAAAACAAAACAAAGCATTTTCTCCCTCAAAGGCTAAATTAACCAGGTAACATTAAGATGATAGATCAGGGATTCTCAACCTGCAAACCATGAGCCGAATGCAGCCCACAGCACCATTTCATGTGGGGTCCCCACTGTCTCCACCACACTATGAAGTGCCATGTGGTGGAGGAAGGGCAAAATGGCCATACGACACCACAAAGCTGTCTGAGGAAGCATGACCCAGCCCCTAACTTAAATAGATTGAGAACTCCTGCAATAGATGATATGGTTCTATTGGGAAGCAAAACTTTTGCCCTTTGCTCTTTCTTTTGACCAGGAGATGTTGCCAGTTAAATAGTTGCCGGTTCAATTCCACAATTCCCCTAAGGTACAGAAAAATACCAAATTGGATAATAACCAGATAACAGAAACCTTGCCTAACCTATTCCATGAAGGCCTGATGACTAAACTCAGAGGAATAATAAACACAGAGGTTGTTTTAATTCAGTACAGTGCTTTATAAAGAAATATTAAAAAGGGGGGGAACTATCCCAGTGCTACAAAATGTTGGTTGGATTTCTGTTGCATAACAGAAAGCCACAGAAGGGTGATAAGTGTACCTGGCAGGGAGGATTTTCAGTAATTAAAGACGGACTGCGGTGGCTCAAGTAGTTAAGATCCTGAACTCACCGACTGGAAGATCAGAGTTTGATTCCTGGGTAGTCCTGTCTCTGTCCCAGCTCCGGCCAACCTAGCAATTCAAAAGCAAGAAATTGCAAGAAGATAAATAGGTACCACTTCATTAGGAAGGTAAACAGTGTTCTGTGCACAGCGCTCGCTCTTTGGCTTATAAACAGAGATGAACATTGAACCCTAGAGTCAGATACGACTGACTTTTGAGCAAGGATGACCTTTACCTTTGCCATGCTTTCTTAAAATTTACCTGACTCATAAGAAATCTGTTTCATTGTGTCGAGTTGTGGGAGTTGCAGGATAGAAGAAGCCAGTCTTTAATTTCTGAAAATCTCTCCCAGCAATAACATAAATCCAGTCACAAAGGTTATTACAGACTTCTTCTTTCCATCTCATGATTCACGTGCCTTCCATGCAATAAATCAGAATACTCTCTAATGCGACAAAATGTGGGACAGAAGTAGAAAGTCATTAATTCCCAATGACATCATCAACCTTCCATTGGCATAAGCGAGGAACAGGATTTAAACTAATATTGATTTCATGACAATTTAAATGTATTGGAGATAAAATGAAATGAGTACAATTAAAATAAAAATGGAGCAATTTCTTCATGAGGTTATGGGATTGATTGTGATGAGAGACAGCTGACACATCATTTTGAAAAAGCAAGTAGAGAAGCATCTTGGACGTGCCTGATACTGAGCATCTCTGGTAACATTACCTGGTCGTAGAGATGGGATTTTTAGATTTTTTTGGACTACAAATCTCATAATTCTCCATTTTGGGAGGTCTACTTCACAGATACCTTACAGACACCTAATGGGCTCAAGTGAGTGAAAGGCCGAAAGTGGTAGACTTTGCGGTCAAGCTAGACCAAGCTAGAACTGGCGCAGGAACAGGAAGCTTGGTTGGAGCTAAGCCTAGCTAAACTATTCTCCTAAGTGTCTGTCTGTAAGACAACCAGGATTTTAAAGGATGCTAAATGCTAGAAATGAATTTACTGGTGATTGCTAGGCAAATAAACAGCATCACCTCACAATGCTATTCATATTATTTTATCCTTTTTTGGAAACAGAATCCTTCTCTCTGTTTTGCAGGCCATGTCATTATGCTCTTTCTTTTTCTTCTTGGGGACACATGCCCAAACCTTAGTTCAGAAAGGTTGGGACATGATGCAATTTGCTTCGAGTGCCAGAAATATTTTAGTTCTGGCTCTCCATGTTAAAATACTCAGGAGGCTGTGAGATACTTTTTTGCAAAGTTTCTTGAAACCGTCACCACCAAAGCGCCCACTTTTTACTTTTGTGTAGGGCTATTTTAAAGCATTGCGTAGCTGTCAGTTCCTAGCATAATCCTAGTGACAATATTTGTCTTTGGAACCACATTAAGTATTCTCTTAAAATGGCTTTCAAATGATTATATATTGGAAGATACATCCCAGCTAGCTCATATGTGATCTATGACTTGAAAAGAAGGCGTCTGTAGCCCCCAAATCCTCTCCAATGACCATCTGATAAAAATGGCATAATTTACTTGCTTGCTTATCTAGGTCTGGTTATTTCAAGATCTTGCTGCCTGCAACCAGTTTTGAGCAGTAATTAATGGATGGTGTTACCCAAGAGAAATGGACATTCTGCTTTGCCCCTTAGTTATGAGCAAATTGCAGCTCTTGTTATCTTCTATAAGACTGATCTCCAGGACTCCTATTATTATTTTATTTTTTTGTAGGACTAGTGCTGTAAACAGCATACCACTTCTTTTGCTGTTACACTTTTTGACCCTCACTGTGTATACATATTTATATATTATTCATGCCAGATTAAAAATTGATGTGCTCTTTACTGCCGTTGTACTGCACGGTGACAATACAAATTAACTTATTGTGTACTTTTCACATGACAGTGATGGGAGATTTTGATGGCCTCCAAAAGTTAGCAGTAGAAAACAATGCAGTGGAAAGCTAAAACTACTTTAGGTGCCATTAATGTTGTTGTCCTTGTTCTATGCAGTTGAATTAAGGAGTGATATCTGTATTACAATTTGCAGATTTTAACCTTCCTTCCTTCCTTCCTTCCTTTTTTGTTAGCATAATGCTGAAAGGGAGGGCAGTATTTTGAACGTATGGTTAAATGCTATTTAGTTTATCTTTATTGGAACTTTCTTTAAAAATATTGTAACAAATAGGTAAGTGAATTACCCTTGAATGCTTTAGTGACTACATCTCTTGATTAAGCTGATATACTTACTATAGATGCCTGGAAGATAGATTTCAGTATTTGCTTACAGACTTTTAAAGTGTATTACTATGTGATAATTGTGTGGCAGAGAGAGATAATGATAGATAACCTTCACAGCGCTGCAGAACTATTATGGTGCCACCACTGGGAAGAACCACATGACCGGTTCCTCAGCTGACTGAGCGGGTGTGGTCAGGCACCTGTCAGGAAAAGTTTGGGAAATTCTGGTCTACAGTAATCTCTTAGGGCAATTCTCTTCCAAAAATGTACACAGGTATAATCTGGAGCCAATGCCTGTAAATTGTGTGCCGTATATTCTTGTAGGGTGAAGCTACAGAATAGATGTAGAATGTAATTAGAAGCAATCCTCCATCAAGTGCCAAAGGACAGTGATTTGTCCTCTTACCTGTCAGCATTCTATGTTATGTGATTGATCATTAGAAGGAGCTTACTGTTCAAGTTTGATTGCTGAGGCAAACTACACAACAATGATTTTGCTACTGGGAATAACACATGTGATTTACATGATAGCAAGTGTGCCGATTCCAAATCTAAACTCAGAATTTGCCTATCTTGTACAGATTTTAAATTACAGCCATGCTTGCTTCAAATGGCCGGTAATTGAGTAGTGTATTTTTACATGGGAACATTATAACAGTTGCAGCTATCACTATGCCCACTGCCATCTCAGCTGAATCATGTCCCCTGGTGGCATGCATGTTCCAGCAGCAGCCAGACATATCTGGGCAAGTCAGTGACCTGACGTCAGAAATAAGTATATAAGGCGAGATGGACCAAGGTCTCGTCTCTAGTGCGAAACCATCTTATTGGATAGTATAGCTAGGCCAAAGTGAGTCTGTTTTGCGCTAAAGTTGAGTACGTGCAGCTGTGTTAATAAACCAGACAATCACGTCTATACATGTAATTAACTTAAGATCCTGGTGTCCTAGGCAGAGTTGGACTTCAGATTTTGATTCAGTGCACTTGATTTAGTATAGGACACATGGATTAGACCAAGTAGCAGACAATATTTATTTTTTTGTGATGCAGCATTAGTGAAGAAAAGATCACTTCTTGGTAGGAAGCCATTCTCAGTGGGAGACTTTTAGTATCTAGTTTGATCCACATGTATAGGAGGCTGAAGAAGGAAACCCTGCTTATTCAACTTATACACAGAATACATAATGCACAATGCAGGGATGGAGGAATCACAATTTGGGATCAAAATTGCTGGGAGAAACATCAACAATTTGAGATATGCAGATGATACCACCCTAATGGCAGAAAGTGAGGAGGACCTAAAGAAGCTCCTGATTGGGTTGAAAGAAGAAAGTGAAAAAGGTGGCTTGAGACTCAATATCAAGAAAACCAAGATCATGGCAACAGGCCCTATCAGTCCCTGGAAGATAGATGGGGAAGAAGTAGAGGCAGTGACAGATTTTACTTTCCTGGGATCAAAGCTCACTGCAGATGGGGATTGCAGCCATGAAATAAAAAGGCAACTGATTCTTGGGAGGCAAGCGATGAGAAACCTGGGGAGCATCAAATTACAAACAAAGATTCGTCTAGTCAAAGCAATGGTATTCCCGGTGGCAATGTATGGTTGTGAGAGTTGGACCATTAGGAAAGCAGAGCGCAGAAGAATAGACACCTTTGAGATGTGGTGTTGGAGGAGAGTTTTGAGAGTCCCCTGGACAGCAAGGAGAGCAAATAGGTCAATCTTAGAAGAAATCAAACCTGACTGCTCCTTAGAAGGTCAAATAATAAAGATGAAGCTAAAGTACTTTGGACATCAAATGAGAAGAGAGGATTCACTTGAGAAAGCCTTGATGCTGGGAAAGGTGGAGGGTCAAAGAAGAAGGGGGCAGCCAGAAATGAGATGGCTAGATGGTATTGTAGAGACAATGGGTGCAGAGCTGAGCGAGTTGAGAGGGATGGTGGAGGACAGGAGTGCCTGGCAGACAGTGGTCCATGGGGTTGCAGAGGGTCGGAATCGACTGTGCGACTGAACAACAACAAGAAGAAGGAAACATAAGTTATTGCTTGAAAAAAATCTTAGTAAACATTCTCTATATGCACATCTGGATTGTCTACGTGGCATCACTTGGATAATACTGCCTCCATAAAGGGTGGTATGTGGCATACACACATATATGTATGTCTGTGCAAGTGCAGTACAAATGGAAAAGGAGAAAGACATTTGTTCTCCACATGTGGTAAATAGATTGTGTATTCCAATAACCTTGGCTTTTTATGTAGATGGTCAGCCACATTTTATTTATTCATTTATTTCAGCAAATTAAAGTAAGCTGAGTGCATTTGACCTCGGATGGCACTGGTTTAAGTTAATTTGAGAGACAAAGCTCATCAGGTTCCAGTAAAACACATCAACAACTTCCCAGCATAGGTTGAAATTGAAATATGCTTGCTGAAATGTACCCACCCAAGCCAGATACAGCATGGCATATTAGCTGATCTCGGAACAGTCTGGAACAAAATGTAAACTACACAAGAAGCAGATTACACAGTTCAAGAGAACTCGGCTGAAACTTAGTATAGCACTGCTTAGAATATTCTGCTGGGTGTGTCAGCAGAGAAACTGGATGACTTTTTTTTTACAGAATTTGCCTGTGGAAAGAAGATTGTCTGCATCTAGCCACGTGAGCAGGAAAAAAAACCACCCTACAGTTCCTTTTCTAGACATTTACAGGGGCTCCCCTCACTTCATTTCTACATAAGTGGGTGTCTGATGCTGCTTGGTGGCTGTTATAATGTGAAGATGAGGTTTTTTAAAAAAAAATATTATTATTCATAAGAAATGGTTACAAAATTGTGATGGGGAGTGAATGTTATGTTCCAGCTCTGATTTCTCCTAGGATGGGAAAGCTCTTTCCATGAGATACTAGAGCAGTGGTTCCCAACAAGGGGTACACAGCCCACAGGGGGACTTCAATTCCCAGAAGCCTAAGTCAGTACATTGGCTGATCAGTGCTTTGGGGAAATGACTTGGTCTTCTGGGAATTGAAGTCCAAACACCAGCATTTGGGAAACACTGCACTAGAGGACCAACATGAACAAGACAAGATGATACTGGGTTAGATGGACATTCAGTCTGAGTGGTTTAAGGCCATTTGCTCTAGCTTTTGTGTTAGACTTGTAAGGGTGAGAGCCAGGTGCCAATTCATCTCCAGTCCTTACTATTAGGGTAACCATTGAGGAGAAAACAGAACTGGGGGTTGTTGTTGGTGGTTTCCAGGACCATTTGGTCTGGGTCTCAAACAATTAATAAAATACTATATCCAGTATGTAATGTGTATAATGGATATTTTGATACTGAAAAGGCAATGAACAAGAGCCGGGGTGACGCCGTGGTTAAACTACTGTACTTCAGCCAAAACATTGTAAATTCAATCCTGATGGGGATTAAGGTGGCCTCAGCCTTCCATCCTTCTGAGGTTGTTAAAATGAGTACCCAGCATGTAGGGGAAAATGCTAATTACCTTATGAACCGCCCAGAGAATGCACTTAGCACCATGGGGCAGTATGACCGAGTGAGCTCCTGTCTCTGTCCCAGATCCTGCCAACCTAGCAGTTCAAAAGAAGAAATTGCAAGTGGATAAATAGGGACCACTGTGGAGGGAAGGTAAATAACATTCCATGCACTCTGGGGTTGAGGGATGCTTGCCACATTTTCAAAGAAACGTCTGCAGCTGCAGATAGCGCTCGCTGTTTGGCTATAAACAGAGATGAGCACTGAACCCTAGAGTCAGATATGACTGGCTTTCAAGCAAGGGCAGAGACCTTTACCTTTAACTATGTGACCTTTACCTTTGTTGACGTATACTGATTCAGCAGCCTGAATTGGGTTCACATTGGGAACTCGTACGATGAGTAGCTCCAATTTTAAATTTGTGCTGTGTGGAGGGCTGGGGGAATTCCTTCTTCTTTCGCATCCAGGTCAAACTTTACATGGCCAAAAGGAAGCCACCTTCTGGGCTTTGTTGTTGGCCAAACTTAAATCCTCATTGGTGGATGTTTCTGGTTCTTCTTCTACTGGTCAAGCCAAAGGCTGGTGGATGGCACATGTATGAAAACAAGACAGTTGGAGAAAGAAGCCTTTATCTCACAAACGTTCTTCTCTTAGGGATGTTACAGGGATAATTTCATGTAGAATCATGGTTTCCATGGCGGGGGGCAATTTGATTTTTAAGGGTGGCAATTCAAGAATGAGCTAGACTAAATTAATGACCTTATAGGCTTCCTCCATGTGAATAGGAGTTCACTTTTTGAATAATAAGAATTATATGTCGTGGGGAGGTGGGCGGGATCAGGATTTTAGAGATGCTTGGGTGGGGCACAAAAAAGATTGGGGACCACTACTGTAGAGGGTTGATTTTGTACAAAAAGTGTCTGAAATTGAGGCAACACAGTCTCTGTGTGATGGAATCAAAAACCAGCTCTATGGATCAGAAAGGGTGACTTTTGTTGCTCATTCTCATGAACTGTAATACCAAAAGAAAGAAAGAGAAAAGGAGGGAGGAATTCCTGCCTACGTGAGGAAAAAACTAACCTGATGTTTATCTGTTGTGCAGGTCCCCGGCCTTTTCAATGCAGATACTGCCCCTACAGTGCCTCTCAGAAGGGAAATCTGAAGACCCACGTCCTTTGCGTCCATCGCATGCCTTTTGACAACAGCCAGTATCCAGACCGCAGGTTCAAGCGCTCCAGAGTTGACTCCGAGGCTTCTGGGAATTTGGAGGAATTTGCAGCTGTCAAACCTGGGAGCTCTGCAGAGCTAACAGAGGAGGGCAGCACGGCCCAAGAGTAATGCTGCAGAACAAATCAATCTGTACATTGCAATATTATTTTACAGAATTTTTAGATATGCATTTGGGTAACGGTTGGGTTTTGTTCCAATGCCTTTGGAAGGAAACAAATTGTGTGCACCTTTCCCGGAAGCAGAAAAAGATGTTTAAGACATTAAAGATACATAGTGAAAAAATAAAATAAAATTCCCCAGCTTTTAGAAATGGCTGTTAAACTGTTACCTGGCAGCAAAGACTTCCAAACAAGGTAGGTGGGGATAAATCAAGGGGGTGTTTTCTCCTTCTCCAAAGGAAAGGAAGTTGTAAGATTTTTTTTTTAATTAAAAAAATACAGCATTTCCAAGACGCAAGTGGTCCTTGTCCAGAAATAATGCTCTGGCCAGGAAAAAAAATTTAAATGACACAACCTTACTGATTTATTGTTGCCTTGAAGATGGTGGGAGTTGAGGGGGTGGTCTGTGTTTTCATTGCAGAAAACACCTTTTTCATATGACACCAACTGCTGTCATTTGCCTAGCATAGTAATGAGACGTGTTGGTAGACGGAGCTGGTGCCAGTCTGACTGGAGTTGTCGTTGCAGAGAAAATCAATTCGACTGCACTATAGGAGAAATTTTAGACGGCCTATAAGCTACAGTCAGCACCGACCTATATTGAAAAAGATTGTGTTATTACATTTTAATTTTTAAAAGATATACATATATATGATAGATAGATATACACACAAATACACACACACAAACAAAGACCAATGGCCAAAAGTATTGAAGATTAGGGAAGAACGAAAAAATTTTTGCAGATGAGAAACTGCAACTTTAATGTTTGAGTCTCTAGGGGAAATGCAGTTTTAGCTTTTTGTTCGATGAGCCTGCAGTCTTAGGGGAAAGTTCCTTTTTTATATAAAATAGGTGTCTGTAGAGTGATTTAGAAGTTCATATTTAGAAATACACCTTAAAGAGTGTGCTGGGAGGGGTAACTAGTCATCCTAAACAAGAAAGTAGGGGGGAAATCAATAGAAAGTTTATTGTTCTATTCTGTTTAGCTGTTGTTGTTTTTCAAATTATAACTTGAAAGAAAGATTTCCCCAATCCAGGTTACTTTTCATTTATTAGAATATTTCAAAAATTAGAAAGAGGAGGAGGAGGAGGAGACATTGTGCGGGAAACTTCGGTTTTACACCAGAGAAAATCTCTTTTTGAGCTATTTAACCTAAAATATGAATCCAGACAGCCTGCCTTTTGTCTCTAGTGAGAAAAATATAAATAAAAATAACAAGAAGACTGTTAGTATTTTTATCTTTTCTATTAATTGGCCCCTCCTAATTTAAGTTAGCTATTTCCCACCTATAAAGTGAGAGTATATTGACCAAGCCAAAAGGAAGGAAAGATAAAGTAAGAAAACCGCTTCATGGTTTATTCTTACATCCACTTGAATGGCAAATATATATATATATAGGACATGTATAGCCTTTCCTGGTACCTCCTCTGATAGAAGTAAAATTGGTGCTGTTTACAATGATAGAGACAAACATTAACGTCTTCTCAGAACAAAGTGAAGTCAGGCTTTTTAGGAAAATGGAATAAAAGTCAATATATTCTTGCAGGCTGGGAGCACAGAGTAAAAAACCCAGGGCCTTAAAAACTTCAGCTCTGCCTATAGCAGTTTTTAAAAAACTGCAATCGATGTAAATAAAATTCTTAGTGCTTACCCTGAGACTGGGTGGGTGGGGGGTGGGGAGAACAAAAAGATTTTCAGGCGAATAAGGAATCCGGTTTGCATAAGCTATCAGAAAACATAAAAAACACCCCTACCCAAGTGAAGTTTTGGTTAAGTGAGGTCACTTTAAAACTCCCGTCTGGCCAAGAGCGAGCTGCTTCTCTTGATTTTTGGGGTTTGTTGTGTCCCGTCCCATCCCCCATCTAGTATAGTTCTCACTGCCTTACTTAAATCAAGTTGATAAACTTAATGCAACTGTTTCTTATGATCCTAGGTAAAGGATTGAAATGTAACTGAAGACTTTCTGACTGTAGTAAGCTTTAGGATTTTAACTGCACTACCGTGTTTTGGTGACTGTGTTTCGGTCGCTTGCTTTTCTGTGTGTTTGCGCGACGCCTTCAGTATCTTAGCGAGGAAAAAAAAAGAGGAAAAAAGATTCCACATTCCATTTTCTTGCACTTTTTTCAGTATTCTTTTGTGTCTTCTGAGCATTTTCAGATACGACAGGCAATAATTCTGTTTGTGACACTGGAAAACCCCTCCCTCCCCTCCCCTGTTCTTTGTGATGTGTACGTTGAATCCATTTCGTCTGGTGCTACTATCCGTCTTTTTTGCCTCTGACATCCACCCCCCCCCCCAAGAACATTTGTAACTTGGAATACAAACAAGTGACAGGAGCAGTGAAACATTGTCAGTTTCTGGATATCACCGTGCTTCTCATCTCTAAACATGTCAAGTCTTTTCTCTGTAACTTCTGTAGTCTGTGATATTGGTCAAAATACTGTCTTACATTCCTACGCAAAGGAAAAAAATATCTTGGAGAAAATCTGAGATCAATAGAGTAGAGAATTTTGTTGCTATGCTTGTAACAATTAGGAAAAAAAACTTTGTATTTAAAGTTTATTCTTGGTCATTATTTATTATTATAATACATCAGTTGACAGAACTTTATTCTGGTATAGAAGTATTAAAAGTTGTTTCCTTCCCCAGAGAATGACTGGTGTTTTCTTCGTCTTCTTCTTTTTGCTGTTAGAATAAAAATGTCTTTTGAAGCGGGAGAGCTTTATCCACTGTTTTATGCAATAGAACTTATACCTCTGTGGGGAAAAATAGAGAAATTTTCCTACTTATGTTTATTAGAAACTTAGCAACATATATTATTTTCTCGCAGCTTTGTCAGTTTTGGAGGGGAAAAATGAGCTCAATAAAGTCACAGTTGTTAGGCAAACAAATGCAGTTAGGCAGTTTACTGGCGTATTGTAAGCTGGATATTTGAGCAATGCCTTTAATATTTTTGAACAGAGCTATAAACACTATGTGTATGATAGCATGGTCATGCACATACATGTGTGCACATATGCATGTACACACACATGAGGGCTTAATTAGAATATTGTTTTAAAACTAATGCAGCATATAATAATTGTTTCCTGTAATAAGTTGAAGTACTGTACAGTATTACAGAAAAAAAGTTTGATTTGCCGTGCACTTTTTCATACAGTTGTCTATATGTGTGTAATACACTGGTCATGTATAACATCATGATTTTACATGAAAGAAAGCATTTATTTGTATAGATTAAAAATGTCTTTAGAAAACAGAGGGGTTTACTGTACTGGTGCATGCAAATCAGCCTTCGTTCTAGGAATTTGAAAGGTCAGGAGCAAACACATTCTCAGAGCCACCGTATTTATCCATAGTTTGGTTTTCATGTTCCCAAGAAACTACAGATTCTGAAGTTCTTGGCTACTGCTCACTGAAAAGAGAACTAGGTAGTCAATAATTCCAGTATGCAGACCATTGGTTCCCCACCTTGAGAGTCCTAGATGATCTTGGATTCCTCTTTCCAGAAGCCTTCACCATTGACTGTGCTGGGCATGATTTCTGGGAACTGTAGTGTGAGAATTTGTGAACTACTGATGTAGACCAGGGTTCCTTAAACTTGGCTCTCCAGGTGTTCTTGGACTTCAATTACCAGAAGCCCAAGTCAAGCACACCTGCTGATCAGGGCTACTGGGAACTGAAGTCCAACAACATCAGGAGAGCCATGTTTGAGGAACCCTGATGTAGACCAACAAATTGAAACTAACAAACAAAAGAAATCGGAGCCAAAACACACAACTGGAAAAACCACATGATGAAGTATTTGTACTGTTCATGCCAAATGTGGACTAGTTATTGGTTTCAATGCTTTTGTGAAGCACTTGGGAAGTGACATTAGCTCCACCTAAACCTTTTCAGCACAGGCTGTTTTTGTATATATTCATGCCATATGAAATTGCAAAGCCCAATAAAAGCTAAGCCCTGCAGCTCCACCCTTTAAGTGTCCTATCAGTGTAGTTTCCAGCTTAAGTTTTTCCTGAGAATAAATGTATAAAAGCAGTTTCTGTTATTTTGATTTCTAATATTTTAGTGTTGCTTCTAGCAATCAGTTAAGTGAAAGTGTCACTAAAAGCCACTCTGATGCTACATACATATCAATCGATCAATCGATCAATCGATCAATCTATCTATCTATCTATCTATCTATCTATCTATCTATCTATCTATCTATCTATCTATCTATCTATCTGGAGAAGAAACGTTCCCCACTTGGGCAGTTCGCAGCATGGATATTTTGTTTATTTATTATTCATATTTATCCATCGCCCTCCTCACTGAGGTGACCCAGGGCGGATCACAAATCACAAAAGCATCACAACAAAACTCAAACATTCATAAAACCCTCAGATATAAGACTGTGCAAGATTAAAATTTAAAATTAAAATCTAAAAAGTTTTTAAAAATGCCAAATTACTACATCTTGAGGGAGGGAGGGGCTTAATATAGCAAATATAGCAATACATAAAAACAATGCCCCACCCTGATGGTGATAACTATAATAACTCAATAAAAATTTAGTGTCCAAACCTAAGACAAGTTAAATACCCAGATGGGAGATACTATAAAAAGCTTCCCTAAATAAGTTGGTTTTCAAAGATTTTTAAAAAATATCTAAAGAGGGACCTTGTTGTAGCTGGTAACTTATTCCAAGGAGTGGATGTTGCCAGTTTGATATAGTGACTCCAAACCTGGAGGTTTCAGATGTTCTTGGACCACAGATCCCAAAAATCTTGGCCAGCACAGCCAATGGTGAAGGCTTCTGGATGATGTAGCCCAAGAACATCTGGAGCCCAAACATTGTGAACCACTGGATTAATATTTATATTATAAAATATCAGAAAGATCCAGAATCATACAAGACAACAAAACTCTCGACAACTCTGTTCCACTAAGAGAAAATGGAATATTAATTATGTATTGAACAACTGGAATAGTATGTACATTTAGAAAGCCAGTGTGATGCAGTAGATAGAGGGATAGATTAATTCCCAGATCTGGCTTTGAATCCCTGTTTAGACAAGGAAACTCAGTGGGGGTTAGCAATGGTTGTACCATTCTTGAAATATCTCACATTCCTTAGGGTCCCTGTACGTCACAGATGAATGGGAAAAGGTGTATAGGGAATATCACCACCAGGTTAGCAAAAAACGATCAGGTGACTCTGTTAGCCTGTATAGCTTTACATTACTGACACTTACTGGCAGTGACTTTTGGAATTCCATACAAGAATTGTACTCCATTGTGATGTATTTGTCAGCTGCTTTGTTTTGCTGTCTGTTTTCTGTTATTTGTTATCTGTTTGTTCACCGCCCAGCAAGGGACACCATCCAAATGGGCGGTACAGAAATTTAATTAATTAATTAATTAATTAATTAATTGGTGTGGACATATATGTATATGGAGGTTGGATCTATAGAATAGATTCACTGAAATAATTTGGCTTCAACCTTAGTCTTGCTTGAGTTACGAAAATCAATAAGATTTAAGTTAGTTAGACAGACATGACTAACTTGCAGAATTATATTGTTATAGAACAACTGAGTTGGAAGCCCATTTTAGGCCATCAGGAGCAGCACAGTCCTCAATGCAGGAATCCAAAACAAAGTAGGTATGACAGTTGGTTGTCTGTTTCTCTCTTGAATATTCTTTGAACTTGTCTGATGGATTTCAGTAAATCTATTCTAAGCATTATTAAGGTTTGGTCTAACCCACTGAATGGTGCAGGCTTGGTCCTAAGGGTTTCATAGCCTTAAATTTAATCTGATTCTCTTTTTTAGCATACACTTTGTTACAAAGCTTTGGAAGCAACAAGGCTAGACATACTTATTTAGGGCTGCGTCCCACTGAATCTGTCACAGATTATGGTTGTATGTTTGGGTATAAGGACATTTTTCACTAGACTTGGCCAAACAGTTCCCCAGCTTGAAGACTGAAAAATTATTTCACAAACATGTTGTAATGGACAAATACCACTGCAGAAATCCTTTTAGCAGTGTGACGTTGAATCCAAACTCTTCATGATCATGGAACTGACCCATCAGACATGAGCGACACTGCAGCATTTTCAACAGCACCAGCAAAGGTGGTTAAAAACACTAAAGGCCCATGAATTGCAATGAGAGTTTGATATACCATGCATTACCTTGGATGAAGCCATGGTTTATAGTTTGGTGCTTCATATCCCCTTCAGGCTCATTACCTTTTGTGTGAGCTTAGATTGCTGTGCACGATAGTCAATGGGTTGGATCCAACCATATTTCTACATCAAGTAAACTCTGTTTCACAAAATGTGAAATCACTATGACAAACCACTGACTCTTTTTCATATCAATAGGTAATGGTAAAGGTCACCCTGGCTTGAAAGCCAGTCATATCCAACTCTAGGGTTCTGTGCTTATCTCTGTTTATAGCCAAAGAGCCAGCACTGTCTGCATCTGCAGATGTTTCTGTGGACACATGGAAGGCACTTCTCCTTCTTCCATGTCTAGACCAGACATAAAACTGCCAAAATGAAGCAACCTTGGTGGAGTTCATTCTGCAGTTCCTTCCACCTGACAGAGTGTGAGAAAGATTAGCTGAGACAAGGTGGCCATTGCCTGGGATTTGCCCAATTGTGGTTTAAAAATACCACAATCTTTGAGGAGGCTCTTTCTATGTACCCAACACATGTGTTGCTACTACAGTAAAATATATATGTTTAAAAGAAATGTTTCCTTGTACATTATAAGAGGAATTTCAGGCAACTAGTGTAGATTTCATTTCTGGACATCAGTGCTTGGTAAAGCCCACAAATCTGAACAAGTGATTTCCCCAGGGAAAATGCAGATAGTTAAGTACAGTAATACCTCGGATAACGTTTACCTCGGATAACGCTAAAATCGCATAACGTTAAGTAATCTGGGGAGGAGAATTGGATCGAATAACGTTAAGGTCCTATGGGATGGATCGGATAACAACCGCTAAAGCCTGTGCGGTTACAATGTATCTCTATGGAGCTTTAACATTATCCAATCCATCCCATAGGATTTTAACATGCATCTGATAACACTAAAAATTGGATAACACCGAGACTTGTGGAACCAAGTCTTAGCGTTATCCAAGGTATTACTGTATAAGAATGTCAAAAAGATAGAATAGTGTCTATAACCTAATGATTAAAGAAAACAGCAAATGGTGAATATTGATACATTGAGGTTACAAGCAAGCAAGCAAGCAAGCAAAATCAAAGTAATTAATTAAATAAATAAAATTAAAGATCTATAGCTTCTCACCTGTTGGTGTTGCTAAAACCATGCTTAGAAAACAAGTAAGTGAGAGAACTATGGCGAACAGGGAAATCACAGGAAAAGAGGAGGGAAGAAAATTTAAATGATCCCAGAGTGAACTGTTTTGCTGTTAATACAGAAATACAGAGCAAGACACATTTAATGGGCTGTATTTTTTATTATACTATGCTGAATAATTAAGTTTGAGGCTAAGTGTCACATAGATTTATCTTTTAATTAAAAAAGCATGGTTCACGCATATTTGAGTGGTAGTCCAAATAAATGCAATATAGAAATTTATGTTTGTTTATCTAGGTGTTAATTACCTAGAGATTGTTCTGGATTACTTCTTTTTATAAAGTGTCATAGGCTCATGTCAGAAGTAATAAAGCTTAAACAGAGGAACCTTATCAATTTGCTAACTATAATGCAGTATGACCTGAAAGAGGCTGCTGGTGGTGGTGGGGAAATCTGGGAAAGGTTGGCTATGTGAGTCCATTCAGCATATAATACCCCACCCCACACCCCACCCTGGCAAAATTATGCTGTCGTTTCTATTCTCATATGTCAAAATTATTAATATGTCTTCTCTGTTTTACTGCCTTCTGTATATGTAATTATTTATACAGCACATGGTTATTTATGTGTATGTATGTATATATATATATATATATATATATATATATATATGCTATGTGAGGTGAAGCTACAAATCGTCATATATATATATATATATGGTCGGCAGGCAACAGCTTGAATGAAGTACTATTTCCGGAAACAAAATATTGTATGAAGTGTTTTCCTGGTCCCGAAATGAATTCTTCTTTCAAAATTAGCATGGAATCTAGAGCTGCAATTTTATAGAATCATTGAATTGTATAACTGGAAGGGACCCAGTGGTCATTGAGCCCAGTTCCCTGCAGAAGCAGGAAATCTACTACTAAAAGGAATTCTGACAACCTCCACATATGCTTTACCTGAAACTTTAGGGAGAAAATAGAATGAGTCAACGTACAAGCATCTCATGATGTTACTGATTGGTGGAATGACATAAGCCCTCCCTTGGTCAAGAAAAGCATTGCCTCTCATTGCTTGTCACCACAAGTGGCACTGCATGCCCACACTCAACTGCACACATCAACACTCACCCAAATGAGGAAGAGGCTACGGCCAATGAAGAAGAAGAAGCAGAGAGCCTTTGCCTCAGACAGCTCTTGCTACTCCATGTCTCCTCTCTGGTCCAGGGCACATTTCAGCTATTTTGGGAAAGCTGGTGTGGAATCACGATTCATTCTGTGACATGGCAAAGGCCACCCTTCCCATAATCCCTTGTTGGTGCAAAGGATTATTGAAGCAGATGGTTGAACTGTGACCAAACTGTGTAGATATCCAGGAGCTTCAAGGCCCCCACAACTCCTGGATCGTAGCCAAAAAGCTGAAAAGCAATAGGGCTATGTTTCAGAGACCACTGGTTCTGGTGGCAGGCAGTGTCAAAAGAGACTTTTTGAGACTCTTCTACCAGGTCTATTTTCAGGGCAAGGTAAAGATTTATTGTTACAGTTCTAGGAGGCAACTAATACCAGCATGACCATTAAATGTTTTAAATGACCTTTCATATCATAAATTAATATAGTTTTCCTCATAAACGAGTCAGTAAACAGGATGTTCTCACTGGTTTGTGATCAGACAATCAGAAAGAATGGAAAGCAGTTACTTTTGGAGAGAAGAAACATTTAGCCTGCTGACCGGCTGTTTAGATTCAAGAGAGGCAATGACTATGTTTATTAAATGCTGGCCCTTCCTATTACCGTGTTGGTACACAAAAGAACACAAAACATGATGGGATTGCCTGTTGTAAGCTCCACAATGTTTATTCGGGACACTAATGGATCTTTTTTATGTTCTATATACTTAATTTAAATGTAATCTCTACATAAGCAAGAAAGTACATTTAGTTCACAAAGCACTGTAATCCTCAACTCCAGTAATTCATTGTGGATTCTGTACTCAAGTCCTATAACCCTGTTCACACAAACAACTCAACTCAACTTCAAAATTCATGTGAAAATGGATTTGAAAGATGTCCTACATGTTTTGTTTAAGATCAGAGAGAAACACCGCATGTAAGGAATTCCTCTGTTAGCCCTTTGCAAAAAGTGATACAGCACTGTAGTAGAATATTGCCCCATTATTTCTGATGGACATTTAAAACTACCAGTATGTATTTTGAGGTTGATTTGCTTTATAGAGATTGAAGCCTATACAATAATACCTCGGATAACGTTTGCATCAGATAACGCTAAAACCACATAACGTTAAACCATCTAGGGGGGAAATTTCATCGTATAACATTAAAATCCTATGAGATGCATCGGATAACATTCACTAAAGCCTGTGCCAGTTACAATGTATCTCTATGGAGTTTTAACATTATCTGATGCATCCCATAGGATTTTAACGTTATCCAATGCATGCATCGGAAAAGATTAAAAATTGGATAACACTAATACTTGTGGAACCAAGTTTTAGCGTTATCCGAGGTTTTACTGTATATGGAAGTAGTAGAAAAGGATTCCTTGGATAAATACCATCAGAGACTATCTGCACTTTAATAAAAAATCATTTTTGTGTCAGAAATTACTCTGGGTTAAAAGGATTTTTGCTTTAAACTCCCTTACTTGTATTTCATGGTATGACCCAAAACATACTTTTAGTCACCATTATATTAGGAAAGTTTATTTTTGAAAGAATTTCAAATCCCAACAAGTTGGACAAGAGAAAGCATATGAAATACCATGTCTGTGATTCTGTCCTTTGCAATGGAATCATCTCGTATACTCAGGAGTATTCTGCAGAAGATCAGAATTGGGATTTTATGTTAACAACATTGATGTAAAAAAAATACTCTAAGCAAGAAACTTTTAGACTGGCTATAAGCAATAATGCTAATAACCTAAAGGTAATATTGGAAGAAATAATCAGTCAACCTTGGGAAAAATTTTATTTCTTTTTATGGTTTTGCTGTGGTTTCAAGTCCATTATTTTCCATATTTATAATAATAAGAATAAACAAAGAACAAGAGGCCACTAAAGCAGGTTGGTTTTTGCTTTCCATGGATTCACTGGAGAAATAACACAGATACTTTGCTCCATTGCCATAAACTGTTATACTCAATATAATTGCAAGTATTGGCACAGCAGCAATGATAAAACACTGGGAAGGCTTCACTCCTTTTTTACAGCACAATAATAAGAGAAAGACTCAAGAGTGCATTAGGAACATTGTTTGTTACTTGGCAAAATCATTGCTAATTTGTTATTTCAGTCATAAATAAAACCCGGCTGGATCAGGCCAGTGGTCAGTCTGATTCACACTGTTATTTCTTACACAGACTAGGAACTAGTGTGTGAAGGTATCTCCACTCTTTTAAGATTGTGTGTCATTCTGGTTGTCTCAGCCTTATAACTTACAACTTCCTTGAAAGATTACCAAATGTGGGTTCTGTGGGTTCTTTCTGCAATTTGTGCCAACAATTAATTCACCTGAAAATCCAGTTTTTGTATGGAACCAATGTCCTCCCCTACTGTTTCTGAAGTTGAGCGCACACACATGACTTCCAAAGCAGGTTGTGCTGATTGATTACAAAGCCACGATCTAGCCAATGCTATTCCGCTTACTAGTTTATGCCACAAAGCAAAAGTTACTTTATTTTTCAATACCAACATTTTTTAGAATGGATATGAGCCTCAAGTCCGTCGGCTCAGATCCAGGAAGAGCTTTATGGCAAGAACAAACATTCTTGAGGGTACATAAGAGCAAAAGCAATTTAAGATGGAGGAAGGAACTTACTGGGAAATGAACATCATTAAAGGTGGATATAGCTGAAGATCAAAATCTCCCCTACGTCACCTAGATGAGAACTTAAGTTTGTCCAATGACATAGTCAAGAAAGTGACTTTATTTTGGCAGTCCAAGGTCTGATCAGGTCACAAAAGTAGAAAGGCACAAAAACTACTCCTACAAAGTGTTCTGCAACCCTCCCAGCACTTAAAAGATAACCGTATCATGGGAGTTTATGATGAGAATGGAACACATGTGGCTAAAACAGTGGTTCCCAATGTAGGCCCCATAGGGGGACATCAATTCCCAGTCAATACATTGGCAGATCAGTGCTTTGGGGAATTGATTTAGGTTTCTGAATTTATTTATTTATTTATTTATTTTATTTAAATTTGTTTATCGCCCTCCTCCCCGAAGGGACCCAGAGCAATTCCCAACACAACAGCATAGACAACAATTTAAAACCAGTTCAGAAATTAAAAGTTTTAAAAGAAGCTTAAAAACTTAGCATTAAAAACTAGGTATTATAGCTAGGCATTATAGCTAGGAGGCACTGGGTGTCAAACCAGCCAGCCAGCTGGGGAAATTGATTGATCCATTCCCCAGACCTGACCTGCCAGCCAGGTTTTCAATCCTTTCCTGAAGGACAGCAGCTCCATTTGCAGGCGTAGTTCTATTGGGAGGAGGTTCCATACGGCCGGAGCAGACACAGAAAAGGCCCTCCTTCTAGTGCCAGAGATCCTCTCCGGTCCGGTCTGGTGGGATGGACAGATGTGGACGATGCGGTCTCTTAAGTATCCTGGTCGACTACCATAAAGCGCTTTAAAGGTAATAACCAGCACCTTGAATTGCACCCGGAGGCAAACTGGAAGCCAGTGCAGCTCCCTCAGTAGCGGTGAGGCACGGGCATAACGCCCGCACTCCAACACTACTCGTGCAGCCGCGTTCTGGACCAGCTGTAGCCTCCGAATGGTCACCAAGGGCAGCCCCATGTAGAGCGCATTACAATAATCAAGTCTGGAGGTGACTAAGGCATGTGTGACCATGAGCAAGGAGTCCCAGTCTAGGAACGGCCGTAACTGGAGAAGCACATGAAGTTGTGCAAAGGCCCTCCTGACCACGACTGCCACCTGCTCTTTGAGCAGTAGTCGCGAGTCCAGGAGTACCAGCAAAAACCAAAGGTTGGGAAACATCAGCAAAACCAAATCTATATTTTCATCCTTAAAAAGGAAGGGGTGAGAATATTGTTGATTTCATTCTCATTTGAGAACAATTTACCAGAATGTGCAGAGTTCTTCAACAGCGGGCAAGAAGGATCTTGAAATTTAAAGTAAGAGCACTCCATACAACAGAGCAAGAAATTTTGGCAAAGCACCTGCTGGATTGCATAATATAGCCCTCTGGCCAGAAATTTTTTTTGGGTTGGCCCAGCTGCTGATCCACATAATTAAAAGACAGAGAGTAATATTCACATACAAAGCTCAGTGGTTGATTTGTATCTGCATCTGTAACAAATGGGCCACTGATGAATTAATGCAACAACCCAAAATCCAGCTAATAATTTATGATGAGATTGTGTCCTATTGTAACTTCCTGTCTCTTTCAAAGGCATAATCCGTGGTAGGCACAGTTTTATTTAACATCTTTATTAATGATCTGAAGGAAGGGGAAACTGTACATTAATTAAATTCACAGATGATGGTAAATTAGGAGGTGTTGCTAGTGCTGCTGAGGACAGAGTAAAAGCACAAAGGATCTCGATGGGGTTAGAAAAATGGGCATGATTTAACAATTAAAAAAAGCTGCTGAGATAAACATGATTAAATACAACTCAGAGAAGAATTGAAGCCACAGGCGACAGAACGAAGGTACAAGGGAAACAACAATGCAGATGGAAGGAAGGAACAGTTGACTGAAGCAATATTGCAGCAGCTGGTAAGATCCATTCCTGATTTCTTATTTGACTTGGTAACTGTCTGTCATGCAGTACCCGGGAATCGAACTCTGACCTTCCAGTCAGTGAGTTCAGCATCTTAACCACTTGAGCCACCACAGTCCCAACATGGGACTTACCATGCTGCAACAGCAATACTCTTTTCCAGGATTTGAAAGTGTACACAAAATTAGCAGACACCAATGAGTGGAGCAGAACTGCTTAGAGAGGCTAAAGGGAGTATAATCAGAAGTAATGGGCTGAAACTGAGCAAACACAAATGTAGTAACTGAGAAACCCATTAGCCTGAGAAATAGACTTCCCATGGGAACAAGAGGAAGCCCAGTTAACCCAATTCACTCAAACAGGATGATAAATGTTTCAAAATACAGAAGTGAGTGAACGGTGGGGTCCTGCACATCTCCCTTGCTCATCGATTCCATCGTTTTTTGTCTTGTTACTACTTGCGGATGAGGAATCTTGTGTGGCTTTGAAAATTCCTCACTGTAGTATCTTGCCTAATTGAGAAAGTCCAATCTAGGAAAAAGTAGATTGTACTAAGTGTTCTTAAGCTTCTGGTTCAGAAACTGCATTCTTGGGTGGCCATAGATCAGGGGTTCTCAACCTATGGCCTGTGGGCCAGATCTGGCCAATGTTGCCATTCCATCCAGCCCGCACCTTCACTCCTACCACCATTGCCACTATCCTTTTCCCCTCCACCTGGCTTGGCATGTTCCTAACTGTGCTCCATAGCAGGGCGGATGTTCTAAGAAGGGTTACAACAGCCACCCTGCTATGGAGTGGCTTTAGGGACACATGAAGACAGGTGGAGGGGACAAGGACAGTGGTGGTGGAAGTGGAAGCAACATAAGCCTGTGTCTTCCTGCCTCTTTTCTGGGTGCCACTGTGGCTCAGTGCAAGCAAGGAGAGGCAGGACCCTTTCTTCACTCATGGCAGGCCGGTAAGCAGGGAGTCAGTGGTGGTGGCATGGGGGGAATGTTTGCAGGCAGAACTGATGTTCCCACCACTGCCACCGCCACCACCAAAGGCAGCAGCAGCAGTAGGGAGGGGAATGGTGTAGGCTCATAGTGGTCTCACCACAGCCACACCAGTCAGGCCTGCCAACAGTCTGAGGGAGCATGATCTGGCCCCTGGCTTTAAAAGATTGAGAACCCCTGCCATAGATCTTAACAATGGGATATAAGAGGAAACATGACATGTTCTTATCCTTGCCTGTTTACTATATGTGCTCAAATAATAACTGAACAAGACAACTGTAAAATAGATTTCTCTGCAGTTCTACTATGATTTTTGCATGTCCTGTGCAATTTTTAAAAAAAAAACCAGTCCTAAACACAATGAAGTTGATGCTACTCAAGTCTCCACCAGTACCAAGCCATGCAAATTTGAACCTGTGACCTGGAGACAGGAAGATCAATACCTCATTACCCACAGCCTGAATCATTTTCTGCTCCATATTTTGTAAGGTTTACTATCATAGCTCTTTTAAATCACAATGTCTGGGAACACTGATGTGATCGGCATGAATTCTAGAGTCTGTAATGCTATGTGGGGCCAGACACAAAGCTGAGCTCTCCTCTGCACCAGTTCCCCCTCCTTTGGCCAGCATTTCTTTTAGAAAGACTTAATCTTCAAAAATCCAATTTTACAAGCGGTTAGACTTTAGTGTGGCCTGTTGCTTTTCAGTAATTTGGAGACGGAAAAATTAATGGCTGCGATATTTAATTTTCAAATGCAGCTATTGCATGTTAAAGTATCTCTCTTTTTTGTAATATTTTTATGGTCAACAATGTAGTTTGAAGACAAAATTCCTGAAACTTCTTGTGGAAGCATCATTTCCATTTATTTATTTTTTGACATCTAGTGAGGCAAGGACTTTTTTGAGTTGTTTGCTCATAGTTTCCTCAAAATTTCCCTGCCTCATCAGGAGTTTTGATTAATAGAGACAATGATGGCGAACCTTTTAAAGACCAAATGCCCAAACTGCAACCCCAGACTCACTTATTTATCACAAAGTGCCAACACAGCAACAGGGGAGGAAGGAAATGCTCCAATTGGGCTGCTGGGCAGAGGGGTGGGGCAAACTCTGTGCTGGGAGGAGGGAGGAAGTGGTCCCATTGGGCTGTTGGGCAGAGGGGTGGGATGAACTCTGTGCTGGGGAGGAAGGAAGTGCTTTCAATGGGCTACTGGGCAGAGGGGTGGGGCAAATTTTGTGCTGAGGTGGCTATGTTGAGTGCCCACAGAGAGGGCTCTGAGTGCCACCTGTGTCACACGTGCATTAGGTTCGCCATCATTGTCATATGCCATCCTCACTCTCTGCTTTCCTACATCCCTGGATTTATTTCTGAGCAGCAATATATTATTGTAAGCTACTCTTGCAGTAATAGGAAATAATTTATGGTATCTTCATATTAAAAAAACATTCAGGACCCCTTAGCTTTACTAAAGACCTATTGCAGATGGAGATGAAAACCATTAGAAATGGTGTGTCATCATGGATGAATGAAATTCTCAAGCATTATGGATTCTTTTTCGAGGTGTACCTTTCCTGTCAAAATGGCACCTATTTATCTACTTGCAATTTCTTGCTTTTGAACTGCTAGGTTGGTAGGAGCTGGGACAGAGACAGGAACTCATTCCCTCATGCAGCACTCAGGTCTCAAACTGCTGACCTGATGACCTTTCAATCATCACGCTCAACATCTTAACCATTAAACCACCACAGCCCCTCTACTTTAAGATGTACTACTATGTAATTGATACTCAATCTGGTACAGTGGATGAAGTGATGAACTAGGACTCAGAAGGCATAGGTTGGAATCTCCACTCAGCCGTGGAAGCTCATGGAGGATATGAAACCTGTAAAATCTCTCCTGAAACAATACAATTTACCTTGAAAGCCCTGTTAGAGTCTGTATAAAAAGGTTCTAACTACACATAACATAACAAAATAACTATGTAACTACCCCTAAAGCCCAGGTCCAGCATTCCTCTTCTAGGCATTTCATCCAGTGGTTGAAGTGGTGTTCTATATCAACAAATACACTGATACATGAACACACATCTCTAGAGAAACCAGGGTTCAGACAAAAGACATAAGAGCAGGATGTTGTGAGCAACCCAGACCAAAAGAAATACAGTATGTATTCACACCTAATTAACCCTGTATCCAGTAAGACATATTCACCATTAAAGATCACCACCCTAAACCATCTTTTTCTAGCTCATAAACATCTCATCTTGTTAAAACCACAGCTCAAGAACGAAGGTGAAAGGCTTACATTTTGCAACATGTAGCCTAGAACAGAAGTAATTCCCACAGGTAGTTGTCATTCTAGGCATTGCACAAGTAGCGAGCACATAATATTTTGGCTTTCTGCTTCTTGTTTCTCTGCTCCTCACCTCTTGTACATAAGTTAAAATGCATATTTATGTGTGTATAAAGCAATTAATAATGAATGAGTTCATTTTGGCTTCTGCAGTGGTTGTCTCTCCTTTAAAGCAATGCGGAATAAATAGGGTGATAGAGTTGATATGCTTTAGAGCTAATGAACCAGTGTCTGCTATCTGAAGAGGGAGATAACACCAGGCATGTCTCTCTCTCCACTGGTTGCTGCTGATGTCATTATTAGTAGGAATCAAGATTATTTTCTGAGATAAAAATCCATTCACATTAGTCCAAACTGAGACTCAGGCTTTGGTTTTCTAAACTGAGACATATGTACGAATATGAAACATGCATATGAGTTGACGGTTGTAGAGCAGTTGATTCTTGGTAATCAAAACCAAAGACTCACTGAGTTTCGTGGAGCTTATTTTCAGATGATAACGATGATGACGACAATAACAATGACGACAACGACGACAACAGCGGTGGCGACACAAGAACAAGAACAAGAACAGCAACAGCAACAGCAACAGCAACAGCAACAACACAGTGGAACCCCGACATACAAACTATTCTACTTACAAAAAAAATCGACATACAAATAGAAATCCTGGCTAAAAAAAAATTCAACATACAAAAAAAAAGTACGATGACATCTAGTGGCTTTCTCTGGGAATGGAATGTGTTTTTGACACAAGTTTTTTGACATACAAATAACCTCATGGAATGGGGAAAAACTCGTATGTAGAGGTTTTACTGTAATAATAATTTCATGTCAGAAATTATTCTGGGTTGAAAGGATTTTTGCTGAAGGAACTCCACTTAGGAAATGCCCAAATGAGGCTCTTTTCATGTCCCCAAGAGCTGGGACAGTGACAGGCACTCAATCTGTCATGCAGTACCTGGGTCTCAAACTCCCAACTTCCCAGCCTTCTGGCTAAAAAGGTGAGCTTCTTAACCACTAAGCCACCAGAGCCCCATTTTCAGATTATAAATGTATGGGGCATGTATATTCAATTTCTTCTTGGAAATAAGGCTGAAGTTACACAATAATTTGATTTATTAATTTGGTTGACAAGAAAATGCCATCACAAAGGGAGGCAATACTGTAATTCTTCCAGTTAATATTTCTTCATGATGCATTCCCACATGCTGGAATAGAATTGCAACCATGAACACCAGAAACACTGTGGCTATGTTACTCACTAGGGTTGAATGTGCACCTGAAATAAATGCCTTCACCTCCCCGGGATGCTTGATTGAAAACCATGACTGTATACTCTGAGGGACCCCCTGCTTCAGATAATAACAGTGAAGATTTAAGACACTGCATGCACTAGAATGGTGTGATATTGGACCTAAAGAAGCTTAGGCTTAGGTTGAAAGAAGAGAGTGCAAAAGCTAGCTTGAGACTCAATATAAAAAAAACCAAGATCATGGCAACAGGCCCTATCAGTCACTGGAAAATAGATGGGGAAGAAGTAGAAGCAGTGACAAATTTTACTTTCTTAGGATCAAAGCTCACTGCAGATGGAGATTGCAGCCATGAAATAAAAAGGCGACTGATTCTTGGGAGACAAGCGATGAGAAACCTGGGGAACATAGTTAACAGTAGGGACATCACCTTTAGTATTTCTAGGCCACCTCTGAAGTTGTACTCACTAAATGATGTCTCATACGATTTTTTTTTAAATCACACCAGTACAGTAATAATAATTTAGTGTCAGAAATTATTCTGGGTTGGAAGGATTTTTGTGGAAAAAACTCCACTCAGGGAATTTCCAAATGTCCCAAAAAACTGGGACAGAGATAGGCGCTCAATCTGTCATGCAGTACCCAGGTCTCAAACTGCCGACTTGCCAGCCCTCCAGCTAGCAAGGTGAACTTCTTAACCACTGAGCCACTGCAGCCCCTTGATAAACTTATATTCTGCCCCAATATGCTATGTACTAATTTTACCAACCTTGGAAGAATGGAAGGCTGAGTCAACTTTGAGCCCCTTCAGGATTGAACTAATGATGCCAGCAATGCCTTTGTCATTGGCCAAACTTAAATCCTCACCAGCCCATTTTTCTGGTAGTAAACAGCAGACCAGCAAATGAGCTGGATTCTGTATCTCTCCACATTCACACAGCACGTTATTGTCCTCCAAAAGCCCCCACTTGATCCTGTTGGTCTTACATTTAGTCACTCTGACCCTCAGCCTATTCAAGGTCCTCCAGTTGATGGAGGGGAGGTTGAGTTCCTCAGCCATATCCTCCTTTCATGTTATTCCTTGTTCAGTGAGCTCCTTCCTCCATCTTCTAATTTGATTTTGTTCTTGGATACCCTCAGGAATGTTTGTTTGTGCCATAAAGCTCTCCCTGGATCTGAGTCAGAGATGAGTAACTGTCATTACCATTGCCCCCATAATCTTTCATCTTGTGGGCTCACTTTATTTAATAGTCTCCTATTTACTTTTTGCAACCCAAAATGTTCTTATTTTATCATGCAACATTAGATTTGCTCTTGCTCATCTACTAAGCAGCACACTCTCCCCTCCCCCCTCCGGTCACTAACAATACATGAACCAAATCAGAGCAACTATGCTAGTTGTCAATTACTCAGTCTGAGTTCGCCATGGTTCTCTTCAGGTTAGCCCATTTGCTTTACATTACGATGTGTTGTGTGTGCAGTTTGTTGGCCGTGCTACAGTAATGTACCCATTAAAAACTCTTAACCCTCCAGCTGACCATTTCAGAAAGGTCCACAGGCTCAAAGGAAACCTAATTGCGCCTACATTTAGGATAATTATAAGCATTCCCAGTTCTATGGTCCTTGGTAGCTGCAACTTTTCATTACAACATTATAGCTGACTAAGTCCTTGATATCATGGTAGGTGATTATATTATACATGGTAATTTGACCCCCAGTAAACTTTCTAATGGAGCATGCTGCTCCTTGTGGGCAAAAGTTTGATTCTAATGCACCTTTTCAGGTGAGCTTGGCACTAAAAGACACATCTCAGAAACAGACAATGATGATATTCCATTAAGTGTTTTTCTATCTTCCTATCTCTGGTACCACCTTGATGGTAGAACCTTCCCACCCTTCTGTATAGTGGCTGATGTCTGAGTGCCTTTTGGTAGTGGTGGAAAACTTTTATGTTTGAAACTGACTTTTCAAACCTGGACCTCAGCTTGTATTAGGACAGGTAGGGTCCTTCGGCATTTCTTTGCTCCAGATGTCCTGACGAAGGATGGATGAATCTGTCAGATTTGCTTTCTTTCACAATCTGATTTTGTTAAATTGCAACTTCTTTCCAGCCAGTTTAAGAAGAAATAGTTAGGTTTTGGGAAGTTCTTATAAAAAAAAGACCCAATCCAAATGAACTACATTCTCAGCTGCACTGGCCAAATTTAATATGAACAGCTATTCCGGGTATATGTAAGGGACCATATTACGCATGTTTGCTATGCAGTTGATTACGTTATGAAAATGAAAAGGGGGGAAAAGAGGTGACAATTTTAATTTGCCAGCACAAACATAGCTAAAAGAGACAAGGATTCAAACCAAGCTTTTTAAGAATTAAGCACTCAAAGCTTATCATCCTGGTTGGGGAAGATGTGACTTGCACCCCAACATAATTAGTGACCAGCAAGTTAGGAAAACTGTCTTAGATGAAGAGGAAACATGGATGATAATAACAGTTTCAATCTGAGATATCAAGATAGCTGACAATTCAGGTTTAAACATTAACACACACACATTGTAGCAGACTCAGAGTAAGGCAGGCATGCCTAGACACCAAAGTGCATGGAACGTTGTTTACCTTCCCATTGAAGTGGTACCTATTTATATACTTGCAATTTCTTGCTTTTGAACTGCTAGGTTGGCAGGAGCTGGGACAGAGACAGGTGCTCATTCCATCATGCAGTACCCAGGAATCAAACTCTGACCTTCTAGTCAGTGAGTTCAGTGTCTTAACCACTTGAGCCACTGCAGTCTAAGGTTACAATGCAAAATATTAGCCATCTCAGCGTTTGGTCTTATTTGGCAGGGATATCAGTCTTCACCAAAGCTAGCCATTCAATCAATATTAGTTCTGCCCTATAGAGCCCAATTTCCAATCTTCCTAGGTGTTGGCATGAGATAATAGTCCAATGAATAGGAAAAAGCTTGCTCTGTTATCTTATTTCTCCTTTCATTAGAGCTTCTTGATGCTCTCCATAGAACACAGTAGGGCTAAAGCTTTGCCTGTTTAGCTTGGGGCAAAAACACACCCTCTATGAGCAGAGAAATAATCTAATTTTTGCAATGAAATTTGGTGCCAGTCAAACTCTTTCAGAGTTGGACTTTGGGGACATCAAAAATGTACAGTGATCAGAAAGCTTAGCTGAGACAGACAAATTTAATATCTACAAGATTATGAAAGAGAACCAGATTAAGAATAAACACATCCAGTTTTTGGAAAAAACAATTCAGTAATTAGGTGAAAGGCAATATTTTCAATATATATATTTTAAAAATTCCTCCCGATATAAATATGCATGTTGTCTAATTGCTTCTGGCTTGCTAATTTTTTTTAAACAGCTCCAAATACAAGTTTCCTTGAGGTTCTGTAAAAACTGTGGTTCAGGTGCCATCGGCAGGAGTGGATGGTTCTTGATTTTACATGTTTTGGTTATGCCACCCCTCATCATTTTAAACCACCTTTTCATACCACTTGCGCTTGTGGTGCTTCTTTTAAACAATGCATCTACTGATTTTATGGAGTGGCTGTTTTTTTTAATGTGTGCTTCTAACTAAACTCCACCCTAGAGGTAGAAGTAGTTGATCACAGGTTCCCCATGATTTTATTTCTACCATATCTTGTTGTATCCACTGCCTGTGATGCATTGTAGTGCTGGTTCTAATGCCAATAAAGGTGATGGGGGGGGGAGGGGATAATTGCTATGCTTCCCATGGAACCTGTGAATATCGTCATCCTTATATCATTCTACTATATTTGTGCCTTATATCCTTCTACTTTGAAAGGAAAACTTATGGCTAACACTGCCCTAGGCCAGTGATGGCAAACCTTTTAAAGACCGAGTGTCCAAACAGATAGGCGGGGTGAACTCTGTGCTGGGGAGGAGGGAGGAAGAAAGCACTCTCATTGGGCTGCTGGAGAGAGGGGCGGGTGAACTATGTGCTGGGAGGAGGGAACACTCCAACTAGGCTAGTGAGCAGAGGTGCGGAGTGAACTCTATGCTGGGGTGAAGCACCAACAGAGAGGGCTGGGAGTGCCATGTCTGGCACACATGCCATAGGTTTGCCACCACTGCTGTAGGCGTTGCGTTGCTGCATTTAGAATCCCACTGTAATTTCTAGACACTTTTTCAACGTTACTTTTCAGGTTATATTAAAGAGAATATGAAACTCTGGCCTGCAGAGTATTTAAATAAAGACTTTTTTTAAAAAAAAAAAGAATAAGGAGGAAAGAAAACCATTTCACAGAAAAGAAGGTGCTGAGGCATCAAATTTCCTCTTTCCAGGAAAGAGTTAAGTGAAAGAAATAAAATCAGATATGTGTAGCCTCCAGACGTCCATTAAAGTGCCGAATGCTGTTTTCTATCACAGATTATATGCCAGATGTTCAAACTATCTCTAATCATTGCAGATGTAATGGAGTAGAATGTTGCAGTTTGTGAGTTTACTGGCATTAATTCTGTATACCGCACAAGGGAAAAAAGATTTTAAATATATAATTATATCTCATTAATACTCAAGTTTTATTTCCTTTCAATGGAACAGGACTTATTAAAGTAACCATTTACCGCATGTTTTCTTTAGGAGCCACCTCCCTACATTATTCTGGGCATACTCCAAATGTGTACCTACCAACCTATACAGGGAAGAAGCAGTATAGCATATAATTCTTACAAAACAAAACACCCGCTACTATTTATATACACAAGATGTTTTTTCCAAAGCAAGTGGAGATGGAACAACATGAAAATATGTTTTATTTTATCCCTTCTCTGCTCTGTGCGCCACACAAAATACACGCTTTAAAACTATCTAGTTACTGAACCTTTTTCTTTTCACCAATAAGATTGAAAATGACTTGACTCTTGCTTCTTTTGACATAGACTTCGTAACAAGGTAATGATAGATAAATGGCAGGCTGACAGAGAGATGGCCAGTTCAGTTACCAATCAGGCTCTGTCAGCCAGCTATAATACTCCTTTCAGGAAATACCATCCCATTGCCCTTTCATTTTCTGTCTCCACCCATTTAGTAACAAGACCAAGTCAGCCGTTTGAGACCCGAGTAATGCACAATAGACTGAGCTCCCATCCTCTGTCCCAGCTCCTGCTAACCTAGCAATTTGAAAGCAAGAAATTGCAAGTAGATAAATAGGTACCACTTTGGTGGCAAAGCTAACAAGTGTCCCAGGTGCCTTTGGCGTCTAGTCATGCCTGCCATATAACCACAGAAATGTCTGAAAATGCTGTAAATAGAGATGAGCACCACCCTCTAGTGTTGGACATGACTGGCTTTTGAGCTTACCTTTGCCTTTACCTATAGATAAAAGGTTCTCAGCAGTCTATTGCTATGATGGTGAACCTTGGCACTCCAGGTGTTATTGGACTTCAATTCCCAGAAGCCCAAATCTCTGTGTATGTGCAGTAAACCCATTGATGTGGATTCACAGAGACTTGGGCTTCTGGGAACTGAAGTCCAAGAACACCTGGAATGCCAAGGTTCGCCGTCATTGGTCTATTGCAGTGGTGGGCTCCAAAAATTTTTTTACTACCACACTGTGGGTGTGGAATGGTGGGCGTGGCCAGGGGAAAATCCCTGTGTTGCACCCGAATTAGGACTACTTTATTTCAAAACTTGGATGGGCGGGGCCAGCCAGAATTTCTGCTACTGGTCCTGGTGAACTGGCGTGGACCTGCTGATGACCACCACTGGTCTATTGTCTTCTGGTATGACCAAGAAAATGAATCAAGAAAAGATCTATGTAGACAGGATATATTGCTAGTTCTTAATACCTGGAATCACCAGATATTATGTAAAGGTAAAGGTTGTCTTTGGTTGAAAGCCACTCATCTCTGACTCTAAGGTTCAGTGCTCATCTCTGTTTATAGCTGTTTACAGCTATGCTGTACCACACACACACACACACACACACACACACACACACAAATCAGAGTGCCGTGACGTCTTAAGGCACTGCTGCATGTTCCAGGTTTTCAGGGCGGGAAACAAATGACATTTATGTATGAGGTGGCTCTGATTTCCATCTATTCCCCATTGGTACCACGGTTTGCTGTTCCAGCATGAATGGGTTTAAAGGTCTCTCTTCCTTGAAAGTCAATTGTGTCTGACGCATCTCCATTTACAGCCAAAACACCAACACTGTCTGCGTCTGCAGACATTTCCATGGTCATGTTACAGGCACTGAAGTGCACAGAACACTCTTACCTTTCCCACCCAAGTAATTCCTATTTATCTACTTGCAATGGGCCTCTATACAGGCAGATTTTACCTACAGGCTCCGCCTTTTTGGGTAAATGGATGTTGGAGGAAGGTAAGAAGTGAAGCATTAACATCACAGGAGAGTTATTGTTCCAAGAGCCCTGACAGCTGCAGCACAAAGCCTGTTGGGCTGGGGAACATGACATCTCAGCCCATGTCCTTCCCTACTTCTTTGAAGGATAAAGAGCTGCCCCTAGCTAGGGCACCACTTGAGCTCCTTTTTGGTCTTTCTCCTGGCTTTAAAACCCAAGGAGATGAGATGCTGCTAGTTAGGCAACCCTCTGGGGCTCAGCCCTATTTTCAGTTGTGGTGGAGTTAAACCTCACAGTATTTTACAAGATCTTTAATGGAGGAGAAGTCCTTTATTTTGTAAATCAGGGATTCCCAAACTTTTTGAGCTGTGGTCCAGTCGTGTGTTCGAGTGGCCTGGTCATGTGGTTCCTCCTGCCGTAAACGACATCTGCAGCTGTCATAAACAGCATTTACACATGCATGGGCTCATTTTAGGGCTGATGTAAACACACCCACTTCTGCTTCCGGTAGCGACGAGGGTGGCCGCAGGCCATGTGAAATGGTGCTAAAGGCCGGGTCCAGCCTGTTGCAGATAATATGGCCGCCCCTGTCGTAGATGGTTTTCAAATGAGTTTGGTCCCCCTTTCCTTTTCCAATCTGGATATGCTCAATGTTTCCTCATTGGCAATGAACACTCTTCACCCTCAATGCATCCCCTTGCAAACCAGCCTAACTGGTAACTTTTGTAAGCTTTAGAAACCCTGCTGAGGTCTGTGGGTGGTTCTGTTCCCTGGGCAATTGAATGCAGCAATTGTGCATACAATGTACACATGCATACACACATCTTTGCATTAAATCTGGTGGTGCAATTCTCCTATTTCAAAAGAATTCCTTCGGAAAGCTATAGGTGTTGAAATCAGGCTGACAGAGAATAGGGTACAAACCACATACAACAAGAGTCAGGAATGGCTATGGTACTCTATACTGTGAATTGTATTCCCTACGAATTGCTGGATAGCCCCTTGTTTTAGGTACCTGGCAGCAAATTCCCCACTGTGCTTCCATAGGGTCCCTTCCAGTTTGGCTGTTCTAATATTATTATTATTATATTACAGTAGCACAATCTATGAACAATAGATCAATTTAACATCAGTGGGCATAAGGTGTCACTGTTTTACTAGGAATATAACATTATTACAGCATTAATCTGAAGACCACTGTTCAAAATATTTCTCCCAATATTCATGTGTAAATGTGTTCACAGAAATGCAGAAAAGCTTATAGGAAAAGGTAGAAGATGTTTATCTCTGTATAACATGCAAGCAATCACTCACCTAGTTCAGTCTTCTTTTTGAGGGAACACACAAAACTGCTTTCTTAAATCTTTAAAGAAAATATCCCTCTCCTAGTAATGTGATGCCGCCGGTTTTGATACCCGAGAGCTACACTTGGGCACATGAAAGGAGCCTTATTTGGGCGTCCCCTGAGTGGAGTTTCTCCAGCAAAAATCCTTTCAACCCAGAGTAATCTCTGACACAAAATTATTAGCACCTCATTTGGGACCTTGAGAATATCTATTCTATTTCTTCTACATAATCTCCTTCAGTTAAAGGTAAAGGTCACCCTTCCTTGAAAGCCAGCCGTACCCGACTCTAGGGTTCAGTGCTCATCTCTGTTTATAGCCAAAGAGCCAGCACTGTCCGCATTTGCAGATGTTTCCATGGACATGTGGCAGGCATATCTAGACACCGAAGTGCACCAAATGCTGTTTACCTTTCCATCGAAGTGGTCCCTGTTTATCTACTTGCAATTTCTTGCTTTCGAACTGCTAGGTTGGCAGGAGCTGAGACAGAGACGGGTACACATTCTGTCGTGCAGTTCCCGGGTTTTGAACTGCTGACCTTCCGCCTCCCAGTCAGCGTCTTAACCACTTAGGCTACTGCAGTCTCCTTCAGTTACCACGCCCTAATTCTCTCCAAAAAGACACTGTATCATGTCCTGACCTTTTCCCTTCAATAGAACATAATCTATAAATTCTCCCCAAATATAAATCTATTCACTTTTAACAGTCCTTTTTTTCTCTTACTCTTACATGTCAATTTGGAATTTCTTTCTATCATTCAGTAAGGTAAAACTGAAATCTTACTTATAATTTAGAAAAATATAACCGGGGAAACCGTAACTAAAGACGATTTCTGTGACACTGAGGGACACTTTATCGTTAATAAATACCCCAGTAATACTGGGCAGGAACTAATTAAAGGAACAGAAACTCCAAGCAGCCAAAATAGTTTAATTTATTTAACAGGAGACCTTTGCTAAATAAGACTGTCCTCTAAGTAAACATAATAGATATTATGTTGCCCATGGCTATGCGGCTTTTCTGGAAGATATAACATTATATTAAGTACCACATAGAAACAGAATTATAATTTCTATTTGAGCTGGTTGTTAGAAAACTAGTACTTCAGCAGCACTAAAAGGATACTACAATGGAACCAACCTAATCCTAATTAAGTATAAATCAGCTTGTGTATTTTTCCCTCTAAATTTGGCTTCATCTTTTTCCACCATGTTTTCCCCTTTCTCCCTTTTATGCTTCCTGTTTCAAGTCATCTGGAGGGGAATATTTTACTTAATCATGGACATATGACGTGCCTCTTGTAACTGGTCATATTAAACTGACCGTTTCAATGTTTATTTGGTTTTTTTTTATGTGAAAACATTATTGTGATAAAGCACTGACTAAGAAGAACAGAATTCTGGTTAATTCAGGAAAATAGATAAGCATGCAGACAATATGTGGCTGATCTTTCAAACATACATTTGTAGGTACATTGCCTGACTAAGAAGAAAATTGGGGATCAATTTCAAATAATTGTAAACAGTCACTGTGTTCAAAGATAGGAACATGTGTATCACCTTGCAGTCAGTTCCCTTGCAGTAGAAAGGGAAAGTGGTTGAAAATTTGCATTTGATGGCTCTAGATGTTTGTTACATATTTAAAAAAATACAAAATAAATGAACAACAATTCCCAAAGTGAAGATTTGCTTCCTGGGGGAATTAATTCATAACTATATCTCTTTCCATGTGATTTTATTGCTTAATGATTTAATGAATATGCAAGCGATGTAATTCCACTTATAGTTGCAAAGCCATACTAGAGACTATCTTTATAGCACCTTTCAAGTCATGCATCAAAAGGTGCTTTAGCTAATAAAACTAATCAACAGCTGAAACACCACTGAAGCTTATAACCTACATACTAAATTCATTAAGTAGTAAATGTGAAATCAAATATGTATATCTTCTTCTTCTTCAGGTGACATATCCATTCTGGATATTGGCTATCATCATGGTGATAGTCTTCTTGTTCTTAATTCCTCGGAACAGTTCTTCCAAGGAGATGTCAAACCAGTCTCTCAGGTTCTTCAGCCATGAAGTCCGTATACGTCCAGGGCCTCTCATCCCAGGGATTTTTCCTTGCAGAGCAAGTTGGAGTATTCTTTTGATGGTTCTAGAGTCTCATAAAGACTTGACTTCTATATATGTATAGCTTCTGGTCTGTTATATAACCAAGTCCAAAGAATTATGTCTACAAAATACATAAAGTGGATCCAGAAAATCTTGAGGTCAAAACTGAGTGGAGCCACTATCATCAAGGCAATTAATACCTAGGCAGTGCCTGTTATATGATATTCAGCTGGAATAATTGTTTGGGCCCGAATCGAATCAGGCAACCTAGACAGAAAAAAAAGGAAGCTAATTAGTATGCATCATGTCCTGCACCCAAAAAGTGATGTTGATCAACTGTACTTACCAAGTGCTGAGGGTGGCAGAGGACTCCTACAGGTGAGACAGAAAATAGAGGAAGAAAACATAGCTTGAATGACTACATTAAGAAAAGTGAAGAGCCTATGGTTCAGGAAGTGAACAAAGGAGGACTTTTGAAAACAGTGAAGAAGAAAGCTAAATACAGAAAGGAAAGGATAGAGAGTCGTGCTGTAAACTGGAAAAACAAGCCTATGCATGGTCAATACTTGAAAAACATAGAAGGCAAGGCTGACCCAAAGCTGACATAGGGATGGTTACAAGCAGAGTTTTGAAGAAGGAAATGGAAGGATTTATCTTGCCAGCTCAGGAACAAGTTTTGTCATCAAATTGCATGAAGACAAAAATACAGCATGCATCCAACAATAGCAAATGCCGGCTGTGTAATAAAAAGGATGAAACAGTATATCATCTGATCAGCGGATGCAGCAAAATTTCACGGACTGATTATTTGCAACACCATAACAGGGTTGCCAAAATTATTCATAATAATTTTCCAGAAGTTTGGATTTGAATGCAGTAAAAATCATTGGGAACATGTAGTAGAGAAAGTTTTAGAAAATGAGAGAGTCAAGATCCGGTGGGACTTTAAAATTCAAATAGATAGACATCTGCCTCACAACACACCTGATATAACTGTTGTGGAAAAGATGAAGGCCTGGTTTATTGACATTGCTATACCAGGAGATCCATTAAATGAAGACAAACAACTGGAGAAAATCACAAAATATTGTGATTTGTAAATTGAAGTTGAGCATTGGAGGGATGATATTTCCCTTTTTTCCAGTTTAGCCTTTCAGAAACATTGGGGTGGAGGGAGGACAAGAGATGCAAGATAGCAGAGGAAAGGCTCTGACTGTATCAAGGCACAGCATGATGGACTGTTCATTTGGTTGACACTTTCATTATGCCAAAATGTATGTTCTTCTTCCAGTCTGTAATAATGACCATCCATGGCAAAAGCATGGCAGTTGTTAATGGACAGGAATAAGAAGGGGAAAATATTTAATTAATCTAGGAATAAAGCATTTCTTCCACACATGTTGAGCAGTCAAGTATTTCACAGCATACTTGGCACCTAAGAGCAGGTAGAGTAATTATGCACAGTTTCCAGTGATTAAAAGGTTGTAAAGTAATTTTAGATACATCTTCAAAATTATTTGTCTTATAAATGAGGAAAGAATGAATAAGAACTGCATCAAAAACCTCTACAGTTCAGGACTGACTTTTATTCAAAGACACCTAAAGAAACATTGTTGCTAGCAATTAGCCACATATCTGAGCTATCGTTTCATGGTGGCATCTCCTCATAATGTAACCCAGAACGTTTTTCATCTAATTACAAACCCAGAGGATTAGAAGGACACAGTCATCCCTCATGCCTTCCTCCTTTCCTGAGGAGATGCTACCGTCCATGGAAGCTCATGGCAAAGAAAAACCTGTTAGTTAGTCATTAAAACGAGGTAAAGGTTGCCCTTCATTTAATTTCATGTCATTTATTTGATTTGTATACTGCCCTATCTGGTACAACTGACTCAGGGCGGTTTACAGAAACCATACATATAAGACAATCAAAAGTAATATAACATAATCAGAGGTCATACAGTATAATACAATAAATATAACAATGCAGTACAGCAGTGCAATAAAACAAACCACACTGCAAAATAAGGTTACAAAATACAGTGCAATAAAACAAAACCACACTGCATATCATCATAACACAATACAGTTAATACAATCAATACTGTATATCTAAACATCAGGGGAAAAGAAAAAAGAAAGAAATGCAATGCAATACAATATTACAATCTAAAACATAAATATAACATTGTAACAATACAGTTAATACAATCAGAATGTAAACATACGGCAAGGGGGCGGGATGATAACAATGGTCCTTGGCTCACGCATGGCCCAAGAGTTCATTTCCCCCCCTCCCGGTCAGGAAAGGGGACTCAAGAAGTAAGAGCACCCCAATACACCAACGTTCCCTCACACCTCTAGCCACACGAGGCAGGGGGCGGTGACAGCGTCCACACCTGCCTCCCATCCCCGGCTGATGGAATGAGCAGCAGGGAGAGGCAGAGGAGCCCTTAGCTGGCAAAAAGAGACGTCCTTTTAACCCTCCAGTCTGGCGGGACCGGAGGGTGGTGACAGTGTCCACACCTGCCTCCCATCCACGGCTGATGGAATGAGCAGCGGGGAGAGGCAGAGGAGCCTCGAAAGCCAGTTGTATCCAACTCTAGGGGGCAGTGCTAATCTCCGTTTACAGCCAAAGAGCCAGAGCTGTCTTCATCTCCAGATGTTTGCATGGCCATGTGGCAGGCATGATTAGATGCTGGAGCACGTGGAACACTGTTACCTTTCCTATTTTTGCTTAATTTTGATGTACTGTATTTGAGTAAGTGCAGCTAATCTCCTTTCCTTTTCTAAGATGACTCCTTGTTTTGTGGGCGAGAAGACCATGAACGTTCAATCTGGATTCCATTTTACACCATTTCTGCCCAGGACAGATGAAGAAGTAGAGCCGCAGTTCCACACATTCAGTGGACACCAGGCTGTGGAAGGCTGATTTAGGCTGTTCTTCCTATTCAACAAATTAAATTCTCCTTTGTCCTTGCATTATTTAAGCCAATAGAGAAATAAATCTATCTTGCTCTATTGCTCTCAAGTCTAAGCAAAGGATCCACTCCAGGAGCATCTTGGCTTCCTACCATGCTACAATTGAGTGCAGCAATGTCACTTTTCTTTATTATACTTGTTTTTTGGCTGCAATCTTACAACTCATCTCTGGCTACGAATTTAAAAAAATGTTTTATGACATTTGAAGAACAATGCGAAATATATAGGGACTTTTATACAGCCTTTGGTATGTACAGTTTCTCTCCATCTGGATAACTGTGGAGCAGTGAGCCAGAAAAGATGATCCTTGATTCATCAGCATGATGCATCCTGTCATAATGAGGGCTGTGATCTAAATTTCCCACTTATCCTCTTTAAAACATTCTAACTGCAAACTGACCTTTGCATTGACACATAGGGTGTAATCAGATGCCAAGAAAAGATTCTGCCTGATGGTAGTGGGAAGAATTCCTTTACTTGGGAAAAATCTCCCTTAAATTGACCCTTCTGGATCACCGGGAAATAGCTCTTCCCAGACTCTGGCATGAATGGTCCATAATGCAAGCTATTTCTGTGTCTGGTCACATGGGATTGCTATTGTTTCTTTGTTTATTTATTTGCAAATTTACCAGAGTGGTACCTGATGAACTGAGCTCCCGTCGTCTGTCCTAACTCCTAACAATGTCACAGTTTGAAAGCAAGAAAGTGCAAGTAGATAAATAGGTACTACTTTGGTGGGAAAGGTAACAGCATTCTGTTCACTGTGGTGTCTAGTCATGCCTGCCACATGATTATGGAAATGTCTGCAGATGCAAATCTTTATTTTAACCCACAAACTTGGGAGACAGCAGCCGAAGATTGCCCACTTTGGTGCCAAACCATCTCTGCTGCTACTGATCACTTCAAAAGAGAATGCCACAGAAATGAAGGTCACCAAAATGTGGCGAAAATGTTCGTCCTCCCCACCACGACCATGGGAAGAAGCGGAGCCTGCAAAGCAGGTGAAAAAACGCCACAGTTGCACCCACTGCCACCACAGAAACCGGAAGCACCGAGGGTGGTGGAAGAAGCCATTCCTCCGGCGTGCACAGCTGTGTGTCGGGGCGGGTCTGAGTCATGGCACGAAAACATTGGCCACTGCTGCTATAGATACCGAACAACATATTAATACTGCTTTAAATTAAGGCCTTTGCACATTACTCCATTGGTGAACCAAACAATATCCATTTTCCTCAGTTTGAAAATAGAGAAACGTCCTAAGAAGAAGCAATGCTAGAGAAATGGGAAGCATTTTTAAAAATTGTATTACATGAACAGATGTCTTAATGGCAACAGCATTAGGCCCAGAAAATCCTGGAGCTTCTTTTCCTTTCATTGCTCTTATCTAACTGGAGACATTACCAATATGCCATCTTTCTTTCTTAAGAGCATGATTCCAAACCCATCTGTTGTTCCCTGTTTCTCTGTCTTGTTCCAGGATCTGCAGAAGAAGCCTTCACTGATGGCTCGTTCATGAGTGCAGCACAACATTGAACCATGTAGGAGAAGCACAACAATAAACTAGAAGCAAACTAAAAATTAAAGGGGAATGGCAAAAAGCAAAGAATTCTCGCATATATGGGGAGATTTTATTGAACATGTTTTCCAAAAATCAAAGGGTTTCAAGCCAGGTCAAGAAAGCATTAGCTTCTGGGGAAAGAGGCAGGTATAACAATTAAATTAGAGAATTACCGAAATAATAATAATAATTTCTTGTCAAAGATTACTCTGGGTTGAAAGGATTTTTGCTGGAGAAACTCTGCTCAGGGGACGCCTGAATGAGGCTCCTTTCATGTCCCCACTCAGCGCTCGGGTATCAAAACCTGATCTCCCAGTCTCCGAGCTCAGCGTCTTAACCACTAAGCCACCGGGGAAGCTAATTAAAGAATTAATATACGTAGAAAGGAAAGGAAGGTCCCAAGGGTGGAGGGTGCACTTATTAAATGTTATATATGTTTTATGTTGATTAAGGTTAATTAATGGGGTTATGACAGTTATATACTAAACAGTATAAATTTTGCTTAAGGTATGTAATGGTGTTTTTCATATTATTGTTACTTTTTGTGTGTGTCTTTGTGTGTTTCAAATTTTTTAAAAAACCAATAAACTGGAAGCTTTTTAAAAATTCACTTAAAATGGAGTCTTCCTCTGAGACAGAGAAGTAAAGTGACAATCCACGGACGGAACATAGAAGGCAATTAACTCAGAATAAAATGCAATACATTTTCTGTATAGTATAATTTTACATGGTAGTCCCACCGAGCGGCTGGCCATCACCAGATCCTGCTTAGAATTTGAACAAGATTGGAAAATACTTCCTTTGGTGAAAATATTATGCTGGAATGTTTAGATTTTAATGAGGGCTTGATAAGATAGTGGGAAATTGAAGACCATCTTCCTTAAAGGGACCCATCCAGCCCGGCCCCAAAAAGTAATAGTTCTGCAGATGGATTAAAAAAGGTCCTACTTGAGCACAGATCAGGATTAGGTTGGAGCGCAATTCCCTGTAGTGGATCTATTGTGACATGAATGTTTTTGCAACACTTCATATAGAAAAATAAGTGAGAGTGCCATGGGAAAATGACTGTGATAAATTTCTGGTGGCACAGACTTAGTCACCCTTAAGAGTTTTACCAGACCTTCTTGTTGTTAACTAACCTGACTCCCTAAAGGGGCCAATGGCTACAGGCGGATAAGCCCCTTTGGGTGGGATAATGGTCCCACTCAGTGGAGGAAACGCCACTGGAAACCATCATATTGGGCCCAATGGCAAAATGAGCAGAAGAGGAACTCTGATTCCCAACAGTCATGGAGGTGGAAGAAACCATGCCAGATGGACTGGCTGTGAAAGTGCACCTTGTCCAGGCCCATGCTTGCCATTTGGGACACAGGGACAACTCCCGGTGCGCCCCAGTGACTGGTGCCCCCCAGAGGTGGGCAGACGTATGTCACCTGGTGGCTTTAATCCATGATGTCATGCAGTACCCCCCATAGTGCTGCCCCCTCCCTCCCTGTCCAGTGCCCTTTTAGCATAGCCAGCATGCCTCTGACCTTGTCCACATTCTCAAGGCTGCGGCAGTCCATTGCAGTCCCGGTGTTAAATTCTGCATGTCACGCTTCTAGTGTGCTGTGGGAGATTGCTCGGAGATCACTGTGTGTGTGTATCACTTCATGGCAAGCTGAGATCCATTTTAAACAAATTCATGCCAGTGACATTTTTCCTGCTTCCGGGGGGGGGGGGGGGGGATGCATTCTCAGATATGAGTTGCAGTTGATTATGAACTCTTCTTGTTGAACAGAAGGATCTCTTACTGAATCCCCAAGCTGATATCTTTCTGTTCCTTTTTTATATATAAAAAGAGTTCTGAGTTTTTATAGGCTTGTCAATAATCTTCTCAATGTTCCCTCCCACATTAGCAAACTGCAATAGATTGGCAGCAGTAGAACTTGGATTCGGCTAACATAAGCTCCAAAGCCATAAAAGAATGAATATACCAATAAAAGAAATGGATTTTGTTAGGCTTAATTTTGTTTCCAGAGCAAGGAATATTTCTTCCCCGCTAGGGTGGCTCAGGGGGGCAGCTATTCTTTTCCTTAAACACACAAAATGGACGTGTGTACTCCCATCTCATTTATTTCTCTGAATAAAATGGATACACAGAAATTCATAACACAGTTAGTACCTTGAATTTTTTTCCACATCTGGAAAACTAGAATTACCACCGGAGAAAGGGCTTTTGTCCTTGAGGAAACCAGCTTGTAGAATTCCCTTCCTACAATGGTTCCCCTCTTTGCAGTGTCACACGAGTTACTTTCTTCTTCATCTGAGTTTTTGCTGTAGATAAAAGTTCCATCTTATTGTGTTTTTTGTACTGAATGATTTTTATGCTTCTATTGCTTTTAATGTATGAGAATGATTTTATACAGTTTGAATGATTTTATTGATATGTAAATTGTTTTATCGCATCCTAAAGGTAAAGGGACTGCAGTGGCTCAAGTGGCTAAGATGCTGACTGGAAGGCGGGAGGTCAGCAGTTCGATTCCCGAGTACTGCCGGACGGAATGACGGAATGCTCCCGTCTTTGTCCCAGCTCCTGCCAACCTAGCAGTTTGAAAGCGAGAAATTGCAAGTAGATAAATAGGGACCACTTCGGTGGGAAGGTAAACAGCGTTCCATGTGCTCTGGGTTCTAGTCATGCCTGCCACATGTCCACAGAAACGTCTGCAGAAGCAGACAGCACTGGCTCTTCGGTTTTGAAACAGAGATGAGCACTGAACCTTAGAGTCAGAGACAACTGGCTTTTGAAAAAGGGAAACCTTTACCTAATCTGGATATCTTCATATTTTCTGATGCAGGTTTTGGCTTTCAAAATATGCTGGCAGACATATAGAAATGCACATTACAACATAAGATAGGAATTTAAAAAGTTTTTTAAAATTATTCCCTCATTCCAGTTTGTCCTTACAATCTGTCTGTCCATCCATCCTTTTTTTCTTTCTTTCTAAGACTGCAATTTCATATACGTCTACCTAGGAGCTAATATCGTTGGACAGAGCAGTTTGTTTACTTATTTACTCATACATATGCTGAAGATCCATGTATTTGAAGTGTATTCATTTATACTGCGTGCTGTAATTTTGAATGGAGAACTTATAGAGAATTGTAGTGATGAAACTCATAAAAATCATTCAGTTGGATCTACTTGGGTTGGGGAGAAATCACAGGTACTTTCTTTGGCAGATAAGTAAAATATATGTTTTTCCAAAAGTGCAGTGTTGATATAATAGTAAAGGATGAAATTTTTACACATTCTGTAATCTAACATTTACATATATTTTCCACAGTATTTTTATGTTTGGTTTTATTATCATCATTTCAACTGGAGTAGTAAATCCCTATTCATTCTGAGAGAGCTCTGGATATTTGTGTTGTTTTTGGTCCCAAAATAAATAACTCTGCAAAATAGCAGCATTACAAACTGGCAGCACTTTCCTGTTGAGCTCGCTTTCCATGGAGCATGGCTTACAGGAGACATTGCCAGCCACTTTGGGGTGACATTGACATCTTATCAGTTGGCTTATCGCGTAATTGATAATGAGATGGTAATAATACTCCTTAAGCATTTATTTAAGTGGGGTTTGATCATTTTAAAAAGCTTCACGCGCGTCACTCTGACAAGCTTTGCCAAAACCTCTATCAGGCAAGTCAATATTTTTATTCCCAAATTGAATGGAGGGAGTTGAGTGTGAAACATTGATGCAGATACAGACTGACTGACAAAGCAGCGGTTACTGTTCCACTGTAGTGATTGTCTACTGAATTTAAGAAAAGAAAATTTGCTGTTGCTATGTGGGAATTGCACCCAGTGCCTTAGTAGTTAAGGTGCTAGGCTTGGAGACTGGAAAGATGGGTTCGATACCCGAGAGCTGCAGGATTGGGGGGCATGAAAGAAGCCTCATTCGGGCAGCCCCTGCAAGAACTCTTTCAACCCAGAGTTATCTCTGACACTGGTCTAAGGCATTTTGCTCATTCCTTAGACCAGTGTTTCTCAACCTTTGGTTTTTGGACTTCAATTTCCAGAAGCCTAAGTCAATTCCCCAGAGGGACTGCAGTGGCTCAAGTCACTAAGACACTGACTGGGAGGCGGAAGGTCAGCAGTTCGATTCCCGAGTACTGCAGGACAGAATGAGCTCCTGTCTCTGTCCCAGCTCCTGCCAACCTAGCAGTTCGAAAGCAAGAAATTGCAAGTAGATAAATAGGGACCACTTCGGTGGGAAGGTAACAGCGTTCTATGTGCTCCGGTGTCTAGTCATGCCTGCCACATGACCATGGAAACGTCTGCAGAAGCAGACAACGCTGGCTCTTCGGCTTAGAAACAGAGATGAGCACTGACCCCTAGAGTCAGATACGACTGGCTTTCGAGCAAAGGAAACCTTTACCTTTACTTTAAGTCAATTCCCCAAAACAGTGATCAGCCAACGTACTGACTGAAGCTTCTGGGAATTGAAGTCCCCCCTGTGGGGAGTGGGCCCCACTTGGGAAACACTGCTTTATACCCATTTGTCTCATTTCACACTACCTTAAAAATGGGCAGTAAGTTGATATTATGCAAGTTGAAGCTGTGATGAATACAAACTTTCCCTACTCTAGGAACTTTGGAAATTACTTGAGACTACTCTTGTTTTAGGGGCTGCGATGGTTTAGTGGTTAAGACATTGAGCTTGATGACCAGAAGGTCAGCAGGTCAGCAGTTTGATATTCGAGAGCTGTGCAAAGAAGTGAGTGCCCTTCTCTCTCCCAGCTCCTGTCATGCCTGTCACATGACCACAGAAAGTGCACTGGCTCTTTCGCTGTAAATGGAGACTAGATGTCGAAGCACAAGGAATGCTGTTACCTTTCCTAACAAAGTGGTACCTATTTATCTATTTGCAATTTTATGCTTTCAAACTGCTAAGTTGGAAGGAGCTAGAACAGACAATGAGAACTTACTTCATCAGGCAGCGCTTAAGTCTCAACCTGCCAACTTTCCAGTTGTCAAGCTCAGCGTCTTAACCACTAAATCACTACAGCCCCTGAAATAATTGGCAAAATAAATGCAAATCTTTCATGTGGATATTGAATAATAGAAGGAACTTTGGAATTAAGACTTCACATCTATGCATACTCCGGGCTGGTTTTAAAAATAAAATACAAACCATGACAGTAAAACATTTACAGTTATAAAATGTCTACCCAGAGCAATATTCATTAACCATATTTACAAATAATTAAATCTGCTGAGCACATTAGCATGACTTAATTTGACTTGGACTGGCCATGCAACATCTTGCTTAATTAAATATTTCCTTTCCCCATTTTCTAACACTTAAAAAAACTTATTTGTTAATAAGCTTTCAGAAGAAAGTAGGAAGTTAAAATAATTAATGGACAAATGTGATTAATATTACAAGGCCATCAAGGTTAAGCAAGAACCCTAGCTGTGAGATTTTTTTTCCTATAGTAAATTCAAATGGGGAAAATGTATTGCTCATATGTAGGGATGTGGAATGTACTCAGAAAATTCATGTTAACACTCCCAAATGCCTTACTGAAACTCAAGGACAAACTTGGCTCTCCAGGTGTTATTGGACTTCAATTACCAGAAGCCCAAGTCAGTATACCTGCTGATCAGGGCTTGTGGCAATTGAAGTCCAAGAACATCTGGAGAACCAAGTTTGCTGACCCCTGCTCTAGGACATAGGTTCTTAAACCTGGGGCCCCAGATGTTCTTGGACTTCCATTCCTAGGTGTGCTGACTTGGGCTTCTGGTAATTGAAGTCTTGTCACATCTGTGGGCCCAAGGTTGAGAAACACAGAGATTTCTTGTCTTCTTGGAGAAATGATTTGTTTTTCTAGTTCCTTTTTCTCCTTTTAATACTAGAAATAGCCAAATTCTGTGCCACTGAACACTTTTCCTGGAGAATCTTGCATGAAAAATATCCCATGTTTGCATCAAAATTGTAAAACTTCTGTAATGATTGGATTTGGATATGTTTTATGTGATGTGTTTGTTATCCGCCCTGAGTCGCCCTGGTGAGTAGGGCAGAATAGAAATTTGAAGAATGAATGAATGAATGAATGAATTTTGCTCAAAGGAAAAAAAGTGGCCATGCCTACATTGTATTGTATTGTATATTTCGACTTATATGCCGCCCCATTTGCACAGCGACTCTGGGCGGCTCACAGAGGAAACAGTTACAATTACATAGCAAAATTCCATAGTATAAAAAACAATTACATATATCACATAGCAAATTACAAATATCACATAGCAAGCATAGCATCACAAAACATATCCAAATACATCCCAAAAATCTCCAGTAACAATTACAAATTACAAAACATCAGGACATCCTAAAAAAATACATCAGAGATACTATAATATAACACCTTCTTATTGCCAAATTGCAGTCTATTCCCAATGGAATTTATGCTGCACTCCGGGGTGGGAGCGAAGTTCTTATGTCCTACTAAAGGTAGGACATAAGATCCTACTAAAACATGAGATTTTAGTAGGACCTTTCTTGCTGTACAGCATGTTCTTTTGAGTAACAACTCTGTAATGGCACCTACATTTCAGAGGCAAAAAAGGATTCATGGGTTTTGATTAAAATTGCATCACACTAGAAGACAGAAGAGCCATTTTCTTTCCCAGAGTACCATGTGGTCTAAGCAGTTACATGAGCAATGGTGGGTGTTAAGTCTCGTGCCTAGCTTGTAAAACAAGAGATCACCCTGGGCAGCCAGTCTTAGTTTTTCTGTCATTACAAACAACTCAAGGGCAATCAGCAGCTATACTGACAACCTCTCTTCTCCACCATCTGCTGGCTGTCAATCAGGCTGCCATCCTGAGGCCATTGATAGAGCTGCCAGATTGATTGAGCCTCAGTTGTCAGAGAAATGCCTTCTGATTTCTTAAACTCCATCCTTCCTGCAGATCCACAGGAATCGGAATGTTACTTTGATTAGCATAATGTTCTTTGTTATCAAGGAATAAGGTGTGGGAGGGGGAGAGAGAACAGGGAACTATTTAATATAGTCTGCTGGTTCTGAGTAACATGGGATCTTGTGAAGTGAGTGGTGAAGGGACTTTGATCCACTCATACTGTGCCAGTAGTTAAAGATTTAAGAAGGGGATGTTGTACTACAAATCAACGCAAATAATCTCACCAGGCTGGGATTATCTAGATGGAACACAGATGGAACACAGTCAATGGATTATATGGATCATCCTCTGGTTCAATGGAAGCCTAGAGTAGAATTCATTAAACTTTTCCAGCATGTGTCTAAGCTTCAGCCTTTCTTTGTGCACACACAGGCGTCAATATGGTTGAGGTGTTGGATTGTAGTTTGGAAAATCCATTTTCCACCCACCACTGGGCCAAGAAACTCACTTTTATTCACCTAACATGCTTTGCAGGATTGTTATACCAATAATGTGAGGAGGCCCTTGTAGATTTGAATAGAATTGCATTTCAAGGGATCTCTTGCATATCACACTAACACTTGAATGTGGACATGTAAGCAAATGAAGAAACAATGGGGGAAAAATCCTACACCAGGAAACTCCTACAGTATTAAAAGGCAAGTATAGGGAATTAATACCTCATGAATTTTTTTCACCAGCAACTTACCTTTCTGGTGCTTTGGTAGTTTTTGCAAGTGTTCAAACGAACTAGTCAAAATACAAACAATGTTTTGCTATGATAGCAGTTTGCTTTCTTAGTTATTCACAGGGGCCATGCTGGCTCAGTAGTTAAGAAGGTCGCCTTGTCAGCTGGAAGGCTTAAATTGGCAGTTCAAGACCTGGGTACTGCATGATGGATTGAGTGCCTGTCTCTGTGCCAGCTGTTGGGGACATGAAAGAAGCCTCATTTGGGTATTCCTTGAGCAGAGTTTCTTCTGCAAAAATCGTTTCAACCCAGAATAATTTCTGACATGGAATTATAGTTATTCACAAAGCTTATGGATTGCTGGATTAGAAAAAAAAAAAAAAACAATTCCGATAGAAAGGGTTTTTTTAAAAAATGTGTTTTGTAGGTTTGTGGTTTGGTCTGCAAGTAGAACTCAGCTACTGATAGTTGAAGGGAAACTTATGCAAATAAGTCAAAGAAATGAGATAAATAAATTGTGAATTTCCTCCATAGACGCAAACTTGCATCTGGCTAGCTTGGCTGGGGAAAACATTTTTAAATAATCTTCTTTTATGTGTGGATATTCTAAAAGGCCCAGAATTGTATTTTTACTTTTATAGAATTTTACTTTTTTCAAGATATGTGTATTTTAAGCCTTTGGGCGCCTGTATTTTTGGATTGAAACATGATGTACCTTCTTGTCTGTAACTTTCATGGCTAAAAGCTTATAACTGAAATATATTTTCTTGACTTGAGTATTTGCTTACAACTTAAGTCTGGTCTGCATATTTTAAAACATTTGTGCCTACGGTTTCTTCCATAGCTGTAAGACTGTTGGTCGTCTTTTACATGACTTATTTGCACTCACGGCTATAAGTTTAATTTCTGTATAATCAAAATGAGGCTGTAACTTCTCAAAAAGTTACATGTTTTCAATAACTCTTGAATTTTTATGCATAGAAGCAATACAGATGAATAAAACATGCTGAAATAGGCAAGCTGATGTTGCCTGAATAATTCTTCTACCTGGGAAAGATAAAATACACTTTTAAAAAATCACATTCATTTCACCATTACTGAAATAAGAGTTTAAAACACTCATTTTATTTTTTAAAAAATAGATTTATCTCCTGCCCATCTAGGATATGTTCCCACTTTGGACAGCTTACAACAATTAAAACTATCATACAGAATTTTCTTTTTTAAAAAAAAAACAGCCAAAAATAGACAGGTGGCTATATGCAAGATGAAGATTTTACTGATAATAAATTACTTATTTGGAATGTTACCAATAGAAGTCACACAAAAAGAAATGAAATGTTTGCATGATATGATTAATGTTTTTTGTAACGGAGGAAAAAATCAAGATTAAATAAAAGTTTATGATATAGCTCTCAAAAGGAAGGGTGACTAGGGATACAAAATTTGAGAAATGATTATATTGCATTTCAACTCAAAGTATTAATAAGAATAATAAGTGAAGAGAAATTAATTTGGGAAAAAATAGAATTAGAAGTAATACAGGACAAGGGTTGGTTCTTAAATGAACAGAAAACAATTAATATGAAAAAATAGATAACTCATAATGTAAAAATATGTTAAAGATATGGAGTATAATGAAAGAAGAGTTTAGCCCATGAATTTCCCCATTGCTGAAGCTGAAGATGATGGAAGATTTTTCAATTAGTGGTAAAAGGATGGAACAGAAAGAGTTGATAGAGATTAAAACATTAAAAGATTGAATAAGTAAAATTAAGGATAGAAATGAATTAGAGAGGACATTTCAGAAATTGACTCTAAATTGATTGGAAAAAATTCAGATAGAAAAGTAGGATATGAAGAAGATAAACACCCCAGGAGGGTGGGACACTGCACATTGCACTAAATGAATAAACATGTGAATTAAAATTTAAGAAAGAGAGAAAGGGTATAATGATTTTGAATTTATATGGGGAGACTTTGTTGACTATGTCTTTCAGAAAGCAGAGGGTCTCAAACCAAATCAGGAAGTCATAAAATTTGGAAATAACGAATGGAAAATATGAAAATTGGAAGGAATAATAGTTAAGGTCCCAGGTGGATGGTGCAAGGTGGTTATGTACTTTAATAATTAATTTGTTTAAATTAGATTATAAACAAAAAAAGATAATTTGAAAGGGCCAGATGATACAATGTTGTACTTACTAGGGAGAAGTGTGTACGGGGATTATCTGTTAATTTTGTTTTGTATTAGGTGTTCATGTAATTGTTTTAGTATGTTTTGTATGTTACCCAAGATAAATAAAAATATTATTTATTTAAAAAATAGACAGAAATAACTATGTCTGAGGATAGCGAATCAAAATTTAAACAATTGCCAATTGGGAGAATGTTTAAAACTCTCGTGCCTTGATTCCCAGATGAAAATTGATATGATTGACATGATTTTCTGATATTACCCTGGAATTAAAGCTGATAAATGTCAGCCTCCACAGACTCAAACTATCAAGGGGTTTTATAAAGTTTTATGATGCTCTGAAGTTATTATTTGAATGTGGTACTTTTGACCTTGACATTCTGACTGTGAGTGACTTTGACAAAATGGAGCAAAGAGGTGTGGTCCTCTAAATGTATTGTAAGGCAATTCAACATCTTCTTTAGAATGGTTGTTGAGGCTTGTAGATGATTGGAGTAATGTTCAATCTTCATGTTACTAGTCCAAATCATTGTTGCTTATGAACATTTAATGCTATCCATTGAGATTCACTTTCTTCTACTTCTCCTCCTCCTGCTGCTAAATTCAGACTCTTAATCCCTTAGGAAAGAGGTGAGTGCATTAAAGACACTACATCCATCAAGCATGCCATGCAGTCCCCTCCAGCTTCCTCTTGTGGAGAGCAACGATTTATGAGATTCCTGCCACTTAGTACCTTCCTACATAAAACCAGAATTAAAGACAACAATAAGGCTACTAATGATGTTGAATCTTACCTCTTCAGTTATTTTCATTAGGGAGTTACAAGGAGCTACTTTTGTTGTAAAGGCATAATGAGATGTAACATGTTAGAAGTACCTGCTCCGATGTGAGACACCTAGTCACTAGAGGGCATTTACATTAGCTTGCTATCAGGGAGGCCTTTTGCAGTTCTCGAGAGAAAGTTCCAAAAGACGCCAATGTCAGGGAGACAGTGCTCCTGTGACAATGGAGAAATCAAAACCATAGAACATGTTCTCTGCATCTGCCCTTTTTTATAGAGACATCAAGAACAAATTCATATCTCTGCTGCTCTGCAAGTATACTGTCCGGTCAAACAGCAGAGAAGGTTAGGCTTGCCTGCAGAATACAATAACACTGGGATTGTGACAAATAGTTGATGGTGAGGAGGACCTCCGATGTAACTGTTATGGCGCAGACACGGGCCAAGTCATTCAGCCAGCAGCTGCTGCACCAAAGGTAGGAGAGAGTTCTTATGTTCCAATTCAGAGGGTCTAGGTAGAGTCGTCATCAGGGAAAGCCAGGGCTGAAAAAGCCATTAAGTATCAACTATAGATGCAGGGGTCACAGGCAGAAGTTCAAAGATCCAATATCAGGGGTCGAGGTAACACAGTGTTGGGGTCCACAATGGATTGTTCCGACAAGAGCTTGCCAGCACATCTCTTCATTAAAGGAGGCCCAGGACTCACAGCCAAGGGCAGGTTCTGGAGGTGTTCTCTAGCCCTCCTTCACCTCAGTTGCAGGTCTTGTCTTAAAAGAGCCCTGATCCTTTCAGAAGTGCTGGGCTCTGCATGGTCTTCCAGAATGCTGACACCTGATCCTCCTGTCAAACCTTGATCATCTTGCCTGGAGGAACCAGCTCCGAACTGACAGATGGCCACAGGGCTGGTGCCAGGTCCATCTCCTCATGCTCAGATCCCTGATCCAGGTCGGCAGTGGGCTGAGGGACCGGCAACAGGTCCTCTTTAGGCTCCGACTCCAGTTTGGAGCTGGCAGCTGGGCTAGCCAACTGTCCTCCTCCTCACACCCAGGACCACAGACTACAAAAGTAACAGAACAAAGAGGTTGAGAAAGTCAGCAGTATTCTGCTTTACCATGTTCAGGAGCAATATGCCTGTTCTGTGGCTGAGTCTAGTGAGGTGTAATTGGTGGTACAGGGGTAAGGGGTAAGGGGAAAGCATTCAAGAGTCTAGTGAGGTGTAATTGGTGGTACAGGGGTAAGGGGAGGAACGTCGTACAAGCAGCCATGAGTTTCTTCCAGATGATCAGGACAGAAATCCTACTGCTTTTAATGGTTAGATCAGTACCGCAGTGGAACCAACTGCCTTGAGAGGTGTTGAGCATTCCAACACTGAAAGCATTCAAGAGAGAATTGGACAACCATCTTGTCAGATTTGCTTTGATTTGGATTCCTGCCTAGAGCAGGAGGTTGGACTCCATGGTCTAAAAGGCTCTTCCAACGTTATTCTAAGATTCTATGAAATCTCCTGAAAGTTCAGTTTAAGTCAAAAGTGCAAATGCCAAAGTGAAAGATGACCCCCTTGCCTTCTATCCCCAGTGTTTCTCATTCCAGGCTGTATCTCATCACACTCTGTCCCCCAGTTTCAAAGGCTTATTGCCAGAAAATCAAGTACTGTATAGTCTTTTTCATATATCCATTAATATTTGGGGAATGGGGAGGGAAAGAAACACATTCACACAACAAAAATATGTTTCCCACCTCTCCTCACTGGGGGCTGCTCCCATTAGGCTAACCACTGCTTTTTAAAAACCCAGCATTGTTTGTTCAGCAAGTATTGAGGGAGGGGGTTTGTAAAAACACACCTTGGATTTAACTTTATTAGCAGGCAGAGAAGCAAACCCATAAAGCTTTCATTATAGCATTTCTGAATTCTTCCTGAATAATTCAAAAGTGCCAAACAGAAGACTTGTTGCTTGGATGTGCTAATGAAAATATCAAGGGAATTAATTAACAGTCAATTATATCAATTTTAGATTTGGACATTGATTCTGACGCTAAAAGCAAAATCTACATTCTATATTACAGCATGGCACATTGCTCTCTTCTCTCTCTCTTTCTCGCGTCCCCTCCCCCCTTATTACCACTTGGTTAAATCATTCTAGTTGAAGGTATGAAGAAAATAGAACTTAAGATTGTTGCTCATTTCTCTTCCCATCTAAATGTGCTAAGATAAATAAGCATGAAGGCAGAGTGCAGAATGCATATTTTTAAAAGCTATGGTTATGCAGATTTTTGCTAGATTTTTATCTGTACAGTAATCTGTTTTGGGAAAAGGGGGAAAGTGGTCTTCTGCCTGACAAATTATTAAAAAAGGAAAGATGGGGGGGGGGAAGCTGCATATTATATAGACTTCTATTCATTTATCTTCTAAAATTATATTCTAAACAGGCAGATTCAAGCTTCTTTTTCTTTTTAAAACTGCACTCTTCGGGCTGCAGCAATTATTTCCAAAACAGGACTTTGGGTTTTGCTTGAATTGCATGTGGAATGAGGGCATCTTTTCTTCTTTTTCCTTCTCTTCCATTCAGATATATGAGAAGTATGAATATTTTTCTGATCTTTGAAATCAGGGGAGGGCATTTCCTTGAAATCAGTTTTTGCATGATTTGGCATGAGTTGTCTAGACGGGTTTATGAAAAATGACAGCAAGTAGGAAAGTAATTAAAAATGTATTTTGCTGAAAGCAAAAGTATTTTTGGAATCAATAACAACCAACTTTAATTTGCCAAACTATTCCACAGTTATTTTATTTTAACTGGAGGATTTAATTTTTGTGTTGTATTTTTTTAGAACATATATAGTGAGAATGGTGTAGTGATAGCTTCATAGGGCAAGATTTTTTTAATGACACAGTAGTGAGAGCTCTGTTGTGGGGACTGACAAGAATTAAAGGGCACTCCAGTTCCTTTGATAATTTTGCTAATTAATGTGGCTCTCAATTGATGCTGATGGAAAGCATCTAATGGATTGACAAATGCTGTGTCAAAGCATGGCTGAAGGAAGGTATTTGGATGCTTTTATATAGGCCTGAGGTTTGATCACATAAGGCACAGATAATTGTAGGGAGATGGGAAATTGCAAAGTGTGAATGATCTGAATGCAGGGAATGTATACTGCTATGGTAATAGAGTAGACCATACTGCCAACGACTCAATGCCGATCATCAGGCAAAGGTTAACTAACCTGACAATCCTGAGGACTGAAGGCCTTGGATGGCAAAGTCCACAGGGAAGGGTGATGGTCCCCAAGTAGATTAAATCCCACTTGAATCCATCTTGATGGAGGGCAGCAGCTTCATCCATCCTGGCCTGGGGCTGAGGAGGACTGTGTGCCAAAAGGGCTCAGGACCAGAAAGTGACTCATGGAACTAGATCAGTGGTACGGGCATCATCCTGAGATGCAGAAGGATGGAAGGCCACAGCATTATATTCTTAGGACAATCTCCATGGCTGATTGCCATGAGGATAGGCAATATTCGGAATCAGATATGGCACAAGAAAAAGAAGAGGAGGAGGAGGGGAAAGAAGAGGATCCACAATTGTCCAGATTAAATCTGGTTTTCCTAGGGTTCCAAGTCAGATCACTACATTCTCTTTCATGTTATACTGTACAATATTCTGGTGGTTTCTGGGTTTCTGTGTGTTTGTTGCCCATTCTAAAAAGTTGAAAATCCTTTCCTGAGGCAGAATCACTAGTACTAACAACCTAAAACTACACCATGCTGGCATTTTTATTCTCATCCTTCTGTTTTATATTCCAGAATGTGGTCCCTAAGAATTTTCTCATTCGGTGGAAGTCTCTTTGAACACAGCATTTGATCCCCCTCCATATCTACCTTGGATGTAGCATGCATGGCTCTGTGGCTGGTCACTGGAAGATCAACGTGGGCTTATATTTCCAAGACTGATTGCTGATACAATGGAACTTTTCTTAACAAATGGCTCAGTTAACACAACAATTGCATAACAAAAGGAAATCCATAGAAAATAGTGGCTCACTTAACTTTTTTTTCTGGAACAGATTAATTGGTTTTCAGTGCATTCATATGGGAAACTGTGTTTTGGTTAAGAAATTTTGGTTTTCAATGCATTCCTATGGGAAATTTACTTTACAATTTTTTCATAGTACTAAAGGTCCCAGAGAATGCATTAAATTTGGTAAGTAAGGTTCCACTGTATGTGGAATTCCAATTATGATACACATGCCTTTAACAGCTCCTTTGCCTCTCACCTTGCTGTGCAAGCCAGGCCTTCTGGAGTGGCTTCTAAAGGTTAACTGTGAAAGTAAAGTAATGATGGATTTTGTTTCTTCCAAAGGAAAGCTACTTCTGGATTTCCGGTCAAAGACCTTCATTGGAATAGCTATTTGATACCAGGGTGACAGTATGATAAATAAAACACCAGGACGTGAAGAGTAAGAAGCAGTGAGCGACAGACACAGATCAATGCCTTCCCTACCATGATCTCAACCTAGTTTCATTGTTATTAATCCTTTAATTTAATCTGCAGTTTCAAAATAAATGACAGCACATTACTGATGTCTTTCAGATTTGATTTCTTACCCTTTAAAACACTGAATCAGAAATCTAACCTGAGAGTGATAGATTTTTACACTAGCAAAATGAACCCATTGAAATGGATTACTTGGCGTTTCATCCTCAGTTTAACTGGAGCCATTTTTAAAAAAGAGCACTTTAAAAGGCTGGGCTGGTTGCCAGTCCTCCCTCTCTGCTGCTGCTGCCTGTGTGGCTTCAGAACCCATTATTTCAACATGCAGTTGAAGGACCCTGGTGGGTGGTAAGTGACTCCGCTCTGCATCTAGATCAGAACGGTTAAGAAACCAGTGGATGGAGAAGTTATATTTTCTGATAACCACTCGCAGAATCTGCAAGCCAATAAGACCCTAAGATTCAGAGCAGGAGCTCACGACGTCTGTGCACTGCAGGCTGGTCACACACCCCTCACACTAGTTAGACAGTGGTGTACAGTGGTGCAAATAGTGTACATTGCAGAGGTGGCAGTAATTAATCAATTGCCAATTATACTCTTGCTATGCGACTGTGGTGGCTTAGTGGCTAAGATGCTGAGCTTGTCGATTGGAAGGTCAGCAGGTTAGCAGTTAGCGACCCAAGTACTGAACAATGGAGTGCGCTCCCATTGTCTGTCCTCGCTCTTGCCAACCTAGCAGTTGGAAAGCAAGAAATTGCAAGTAGATCAATTGGTACCTCTTTGGCAGGAAAGATAACAACATTCTCCATGCACTCTGGCACTCTAGTAATGCCTGCCACATGATAACAGAAGCATCAGCAGATGCGGATGGCACTGGCTCTTTGGCTATAAACAGAGATGAGCACTGCCCCCTACAATTGAACATGACTGGATTTCGAGAAAGGGAGACCTTTTCTTTTGCCGTACTCTTGTTACCTTGCTAGATAGTTCAATGGTATAAGTATCTAGGTGGAGACCCGGATGTTCAGAGTCCAATTTTGCATTGTGCCTCCTTTGAGAAGAGCCAGCCTGTGTAGTCGCCGGTGCCACCAGAAGATGGTAATGGAAAACCATTCCTATGTATTCTCTACCTAGAAACATCTGGAATAGGTTGCCATAAATTGGAATTGACTTGGAACTATTATTATAGCTAACTGGTAGGTATGCATGTCTGGCCAGGTTATCCTGCTATGGTAATAGAATAGACCATACTGCCAGCGGCTCAATGCTGAGCATCAGGCGGCAGTTAACTAACCTGACAAACCTGAGGACTAGTGGCTTTGGCGAAGTCCACAGGGAAAGGTGATGGTCCCCAAGTGGATTAAATCCCACTTGAATCCATCTTGATGATGGGCAGCAGCTTCATCAATACCAGCCTGGGGCTGAGGAGGACCTTATGTACCAAAAGGGCTCAGGACCAGAAAGTGACTTGCAGAACTTGATCAGTGGTATGGGGGTCATACTGCTATGCAGAAGGAAGATGAAAGGCCACTGCATTACATTCTTAGGAGAGTCTTCATGGCTGATCGCCATGAGAATCGCCACTATTCGGATTTGGATATGGCACAAGAAGAAGAAGGTAGGTATAGCAAAGTATCTCTTTCACCATTATTACACCTGCTGTATATCGTAGGTGTATCATGGTATCTCTTTTTCTTATAAAACATAGTTTGTATATGTAGATGTACAGATTATAAGATCTAGCATGTAGGTTTAAAAAGGCAGTGATACATACATATTCTTGTTATATATCAGCTCTTGAGAGTGACACATGGTGTGGGATAGAAGTGGTGGTACATTAGCTAGCAGTATTTTGCCACTGCAGTTTAAGCCACTGCATTAGTGCTGGCATAACTTACCTTCAGGATTCTAGCTGTTAATGTTGTAATGCAATGAGGGGTGACTTTATCCCTTTTATGGTATAGCTTAAAATTCCTAGCTACTTTCATGACGGTGCATTTGCATTAACAGCTGGAAGAAGTCTATCAGCTGCTTCTCTCAATGTTTCCTTTTACTCTGTTTTGGGGTATATCTCATTGAAGTTACTAAAACCTTTAACAGTTAGTAACTAAGATCACTGCAGACGGTGACTGCAGCCATAAAATAAAGAGACACTTACTCCTTGGGAGGCAAGCTATGGCCAAATTAAGCAGCATAATAAAAAGTAGAGACATCACCCTGCCAACAAAAGTTTGCATAGTAAAAGGAATGGTCTTTCTAGTAGTAATGTACGGCTGCGTGAACTGGACCATAAGAAAGGCAGAGCAGAGAAGAATAGATTCATTTAAACTGTGGCACTGCAGAAGACTTGAGAGTCCCCTGGACTGCAAGGAGATCAATTCAGTCAATCTTAAAGGAAATCAACCCTGACTGCTTCTTGAAAAGGCAGATACTGAAGATGAAGCTCAAATACTTTGGCCACCAAATGAGAAAAGAGGACTCATTGGAGAAGGCCCTGATGCTAGGAAAGATTGAAGGCAAAATTCCCTCTACCATTCCTCACCAAGCTTCCTTACTGAAACAGCAATGGACTATTTTATAAAGTAACATTCCAAGAATGGACAGCATTTGTTTACATTCTTTTTGACAGCATATTCAAAATACAGGCAAAATGATTTATCTGTAGATTGTTTCTTCCAAAGGAACTCTATGTAAATTAATCAGGACTGCTAATGGAGAATTTTCGGCAACTCTCCAAAGAATAATTTTCAGACTCATTTTATTTGGGAAAGGGCAAGAAGAACCTTGGAAGCATATTCTTCCTTGTTGAATTATGATGCTTCAATGGCTACAGTTTGATTTACGACTCACTGATACTGGTTGAAGTCCACCTAACTCAGCTGATTGTTTAGCATTAAAGAACTTAAAGACAGGATAATAGGCATGACTAGTGGTTGTGCAGCCTGGTTGTGATAATAATTGTCTACTATATGTAAGCGGCCCAGTTGTGTTATAGATGCACCATCTGTATGACCTTTTCCTTGAAAAAGAATTTTAGTCTCTGATGTTATACTCGCTCCCTGCCCTTTATTCACTATCTAGCACAGGGTTTCTCAACCTACGGCCTGTGGGCGGGATCCTGTCTATGGTGCCAAATAATCCAGCACGTGACCTTGCTCCAGCCACCCTTGCAGCTGCCGCCACCCCTGGAATCAGCCACGGACTCATTTACATCCATCATAAATGCATTTTACGACAACCATAAATGAGTCCACGGTCATTGTAAATTTACAGGCATAAATGAGTCCACAGGCATTGTAAATGCATTTATGACAGCCGTGGACATGTTTTACAGCAGCATTTATGGAGGGGGCTGTCTGAGGGAGTGTGGTCTGGCCCACAGATGAAAAATGTTGCAAACCCCTGATCTAACACATACTTTATGCACAGTAAGTCCCACATTCTATCCATGTAAAGTCAATCATTTCCAGACAGGACTGAGAAAGACTCTAGATATAATCGTGGAGAGCTCCTGATAGTCAATGTAGATAGTACTGAGATTGATGAACCCAGGTTCTGACACTGTATAAAACTATTCTTAGGTTTCTTGGGATCATTTTTGCAGAATTAGTTTCAGTGCAAGGACAACTAAGCTCGCTAGTTTAGGTATCTGGCTGCAGAGTCAGAGGCTGAGAATTTGACTCCTCACTGTGCCTCCTACAAGTAGAGCCAACCCATGTCACCTTGGGCAAGCTGAACTGTCCTAGAGTACTCTCAGAAGGAGGAAATGGTAAATCATTTCTGAGTATCCTCTACCTAGAAACCCTTGAAAATGACCATAAGTCAGAACTGTCTTGATGGCACATGATTATTTAAGGAAATTTATGGAGATTTATAGCATTTTAGTTCTTAAATCTGCAAACTAAGTAGAGGGCAGCACTCAAGTACAGTACTCTTTCAAAATGCTAGCATTCAGGTAGACTCTATCCTTCTTCCTACAAAGCAAGTTGCATCACCAGGGGCTTCCAGCCAGCTGCCAAGTGCAGATTTCTGTCTCCTACACTGGCTACGTTCCAGCTGTCAAATTGTGTATCTCTTGTCGCACACACAGCCAGGCAAAGCACTAGTTTTATTTGATGTTCTAACTGCAGCTAGTAGCCACCAGCTATCTGTAACATTTTGGGTCACAATTAAGTGGTTCACCTCCAACAGAAACTGAACAATTATCACAAGTCCTCTGTGTTACCCACTACATGTTCTATTTCCTTATTATTCCTTTATCCCACCTGGTCCTTAGAACTCAATTAAAATAACCAAGAATTAAGAATTTCTTAGAATTGCACCACAGATATTGCAATCCCTGTTCTTATACTAGGGGTTCTCAGTGTTTTTCAGCTGCAGGCCAGTCCATGCCCCCTCAGACAGCTGAGTAGGCCAGACTGGTGGTTCCCCCCACCATAAGCTGCCCAGAGTCGGGTTCTCCCGAGTGGGGCGGGGTAATAAATTCAATAAATAATAATAAATAATAATAATAATAAACACTGCTGTAAAACACGTCCCCAGCTGTATTAAATGCATTTATTACAGCTGCGGACTCATTTATGGCTGTTGTAAATGCGTTTATGACTGTTGCAAATGCATTTACAGTGGCTGTAAATGAGTCCACAGCTGATACCAGTGGTGGTGGCTGCGGGAGTACCTGGAGCATGGTCAGGGGCTGGATTGTTTGGCACTGTAGTCCAGATATGGCCCACAGGCCATAGGTTGAGAACCCCTGTTATAGACAGTTGTTTCCTCTTATTTTGTGACTAGATCAGATTTCAAACTGACAAAATGAAGTCACCATCTTGACTTTGTCATTGGCCAAACTTAAATCCTCATCAGTACATATTTTCTATAGTAACCAGCAGAATAGCAAATGATCTGGATTCTTTATCTCTTCACATTCACACAGCAAGTTGTTATCCACCAGCAGCCCCAACTTGAGCATGTTGGTCTTGTTTCACATGTCCAGATGCACTCCAAACTGGAGCAGCATACTCTACAGTTGCTGAAGACATACCTTTGCTTGGTGAGAAGAACTATGAGGAACTTGCAAACATAGCTTGCCTGGGAAGGAAGTTCCACAGCCTGGGAATTAGCCACCAAAATTTGTCATGTGGTGAGATTGGGGGGGGGGGGAGCTGCCCAGTAGCTTCAAAGCCTGGGCAGGCTCTTACAGTTTTTTGTACTTCTACAAATGTCTGTGTCTTATATGATGGTGGTTGCCATGTGCTAAGAGGCAATAAGAACAAACAGCACCAAGGATAGTTCCTCACAAGCTCCTTGCTCTAATGATGGCTGGAGCTGAACAAACGTCTCTTGTGAACCACGTCTAGACAATTTCTTCCAGGCTCTTCAATTTCCCATCAAACAGGAAGGAAAGAACTCCACAAGCTAACAGTGGATACTGTCAACATCAGTTTGTAGGTTGTAGGTGAATATATTCAAGCATGTCCAAGAACTATGTATATAGGTTCCTAGGGCAAGGGTGAAAATGGTGGGTTATTCCCTTGCTAGATTTAGTCCTAGAGGTTACCAGGTTTCTCATGAAGGCCTTGAATTCAGATGGTGTTGGAGCTTGACATTGCAGGGTACCAAGTCTAGATGCCTCTAGGGCAGGCATTTCCAATCTTTCAAGCCAGTGGCTTGGTCACACTTTCTCAGTCAGCTTCATGGGCTGGATGGCCATTTTGCCCTGCCTGCACGATGGGGGTGGCCATTTTGTCCCAACAGCTTAAAAGGGGTGATCATTTTGTTTCTTAAATGCCTTTGGATGGAGTGGGGGGTCAGATGAAATGGCACCACAGGCATTATCCAGCCCACAGGCCTTAGGTTGGGAACCCCTGCTCTAAGGTTTCTGTCCTCACCAGCTTAGGTGGAATCTAAGCCAGGTACCTCTTCTGCCAGCTCCACTTGAAGGTTATGAATCCATATCTAGGCCAATGTTTGACTGGTGAGTCATGATTTAGGTGCACCCAAATCAGAACATCAGAGAGAAAAGAAAGACCCCTTTACAAAATTCTCATGGAACAGACAGCAATTGTTACCATGAGCAGAAACATGTTTCTATTTTGTTTTTGAAATGTTGGAAGGTATGTCTCCAAGAATTACTGGGGATGCTAAAAACATGCTCCTTATGACCCTTGCCAGCTGGATTTACATTTTCTGAACCATCCTTTCCTTCCACCAATTTTTTTTTAAAAAACATGCACTTCAAATTGAAGATCAGAGTTCCAATTTATCTGACAATCTGACTTTCCTGTGTTTGGGTTGACGAATTCTAAAACGGCCTCACCGGAACAAAGAAACAAACAAATCAAATCCAAGGGAAAGCTGCCACACAGTGCAAGCTGTATGATGCAGAGTGCCTGTTTTACCACCTGCTATCAGCAGCAGTAAGTTTACACCCCTCTAATAACTAGGAGCTGGATACTCAGGAAGGCCTTAACACTGGCAGCTAATGTTCAGTTTGACAGTGAAGGCAGCGGCTGGAATATCAGAGGAGAACTGTGTAGCCATGTGGAAGGAACTCCTGTTGACAATCCCAGCTTCCCAAACATCCCCACCTTTTGTGTCTTCCTGACTCCTCCCTCCTCTTGCTGTATTTGAGTTGTTAATGAGGGCATAATCCATTCCACTTTCCTAGACAGATCTCCACTTTGGGTCTGATGACCCCGATCCTCCTCAAGCTCAGTCTTTCTACCTCCTTCCAATTGTTTCATCAGCAGACTGACTTGTCAGTTCACACCTGACAAGTGACAAATCTCAGGCTCCTGCTGACTAGATAATCAAAGACTTGTCAGAGCTGTCAATACCCTGCAGATAGGAGAGGACAAAGAGATAGAACGGTACTACAGAAGCCCACCACCATCAAGGGGGGGAGGGGGAGGGAGAGAGAAAGATAACATCAATTCTTTTTAACAGAAACCAATGGCTTGTTGCAACACATTTTTATGCTTAACCAATAAAACAATATTTGAAAGAAATGCAAATCTAGAAGAAGTCTAAATGCAGAATAATGCAAGAGACTCTTCAAGGCAGAGTTCTAAATTGACATTTGTTTCTATTTCCTGCCCAGATAAAATATGGAACCAGCAATTACTACACTTTCCTTGAAAATGTGAGTTAGGAGAACTCCTTCAATGTGAAGAGAAATTCTTAATTGATTGTACAGTCAAACCTCGCATAAAGAGTGCCTTGCTTAAAGAGCAAACTCACTTAAAGAGCAGAATTTTCTCTGAATGTTCGCTTTGCTTAACAAATAAAACCAACCAAAAACTCACTTAACAAATGAATTGGGGTTTGCAATCCCCCCCCACCAGAAGTCACAATTGGTCACTTACAATGCTGTTTCCCTTAAAGAGCAAACTCACTTAAAGAGCAATCCTGTGAAACACATTATACTCTTTAAGTGAGGTACAACTGTATATTTGTGCACACATGTACATATGCATACACAAACAGATGTTTTATTTTTAGATTTCTGTATTTAAAAATGGGGGTCTTACACATCCCTTTGTGTATTTATTTAGAAAAAGAGAACAACTCTTGTTATTTGAATATTTTCTTCTCTTTCTGCTGGGTGGTCAAGCTTGAGTGGACCCCAGCCTTTTCTCTCTGCTAAATTTAACTTGATGAGAACTAAGCACAGATAGAAAGTGAAGAAAACCTAAAGGCCTCTTGATGAGAGTGAAAGAGGAGCATGAAAAAGCTGGCCTGAAAAATCTACATTAAAAAAAATCAAGATCATGGCATCTGGATCCATTACTCCCTGGCAAATAGAAGGGGAAGAAATGGAAGCAATGACAGGTTTTACTTTCTTGGGATCTAAGATCACTGCAGATGGTGACTGTAGCCATGAAATAAAAAGACACTTACTCCTTGGAAGGCAAGCTATGGCAAACCTAGGCAGCATAATAAAATGTAGAGACATCACCCTGCCAACGAAAGTTTTTGTTTGTATGTATGTTTGTGTGTTTACATGGAACATGGCATCTCTTATAGACATGGGCATATATATCTAATACAGTTTAATAACTACGCCCCCTCGTATGAATTAATTCAAATCTTGTACTTGCATTAAAAATGAACTCTATTTTATGTTGATCATTAAGGAAGAATATTTCACACAAGAGATATGTCATATTAAGGAGGATAAAACCCACTTAGATCAATTAAATGTATTAAACTTAATCTTGACATAGATTACCAAAAATAATTTAGGTTCTATATTAAGGGAAATATTAAAAGCAGATTCTGTGAGTAGAAGAAGGCATGATCCAAATTCATATTTAAAGAATATTATGGTATAGGGAAAAGGAGTTCTAACTGATGAGTAACTCCATTTACTCCAGAGCATAGTAAAAATAAAGGTAAAAGCTATTAAATAATTAAGAGGAGTTAAATGTATCATTCTTCTGGGGACATTTATGCTCGTTCAACAAGAATCCCAAAGAGCTAAATCCTAGAGAGCTCTTGGAACCAAGACATTATCAGCGTAATGCAAGACTCTTCTTAGATCAACACTCAAGAAATAAAATGTTTTCTATGGTGAGCCCAAAATACCATTGAATTGAGCAATTCCAAATTTCTGCTATGCTTTTTGTTACAGCTATCTGTTAATAATAATAATTTTGTGTCAAAAATTATTCTGGGTTGAAAGGATTTTTTTACTGGAGAAAACTCTGCCCAGGGGACGCCCAAATGAAGCTCCTTTCATGTCCCCAAGATCTTTTCCCACCAAAGTGGTCCCTATTAATCTGCTTGCAATTTCTTGCTTTAGAACTGCTAGGTTGGCAGGAGCTGGGACAGAGCCGGGCATTCATTACATCATGCAGTACCCAGGTCTCGAACTGCCATCTTGCTGCCATTCCAGCTAACAAGGTGAGCTTCTTAACCACTGTTCCACTGCAGCCCAACTTTCTGTTAATTAGCCCCTTCATGTTTTCCCATTTCCAGATAACCGTACCATTGTAAATACAGTAGAAGCTAAGCATGGTATGACCTCTTTAGTGTCCTAATGGCATGTCAACAAGAGATACCAGGGACCTCCAGGTAGCAAAGAAGATAATCCAGCTGGAAATCCCCGAGAGCTGCTGCCAGTCAAAGTTGTACTGACTAGTCTAAATTGACTATGATCAAGACTTGGTGAAAGGCAGCTTCTTATGTTCCTTGGTATTTTCCATTCAAGTCATGCCATGCGTACCTTTATTTCTAGAAATCATAAAGTTAACATCCCCAAATTTCTGGATATCCGGGGCTCTATTATAGTCAGCATGAATACAATACAGTCATTATCTTTCCCCCTTTTTAAAAGAAAACCCACACACAACCAGGCAAAACAGTTTCAAAAGATTTCCCTGTGTCCGCTAACACCTTCTCAGTCACTGAGCTAACTAAAATGTGTGCACACCAGAAATACCTGCAGGAAATGCTGTCGACACTGAGGAAGCAGAGGACAGGTTGCTAGAGCAGTGGTGGCAGACCTATGGCATGCATGCCAGAGGGGGCACTCAGAGCCTTCCTCTGGGGAGGTGTGTATGGAAAACAGTCCCCTGACATGCTTCTCAAGACAGCATCCCAGACGGCTCGTCCTATTGTTGCAGATACAGTAATACCTCGGATAACGTTTACCTCGGATAACCCTAAAATCACATAACGTTAAGTAATCTGGGGAGGAGAATTGGATCAAATAATGTTAAGGTCCTATGGGATGGATTGGATAACAACCACTAAAGCCAGTGTGGTTACAATGTATCTCTATGGAGCTTTAACGTTATCCGATTCATCCCATAGGATTTTAACATGCATCGGATAACACTGAAAATTAGATAACACCAAGACTTGTGGAACCAAGTCTTAGCGTTATCCGAGGTATTACTGTACTCTACAGTGCAATAGCAATTACAATTACATACCACCCCATAATGTGTAGTGGACAGTTCACAAGGTAATTGGTATTTTGCCCATAACTTCCTAGGTACTCATTTTACTAACCTCAAAGAGATTGAAGGCTGAGTTAACCATGATTCCTGGTCAGGAGTGAACTCCCAATGTTCTGGCTGCAATACACCAATTTGACCACTGCACCTCCAGGGCTCCTACATTCCTTTCAATTTTTAAATGCATGGCTGAACTCCCAAAATTGCAGACACCAATTTAGGTGTGAATTTCCTGAATATTTATGAATCGAAAGGCACCTTCCTTTTTAAAAACAATACATCACAGTTTTTCATGCCTTGAATCAGCAGGTGAATCAGGGACTGAGAAATATAGGTATATGGATATATTTTTGAGTACAGTGGTACCTCGCTTAAAGAGTACAATGTGTTCCATGGGATTGCTCTTTAAGCAAAACACCATTGTAAGTGAGCGATTGTGACTTCTGGCAGGGTGGTGGTGGATTGCGAACCCCAATTTATTTGATGAGTGAGTTTTTGGTTGGTTTTATTTGCTAAGCAAAGTGACCATTCAGAGAAAATTCTGCTCTTTAAGCGAGTTACTTTCTAAGCGAGGCACTCTTTATGCAAGGTTTGACTGTATATGGGCATTTATTTTGTTCTATTTGGCTCTAAGCTCTGAGAATAGAGGGAATGTGGTGTCTCAAGTGGTTAAGACATAGAACACACTGACTGGAAAGTTGGAGTTCAATTCCCAGGTGCTGCATGATTTATTTATTTATTTATTTATTCAGATTTATATTGCCGCCCACTCGCCGAGGCGACTCAGGGCAGCTTACAGTCAAAACAGCAACAGTACAATAAAAATTATAAAATATAACCTCACAAAATACAAAATTCAACCAAACCAGAACACAGACTAACTCCCCTCAGGCTGTTGTTGTTGGCCCAGAGGAGGGGGCAATGTCCTCGGCGGCCTGCCAGGCCATGGAGTCTTCTCCCTCAGGTCGTTGTTGTGGGCCCAGAGGAGGGGGTGATGTTCTCAGCCACTGCTAGGCCATGGAGTCTTCTCCTCATGCCATTGTTGTGGGCCAGAGGAGGGGGTGATGTTCTCAGCCACTGCTAGGCCATGATGGAGTGACCTTCCATCTCTGTCCCAGCTCCTGCCAACCTAGCAGTTTGAAAGCAAGAAATTGCAAGTAGATAAATAGGGACCACTTGAGTGGGAAGGCAAATAGTGTTCCTTGTACTCCAGTGTTGAAGCATGCCTGCCACATGTCCATGGAAACATCTGCAGATGCAGACAGCGCTGGCTCTTCAGCTATAAACAGAGATGAGCACTGAGCCTTAGAGTCAGATACAACTGTCTTTTGAGCAAGAGCACTCTCTGAGAATGGATTTGACAGTGAAGAGGGTTTCTAGGCCATCTTGCTATTTATTGAATAAAGCTCTCAATTTCTACTAGAATAGCTACTTTGTATTCTCAAGCAGTGAAATAATTTCCCTCATTGTTGTATGCCTAATTTATGACATATGATAGAATTTTTTTCCATTGTGAAAGGAGAACCTTCATTTTTGGGTTTAAAGACATTGAACCATTTTCCTTCCTTCTCAAAAGTATTTTTTTTCCAGATTGCTTTAGAAATACCAGCTGGTATATACTTTTCAAACTTTTTGCATATGAAAGTGGACAATCGTGATAACATGCTGGGATTTATTTATTTGTTTTTAAAAGTGGAGCTTTAATTAGAAACATGCAGGCAAATTCCAATAACATTCGGCATCACTCATCACCTGCATATCGTAGTTTATCACTCCAAATGATTTTTAATATGTCTGCAGCTTTTGTGGTGGAGGATGGAGGGCCAAGGGGGAGAAATATAGAGTAGTCTCAAGGCTTTTAATTTGAAAAGGGGGACTTTTAGAGGGTACACATATTGCATCAATGCAGCTTAATGCTGACATACAGTCGCTTTGAAAGAGACCTCTAGAAAAATTCCCAGCATTTCAAGGAGCACTGCTGGTAAATCAGGAGGTGACAGTCTCAGAATCAATACTGAACTATTGTCCCAATATTGTGTTAGGAGTTGACTCAACTATGTTACTGGAGACGCCGGCCCGAGGTACCTGCATGCCATAAATTTCAAGTCAATTTTATCTGAGGCTTAACTCATCTTGCAGTGCAAAAGTAAGAAGATGTAAACCATGCGCTTGGTCTAAATTTGAGATTGGATAATTACAGCCCATATCAAAAGCTCAGCTGCCCTATAACTTTTGCATGTCACAAAGAGCTGCCCCAAGGCATGATTGATTCCATAGGGCAGAAAATCAGTAAATATGGCTGGTGATTGGGTGCCTCTATGTAGTTAGTTACTATAAACGTAGGAGGCATACTGATGTGAGAGGCAGGGGTTGATGGCTGCGGCGGCTCAGTGGTTAAGAAGCTCGCCTTGTTAGCTGGAAGGCTGGCAAGTTGGCAGTTCGAGACCCGGGTATTGCATGACAGATTGCGTGGCCGTCTCTGTCCCAGCTCTTAGGGACATGAAAGGAGCCTCATTTGGGCATTCTCTAAGTGGAGTTACTCCCGCAAAAATCCTTTCAACCCAGAATAATTTCTGACACAAAATTATTATTAGTATTGGCGTTTCCTGAATCTGAAATTCGACCCACCAAAAAAACAAACAAACCCCTGTTTGCTCTCAGGCGAATGAGGGAAAGATTTGGGCAAAGTATAGGAAGTATAGGAAGTATATATATGCAGACTGTTGTAAAGAAGAAGCTGGTATATGAATAGTATTTGAAAAATTAATGCCAGAAATGTTGATTAGGGTGAAGGCTGTGGTATGATGTCTTTCCTGACCTATTTTACACTTGGTGTGTGTGTGTTTGTGTGTGTGCGAGTGCATGCGTGTGAGCAGTGGTGCAGTGGTTTAGCTGCTCCACTGCAGCCAAAACTGCTGGTGTTGTGAGTTCAATCCTGCCAGGGATCAAGATTGACTCAGCCTTCCAATCTTCTGGGGTCGGTAAAATGAGTATCTAGCATACTGGGGGCAAAATTATCATTACACTTTTATTAGAAGGAGAGGAGAAAAAGAAAACAATTAACAAAATGTACACAGTAGTTCCAACCAGAGCTTACCATACCATACACAACAGAGTGTTAGGAGACACCGGATGGACTCTCAACCTTTTGAAGCCGGGGGCCGGGTCATGCTCATTCAAGCAGCTTCAAGGGCCAGACAGCCATTTTGCCATGCCTGCATGATGGAGTGGCCATTTTGTCCCAACAGCTTCAAAGGGGTGGTCATTTTGTTTCTCAAATGCCCATGGAGGGTTAGGAGGGCCACGTGAAATGATGCCATGGGCTGGATCCAGCCCACAGGGTCTTAGGTTGGAAACCCCTGGTGTATTAAGTGCTATGGGGTAGTATATAAGGTGTAATTGCTATTGGGGGCTAAACCTAGCCCAAACAGAGGCAGCTCCCCCTTGATTCTTCATTCCAAGTGGTTGGATTAATCCTAGTCAATGAAACTGCTGCATAAAAATAAAGCCCGACTCAGGTTTTTTCCACAGCATATCTGAAAGTGAGGAATTTTGCTAGTGAGAGAAAAGATACCTTTCCAAGCTGTGTAGCTGAAGGGCACCCAACAGATAAAAGTACTGGAAAAGTACTGCTGAATATTGACTGAGCTAAGAACTAAATAAACACTGTTCCTCAGCATGGACCATTAAATAGTGTGCAGAGGCTGGGAGTTTTGATTTAATTTGTTTTTTTATTGCCAGGGCTATTATCACAGGACAAGTAACGGGTGCTAATTTCTAAGGTCAGCCTCGTCTGCCAACTAAGTCACAGGGTTAACAATCCATTAAAACATATGTTTGCTTCTACCTTTAACAAAAATGGTTTCACCACACACAGAGTGGCTTTGTAGCCAGAAATCTATTTACCTTGTCACAGCCAGTTATTCAGCCCACTAATCAAAAGCTGACTTGGTAGCATCCTGACACAGTGAAATCTGCATCTGTTCTCCATCCTGCCCTCTTAAGTCGGATCACTGCCAAAGCCTGAGGGAGAAAATGCTTCACTTGTAGACAAAAGATGCATGAAGGCCAAAGCAAGAGTGAAACTCTAGTCTTGGTCTTTAGCACTAGCTCTTTATTGGGTGGGTGGGGGAAACTGGATCATACATAAATTAAAAGCTTTATGGTTTTGCTGTAGATGCTGCCATGCTGTTTTAGTGTTTCCCAATTTGGGGCCCTGGCCCCACCGGTGGACTTCAATTCCCAGAAGCTTAAGTCAGTACATTGGCTGATCAGTGCTTTGGGGAATTGACTTAGGCTTCTGGGAATTGAAGTCCAAAAACCAAAGTTTGGGAAACACTGGTGTAGATGCTACAATAAAAAGAATTAAAGAATTAGACAGATGCTTGCTAAATACGAGGTTAGGCAGTGCCTCATCTTAGACCAGTAGTTCCCAAACCTGGTGCAATGCCTAGATTCCCAAACCAGCAGACCCAATGGGTAGGACTTCTGGAAGTCCAAGAACATTTGGGGTCCTTATGTTTATGAGCCACTGGCTTCAACAAATGCATAAGTGACTTAATTGTCTACCCTACTTATTAGAACAAGGTTAGAAACCATGTTGTGGAACTAGAACTCCTGTCATCTGGACAGGAAATGTTGGCTTGGGCTGAGAAAGGGGCTCATGTTTAAGAGTGTATATGTTACAGTTAAAACTAGTTTTCAGTTATAACTGGTTTTCCATAGTTAAAACTGGTTCTGACTAACTGCATTTGTGAGGACTAGAATTAACTGACAATGAAAGATCAATTTCTAGTTAAAACTGGTTTAACTAGTCAAAACTAGTTGTAACTAAACATTGCCCCCTCCTCTGGGCCCACACCAATGGCCTTAGGGAAAAGCCACCATGGCCTGGCAGGCGGCTGAGGACCTCGCCCCCTCCTCTGGGCCCACACCAACACCCAGAGGGGAGTTAGTCTGTGTTCTGCTTTGGTTGTTTTGTGAGGTTGTATTTTATGATTGTTACTGTACTTTTGCTGTTTTGACTATAAGCCGCCGTGAGTCACCCCGGCAAGTGGGCGGCAATATAAATATGAATAAATAAATAATTAAATAAACAGCTTAGTTAAAACTAGAATTTCCTATCACAGAAAATGTTTCAGTTAAAATGTGTTTTGACTAGTCAAAACTAGTTCTGACTAGTCAAAACTAGTTCTAAATAAACATCTTAGTTACAATGAGAATTTCCTAATAATAATAAATGAAAATGTGAGGCTGGCACTTTCTTCTTCTTCTTCTTCTTCTTCTTCTTCTTCTTCTTCTTCTTCTTCTTCTTCTTCTTCTTCTTCTTCTTCTTCTTCTTCTTCTTCTTCTTCTTCTTCTTCTTCTTCTTCTTCTTCTTCTTCTTCTTCTCCTCCTCCTCCTCCTCCTCCTCCTCCTCCTCCTCCTCCTCCTCCTGCTCCTCCTCCTCCCATTAGTATTTATCTAAAGTTCCATGCATCATTCAAATGCAGATGTCCAGTATGACAGAGAACACAATACCCTAAAGTTTAAGACTGGTTTGTGAATACAGTCCCTAGCGTCTGCTATTGATCTTTTGCTATTTTAATGCATTTTTACTGACCGACATGTCCTGTGGTAAAGAATATTGCCTAAATTAGTTATCTGATTGGTTCTTTTGATTAATGATGGGACTGTGCTTCATTACACATGACAACATGATCAGAATAATCGCTACAGTCATGGAGACCCGGAATGGTTGATGCTTTTTAAAGAAAAAATACCATCATTTTTAAAGTTCATTTATAAAATTATTTAATGTATACATCCTAAGTTGTAATTTATTTACATGACACTTTTTTCGATGGGAACTGTTGTAGTGTGTCACAAATGGCTAAGAAAACAAGGTAAACTAGATGTACAGATCAATGTCTCCTGGCTCAAGGGGAAAAAAACATAATCAAGATTCAAGAGCTGACCTTGTCCAAAGTCCAGCTTGTCATACAACAAACAGTGAAGTGCCCAGCAAATCATTAGGATCAGCAGGGATATGTCCAAAGGAAATTTAAAAATATATCAATTCTCACGTGTAGTTTTACTTAAACTTCAAAGCTAAAGTATATTTCTTTCCAAGTTAGAGGTCCATGCCCATGGTCAGGACTGCTACACATTGAAAGCGTTGGGCTTTGTCTAACATTGAGATTATCCAGCAATATTTACATTAGGTAAGGGATATTCTGATTCAGACAATGCCAAATTGGTTCTCCTTCCCAGAGTTCATAGGTAAAGATATCTGTGGATCAAAAACTACTCATGCCTAACTCTAGCGGGCAGTGCTCATTATCATATACAGCCAAAGAATGAGTGCTGTCTGTGTCTGCAGACATTTCTGTAGTCATGTGGTAGACATGACTAGATGCAAGAGTGCACATAATGTTGTTACCTTCCCACCAGGGTGGTAGCTATTTATCCACTTGCAATTTCTTGCTTTCAAACTGCTAGGTTGGCAGGAGCTGGGACAGAGACAGGAGCTCACTATGTAGTGTAGTACTCAGGAATCGAACTCTGTCCTTCCTGTCTTTGAGTTCAGTGCCTTAACCACTTGAGCCACCAGTTTAAGCTCTCCCAAATTAACTTTTCCAAAAATGTGTCACTTCTGTATCTTTAGTCTGCTTACATTCAGGAAGAGCTTTATAGGAAGAACAAACATTCTTGAGGGTGCACAAGAGGAAAATCAAATTAGAAGACAAAGGAATGAGCTCATCGAACAAGGAATAACATGAAAAGATGCTATGGCTGAGGAACTCAACCTCCCCAATGTCACTTGTAGGACCCTGAATAGGCTGAGGGTCGGAGTGCCTAAAAGTAAGACTAACATGCTCAAGCAGAGCTGCTGGCAGACAACAACATTCTATGTGAATGTGAAGAGATCCAGAATCCAGATAATTTACTCGTCTGATGATTACTATCAGAAACATAAAACAAAGAGGATTTAATTTGAGCCAACAACAATGCAAAGAAGCTGACTTAATTTTTGCAGTTTAAAGTTTGATCTGGACATGAAAGAAGAAGTCTACTTACATGGTTGGTGAAAATGTATTACTACCCGAATCTAAACTGCAAATGGCAGTACATAGTACTGAGAGCAGTACATAGTACCGAGAATAGTGATGTTGTTTGGCCAGATAAGGCGAAGGAAGGAAGGAAGGAAGCAAAGCAATTTTCTGCATTTTGATGTCATTTAAAGTGTCTCACCCAAGGACATTGTCCCACCTGCTGTTTCTGACAGTTTAGCTTACCAGTTAAATGCATTAAGTTCTTTAGCCTTTATTTAACTTCCATAAATATTCCTGGTCCCGTTGCTGGTGCTGAACATGGGTTCTTACCTAGGGAATGATTCCTGGGATGGTCTTTTCCCTGCTCCCTTTGTCTGAATGAATCTTGAAATCCCTGATTGTATTTTTTTAGTTGGTCATTCTGGGATTGATCAGTTTGCATTTACAGACAGGAACACATGGCGCTATGTCACGTTGATGAATGGTTCAGCATGCTAAATGGCAATTCAACACTTAATGTTTTGAAGAATATTTAAATGGTGTCATGCACAGAATAAATGACAGCTTTCATTTTCCTCCTTCAAAATTCTCCGCCAGCCTGTTTACATGATGTTGACAGATATTTCAGTGTTTGCCAGTGAAATAATGTGAAGGGTTGGACAAGCGCCATAAAATGGCTTCTTTTCAGTGGCAAGTGGGGAAACAAGTACATCTGTATAGTACTCATAGACATTTATATTGATCTCCAAAGAAACCTTCCTTGTTTGCTACTAGGATTACAGGCATTTATCAACTCTCTCTTTTTCCCATCTGTTTGTCTATCTAGTAACAATGCAAAATTCTTTTTTTAAAAAAATCCTAATTTTCCTTCTTCTGCTCCTCCTATTTCTCTTTCCCTGTCTTTCTCATTTGTAGTCACTGCAGATATCCAGCACTGAAATCAAGATATTGGGGGTTTTAAGCTGTTCATTCTAAGCCAGTGGGTCCCAACTTTTTTTTTGGCAGTCCTAACATCCTGATACACCCCTCACCTGACATATAAATCTTATTATTCAAAACATGAACTCCTATTCAATGAAGGAACCCTAAAAGGCCATTAACTTGGTCTAAGCTCATTCTCAAATTGACCCCTTTAAAAATCAAATGGCCCCACATTGGGAACCACGGTTCTAGGCTCTGTGACAGTTCCTGGGCAACATGTTGTCTATATGACCCCTCAGGGCCATTTTTATGGCTTCTAAAGGCACACCTGAAACCTGACCTGCTGTAATTTGGCAGTGAATCAAGCCCCTTAATTTTCAAGCCAGTTGTTGAAAGGCATTGGATTTCCAGGTTTGGCAGAAGTTTTTAATGGCAAATGGGACAGACCCAATTAAATCTAGCATTTCTAGCTAGACCATGGACTAGCATTTCAGAGTAGACTATATTACCTTGATCATCAGGTGGAGGTTAACTAACCTGACAACTCTGAGGACAAACAGCCTTGGGTGGGGAAAAGTGATGGTCCCCAAGTGGATTAAATCCGACGCCCCCTGCGCTCTCCCGGCCCCGCCATTGGCCGGGAGGATAAAGGAGCCTCCCTTGGCCATGGGAGGCTTGCAGACGCTGACACGCCCTGCGCTCTCCCGGCCCTGCCATCGGCCGGGAGGATAAAGGAGCCTCCTGCGGCCACGGGAGACTCAAAGATGCCGATGCGCCTTGCTCCCTCCTGGCCCTACCACCTTAACAGACTCCTTCTCTTGCCCGGAGAGAGGAGACACAGCTGAGCTGGGGGCTGGGGGCTATGAGTTATGCCCCCCCTGGACTCCTCTCGCCCAGTAGCCCGGAGAGAGGAGATGCAGCTGGGACTCCTGACCAACATCCTCTGGCCGGGAAGAGGAATTGGACTATAGTCACAGGTGGACATTTTTGCTTTATAATGTTTTCTACTGTGATGTGTGTTGTTCTACTGTATGATATTTATTGAACCTTATTGCTCTTTGCACTACATGCCATGATATTTTGATTGTACTATAATGTGTATTGATGTGTAATGTGTACTGACCTACTATATGATATTTACTGTACTTTACTGTTCTGTTATATTGTATGCTATTGTATTTTTGTTTGCACTTTAATAATGATATTAGGGGACTTTGTGAGCCTCTCAGAGTCAGTTGCTACCAAGGAGAGCGGGATACAAATCTAAGTAAATACATGAATAAATAAATCCCACTTGAATCCATCTTGATGAAGGACAACAGCTTTGTCAATACTAGACTGGGACCTCTGAAGATTTTGTGTTCCAAAAGAGCTCAGAACCAGAAAGTGATTCGTGGACCTGGATCAGTGGTAAATGGAAGGCAAATGGAAGACCACTCCATTATATTGTTCCCAGGACAAACTTCATGGCTTTTGAAGTAGTGGCAGTGGCAGTGGCAGTGGCAGTGGCAGTGGCAGTGGCAGTGGCAGTGGCAGTGGTCGTGGTTGTGGTAGTACCCGGGCCTCAAACTGCCAACTTGCCAGCCTTCCAGCTAACAAGGCAAGCTTCTTAACCACTGAACCATTGCAACTTCTATGATTTCTAGCTAGATTATGATTTCTAGCTAGTTTCTGGGCTAAAGCTGAATATTAGTTAGCCTGAGATTAGGCACAGAAATCTGTTAGTGTTAAAAAAAAAATCCACAGTGTAGACCAGGGGTCAACTTGTGGCCCATGGCACCAAATCATTTGCCCCACGCCCTTGCTCTAGCTGCCACCACCTCCACTGCTGGAAGCGGTCATGGATGCATTTATGGCAGCCATAAATGCATTTACAGCAGCATTTACGGTGGGTGGGGGTACACCAGTCAGGCCTCCACAACTGTCTGAGGGAGCGTGACCTGGTCCCCGAGCTAGAAAGGTTGCTGACCCCTGGAATAGACAGTTCTTTATGATGGAGCAATCCTGCCTGGAAAGGAAACCTGTGATTATCTCTCAGTAACCAAAAGCAAACAAGGCATGCTAATTTTCAGGCTATGGGAAGCAAGGACCTACTGTGATAAACAGATGTTTTCAAAACCGAAAGAATTCTCTCTTTCAATTGCAGTTTATCTCTCCATCTTTCAGATTTTCTGTGCAGATTTTTTCCCCTGTGTTGCCATAAAAAAATCCAGCATTTGTGAAATTTCAGTGGCTTGCTGATGATGCAATTGTTGGTCACAGGACAGCCTAACTGTCTCTCATTTCTACCAGAGCTGCTTATTGCTTCTATATAAGAAACTTTTTTATAAAGCACAGCATCTCTCAGATGCTGCTGAACAGACTATACATGCCAAATCTCCCCTAAATGCAAACTTTGAAGGCCATGGAACCTCCTCAGAAGCTGTCTGTGATCATCTTAAAGTAAATTGGATGATTCAAACTGAATTGAACTGAGCTTTCCAGGAGTTTCTTATTCAAGCAAATGGTGGAAGGCCTCTTTTATATGCTTATTATTCAAATGATGTCAGATTAGTCCAGTCTGGATAAGTGTGTTAGATAACATGCAGTAATTGACTTCATATGGATCATCAATGTCGGTTTCATGGATCTAGTTGTATAATGCATGGACCGTATTTTAAAAAGGCAGAAGCATCTGTGTAAATTTATCATTGTGTGTGTACGTGTGTCTTTTGTTTCTTCAAAAAATAAAATGGCCAGATCTAAGTGCACGGAGCTATTTACGTCTATTTTTAAAGTCTTGTGTAATGCGATACAGTATATTGGAATGCATACTTACGTCTTCCCATTTCACCCAACAACTATGCTAAAGCAAATAAAATCAAAGCCATACATTCCTATTCAGTGGGTTTTTTGCAAACTGCAGCTATGTCAGGAAATGATCGCAAGCCATTCGACTGACTTCTCCCTCTGACAAAGGCAGAAAGTAAAAAAAAAATAGGGGAAAAATAGAAAACAAATCCCTTTTTAAATAAAATGAAGTAAAAAGGCTCACATTTCTGGGAGAAAATGCTAATTGAAACTACCTTGCTAATGCTAGCTAGTCACAGGAAGGAAACATTAAGTTATTATTTTTAATAATGTTTACAAGTATATCCAGCCATTTCCAGCCGGTGAAAAATGTTAGCCTTGGCAAAATGTGGCAGAGCTACTTTTCACTGGTGATGTTCCTCATCTTCCCTCTGATAGCAATCATTAATTTTATTTTTTAACCCAGTCTTCAAATGAAGATGGATGAATGGGAGAGTTCTAAATGCAAGCTGCTTATGTTCAGAAGAACGGCTGGTGAGTCGCAAATTGTGGTGCCCGATATTAGTCCAGTTACCAAATGGAGTGGGGTGGGGAAGGTGGGGAGAGAACAACAGACAAACAAACAAACATTAGATGAATAATAAACAAGCAGTGTTTCAGGTTGCAACTAATTCAAGGAGGACAATATTTATGCACATATGGAAAAGGGCTAGGGCAAAAGGCCTACACAATGGCTTTACCCATTATCTCATTGATTGGAGCCTTGCAGATATTGTTATTTTTAATTGCAATTAAGAATTTTATTCATACATTTTAACAACCTAGCAGTTTGAAGGCAAGAAATTGCAAGTAGACAAATAGGGACTACTTCGGTGAGAAGGTAAACAGTGTTCTGTGCGCTCCGGTGTCTAGTCATGCCTGCCACACAACCATGGAAATGTCTGCAGAAGCAGACAGTGCTGGCTCTTTGGCTTTGAAACAGAGATGAACACTGAATTCTAGAGTCAGATACAACTTGCTTTTGAGCAAGGGAAACCTTTAACAACCTTGTTGGTGTTAGTGAACAAAATGTCTATTACACACTATATACTCAAGAATATTGTACTACAGTAAAGCAAGCAAGCAAGCAATTAAGAAAGGAAGGAAGGAAGGAAGGAAGGAAGGAAGGAAGAAGACCTATTTCATTTAAAAAAATAACTTGGATTTTCATTAATCCAGTGTCAATTAGAAGTATTTCCAAGACAATTGTATCTATCTATTGAGAATGATGCTGGTATAGAACTGTAGCCTAACTGGAACCCTAACTACCGACCATAGTCTAGGCCAGCTGAGTCACCATCAGATCATGAAATGTTGTGCCCTATCCAAAGCTCTATCATATTAGGGGTACAGGAAGTTATACAGGCTGTGGTGGGTTAGTGGTTAAGATGCTGAGGTTGATAATCGGAAGGTTGGCAAGTCAGCAGTTCGAGACCCAAGTACTGCATGATAGAGTGAGCTCCCGTCATCTGTCCCTGCTCCTGCCAACCTATCAGTTCAAAAGTAAGAAATTGCTTTCTGTAGCCTATTTATCTATTACAAATAGATAAATAGGTACCAGTGTTTTGTGTACTTTGGTGTTGAGTCATGCCAACCATGGAAAAATCTAAAGATGCAGACAGTGCTGACTGTTCGGCTGTAAATGGAGAGACTCCTATAGTTGGACAAGCCTGGCTTTCAAACAAGAGACACCTTTACCTTTACCTTTACCTTTACCTAGTCAGCTGTCAAATCATTGTTTCTCCTAGGCATTTACCCTTTTGTGTTTATTTCTCCAAATACCTCTCTTTAATGAATTGCTTGCATGGATCTTCCTGCAGCCACAGTTATATGGATTCAGGCATACATTCCCATTCATGTTGTTGTAACCTCATCCACATCTTATTTTTGTTGTTCAGTCACACAGTCAAGTCTGACCCTTTGTGACCCCATGGACCACGGAACGCCAGGCTCCTCTGTCATCTGTCATCCACAATAACTAACCTAGATCTATGCCCACTGCATCAACTATGTCATCTAGACATCTCATCCTCTGCCGCCTGCTTCTCATTTTGCCTTCAATCTTTCCTGGAATCAGGGCCTTCTCCAGTGAGTCTTCTCTTCTCATTTGGTAGCCAAAGTACTTGAGCTTTAGCTTCAGTATTTGTCCCTACAAGGAAAGGTCAGGGTTGATTTCCTTCAGGATTAACTGATTTGATCTCCTTGCAGTCCAGGGGACTCTCAAGAGTCTCCTCCAGCACCCCAGTTTAGGCATCTATTCTGCACTCAGCCTTCCTTAAGGTCCAATTCTCACAGCCACACATTACTACTGGGAAGACCATCACTTTTACTATGTAGACTTTTGTTGGCAGGGTGATGTCTCTACTTTTTATTATGCTGCCAAGGTTTCTCATAGCTTGCCTCCCAAAAAGTAAGTGTCTTTTAATTTCATGGCTGCAGTCACCATCTTAGATCCCAAGGAGGTAAATCTGTTACTGCTTCCATTTCTTCCCCTTCCATTTGCCAGGGAGTGATGGGGCCGGATGCCATGATCTTGTTTTTTTCTGATGTTGAATTTCAGACCAACTTATAGCAGTATCTAATCCATTGGATCTGCCCGCATGTCACATCACAGTAGCAGACATGAAAGCCTGTATAGTGTAGCAGCCAAGTGTTGTACTCAAACCTGAGACATTTTGGCTCTATTTCCCCCAAGCCATTAAAATCTCTAGATAAACTTGACCAGGTATGCCTTGTAACTTTCAACTTTCATTTTCATTATGGTGAGGATAAAATGAACAACAAGACAGCCATTATTATCACATATTGAAGGAAAGAGTGGATAAAATCGAAGCTCACACATCAAAACTGGCCAAAAGAACCAAGGGCCACCTCAGCCAACATTATTTCAGCTTATGGTCTGCCTACTCCAAATTCTCCGAAGTCTTAAAGTATTGGAAAGTATTTGGATGTAAAACAAAGAATGCAACAAGCCATTTCTAGAGTACTGTTATCAACCATTTGGTTTTTGGACTTTCAATTCCCAGAAGCCAATTCCAAAAAGGAGTGATCAGCCAATGTACTGACTTAGGCTTCTGGGAGTTGAGGTCCCCCTGTGGGGTGTGGGCCCCACTTTGGGAACCACTGGTCTAACTGCTAAGCCCAAATCACATATACACACTTCAACTTTTGCTCTAGAAGTACAGATTTCAAGTTCTATACACGGCTCAATTCATCCTCTGGAGTATGCCTGTTAAAACCTCCCATTCTACTAGATGCCTAGATTGCTCTATGGAGATGGTCTATTAAAGAATAACAATAAAGCTTAAATGTTTGAATAACCTTTGAAATTATTGACAAATTGGCCCCAGTGGAATGGCTGGGAGTCTAATGCCGAACTAGAGATCAATGGTAAAGCTGTAGAGACACACCTTAGATGGCTGCTTTAGAAACAGAAGAATGTTATACAACCTTGCATTCAGCTGTGCCAGAATACAGGGCAAATATATATCTTAGTTGTAGACAAATTACTTTATATATCCACATAGAAGAGGCCATATTCCTGTTAACATGGATTTCCTCTTACTATTTTGCATGAACCCAAGAGCAGAAATCTTTGAAATGCTAACCTGAACGGTGACAGGAGTTTTGATGTTGCTTTGAATTGACATTTGCTAATCATTTCCCTTTCTATTGGCCAAAAGTATCTCCTTTTCCTTTAGATAAGTTCAATAGTTGTGTTGGGGGCAAAATAGTGTGTTGGGGGCAAAATAGTGTTGTGACCCATCCAGAGGTGTTCTAAGCACTTGCTTAAAGTGCATAATGTGTTCCATGGAATTTCTCTTTAAGTGAGTTTGCTCTTTTAGCAAAACACCACTGTAAGTGACCAATTGTGGCTTATGGCAGGGGGGATTGTGAATCCTGATTTAGATGTTAAGTGAGTTTTTGGTTGGATTTAGTTTTTAAGTGTGGCGACCATTCAGATAAAATTCCGCTCTTTAAGTGAGTTAGTCTCTAAGCGAGGTACTCTTTATGCAAGGTTTTACTGTATTGCTATTGCTATATTTCCAAAACATGGTAGCTTTCCTGATACTTATTTCATTCATATTAAATACTCCAAAATGTGAGATAAAGCAGATCAGAAATCAAATCACTCTACCCAGGAAAGTCTGCCTTTAGAATTAATAATTGTAATTCCTCATGAATAAGATTGTTCTTATGGGACTATTTTCTCGTGGAAGCTACAAAGCGTCACACATGCATGTTCACCACTTAAGGCAGGAATTCTCAACATTTTTAAGCCAGGGCCCAGGTCACACTACCCAGACAGCTTTGGGGGCCACCTGAGCCACTGCAGTAACAGCCTCCCTGCGACTTAATCAGGGTTTCAATTAATCAAGTACTAATTTTTGTCAGAGATTACTCTGGGTTGAAAGGCTTTTTGTTGGAGAAACTCCACTTAGGGGATGCCTGAATGAGGCTCCTTTCACGTCCCCAAGTGTAGTCCTCAGGTATCAATACCTGATCTTCCAGGCTCCAAGCTCAGCATCTTAACCACTAAGCCACCGGGGGAGCTGCAAATTCATTAAGTGAGTTGATACCTATGAGGATACTCAGGAATCATCTATGGCCATTTCCCTTTACATAATATGATGACAGTCCTATTTATTTTATCTCTTTTTGAACTAGACTGCTGAAAATTGGGTCGATCCCTCATGATAGTAGATTATTGTTGGGCTAAACAATGTTATTAATTTAGAGGAATAGATCTCATTCTATTTTATTATATTTTTAATGCCACATCCAATTTTTAGCTATTTTAGCTTTTAACCATTTAATGACTCATTTTTAAATTTGATTGAGCACCTCCTATTTATTCTGTAATTAAATATTATTCCCAGATTATGCTCATGGTCATCACCAGGCCCAGAAGATTCATGCCAAGGCCAACAAAGTATAAAAAGCCCCACAGAATTGCTCTCAAAGGTCTATAACAAATTATTGCTTAACATCAGACCAATTTACTCAATATGACCATTCTATTTTTCTCATGCAATGATATTGGGGAGCTCAAAACCCAATCTGTGTGTGATTGGGAAGGCATCTGATATGCTGTTTTGATGGAGAGCTCTCCCAGACATCCCATCATAAAGCACCTGGACCAGATCTACGAAACGCTCAGGACAACCAAAGTGTCTCAGCACAGCCCACATAACCGGTCTCAGGACAGAATCAAAAGCCTTTTCTATGTCATAAAATACTAAAAAGAGCGGATTCTGTTGTTCTCTGCATTTTCCTGGTTGTCTTGCACAAATAATAATAATGTCCATTGTGCCTGGGGAAGGACAGAAACCACATTGAAATTCTGGAAGGACTCTTTAGGAGATAATTTGCAGGCGACTGAGGAGAATGCTTGCAAAAATCTTTCCAACAATGAATAGCGATGATATGCCATGATAGTAGCCACAAATACTATGATCACCTTTCTTAAAGATGGTGATAATGGTGGCATTAAGGCCATCAAGCACTTTGCCAGTTTCCCAAATCAAGAGAATGAGTGTGAATAGCCTTGTCTTTAGAGCCACTCCTCCCTTCTGAATTAACTCCAGAGGGATGTTATCTGGGAACCTTTCTGGGTTTCAGCTTATTCAGAGCCTCAGAGTGTGATGGAGGATACTCCTGAGAGAGGTATAGAGAGTCATACGCCTTTCACTAATTGTGGTAAGAGTGAGTTGATAGTCATTTACTAACTTTGTCCTCACAGCAAAACCTACACCATATATGCAACACTCTCCTTCCTCTTTCCCCTTCTAATAGATGGTAAAACCAAACAAGACTCAATGAGTTTTCCCCTGCTAGACAATCTGGTTTCACTCAAGACAGCAACAGCCTAGCAAGTTCATGTGTCAGAAGAGCTGTTCTTCTCTTAGGTCTGTCATTGTTGTCAAGATCAAGATGTGCCGGATTTAACACTGGGACTGCAATGGACTGCCACATCCTTGAGGATATTGACAAGGTACACCTCCACAGCCAGTCCATTTAGCTTGGCCTGTTCTGCCTCCATGACCGTTGCAAATCAGAATAGTATAATGGTTCCTCCTCCACTCATTTTGCCACTGGGCCCAATATGATGGTTTCCAGTGGCATGTCCTCCACTGAGGGGGCTATCACCCCACCCAAAGGGGCTCATCTGCCCATAGCCGTTGGCCCCTAAGGAGATTCAGGTTATTTACTGCTGCCCAACACTTGGCATTGAGTTGCTGGTTGTACGGTCTACTCCATTACTGTAGCGGAATATCCGGCCAGACAGATATTACCCAGAGTAATATACATTGAATGGAAGGCTGACAGCTAATTTTTATTTAATGGCAGAACTTTATCTGTGTACTATGCCACCCCTCCATGCTCAGCACATCTTTGGAAAGGTCAGCTCATGGAATGATCAGAAACATATTCCAACGTTTCCTGTTCTGTATAAGGCTTCTGACCTTTTGGTGATCCTAATTTCTCTTCCCCTCCCAACACTATTTCTCCTACTTCTAGTCATGCCTGTTATTTCATTTACAAAAAACAGAGAAAAAAGACAGTAAGAACAGAAGTCCAAATTCATATTCTTTTTTATATTTCCCAAGCTAAAAGGTCTCATCTGAAGAAACTCTAACATTCCTCTGTGCATCACTGCACTATTTTATATTAAGCAGGAGGCATTAAGTCATTCAGCTTCACTTAATTCACTGCCTTGTCTTATTTCCATCATTTGTCAGCCTTCTTTGTCTTCTGTGTCTAAATCGGATGTGAAACTGTCAAAGTGAAGGCACCTTTTGGTGAGTTCATTCTGCAGTTCCCTTTGCCAGACCTAGTATGAGAAAGATGAGCTGGCAATGCAAGGTTGCTTTTACCAGGGTACAGCCAATTGTGTTTCAAATATAACACAATCTTTGAGGAGTCTCCGTGTATTTCTGTGTACCCCTGTGTCAGTCAAGATGGAAATATCATTATACAGTGAAACTGGGTATTATTTATTTGGAAAAACAACACAGCAAAAGCAGCTGGTATAGGATTTTCCCTTATGTTTTTATTCCTGATTTGCTCAGTGGTGCCTGAACAGTTGATCAAATGTTCTGCCCCGTCATCCTCTCCAAAAACCATGTGAACAAAAAAAAAACAAAAAAAAACCAACAACAACGCTATAACATGGTCATAATTGTGGACCAGCCTTTGAATTTGAGCTTGTGATCAACTTTACAGAGGAAGATGAGTGATCTCCTCTAAACCTTAGTTAAACTATACATCTAGTCTCTTAAATTTCATCTAGTTTGTTTTCTCTCAGTAATTGTTGGAAGATACACTCAGAAATCTTCACAAGTTACACCCTCTGTACAGTTTGTGAGAGATATAATTATACCTGCAGAAATCTTTTCTTTAAGATAGGCATGATACATTTGATGGGTGAGAGGGTCAAATACGTTCCTTATCATAAACTTTACCTGGGCTGAAAATGCTGACAGAAGATATATTCTTAAAAAGGCAATAAAAACAAAATTGAACACAACAACAACAAAATCAAAATGTCTAATTCTGGTTTTGATTTTGGGATTTCTCAGGAGTAGTGGTGTAGTGATGAATTTGAAAGTGCAGTTGCTCCTTATGAAAGTCCCCTTGAGCTTTCTTTATGTAAAGCCCAGGCACAGAAGCATAAAACCTGGGGGGGGGGGGAAGAGACAAACACAGAGGAAACCCCCTGTTTCCAACTCTTCATTGCCCTACTTCTGTGACATCACAAGGGTCTAACTCAGTGTTTTCCAACCTTTGGTATTTGGACTTCAATTCCCAGAAGCCTAAGTCAATTCCCCAAAGCACTGACCCACCAATGTACTGACTATGGCTTCTGGGAAATAAAGTCCCCCTGTAGGGTGTGTGCCCCACATTGGGAACCACTGGTCTAACTGTTAATCCTTAAGCACATATACACACTTCAACTTTTTTAAAATTCTAGTTACATTTCCTGTGTGGAGTGTAGTATCTGAATGACACAAATTATTCAAAGTTCATCCATATGTCTGGGTGGGTTTTGAATTCATACCACTCATTTTAACACACTGGGTTACCTCAATTCTGAAAGGACAGGTTTCTTTATGTATACCTGGTGGCAACCTATAAAGACCTGAGGTTTTCTTTCAAGATCCACAGCATGGAAGAAGTAAATTTCAAGATTTCTTCTTGAGCTTTTCATAACCATATCATTCATTGTATCTAGGTTCTTGATGATGATTTAAGACCTATAAATTGGAGAAGTGCTCTAAATGAGAGATATTAAAAAGAGAGAGATAAACAACAGAAGTGATGGCAACATAAAACTGGGTAAAGATCTGTTCTTTCAAGTAAATAACATTTTTCTACAGTCTCTATTTCCTGAAGCAACATTTTATGACATAAATGTTGCTACCATAGTAACAAGAGGGGTGACTGGCTCTCATTGGTAAAAAGGGGTTTTTTTCCCCATGAAAGAAGACCAGAGCTTTTAAATTTTATTTTATTAGTTAATTTCTATCCCATCTTTCTTCCAGTGAGCTAAAAGTAGCCTTTCTTGCTGTTTTGTTCTCTACTTCAAGCTTATGGTAAACCTGTGAGGTAGAGTAACGAGAAAGAGTAACTGACCCAAATTTACCCAATGCATTCTCTCTCTCTCTTAGCCTGGGAATTCATCTTCATCTGGCTCAAGGGCTTAATGACTTATTATACAGGTATTTTATTATGTTGTTGTAAATACTGCAATGGGCCCAAATGGATAGATCCACCAGCTCTCTTTGCTTCTCCCTGTCTGGCATATTGAAGTTTGATCCGTCATGCCATTTGAAGCTAGCTCAGGAGTGGCAAATTGGTTCAAGGCTCATATAATTTCTTCTTGTATGAATCCTGGCAGTAAAACAAAAGAAAACAAAAACTCTCCCACCCTTTAGTCTTTGTTTTGCCCACTCCATGACATCGCAAGACTTCATCCATTGATATAAAATTTTGGTAGTGAAATTTCATTGATGAGATACAGCTGACCTGGCTATTTTAACTACATCACATTTGTTTCTTACTACATATCTCTCGTCGCCATCGTTGTTGTCTGCAACTTGATCCAAGCATACAATTTTCCTGACCCAGTCCCTGGTTGCTGGGAGGCCTGGTCTAGGAGGCCAGCTGGCTCTGGGCCACCTTCTCCCTCCAAGGCAAGCAGGAAAAATGCCGCTGGTGTGAATTTGTTCAAGGTGGATCCCATCTTGCCATGAAGTGAGCCACACACTATGAACTCAGAGCCATCTCCTGTAGCACATATGAAACATGACATGCAGGATTTAACACTGGGACTGCAATGGACTGCTGCAGCCTTGTAGATATGGACAAGGTGCACCTTCACATCCAGTCCATCTAGCATGGCCTCTTCCACCTCCATGACTGTTGGGAATCAGAGTTCCTCCTCCGCTCATTTTGCTGTTGGGACCAATGTGATGGTTTCAGGGGCATTTCCTCTGATGAGGGAGCCATCATCCCACCCAAAAGGGCTTATTTGCTTGTAGCCAGTGGCTTAATATGACCTGCACAATAGGTGACATGAAAGGAGCCTCACTTGGTCATCTCTTGCAAAAGTCCTTTCAACCCACAGTAATCTATGACACAAAAACACATATGACCTGTAGTGTGGAGAGCTACATACTGGAAGATTTTGCAAATGAGACTGTCTGTGTTGCATGCCCATCCCTTTGTGTGTCTGAAGCTGGATGCTTAGGCTGTAATTCTTAGGTTTGGATCTGAAACACAATGGCCATCACAGAAGCATCCCTCCCTTGAGCTCAACATCTTCTTCAGCCAGAACTGAAGGAGAACTACTACTATTTCTCTCTCTGCTGCTCTTGTGTGACTGAATTTAAAGAGACCGGGCACAAAATAAACTATGCCAACACCCTGGGAACAGTTAATCCATTGCAATCCAAAGCTTTCTTCCCGCTGAGGCAGAAGTTAAAACATGACTTCCTTTTGCTCCTCAAGGATGCCTGTTGCTCCCCTGACCATCTCCTCTGAACTTTTCCCCTCGTGGTCTCTTCATTCCCTCTCCCTCCCTCTTTTCCCCTTCTTCTTATTGACATCCCAGCCCTTCAAAACAAGGTCTCCAGTCCTTTTTCTCATTTCAAGAACTTGTTTTGGGAGAGCCATAACACCTGTCCACTCATCGCCTGCCAGGCTGCATCTGTGCCCAGCTGACAAGGCTGTCTGCTTTGACTAATGATGTGATTGATGGACAAAATAAGGAAGAACACACAAAAAAACATTTCTGTCTGGTCTGGTGTGTCAGCAAGCCTTCATCAAGTGGCTGCTGAAGGTATATTTTGCTGCATGCCTCATTACACAGTAATGGCATTCCCAGGCAAAGCTGTTTCTTTTCATGACATAAGACAGCAGGCAGCTTTATGGACTCTGGGCCTAACGCGCCTGGAGGAGAGAGGCACTAAAGAGTGGTCATTTCCAAAAATGCCTCAAGTTGCTTTTTTGTTGTCATGAATTTAATATGAATCAACACAATATGAAATGAGCATGAGGAATTTTAGTGACTAGTCATTTTTTAAGGCCGCTGTCTCAACAGCCATCAAGGAGAGAGAAAAGGGGGGAAAACATTTTCTTCTACCCAACCTGTTTCAAAAAAAAAAGTCATCTGTCAATTTTATTACATTAAAAAAGTACACAGAGGCACACAGTCCGAGCAAATGATTGCTTTACAGCTAAACATGTAGGGGGAAATCTTCATATAGGGAAGAGGGAGATGCAGAGGAAAAGAAAAATCTAAGCAATGGGCAAGCAGGTAAAAGAGTGTACTTAATAAGTGCAATTTAAATTCAACTCAGTATGGATTGTGAGAATGCATACACTCTTCAGAGACCTATGTCAATGGGGTGTGTGTGTGTTATCAAATGATAACCAACAGTTCCATGCAAGAGCTTTAAAAAAACAGGGAAAACACATGAATTCCCAGTTGCAACTGACAAAATTCTATGCATGTGTCTAAGCATGTTCCACTAAATTCAATAAGGTCTCCTTCAAGTTGAGAACATAAAGAACTCTTTTCTAGACCCTGATGAAAAATGGTGCCTCCCCAATGTTGAAAATATATATATTGCAAAACCACAATGAGATTTTTTTTTGTTCCTCCACCTAAAAACCCCAGCACTTTTAAAAATCATCAACAGCATTTCCACTGGAAACGCAAGGAGCTACCAGATAACTGGGCAGAACCATGTGACTCTCTACCACTTGGCCTAGAGCAACCATGGCCTGTGTGGAAAGCTTTAAATAGACTGTGTGCAGGGGTAGGAAGATCAATGGCCAATCTGAGAAAATGGAGCTTCCCTGTAGATGATAGCCTGTGTGAATGTGGAGAAGTAAAAACTATCTTCCATAAGATACAATGTACACAATGCCCCTCAATGTGTACTGAGGATGACCTTATGTTGGCAAGAGGAAATGCTGTTGAAGCAACCCAATATTGGGTGGATGTCATCTACCCCTTTTTAATTCTATTTTGTTTTTAGATGTGTTAGTTTTAGCGTTGTATGTTATTATATGCTGGTGGTACATCTGACACAAATAAAGAAGGCATTTGCACTCTCCCTTTATTATTTCATTAAAAAAAAATTCCTTTCACATTAAAAAAAACTTTTCTTTTGCACAAAACACTAGGTTCTACCATATTTTATTTTTGCTCTTGCTTGTTTTACATGCTTCTTTCCATTCATTTGTTTTTGCTAACAAAAAAAGGTACTTTCCCCCCCTCTCATAGGGGATTATAAAGTAAGCATTGGTTTCTTGATGATGAGTCCATGTGCTAAAATAAACAAACACCAAAATATCCCAATCCCTAGCTGCAAAAAAGCAACCACAGAACAATCAAGAACCAAATTCCTGTCATATTATCTAGTTGAGGAAAAAAGAATTGTTTTGTCATCCACTGAGGGAATGTGCTTAACACAAGAACAAATCCTTATACACCTTTCAATCAATCAATCAATCAATCAATCAATCAATCAATCAATCAATCAATCAATCAATCAATCAATCAATCAATCAATCAATCAATCAATCAATCAATCAATCAATCAATCAATCAATCTTATTACCGTCCAAGACCAGCATAGAACAGCAAAAGGAACAGAAGATAAAAAGAGTGTACTTAAAATACATAAGAGACAGAAGTTAAAATAAGGGTGCTTGGAAAGGAGCATTTCTGCTCAGGGTTAAGGAGTAGTAAAATTAGTACATAAGATCAATAATGTTACAACTATTGCTAAGCCTGTGCTGTAGCGCTAGTAGTTTATTTGGCTGAAGGTCCTGCCAGGATTGTTCTTCTGATCTTACACACTGCAGTGCAGAACCTGGTAGTGTTGTGGGTGAAGGTGGGCCTTTCATCAGATAGCAGCCAGTGTGTGTACATGCTATTTGACCGGCCAGGGTACTTGCAGAACAGAGGAGATATGAACTTATACTAGATGTCTCTATAGAAAGGGCAGGTACATAGAATGCGTTCTGTGGTTTCAATTTCTCCAGTGTCACAGGGGCATAGTCTCTCTGACATTGCTGTCCTTTGAAATTTCCCTTGAGAAACACAGAAGGGAAGCCCTGGCAGCAGGCTAGCAAAAATGTTCTCTGATGACTTGGTGTCTCAAGTTGGAGCAGATACTGGGCTGGGGTTACAATGTGTCTCCAAGACTCTTGAGCCAGGAAGTTAGGGAGCCCGGCTAGATCTTCTTGCCTTTCCACGTCTAGTGTTCTCTGTTTAATGGCCTGTTTTGCCTGGTTGTGACTCCTGGCCTGTGTGAGAGGTTGGGAGAGGCCAAGGTACTGCAGTCTGGGTTGAATTGTTCTTTCCATGCCAAGCTATCCTGGAGAGTTAGAGGAGCCAGCCCACTGGAATTAAACATAATTTTGAGCCACAGTTTGAGGGTAGCTATCCACAGTCTCGCCTCAACCATTATCATAACCATTTCCAAGTATAGGGTGGCATTGGATATATAGTGGTGGTGGTGGGTGGGTCTGGAGAGCTGCATGAAAGAATTCAGATTGTATTCTTTCCATAAGGGCCAAGTTGTTAGGCGACAGGATTTTGGCTCCAAATGGCATGACAGCAGCAGTGATTCACCTTTGTTCTTCTTACATTCTTGAGTTCCTTATTTGCTTATTGGTGAAAATCCAGGAATACTGTATCTCCTTGCGGAGCAGTCATGTGAAATGATATACAAGACTCCTGTAAATCTGATGCTTGTATGGAAAAGTACATAGCAAACAATACTTGCTGTCATATCCTTTTCTAGATCAAGGGTCAGCAAACCTGGCTCTCCAGATGTTCTTGGACTTCATTTTCCAGAAGCCCTGATCAGCAGGACTGCTGACTTGGGCTTCTGATGATTGAAGTCCAAAATCACCTGGAGAGCCATGTTTGCTAACCCCTGTTCTAGATAAAGGTAAAGGTCTTGTTGGAATACAATTCAAACATTGTTGCTTCAAAGAGTGTCACTCATTGGGGATATTGTGCATGGAAAAGGTCTTAGGCAGGGAATACTATACAGAAGCACACTTAGTGGAAGAATGTGTGAAAATTGTGTACATTTCAAAAATTGAGAGAAAAATGTTTCTGTTTTGAAAAGCTTGTACAGAGATCATTACTAATGTCAATCTGAGGGGGTGGAAAGTCTTCCAGTCTGATATGGACCAATCCTGGAATGAGCCTAGTCCTGGTTAAATGAAATTGAGACCTAGCTTCACAAATTCATTCATCCATTTTGAGAGGATGAGGAGACTTTCATTCTTTCTCTGCATCAGAACACTGAACAATTTAAAATTAGGGAAAATTAAAAATAATTTAAAATAATTAGACCATTTTTATCAGAAATAGGCTACTTCAATAGCATTCTTTTGGTCATTGACTAGATCTTCTTTTGTACATATGATGGCATTTAAATTGCACACATGTAAAAGCTGCATTGATTGAATTTCTCCACATTCACAGAAAATATGTCCTGTGTTCAAGTAGCTCCAATTTGCTTTATTATTGTTTTATATTATTACTTTGCTTCAAAGTCTGTTTCCAGATGGTCCAGCCAGAATCTTGTTCTGGTGGGAGGCATTCTTTAGCATTAATCAATCCAACTAGATGTGTTGGTTTTGCATTTATTAGATAACCAGATCTAATAACCATTGATATAAGGTGAGCTGCAGCCATTGAAGTCTAACAGTTGAAACAAAGTACTTGCTTGCTCTTCCTTGTCATTCTATCTAGACCAGTGGTTCCCATCACATACCCCACAGGGGGATTTCAATTCCAAGAAACCTAAGTCAGTATATTGACTGATCAGTGCTTTGGGGAATTGATTTAGGGTTCTGGGAATTGAAGTCCAAAAATGAAAGGATGGGAAACACTGATCTAGTAGTGGATAGAGTGATGGACTAGGACTCAGGAGGCTTGGGTTTGAACCCTTGCTCAGCCATGGGAATTTACTAGGGATGTGGAACTGGTAAAACTACTCCTTCAGTAGCTCACTTACCTTGAAAGCCCTATTAGGGTCACTGTAAAGTCACTTCAGACTTGACAGCACATAACAATAACAAAGGAAACTCTAGGCCTGCATAAGATGTCTCTTTCCATCATTTCAATTTGTGACCTATTTATACTTTTGAACAGACATTTCACTGTGCCTTATATCACATATTTTCAAACCATTTTTCATAATTTTTTCTTCTCTGGCTTTCTGCTATGTAATAAATTATAACTGGACATAATTGATCTCCTACAATATTTAGTCAGATAAAGTTTTAACATTCCAATAATTGTACGTCCCCCTCCCCCTTGCCTTATGAAGTCTTTTAGCCATGGGTTATTGTGAATAATACATAATTGTAATGAGTCGTGATTAGACAAGGAACCTGCAGTATGTAATAAATACTACACAATAAATTAGAAAATGTGTATGAGTTCTTTACTCCCACTTAATGCAGAAGGAATGTAAATTCTTGTTATGACAAATATAAGAGATAATCTTTTAAAGTGCATTTCATTTACTCTAATAGTAAGAGCCACTTTATCGATGCCTAAGAGTATGGAGAGGGGAAAAATTGAATACAGGATAATTTAAAGCAAATAAATAGCATGATTAAATTCAAGCATGGTGCTTACTTACAGACACAATCCTGTTATCCCTACATGTGAGTTTAAAAAAGAGTAATAACAATAATAATGGAAGTACCATTTTTGATTTACGAATAAAAGGCTCCCCACGTAGATATGAATAAGTAATGGAAGTTGTTAAAGGCTGTTAACCTCCCTCCTTGACTCCAGATACCTTGTGACGGCAATTCCTGAATTAAAGGGAAAGAAAAGAATATAAGAATGTTTGTGGCAGGGAGGAGGCAGATTGTGTGTGTGAAAGAGGAAATTTCTTGATTGAAAAGTTTCAGCAAAGTAATTATTTTTCTCCCAGCTGCAGCCAGAGAATTAAGTATTATGGAACTATCACACACCTGCAAATATACATTAGTTTTTTGTGCAGAGAACTTCACACAGCTGTGTGCGGGAGAGTCTTTAATACATTCCTGGTCTCTGCCAATCTTGAAGTCAATCCTAGTGCCAAGGTCTCTCTCTCTCTCATTTCTTGCTGTCTCTTTCCTTTTTCCTTTTATGTTTTTGCATTATTCACATGAAAACCCAATGGTTGCCATCCATTTACTATCATTGAGCTGTGGTGGCTCGCCTTGTTAGCTGGAAGGATGGCAGTCAGCAGTTTGAGACCCAGGTACTGCATGATGGATTGTGCACATGTCTCTGTCCCAGTTCTTGGGGACATGAAAGGAGCCTCATTTGGGCATTCTCTGAGTGGAGTTTCTTCCACAAAAATCCTTTCAACCCAGAATAATTTCTGACACAAAATTATTATTATTGTATGTTCAATTGTGTCTCTATAGGTGCCTGTACTTATCAGTTTTGATAGCTGCTACTACAATCACTGAGACATTTCTGAGTACATAGCAACTGAATCACACTTCACTCAGTGTGGTATCATCTAGACCAGGGGTCAGCAAACTTGGCTTTCCAAGTGTTCTTGGACTTCACGAGTCCAAGTTTGCTGACTCCTAAAACAAACTTTTGACTCATGCAACAGACATCTATGTATGTTGATGTATCTTCTCATCGTTCTTTCTCCTTCAGTTTCGTTTGCTTGTTTTGAGTTTGAATATTCTCTTAACTGTTCATCCGAGTCTCCTCAAAGATTGTGGATACTTTTTACATTTTTGAACCACAATTGGATATACTCTGGGCAACAGTTTTGCCAGCTAATATTTCACACCTAATAAAACCAATGGAACTGGAGGAATGGATTCTCAAAAAGTTCTTTGTGAAGACCAACCATAACAATGATCTCAATAAATGTTGAAGGAGCATATGGCTGAGGAACTCAGCCTTCCCTACATCACTTGGAGAACCCTGAATAGGCTGAGGGTCAGAGTGTCTAAATGTAAAACCAACTTGCTCAAGTGGGGACTGCTGGTGGACAACAGCACGCACTGTGAATGTGGAGAGATACTGAATCAGCCCATTTGTTACGAGAAACATACACTGATGGGGACTTAAGTTTGGCCAATGACAAAGCCAGGGAGGTGGCTTCATTTTGGCAGTCCAGGGTTTGACCGGGACACAAAATAAAGAAGAAGAACTGTTCATCCAACTGTTCCTCATCTTTCTGAGCCCTGGAAGGGCAAAAACATAATTTCTTCTTATTTTGGACCTTTAAAAATTATCATCCGACCCATCTGTTTAGAATACATTGGATATGAATGTGGATGAGGAGAATTATTTGAAAAAGGCCATATCCTCATTCAACTTCCTGGCAGGTTGTGTTAAGTATATTGCGTGACTTTAGAAGCCATGGGAAAAGAAGGAGGGGGGATAAGACTGCAATAATATCATTTTTATCAGCTTCTTGCTTAGCGCCATGACAAACAGGCCTGCCATTTAGTTGATGCTGAAACATGAACTGAAAAGGGAAATCTAACCTCAGGTTGTTTTCTTTAATCTCAGAGGGAGCTAGCCACACATTAACGTGACCATCCATATATATTCCAGGATATACCTTTCCTAATCTTATTTCCATATATTCCTTGAGTCTGATTAATTTTTCTTTTTCTCAGCCCTTAATATTTTGCTTTCTCTGATAGCTCTTCCATTCTGCCCTGGCTTCTCCTTGCAAGCTCCATATGGATAAGAGTCTGTGATTCCAAGCGATATATTTGCTTGTTTTCTCTGTGTTCCTGAGAGAAATCCAACTTCTTAAGATCACAAATTGTTCACTTGGCTCTCTGATAGTGGTACATGGCGAGATTTTTACCATCTTTTTATGGTATTACAACTTGTGTCTTTGAACTCTGAGTACATATCTAGATCATGTAGGATTCTACCTGGCCTGGAATTCACTCCTAGCAGCAGATGTCTGAAAGGACCTACATAGGGTGGCAATGTATCTTTCTTTAGGGAAAATAGTTCTCAATTAGATAAGCTGTCCTGGTTTTTGGTGGCCATCATAATCCTGAGAGAGTTTCCCTTGCCACACAGGCATGACATGTCTATTCTATATGAACACCAGATAGGAACTCAGTCCCAGGAATGAATCTGTTCCAACTATTCCTCTGAATTTCTGAAATTACTGACTGTTGCCAAGCTAGACAAAAAGCTGTAGAAAAATACAAGGTATGGGGTATTTCAAAACATTATTAAATAGTATGCTTTAATGATTGAGTCTTCTTCTCTTCTACTTCTTTACTTCCTATTTTGCCCCTTCTGGTGTCGAAGGAGATACAATGTTCTTGCTTTGGCACTTCTAGCAGCCTGCACTGGCATTATTTGGTGCTCTTGTAATATGGGCAAAACACTTTATTTGTTGTCTCTGTATGTAGTTTAAGATTAGTTTTATTCCAATGATTTCACATATGAACCAATCTTGATTGATTTTATTTACATTCCACCATTATTGTCCTTAATGCTTTGTCCCAAGGTGGTTGCCTAGTCAAAATCTTATATAATATAGTGAGTACTACCATATTTCTATTTCAGTTATTGTAATTATGTTTAGTTGTTATATTTGTGCATATTAGTTTAAATTAGCATATTCCATTTGTGGTGGCCCTCCAATCTTCTTGTTTATTGCTCTCATCCTCAAAATGTTTCCCCTCAAATCCACACTGTTCTTTCGACCTCAGCTGGCAATATCTACTCTTTTCTCTGTCATTTTCTTATGAAACACACATTGTAACCTTCTTTCTTCTGGTCTCCAGGGATTTCTTCTGTCAGCTTTCTCTTGGTTTTATCCTCCATACAATAATATGGCCATTCTGGGTCCATTCCTAGACATCAGAGCTTAGGAACCCTTAACATTTCTTTGTTGGCCTCTGAATGTTTACTTTTTATCTAAATCATTAAGTCAACATGGTTGCTCTAAGATTTGGCCCTCTTAAGGTATTGGGCACTCTAATCTAGCCTCCATGTCACAGAAGTTTGGGGACCACTGTTTATGGCTTATTTCTGAGTAGACATCTATAAGAAGTATAAGAAATGGGTGTTTCAAGTCTTATCTTGACCAGACGACTCACTGAATAAACTATAAACCATGATGGAGAAAACAGGTGGGATAAGGGTAGATTTTCCTATTTAAAGTGTTGTTGTTTCAGCCGGTAGCCCAGGAGAATGACAATTACAGTAGAACCCTGTACACTAATACCTCGGATAATGTTTACCTCAGATAATGCTAAAATCGCATAACGTTAAGTAATCTGGGGAGGAGAATTGAATCGAATAACGTTAAGGTCCTATGCGGTTACAATGTATCTATATGGAGCTTTAACGTTATCCGATCCATCCCATAGGATTTTAATATGCATCGGATAACACTAAAAATCAGATAACACCAAGACTTGTGGAACCAAGTCTTAGCGTTATCCGAGGTATTACTGTATAAGGAAAAAGCTCCATTCCACAGAGTGCTTTGTTATACGAATTTTTTCATTATGCAAATCACTATAGGCGAAACCCCGCATTACAAAAAAAAGATAGTAATGCAGGGTATGTCCCATATAATGATAAAAATGTTCATTATGCTGGGTATACCCTGCATAATGGGGGGCGGGGAGCGGAAATCATTATGCAGGATATTGCCAATAGCTAAAAAATGCTTTGTCATACAAATTTTCCATTATATGTGGTACCACTGTATAATAATTTCGTGTCAGAAATTATTCTGGGTTGAAAGAAACTCCACTCAGGGGACACCCAAATGAGGCTCCTGTCATGTCCCCAAAAGCTGGGACAGAGATGGATGCTCAAACTGTCATGCAGTACCCAGGTCTCAAACTGCCAACTTGCCAACCTTCCAGCTAACAAGGTGAGCTTCTTGACCACTGAGCCACTGCAGCCCCCTAGATTGAAAATTGTCCAGTACACAGAAGGTTCTGAGTGGCTGTCACAGAAACTATCAAAGTTGATAACTGTAAGTACCATTAATCTAATAGGTACAAATGTAGACCAGCCAAAATTACCATGGTAACTTTCGCTGTATGATGAAGCTTTTCAGCATTCTACTCTTTGTTCCTTTATTTTACCACCCTGATCCAGGCAGGTAAAGTAGATCGAGCCCTCAGTAAGTATACATGTATTGCTTATTGAGCTCATAATTTACAAATGAGACAGAATCCTTCCCAGAGAAATAGATTAATGTTTTTCCTTTAACTTGAGCTGAATTATGTTCTATACTCAAAACACTATGCACTATGTCTTGTGCTCATCATATATCATATACCATAGAAAAGAACAGAGTATCTGAACAAATGCTATATAGCATATTGCAAAGCACAAGATTAAGTTCGATCTATAAATAGGGGCTGGAATGTCTGTTTTTAAATAACAGAAGAATGATAGCAAAGTAGAAGTTTTTAAAGAATGTTGCTGCTGGCCTGTTACATATCTCTTAAGTCTGCATTTAATTTTCATCTATACTGCTGCTGCAATTACTATTATTAACCTTGGTATCTAGTGAAAGTTTGTCTCGTTTGCTTGTTGGCTGCTATAGCTGAGAGTGCACTGTCTCTTTTTCAATGGCATAATACCTAAGCAAAATTATCAGGATTATATACATACATGATTGCCAAGTTTGGAAGGGTCGAGGGCAAAAGAAGAAGGAGACGGCCCAATATGAGATGGCTAGATGGTATTGTAGAAAGAATGGGCACAAAGCTGAGCGAGTTGAGGGGGATGGTGGAGAACAGGAGTGCCTGGCGGACAGTGGTCCATGGGGTCGCAAAGGGTCAGAATCAACTGTGCGACTGAACAACAACAAAAAGTGCAAAGACACAATATTTTTGTGTCTTTGCACTGCCAAAATGAAGCCACTTTCTTGGCTTTGTCATTGGTCAAAATAAAATCTTCATTGGTACATGTTCCTGGGTAGTCATTGGCAGACCAGTAAATGAGCAGGATTCTGTATCTCTCCACATTCATACATTGTGTTGTTGTCTGCCAGCAGCCCCACTTGAGCATTTTCATTGTGCATTTAGGGACTCCAAATGATGTAATAGGTGAGGATGAGTTCCTCAGCCGTATCCTACTTTAATGTTATTCCTTGTACATGGAGTTCCTTCCTCCATCTTCTCATTTGGTTTTGCTCTTGCATACTCTCAAGAATGTTTGTTCTTGCCATAAGTTATGACATAGTGAATGAAGAACCTAACTCAGGTAGAAAGAAAGGATATCCCATTTTCTTTATTTTTGAAATGGTAGCCGTGTTAATCTGTGTTTCAAGCATATCAGAGAGTAAACGAAACAACAAGACAAAAACATTGTGGCACTTTAAAAACTAACTGCTGTATTTTAATGTTAGCTTTTGTGGATCAAGTCCACTTCATCTGAGATAAGAGTGTTATGTCTGATGAAGTGGACTTGATTGATGAAACCTAGCATTAAAATACAGCAGTTAGTCTTTAAAGTGTCACAATGTTTCTTGTCTTTTTGTTTTGTTTACCCCCATTTCTTTATTCCTTCACAGTTTAGTGGAAGATGACCACAGTGACAGGGCCAAGAATGGGATTCAACTGATAAGTTGTATGAAAGGAAACCCTTGAAGAATTACAACAATAGCCGGATCTTTTAGGAGACTTTTACCAATGGAAACATTTAATTGCTTTGGGCAATGTGAAGGTGATCACATCTATTTTGACTTAATTCTTTCTCCTTTTCATCCTTTCTCACCTCTTTATTTCATATGTTACCTCCATGTACTGTTAAGTTATAAGGCAATAAAGTTTCAGTAAGAAAAATCCCATGTAGACTGTCAACAATGGTTAAAGCAAAGATCAACATATATTAGACACATAAATATCAAGTGGGGGTACAGAGGTACACAAGAGTTGGTTAGTATAATTGATAAAGTTACAAGTCAGTGTTGCTTTTTATACCTGGTGATGACTGAAAATCCCTGATATGTATGCACTAGTACCCCGGATAACATTATGACTTGGTTCCACAAGTCCCGTCGTTATCTGGTTTTTAATGTTGTGCGATACATTGATCACACAATGTTTAAAAAAAGCCCCGTTTCCCTGGAGGCTGCAGCAAGCCAGAATGTCGGGATTCGAACCCTGACATTTTGGCTTGCTGCACTGGCTTAGGACGTCGGGGAAGTCCAGAAACAGCTTGGATCAGGTCTCTGTAGCTGCAGGGTGGCTGGGAAGCTGAACGGAGAACCCCGTTCAGCTTTCCAGCCACCCTGCTGCTAAGAACGACTGTATCGGATAACGTTAAAAATCTCAATACAAGATTTTTCACACTATACGGTACTCACGTTATCCGGGGTATTACTGTACATTAATTCCATGAAGTCTCACTCTTATGTCTGATAAAGTAGACTTGATCCACAAAAACTAACATAAAAATACAGTAGTTAGTCTTTAAGGTGCCACAACATTTTCTGCCTTTTTGATATTCTTGCATAGACAAACATGGCTACCATTTCAAAAATGTCATGCTTTATCCTGTCTGCAATATGTTTGGCCAGGGTATCCTAATAGAGAAGACCATATTGCCAGCAACTCAATGCTGATCATCAGGCAGCAGTTAACTAAGGCCTGAGGACTAATGGCCTTGGGTGGTGAAGTCCACAGGGAAGGGCGATGGATCCCAAGTAGATTAAATCCCACTTGAATCCATCTTGATGGAGAGCAGCAGCTTCATCCATCCTGGCCTGGGGCTGATGAGGATTTAGTGTGCCAAAAGGGCTCAGGACTAGAAAGTAACTTACAGAACTGTATCAGTGGTACAGTTGTCATGCTGCAATGCAGGAGGAAAACGGAAGATCACTACATTATATTATTCCCAGGGCAATCTTTATGGCTGTTTGCCATGATGATATCCAATATTAGGAACTGGATACGACACTTGAAGAAGATCAAAGTAATATTATCTGCACGAGGCAACTGTTTCTCTTTTGCCTAAATGCTGCTATCTCCTCCCTGCATTTGCCCCTTTCTGCAAGAAATCTGGAGTAACTTCACTTTCAGCAATTTAGGGAAGTTGACCATGGACAGTTTAGTTATTATTTATTATTATTATTTATTAAATTTGATACCCCGCCCCAATCGGGAGGACCCGACTCTGGGCGGCTTACATCCTGATAAAAACAGAAATAAAACCTAAACACTCAATATCAATAAAAGCGTCAAAATTAAAAAATCATCAGAAGTTAAAACAGCACAGAACTACACACCCGTATTCCCACATTCCAACCCAGGGAGGCAGTCCTTATATAAGCCACTTGGTATGGGAACCCACGTTCCTGGGTCCCCAAACCTGTCCTGCCAGCCAGGTTTTCACGCCCTTCTGGAAGGGTAAGAGCTCTGTCTGAAGGTGCAGTTCGGTGGGCAGGAGGTTCCAGAGGGTCGGGGCGGACACGGAGAAGGCTCTCCTCCTAGTACAGGCGAGGTGCGCCTCTCTCGCCGAAGGAATAACAAGGGAGCCTCTCCGATCCGCCCTAGTGGGCCGGACAGATGTTCTTGGGGTGACGCGGTCTCTTAGGTATCCTGGCCCACTACCATATAGGGCTTTAAAGGTAATAACCAGCACCTTGAATTGCACCCGGAGACATACTGGCAGCCAGTGCAGCTCCCGGAGCAGCGGCGAAGCATGAGCATAACGCCCACACCCCACCACTACCCGGGCCGCCGCATTCTGGACCAGCTGGAGTCTCCGGATGGTCATCAGGGGCAGCCCCATGTACAGCGCGTTACAATAATCAAGTCTGGAGGTGACCAACGCATGTGTGACCATTAGCAGGGCATCCCGGTCTAGGAGTGGGCGTAACTGGCGTATTACACGAAGTTGTGCAAAAGCCTTCCTGGCCATGGCTGCCACCTGCTCTTTGAACAGTAGCCGTGAGTCCAGGAGGACCCCCAGATTACGCACCGGGTCTGTTTGGGGCAAAACTGCCCCATCCAGAACCAAATATTGCAGCTCCTGTGTTAACACGGGACCCCTTACCCACAGCCACTCAGTCTTGCCGGGATTCAGCTGTAGCCCGTTGTCCCCCATCCAGACCTTAACAGCCTTCAGACACCTGGAAAGGACTTCCACCGCACCGCTTGGGTCTCCACGGGGGGAGATGTATAACTGGGTATCATCTGCATATTGATGATACCTTACCCCGTGGGAACGGATGATCTCACCCAGCAGCTTCATATAGATGTTAAATAGGAGAGGAGAAAGTACCGAGCCCTGAGGCACCCCATATTGCAGGGGCCTAGGGCTGTACTTCTCCTTCTCCAGGCACACCAATTGGGTCCTTCCCCTCAGGAATGAGAAAAACCAGGACAGCACCGTGCCCTGGATCCCCAGACCCTGGAGCCTTCCCAAGTTAAGCCTTATTTGTTGCTATTATTGTACATGCCTGTTCCGCTTCTCAGTACGAAGACATGCGAGTCCTTCACAGCTGGTGTTTGCTTTCTAGCCTTATCTTTTTGTAGCCACATCTTTTATCACAGTGCATCCCACCTTCCCTTGAAAAAGGATGGCTACACTTACAGGTCAGCTTGAGTGGCAGCCAGATACAATTTGCACTCCTGCATGCTGCCTCGCCCTTCACCCTTCACTCGCGCACAGATGAGATAGTTCTCTCTCATCTTTTAGTGACTCTACTTTTGAAAGATCTCATCACTCAAGCAATTCTACAGAGGGCTATCTTTAAGAAAACAACAACCCAAAAACAGTAGAAACTGTGTTCCCTGTTTCAAAGCTAAGACAATTCTTCTGAAATCTTGTGTGTTTTAATTAATCAAAAGGCAAAAATTGTATTTTGCTGAGCTGCAGTTGTGGCTTCTTTTACTTTGATTACAATTTTTTTTACAAATATTTAAAAGAGAGGTGTGTATGTGTGTTTCTGAATCGTTTAAGTCAGGGATTGTCAACCTATGGCCTGGGGGCCAGACGCGGCCCATAACACTATTTCATGTGGCACCCCACTGTCTCCACCACACCCGGAAGTGACATATGTGGCAGGCAGGGCAAAATGGCTGTCTGGCCCCTGAAGCTGTCTGAGTGAGCACAACCTGGCCCTCGGCTTGAAAATGTTGAGAACCCCTGGTTTAAGTGGTTCAAGAAAGTATTCCACTTTCCCCATTTGAAATAGGAGCAATTAAGCCAGACACTTTCCCCTCCATCTAAGCCAGTCTGCTTGGGTGACAAATATGTCAAATTAATACATCACACAGGTATGAAAGCACTGTTAGAATTTGACTGAGGTACTTCCAGCTTGAGAAAGGGAACGATTTATCAATGCAAACTTAATAACATCTATTTGAATCTAACTAAAAATCAATATTTCATTACCAAATTGTTAGTGAGAATGAAGAAAAATGGCGGAAGTCGAGCGGTTTGGTGGACAAGAAGCATCTAAAGTTCAATGGGGAGATGGGATGATTCATGAGGCCAAGCTGGGAGAAGGGTGAAGGAGGACAAATACGAGAAAGTTGGAGGGGCTCTTTCCCTCTTATGACCTTGGTGGCAAGCGTGTGGTGGGGGAGATACAAGAAAATGAAAGTGACTGTCAACTCCCAACAGGGATGGATCGTGCTATAAATCAACCACAGCCCAGAGAGAGAGAGAGAGAGAGACTCATGGGGAACTTTATTGTGAGGGTCAGCATTGAATGAGGAGGGAGGAAGAGAGAAATTGTTGGCTAATTTAACTCTTTGAAATAGGGGTTTCCTTTTGTGTATGTATCAGCAGGAGTGTATGAAGAACATATATGAATCTGTCCCTTTTTTAAAACATGGAATTTACATATAAACATGTCAGGGATAGATATTGAGGCATTGCTTGCTATTGGCCGAGATTTAAAGTACAGCTCCAATAAGGGTTTCTTTCAACCCTGGAAAAGAGAAAAATGAGAACATGAAGGTTGTCTGACACAAAACTAAATCAGGAAGAAGGGGAGGCCAGATTTTCCCCTTCCCTTCCCTTTCTATATGTGATTTGCACGCACACAAAAACACCATATATTTAAGGACATTAATACTGCTATTATTAAACTATATTGATCTGAACAGAAAGCCAGAACCATTTATTTAAGCTTTAACGACGTGCGATGTTTAAAGGTGTTTGGGGCTACGGTTTCTATTATTATTTTAAATTTAGCTCTCTCATTTTTTTGCTTAAGGGGTTATTATAGTTTGTATCTGCCCTCCGACAACGTGGGACGTTGGCGAATAAAAGCATGGAGGAAAATGGAGAAATTTGTAACTGTCTATTCACAATAGATAGCAGAGAGCCCGTTTCAGGTATGAATATCGCAACTCTTCACATTAAATTAAAATTTATTCTTAGGAGTAGATTGTTTGCTAAATTGTGACACAGAGCAGTGGCTGTGCCTATCCATCAGACATCTCTTTTTCACATTGGCCCTGTCTCTTCTGATTGAGTCTTTTTTATCCTTCCTAATCCATCAGCATAAAAAGAACTTGTGTTTCTTTCATGAGGCAAATGAAAGGATATCCATTTCAATAGCCACCCCTGGAAAGTGGCCCTCATTCATTTAAAACCAGAATGGATGGCTTCTCCGGGAGGGCTGGAGCAGCCACATTGCGTAGCAGATACCACAAACACCACAGTAGAAATGCAGTGGGCAGAAGGGGAAAAAAGGGCATTTATAACTTTACCTGTGCACAAATGGCCTTTTAAAATCCTCTACCACATTTGCAGGCTGGGGGGGGGGAATGGGAGACAATTGTACTGAATTTATCTTAGTAGGGGCAGGTGAGAATGGGATTTTATTAATTCTAAGACTTCCAGCTAAAGTAAAAGGGCTCCCTTGCTCAAAAGTCAATGGTGTCTGATTCCAGGTTGTGGTGCTCATCTCCATTTACAACCAAAGAGTCAGCCCTGTGTGTCTGCAGACATTTCTGGTAATGTAGCAGACGTGACTAGATACTGGAATGCATGGAATGCTATAACCTTTCCTGATGAAGTGGTACTTATTTATTGACTTGCAATTTCTTACTTTCGAACAGCTAGGTTGGCAGGAGCTGGGGCAGATGACAGGAGCCTCACTCTGTCACACAGCACTTAGGTCTCAACTTGCTGGCCTTCTCGTCATCAAGCTTAGTGTCTTAAGTACTAAACTACTGTGGCTAGGGTTTCCTTGATTCTAATACAGTCAAACCTCGCATAAAGAGTGGTTCGCTTAAAGAGTAACTCGCTAAAAGAGCAGAATTTTATCTGAATGGTCGCTTCGCTTAACAAATAAAACCAATCAAAAACTCGTTTAACAAATAAATCGGGTTACACCCCCCCCAATTGGTCACTTACAATGGTGTTTCGCTTAAAGAGTAAACTCGCTTAAAGAGAAATCCTGTGGAACGCATTATGCTCTTTAAGCGAGGTACAACTGTACTTCCAGTCTGAGAACCTAACTAGATTCCCCCAGGCAGACTGGTGTAGCAAGGCTTTGCTCTTTTTCTTCCCAGAGTTTTCTTATTTTTCATTATACCTGTATGTGGCAGTTAAATGTAGGATGGCTTCCAATCTCAGAGACTGCCTATAAACTCACAAGCAGACTTGAGGGGTTGGAAGATGAGAAACCAGAAGGTAAAAGAGATGTCTTTATATCTTCAGATTGTGAACAACTGGCCACTATTTCTTGGGATTTCCCATAGTGGTCTAAGGGTAGAATAGGATATATTTCAGGGCTTTTTTATTCACCAAGTGACTTGTTTGTTTGAATCTCACATTTTCTCCACAACTGCCAAAACTGTTTACTGTATGATCTTAAAATAAATACAAATGAAACATAATTAATGAGTTATAACACCAAGACACAAATGGATGTCATCCTATAGGTCTTTGGATATGGTTTGTGTAATTCACCACAGCGAATTGTGGCTAATTTCCTAAGTGCTAGGGCACATTTTAGTTTTTTCAATAAGACAAATGATCAGTCATGTGAAGAGGACACAACTTGGTACTTCATCAATTAACCACACTTAGTTTTGGGTATTACATAAAACCTGTGATCACCACAAGATTCTGGCCAATGTTTTTAAAACATCTCAGTTAAAATAATTATACTTGTGATTTAGAATGTAAAAACATATTATCCCTCTCTATGGCAGACTGGTTGTTGTCAAAAGCTTGCTTGAATACAAAGACTGTTGCCCTGTGGTGGAAAAGGGACAATCTAGCTTCACTTGCAAGAGATTTCCATAGTCTGAAATGCTGTTAAGGGGTTAACAACATTTAGCCCAATGTTTGGAGCACTGATGGTATGGACTGGTGTACCCTTAAAGGTGACAATCAGACATCTTTGCTAGAGCACATCGGCCTTCCTCCAGAGTGTTCCTACTTATACCTTTTTCATGTCTGGCATGGGGCTTCGACTCATCTGCTCCAGTTAGGATCCCTCAGATCTGGATCGGTACCAGGGTGTGTGATTGTTATAACCAATCCAAATTAAGCTTTCCTTTTTCAGTTTGCCAGTATTGTGAAGTGAGACACTTCAGAATATTGGGAAGTCAATCACTTCTGTCATTTGGCAGGCAGCAGGAGAAATAAAAACATTTTTGATTGCATACAACTATCACTGATGTGATAAATCAGTTATATATTTTTTGCCTCACTTTAAAGGGCCAGTTGAGAAATTTCCCACAGTCGAATCCATAGTGGTGGCTTCAGCAGCAAGCAGTTTCTTTAAGAGAAGGTAAAGGAAAGTCTATAAAATTGATACAGTGCATCAGCAATTGTCTGTACATAGTTTTTTTTTACTACCTCTGCACTATGATGAGCAGGGTAAGTGATTAATATGCCAAAATCCTGAATATCCACTTCACCATATTGACAGGAGCAATTTCCATGTATATAGCAAGGCTTGATTATATCATTCTAATAAAGCCTGGCCATTTCTAAGGAGCCTATATTAGTTTGGTCCCTGTCCTTAGTATCGTCCTACCTTAAATTATGCCCCTTAAAACTGATCAATCCTACTAGTATGAATTCCCACCTCTAAATATAAAATATGAATGTAGTACCAGTATTAATTTCTTTCCTTGAGCAAAAGGCTCACTTTTCCCTATTGAATACAACCAGCATTCTTCAGAAACCATATGGATAGTAAATTAACTCTGTTGTAGTTCAAGGTCGTATTTCATGGATATAATATGAAAGATACTGCATGGTCATTCTGAGATGAGTTGTGTTCCTGCTATATCATTATATTATCAAAATTTTAATGTTGCTCATTGTACAGTGTTAAGCAGTCTTTCTTTTCCAAAAACAAGGACACAAACATAGAAATAATTTTGTACATTGGACATATTTTTCCTCTAAAATGACTCAAACAGATACTCATGTTTCAGTTGACCAGGATTTATTAACAACTTCTGTAAATGACCACAATTCAATAAGCATTTAAGATGTTACGAGAGTCTTTAATGTTTTTCCTCCAAAGACTAATGCATATACTTTCCCAGAAAATGTCTCCAATCAAAGCTTCAAATGTTTTGTAGAGGTTGTTTCTCACTTAGACCGTACAACTTACATTGGCTATACTTAAAATTGCCAAGAGGTAGCCCCTAATCCACAGTTTGGGGTCATCCGAGGCCTTCAGAACCCAGGAAACATCTACCATCCTCCTCACTGCCACCCTTACTACACTAAAGCTATAATGGTCAGCCAGGCTCTGGCCTTTAATATTTTAAATGTCCATCCTGTCAGAATGACAATGCAATGTTTAGGTGAATTGCTGGTTTGTTGTTTATCAGAACCATTGATAGTAGAAAATTATGGAGTCCTACTGGACAGGGTAGTGCAATGCTGGGCTCACCCTTTTTGCCACTATCACACTGCCTGTTGTCTTGGACAACAGGGTCCAATCTGTATAACAATCTAGAAAGAGGCATCAGACAGACTCAAAGATGCTGCCCCTTCTGTTGTCACTTCTTCATTCAAGAAAGACAGGTAGAGTTGGTATCAGGGAAAAACTTCATATCAGCATGAAGGTAAAGGTAAAAGTCTCCCTTGTTTGAAAACTAGTCACATCCAACTCTAGGGGGTGGTGCTATAAATGGAGATCCATTTATAGCCAGAGAACCCTTGCTGTCTGCATCTGCAGATGTTTCTGAGCTCATGTGGCAGGAATCACTAGATGCCGAAATGCATGGAATCACCCAGAAGGACATTAGGTTGAAGGGACCCTCAGCATTAGTAACTGACCCACATCTGCGCCATTGACCATGAGCTATGAACTCAGTGATCCTTGATCACAGTCCTGATCAGGATTGATACAAAATTCTAGCATTTGTGTAGCTCAGGAGCCAAATCATGAAAATGTAGCACTTTTTGACACATCCTTAAAAATAGGGCCACCCTAAATTTCTTCTTTATAAATGAGTAACTAGCCTAAAATCCACTTACCTGAGGTTTTAGTCTGGGCAAGGATACAATAATAAGAAGCAAACTTTTGGAACACAGTACTTTGTTTGCTTACATCTTCTGTCTCTAGATCCTAGTCTTGGTATTCTAGGATCAGAATAAATTGGGATTTTTTAAAATCTCTGTAATTTATGCCACCCATACAGGCAGCAGATAACTTGCCTGCTTCTATCTCAGTGGAATTGACAAAATTTGAAAAAGCTAGTCTGTGCAGGGGGAAAATAGGGAAGCGCAATTGGAGTATGTGAGAGATAGCTTTTGTGTTCTTTATCACCACTTTCAGGCTGTGCTTGCAGAAGAAATACTAATGTATTGCGGAGATTGCTATGAAAGTGTGATCTTCCTTTTAAAAAATGGGAGGGGGAGATTTTTATCAGAACTCCAGATGGTCTGCATGTGATCGGACCTGCCACAGACATATATGTGTACAGATCTGATTTCTTTGCCAAACCCATACCTTCTTATACAGTCTTCTACAAGACAGACCTCATTCTTTCACCATTAGACATATCTATACACATTTTACAGCAGTGTGTTCCACACATGTTCAGACACAATGAGGATAATTAAAAGTGTTAGCCATGTAGAAGTTTGGATTAGAACCAAAGCTCAGTTTTGTGTGAATTAATTTACAGGCAGACTGTTTAGTGTTTCAGAAATGTAGATAAGGAATAAGAGGTCAGCAGTTCAAGACCCTAGTGCTGCATTTATTTATTATTTATTTATTTGTTCACACTTGTATGCTGCCCTACTGTTACTGGCATCCCATACCTGCCTCACCACTCAAGTCTTTATGCCTTTTCTATAGTGCAGCAGCTCTATCTGGAGGAGCAACTCAATTGGCAGGAGGTTCCATAGGGCTGGAGAGGACACAGAGAATGATGGAGTGACCACCCATTGTCAGACCCAGCAGTTTGAAACAACCTAACAGTTGGGAAGCAAGAAATTTCAAGTAGATAAACAGGCACTGCTTCGGCAGAAAAGTAAGCATTCTGTGCTCTCAGGTGTCTAGTCATGCCTGCCACATGACTACGGCAATGTCTGCAGATGCAGACAGCTCTGGCAATTTGGCTGTAAAAGAAGATGAGCACTGTTACTTAGGGTTGGATATGACTGGCTTTTGAGCAAGTCATCTGTCCCAATGCCTGCCAACCTAGCAGTTCAAAAGCAAGAAATTGCAAGTAGTTATATTGGTACCTTCTCAGCATTCCGTGCGCTCTGGCATCTAGTCATGCCAGCCACATGACCACAGAAACATCTGCAGATGCACAACTTTTGAGGAAGGGAGACCTTCACCTTTACCTTACATAGGGTAGCTCTAATACTGCCTCACTGTCAGTCTGGATAGTAAACTGGAAGATTTGGATTACTGAAGTTTGTCTGCAAACACAGAGGAGAAAAAAAGGGGGGAAGTAGCTTCTTGAAGCTTCCTTATACCAATTATGTTAACATGTGTCATGATGAGCTAAGTGTCAAGTATCACACCTAGGAGTGGAGCTGGCAAAGGGATTTTTTATTCCTCTTTGGAAGACAGCTAAAGAAATGTCACTCCTTTCACTTGGCATTGTTTTACTAGTCTTGCCATGAGTGAAGGGAAATGTAATGGGAACATTGCACTGGAGGGGCAGCTGAAGGTCAGAAGTGAAATATAGCTTTCTGCTGCATTTGGTCTCCATCTGAATGTTACCTACATTATCATCGGGACTCGCTGTCATGATGGGGAGACCTTGTCAGAGGAAGGAGGTCACCTAGAAGCTGGAAGAAAAATTGTGGGGGGCAAGTCTCAATGTGATCGGCTATAAAAGCTGCAGTGCCTCAAAGGCCCCTGCCATACAACCTTCTGTTACTCAGTGTGTGTGTGTGTGTGTCTGTGTGTGTGTCTGTGTGTGTAAGAGCGAGGGAGCAGGGTTTTGACAGCAATAAATTATTGGGCAAATAGCATTATTTCTTGTCTTTCTGGAATGTCATTGCAAGATTAGATACTGTTCTCTTCTTAGCACTTTCCAAATTGTGGACTTAGCCAACACCCTTTGTACACAGTTCCAGCTGCACCTCTGTGCTGGATTTCCTCCTAGAACAAGATTGAGTTTCTTAGTTAAGTTAAATGCAAAACATATTGAGAAGGGGCCCAGCTATTTTGCATCTATACTTAGGCAATACAATGGTACCCTGTATAACAAACGCTTCATATAATGAAACATTTGTATAACGAATCATTTTTGAGCTATTAGTGATACCCTGCATAACGAAAAATTGTTTTGTTTTGCTGGGTATCACCAATAGTGATTCACATAACAAAAAAAATATATAACAAAGGGCTCTGTGGAACTGAGCTTTTTCATTATACAGTATAAGGGTTCTACTGTACCTTCTATAGCCAATGCACCAATTCTATTCTTGAGTGAGACAGTTCCTGAAAACTAATATATGCATTGGTAATTTTGAATGTAAATTTTGATTGCATATTTTAAGTGCATATTCCCTGAAGGTATAAACATCTCCATGTATTTTGTTTTTTTGCTCTGGAATCTGCTTGGCAAAATTTGACAAAATGCAAAAAACTGCATTCAGATCTAGATATTGCTTGGGAAGGCCTCCGGTTGGCTGGATGGTGTGAATTACTTTATACACTTGCAGAAGTGAGCTATGCAGATTTCCTAAGTGTTCTTAATTGTGAGGGGGATGCTACCAGCATCCCTAGAAAAAGTATCAGAAAGTATCTTACCAGACATGTTGCTCCAGTTCTGGCATTCTTCTGATGTTAGATTGTCTGTCCTCTTCCATAGGTGAAATCATGGGTTGCTACAAACCAGAACTTTAATAACAAAATAACTGAAAAAACACTGGTACAACTGTCATTAAGTGAAAATCTGTCAGTCTCCCAGGGGTTTCTGTTATTTCACATACCATCCCTAGAATCCTCAGATTAGGGTAATCTGATGGCTGCAGTGGGTACAATTGGCCTTGGATGTCACCTGTTGGATGTGTCCTTATAAAGCTCTTGGGCTCAGCTGCCAGACATTGGGTAGCCCATGTCTCCCATTGTTCCCTTTCATTCAAATAAGAGGGCTTATGTAGCTTCCTCTCCTGGACTTGCTACTTGAAGTCCTCCAGAGGTACTTGAGTGTGAAGCTAGCTGTGTCTATGCTCTCCTTAGGGAATGTTGCATTGGACCCTGCCACTCCTCAACCTTTTCAATTTCCACAGCTAGGCCAGTTTCTTTCTCCTCTACATCTCCACTCTCTTTGGCTGGTGCTTGATCCCCTATCGAGGAAGTCCTTCTGCTTTTCTCCTGCTTTTCTCCTTTTGTCCCACTACTCTTCTATCACCACTTCCACTGGGGATTGATCTTCTCCAGCTCCTCACCATCCCCTCCTTCTAAAGCAGGGCTTCCCAAACTAAGGCCCACAGGCTGGATCCAGCCTGCTGTGCCATTTTATGTGGCCTCCCACCCCTCCAAGGGCATTTGAGAAACTAAATGGCCACCCCTTTGAAGCTGTTGGGGCAAAATGGTCACCCACACCCATCACGTAGGCAGGAAAAAATGTCCATCTGGTCCTTGAAGCTGAGAGAGTATGACCCGGACCCGGCTTGAGAAGGATGGGAACCCCTGTTCTAAAGCCTTCTCCCCTTCTGCTATAGTCTCTTCCAGCACCTCCTCTGACTCCACCCACCTCCTGAACCTAGAAGGTCCCCACATCTTCAGTGTTCCTGTAAGTGAACTATTGGTAGGAAACTCCTGGCTTGAACTCAATATGGGTGATGGAGTACCCATGTTGAGGTTCTCTTTACCACTTCTGGTATTTTTCATTTCATGTAAGAAATGTCTGTAAATTGAGCTACACATCTTTGCCTCTCACCCATCATGGGCTTCTACTTTTCCTTACCTGAATGCTAACAGAAAATATTATATGACCGGAAACCCGGCTTCTAATGTGAGTAGGAGCCCACTGAATGAAAGGATACTGAAAACTCCCTACATATTCACTGAAACATGAATAGCACTTCTTTATTTCTGTGAAGTTCTCCTGAACTCCAAAAGACTTCACAGCACCGTCTGTGACTACAGCTAATAACACTGGAAATGAAGATTAAAGTTTATCCTGGCATTATCGATTCTCTGACTCCCAAAGATCTAAGCAAAACCTGCAAACGCATAAACCTTTCCCCGAACATTATATTTTATGCAGTCCAAAATGTGACACATGGGGTCTTTAATAATTCACTGCTTGTTAACATTAAACAACTGTTAACATGCTCAAATAATTAGTTATGCTTGCTTGACATGTTTGCATCTTTAATAATTAATGCATTTATCTTAATTACTAACAGTATTATGGTCGTAATGTGCATCTTTTTTTCTATCTTAACATTTTGAAAAAAAATCAGACTTTTTTTGCCAAAAATGATTATGTTCTAAGTTTTAATTACGCGTCGTAATTAAACTGCAAGCCACTATTTTTTTTTTTTTAAAACTTTTCTGAAAAAATATATTTAATGGGAATGAGGTGATTTGTTGTTTATGCACCACAGTTAGTAAATATTTCATAAGTTTCATATTACTCTTTTGGAGTGGGTACATGAAAGAATTCACATAAAACCCAATGTTAGGAGACACAAGTTTGCAACTGCTCGGTTAAGTACTTCTTTTCCCTCTCAGGAAGATTTGTAAAAGTGAAAAATAAAATAAGAGAGTTACAGCAGGGCATGTAAGCAGCAAAGATGTAAAATCTTGGAGGCTTTGGGATAGAATTTATTTTTGCAAGAAATGCAACTGAGTCTTCAGAATGAAGGAGGAAAGCTTTATCAGATCTCCTCCTCAACATCTTGCTTGTGTTGTTCAAATAGTAAATGCAACAGAGTGTATTACTTTATTTATTAAATCTTGTTAGAAACAGGGTGAGGCTTAATTTGACAATGTCAACCTGTTTGCCAGCAAAGCAAATCTGCGTTTGGATTTTTTTTGCCAGTGTTTTGATAGGTGTCTTTTGCAGGGAGAAGCTCTGATAGTGAAGTAGCTGTTTAAATTATATTATACTTAAGCATATTTTCTCGTTTCATGGCTGCCCTTCCAAATTCTAGTCTTCTTTTGATTTGTTGGCTGCAATATTCATTTGGATTGATGTTTGAACCAAGCATAAAAAAGTCCTCAACGAATTCAAATTCTTTATTGCCAAAGATAAAGCACTGGGGTAGCGTCTCTTCAGAAGATGAAGCTAACCACAATGTCTTCAAGCACAGGTCTTTTCCCCATTTAATTAGCTATAAATAGGCTCAAATTCCTAGAATGGTGACCTGTGGGATTTATAGTACAACATTTCCAAACAGTATGTCACTAGTAGACATTACTAGATTACCATCTGTCAGACCTGCTTTGATTTGGATTCCTGCATTGAGCAGGTGGGTGGACTCAAAGGTCTAAAAGGTGCCTTCCAACTCAGTTATTCTATGATTCTATGTATGATTATTTTTGTATTATTAAAATTTACCTGCCATCCTGCTTTTACATGTTGTTCTTTATACTTCATCAGGAATTATTTCTTGTTGTTGGCAAAGCCAAGTTTGCCCACTCTGTCATGGTTCCTGACTCTTATGATTCCCTTTTTAAGTGTCTGGCTGGACATTCTGCTAGGGTAATGGAGTAGACAGTACAGCCAGTGACTCAACATTGAGTGTTGGTTGGTGTAAATAACCTGACTCCCTAAAGGGGCAAATGGCTACAATGATGGTCCCTCAGTGGAGGAAATGCCACTGGACACCATAATATTAGGTCCAACGGCAAAATGAGCAGTGGAGGAACTCTCATTCCCAACGGTCGTGGAGGAGGTGGATGATGATGATGACGATGATGATGGTTCCCTTCTGTAATTTGGGCAGCCTAAGAGAACTTGTTGGATGCTGTAAGCAATGACTGAACTTTTCCTTGCAGTTCAATTCCCACAGCTGGATCCAAAATGGACCCTTGAGCAGATGGCACTGTTATGTCAAACCCATTGTATTATCTTTATTTTAAAAAAGGAAGAATGTGTATAATGTATGTTTGAAGCTAAAGAGGTATCCCAGGTCTGAAAAGTTTGATGAACACTATCTGAGACTGTTCTCTTCTGAAAGTTATCCAATACCAATATGATGTGTCATATAGTTTACTGCTAATGTGTTGGACCATGAACTTGCTACAGAGCTCCTCTCTGGCCTGGAATTCATGGCATCTCTAGTTTCAACCAAGTGGCTCCAGATTTGTGAGAGAGCTGTATGAACTAATTGGTATATTTTGGTATATTTCCACGAAAGATCAATGCTGGCCCTAAACTACACAGTCAGATTTATTATCTGCCCGTGATTAGGTTCTTCATTTCTTTGTATCAATTCTTAAACATAGGCAGCTGGAGATCTTTAGGTAGATACCTAGGAAGGTGGGAAGGGAGGGAGAAGAAGAGGTAGAAGGAGTTCTCATTTTCCCTCTCTATTACCTGTATGTCTATCCAATACATTTCAATAAGCAGGTAGGTAGCAATGTTATATCCGAGAAGCAGTTAGTTAAATGCCTGCACATTTTTAATGCTTCAGTTGCTGATAGTGCCCTGGTAGTCATGCGTGTGTATTTCTCATAAAGCTAAGTCCATGCTGCAGTGTTAATGCATTCATCACAATTCTTCCCCCTCTCTGTCTTTCCAGGTTCTTTGATTCCATCATGTCTTTAGTAATACCAGCACAAAAAGATGCTTGTGCTATAGATTTTTTAAAGGTTTAAATGTATCACCAGCTTGAAATCAATAAACATTCTAGGTCTTTAGAATGTACTCCTTTCTGTGTCTTTAGAATATGCCCCTTTCAGAGTGAGCTGTTTTGCCGTGATCCAGAACATGCAGGGAACCAGAGCCGATGAAAGGTATAGTGCCACACTGTGGCTTAGTGGTTAAGACACTGAGCTTGATGACTGGAAGGTCGGCAGATCAGCAGTTTGCAACCTGAGTTCTGCACAACAGAGTGAGCACCCATCACCTGCCCCAGCTCCTGCCAACCTAGCAGCTTGAAAGCAAGAAATTGCATGTAGATAAATAGGTACCACTTTGTCGGAAAAGGTAACAGCATTTTGTGCACTTCAACATCTAGTCATGCCTGCCACATGAGTACAGAAATATCTGCAGATACAGACAGTGCTGGATCTTTAGCTGAAAACAGCGATTAGCACCACCCACTTGGCTTTCAAAGCAAGGGAGACGTATATTTTTAATTTACATGTTAGTTTTCAGGTGCACATACATTATATATAAAGTTCTGTGGATAAATCTCAACTACCTTTCTACACCTCCCCAGCTCTGAACAGTTTAGAATGGTCATGGTGGTGGGTTCATGCTTTGAGGAAGGAAGAGGTACCTTACCATTGAACATTTAGGGTAAATGGATTACAGAGAATTAGTGCATTTAATAATAATTTCGTGTCAGAAATTATTCTGGGTTGAAAGAATTTTTCCGGGAGAAACTCCGCTCAGGGGTCGCTCAAACAAAGCTCTTTTCATGTTCCCAAGAGCTGGGACAGAGACAGGTGCTCAATCCGTCATGCAGTACCTGGGTCATGAAATGCTGACTTGCCAGGCTTCCAGCTAACAAGGTGAGCTTCTTAACCAATGAGTCACTGCAGCCCCTTTTATTAGTGCATAAGGAATAGAGAACTGCTTTGCTCCACACTACTCTTTGCAAGAGGTTTGCTAAGTATCTGTACAGAAGTCACTGTCTTGATCCAAGAAAGAAAATGAGATCCCAAATACCTTTATTACTGTCAGCTCTAATTCTATAGAAGTGTATAAGCTTTTGAATTCTCCAGAAATCTTCAGCAGGCTGGATAGTGAAAGTTTGGTGAGGGGAGAAAGAAAATCAGAAGACCAAAAATATGCCTAGAAGTGGTTTGCCCATTTGGAGGGAATGTTTTGGAATTCCTTAGCTTACAAGGCATATGTGAAAAGAGGAGATGGACAAAGTCCACGAGGCAGATGGAGAAAGAACATTAAAGACATACAAGAACACCACATAATGCCAGTGGAGGCTGCTAGAAGTACCTGAACAAGATCCTTGTATTTCTCTCAACATCCAAAAGGGTAAAAGAAGAAGAGAAGAAGTCTAAAAATGTGTATCGAACATTGTCAGTGAGGTCTATGCTTAAACTCAGTCAAAAGAAAAGAAGAATTTGTTTGTGGTCAGCAGATTTAGAGAAGAGGAGATGCTGAACATCTTTCAGTTTATACCATAAGTTCTGGAGTTTTGTTATTATACTACTACATGCCAGCTACGTTACTGGTTAAGGTAGAAGATAAATGAAACATACCTGTTATGGTAGCATTACTCTAGTTCATGGGGAAGGTTATGGAACCTTTGTAATTTCCAAGATTTCCTATCCAGTTTATAAGATTAGCTTTCAGGAAGCAAATGACAATCTGAAACCAAAGGTCTTCTTTAAAAATAAATACTCTAGCCAGTCTTTCCCAACCTGCAGCCCAGAAGCCAGACCAAATTTCCAGACCAAATATACAAACTCCTGAATTTCCATTGCATCTATATCTTCTGAAAGCAACACAATATGACTGAGTAATTGGGCTTTGCAAAATTAAAATAATAAGCAAATTCAACATCTGTAAGGGAAATATTTACATTAATCAAGAAATTATACAATTTTGAAAGAACATTTTCTTATGAATGATGTTATATTTATTTAATTTCCGCCATTCTAACTAAAGTAAATTAGGTGTCCATTTTAAGTTGATTCTGCTTATTTATTCCTATTTTTATTTTACTACTTCTCGTTGATAATTAAAAAAGCTGAATGCAGTATAATATATAATGCAAGCTAGATATTTGTGTTTTGATGTCGAAAGAGGCTTCATGGAATGTCCTGAAGCCTCTTAATAAATATATTTATTCATTCAATTGTGGGTAGCTGGTTTCTTAGCTTTCTGTTTTTGGGCAGAAAGTGCTTCTAAACAGCATAAAACAAAACAGAACAAAACCTCTATAAATATACATTGCTGTAGAATTGGTAAAACAAAGAGGGGAAAAAAGGATAATCTGCCTTTCCATTTGTAGCATTTATTTGGCTTCAGACCACTTTGGAAATGATGCTTTTCAAGGTTTAAATTCATATGTTATTCTCAACTAGAGTAGGCCTGTTGAATGAATGGGATTTACACAAGTGCTAAGCTTTTGTTTTTTTCATCTCTTATAAAAGACTGAAAGACTTCTGGGTTACTCTGACTTGAGATTTCTCCCCATGGATTTTTAGCTAGGTCCTTCTGACACTTCTTTCCCCATTTATCTTACCTTGAATGATCAGTGGCACTTTTTGCTTCTTTTTATGTAAGACTTTTGCCTTTCTGTGTTTTTTATGTTTCATTCATTCATCCACTCACTTTAGCACTTTTTTCTTCCCGACTCTATCCACATCCGTAAGATCCCATGAAAAATCCACATTGTAGCTTTCTGAAGTTATCTTGACTAACGACCATGTTCCATTTATGTACAGTAGAACCGAAAACACAAAGCATTGTGCATTGTAAATTCTTAAATTCTGTTTTACACTTTTGGTGTAAGTTACTCTCTTTGTCTTAAAGAAGCTGCTCTGGAATTTCTCTATTGTCACTTGATTTGCATGGATTTGATGCATACTTCATTCAACTTGATTCCAGAGTATTTATGTTTTTCCAACATAGTTCACACTTATATTTTGGAATTTTATATTCATTTCTCTAATTGCCATAAGCTTGGTTTCTGAACATTCATTTTTAGACCATTTTCATTATTTTCTTCATTGACTTTGTTGAATAATCTTTGAAGGCTATCTAAATTGTCAGCTAGTAATAATTAGCATGTGCATACTGGGTGTTTTTATTGATCTCTCTATTAATAGTGATACAATTATTTGAATTAGTGCATGCTTGTCTGAGGATATCCTGGGAGTAAAACTGAAAAGCAGCAGTGAGTGTATATTTTCCTATTTTACACACTTTGTATCTCCAGGTCCAATGTCATCTGCTACTGTACGCTTCCCTTGCTCGAAAGCCAGTCATATCTGACTCTAGGGTTTAGTGCTCATCTTTGTTTCAAAGCTGAAGACCCAGCACTGTCTGCTTCTGCAGACATTTCCATGGTCATGTGGCAGCCATGACTAGACACGCACACAGAATGCTGTTTACCTTCCCACCGAAGTGGTCCCTATTAATTTACTTGCAATTTCTTGCTTTCGAATGACTAGGTTGGCAGGAGCAGGGAAAGAGATGGGAGCTCCCTCTGCTGTGCAGTACTCAGGTATTGAACTCAGACCTTCTAGTCGTCGAGTTCAGTGTCTTGACCACTTGAGCCACTGCAGTCATTATTCTAAAGAAAATATTTTTAAAAGTGGCTTTCATGATTATAAGGTTATTATATTTTCCTTTTCAGGCAATTTATTACCACATACCAAGGTCAGAATCTTGTTGTGAGGAAATATTCACCTAATGGATATAACATAAACAGTTCAACTTTTAAAACCTTTCTGCAGTGAGATATCCAGTACCTCCCTGCAGAAGACTTAGCTGGTTTCTGTAATTGGTATTCCTAATTATAATGCTGTGTCTTATAAGATGCCGTGTTTTATATGATACAGTCATACCTCGCATAACGAATTTAATTCGTTCTACGAGGCTGCTCGCTATGCGAGTCAGACTCGCATAACAAATTTTTCACTATGCGAGTTGGACTTTCCCTATGGAAATACTCGCATAATGAGCATTTCAAGGGGGAAAACTCGCATAGCGAAATTTTTTTGCTATGCGAGTTTTCCCCATAGAAACACTCGTGCGAGTTTTTCCATAGGGAAAAGTCCGACTCGCATAGCAAAAAATGTGTTATACGAGTCGGACCACTTAGCGAAAAACTTGCTCGTTATGCGAGTTTTTAGCTAAAGTGAAATGCTCGTTATGCGAGGTTTGACTGTACTGTGATTTATTTTTATTATTGTATTCTATTTGTATCCTATTTCATTGTATTGTGATATGTATATTTTCTGATATGATATGTATAAAATGTATTGGATGTGGTATTGTGGTGAGCCACCCAGAATCGCGTTGTCGAGTGGGTGGCATCCAAATCCAAACAACAACAGCAGCGGCAGCAGCAGCAACAGCAGCAGCAGCAGCAGCAGCAGCAGCAGCAGCAGCAGCAGCAGCAGCAGCAGCAGCAGCAGCAGCAAGTGAGTAAGTAGATCTTTTGTAAATGCACTGACAGGAGGATCCCAGTGAATGTGTTTATGCTAGTTGGATTGTTGACAGAAGTTGATTAGGGAGAAAGCTGGTTGGTGCATGCACTGTTGCCTATCATGGAGCAACAAGAATTAAAATCATACTGAGCCAGTGAGCCATGGTGCCTGCTAGCATGGGTGAAGATTGTCAGACATGTTTTAAGGCCATCTCACACACACAAATTAAACTGTCTCTTCCTCCAGTGTTGCTCAAGGTGAATCTGACTCTCCGCCTAGGCAATGAAAGAATCATAGTCATTTTCTTAGATTCTATTCAACTGTTAGGTGAATTGTCATTGCTACATAGAAATGATACCTTTCAGTTGAAGAATGCCTTTTAATGGGTGTTTCACCCATTAAACCTGCTGGGGTTGCTTGGTATTTTCTTGGCAGAGGGCAGTAGTGTTCTGCTCATCTTGTGACACTGAGAAGAAACAGTCACTCTGGAGAATGGTGATAAAGTCTGAAGTGGGGGAAAGTACCATTTATTAACTCAGGAAATCCATTTATGGAGAGCACAGGAGTTAGAGAATCTCTAAAAGTATAAATAGAAAAATTACCAATGTTGTCTTCTATGCATGAAGGTAGCCATGGCTCAACTAGGAAGGGAAAGAGATGACAGGAAGTACTCTAAGAGAGAAAGAGATGGGGCATGGAACCCCGAGTACCAATATACATATAGGTGGGAAGGGGGGAAAGGGGGGACCACCATGCCCTATTCTTTCCTGTGTTCCCTCATCTCCTCTAATACACATCACTTGGTACATCTGTGGGTATTTTACTCTAGTACTGCATGATGGAATGAGCTCCCATCTCTGTTTCCAGCTTCTGCCAACCTAGCAGTTCAAAAGCAAGAAATTGCAAGTAGATAAATACTTTTATCTAATACTAAACAACCAATTGGTGTTCAGAGATTAAGCAACCAGGAGCTTCCCAGCCTCATCACAACTCTCTGACTCCCATTTCCATATCTCATCTGAAGCCCTGATTCAGATGACCAGAACTTGGAAATACTGTTTTTGTGAACTCCCAGCATCAGCCTCATCAGTAAATGACAGTCTGCAAACACTGTTTGGTCACCAAAACCATTGCCTTGAACCGGATGGTTCTTTGTTTTAAAAACTGTTTCCTAACTTGAACCTTTATGAATAGGGCAGGTGAAAGAACTTGAAGGTTTGGAGGAGTGGAATCAAAGAAATATATTTTTGCTGCATGATTAGGGATTATAAGAGGGACATAATCAGTCCATGTATGATGCTATGTCTAACCAATCCAGACCAAATTTTCAGCCAAATGGGTGCCTTTCTTGTCCTTCGCCCTCTGTTCTTCAATTTAAATCTGTATTCCTGATTATCCAAATATGGCCTATAGGCTTTGTGGCTAAATTAGGCTGTATATATCTGATCATAACAGGATTTGCAATTGGAAATGTATAAACATCTGTGATACAAAGTAAGAATAGTTTCCCCTCCAAATAATTTGCTTTTTTTTAAATTAAAAAAATCTGTGTTGATTCAAGATGTCCCTTTATGCACTTAATTTAAAAGAGAGCCTTCCCTCTTTTAAAATGACATTTCCATTTATTTGGGATTATTGTTTAAAATCCTAAATTAGCATGCTGCACTTGGGGCCCATACGAAGCTATTAAATTTTACGCTGAATTATTCAAGCCCACCGGCTGAGCAAAATTGCATTTGGAAGCAAATTTGGATAGATGAAGAGAAGGGGCTAACCAACTTATGTGGCTATCCCAAGCAGTTGCTTGGAGAAATTTGGGCAAGCTAAGGGAGGGACTGATGTCAGGTCTGTTCATGAACCTTTCTTGTCATTGCCTCCAAATCCAGCTTGCCATGAAGAGACCTACGGATTGGGATCATGGAGCCATCTCCTGTGGCATGTATGAAATGAGACGTGCAGGATTTAACACCAGGACTGCAATGAGCTGCCACAGACTTGAGAATCAAGGTGCACCTTCACAGCCAGTCCATCTGGCATGGCCTCTTCCACCTCTAAGACCATTGGAAATCAGAATAGTGAAGTGGTTCCTCCTCCACTCATTTTGCCATTGGGCCCAATATGATTGTTTCAGTGGCATTTCCTCCACTGAGGAGGCCATCACCCCACCTAAAGGGGCTCATCCGCCAATAGTCATTGTTGGCCCCTTTAGGGTTATTTACCACTGCCCAACACTTAACATTGAGTTACTGGCTGTACGGTCTACTCCATTACTGTAGCGGGATGTCCAACCAGCCAGACATAAAGATGGTATAATATAACAATGTATAACTTACAACATACATAGCGGCATATAACAACCTGTGTACTTTATCTCTGTTGTCTCTCTCTGGATCCTTGTCTTATAATTTTTTTTTGTTCCAGAATGGCAACTTTCAAGTCCTGTGCACAGTGTCCCCATGACATACATATGCTGGACACCCATCTCAAAGGTTTGAATATTAGGAAATGGTTCCTGGTATATTGTCAAATTTGATACACCACAATAGCTTACCAGCAAGATGGTGGAGCTTCCGTGTCTCCCATTTTAGAAAGGCATGACATGAAGGCAAAAGGGGATAGGAGGGAAAGAGTTGAACAAAGGTCAATAGCTTTTCAATGTAGCTGGTTGAATAGTCTTGTTTTATCTGGGGCAGGCCAGCCATCTGATGAAATGGCTATTGGTGATGACAGTTGAAATAAGTGAAATGGATAAATACCTACACACATACACATCTATGTATAAATATCAGTGTATGCTTCCCTTTGAATATTTAGCTGAAGCATTTGAGTAATTTTCAAAAAGGAAGTGCGTGTGGAGCTTTTAATTTTCCCTGCCCCAAAAGTAGCCGGGATGCAGAATGTCATTTGTTCCGATGGCTGTCGAATGTTTACATCTATCTGCCGCCAAAGAGGCTGTGTGGCACCAAACTCTGTCGTGTTGAGTTTTAAAATGCCACAAATAAGAGATTTATAGATTTTTCTAAATACATTATTTTAGCTTGACAGCATTAATCATTCATGCTTCCTTCTTTCATTTTTCTACCTGCAATGGGTTATTGAAACAGAAAATAACAACGAGAGAGGCTATGAACAGTATCAAAATGTCAAGTTTGTACTTACAGTTGTATGTGCATCGACGGGGTCAAGAGCCTCAATTATTTGTATATGTACACAGTGGTACTACATGAAAGGTTATGTCACCTGCAGCTATTTTCTTGCAGATTTAAATAGGACTGATATTCAACTCTACAGTCAGCCACTGACATGGAACATAGACTTGTAAAATACTATGAACTCTTGTGGCAGGACTTAAAATATGAACTGGGTGATTGGAAGGTGTAGCTGTGGGCAATCCCTTGTATTGCAGTGTTAGTCCTTTAAATTACTTTGCGTTATCCCTGACCTGTTATTTCCGTTTAAACATAAGCTAGAAAAAGGATCAGAGGGATTTCCCCCCCTTTCGCTTTTCTTCTTTTGCTTGAGGGAAACTAGCAAAGTCTGCTTTTCAAGCAAGGATGCTATATTCATGTAACTGTGCAAATATAAATATTATGCATGTTAGTTACCATAACTGCTCTTAACCCACATGAATTGTTTTTCATGATATTATAACTAATAATATGTGGGTACCTAATAAAAATGCATGTGCCCCAGTTTAGGAAGCATTTTAAAAATCATTTCTGTAGGGCTGATGTAGAATAAGCCAATAGGAGTATTCTTTTTTTAAAAAAACAAATCCTATATGTTTTAAAAAAGAATGATTTGAATTTTAAAATACCAAAGGAACAAGATAATAGGGATTCATTCCTTTTTGACACTGTTTTGAAGCAAAGCCCTGTCTAAAGTCCTCAAGCTTCTTACCATGAAAAATGAGAATGAAGAGTCCTATGACTCTTTAAGAATGAACAGATCTATATAGCTACTAGTTTTTTTAAAATTAATAATAGCCATTTCAGAAGGAATAACCAATCACTGTTTCAAATAAATAACCTATGAATTATAGGTTTCTAGCCTTATGGTGATTGATGCATGCTGGAAATTAATGTTCTCTGGGGTAGCAAAATTCCCATAATACTCATGGTGTTTTCTTGCAGTCTGCATAACACAGTGTTGTGTAATAATGAAGCTTTGCTGATATGTTTGGCATTTTTCATCAAGAAGCTCTGTTTATTACCAGTATCTACACAGTGTGTCTTTGCCTTATGTAGTGACCAAGTGGTAAAAAAGGCCTTATGAACTGGTTATAACCCCTGATTCCTAAGACCAATTTTGCTATGGCATATCAAACTACTCCCAGTTGCCTACTGTATCCATTTAGAAGTGATCTCTTGAAATATTATATATTCAAATCTACTTTCCATCATACCTTACTCATGAATTACACACACTTGGAAAGATGTCCAAAGATGGGTTTTGGTTCCTAAAATTGAGACAGAAAACTTTGTTTGCTAAGGCCAAGCAACTAGAACTTTAACTGATAATGCAACAACAGGTCTGCCCATCACTTTCCGCATCAGGTACAAGGTGTTCATGTTAACCTTTAAAGCCCTGTACAGCGTGGAACCTTCTTACCATGCAAAATGTCTTCCCTTCAGGTCTGTAGCCCATATCATTTGCTCCTCTTTGTTGGTGCAGCTCCAAGTGCCATCCCTGGGATTGTCTAGGAAGTTTGGAATGAGAAGAAGGGCTTTGTTGGTGGTGGCACCGATGTTGTTGAATGCTGTTCCATGCCAGGATTCCTCACTCCAGTCTTTTAGAAAAGCAACTGAAGACTATGCTTTTTGAGGAGGCCTTTGTAAATGTTTTATTTATTTATTTATTTATTTATTTATTTATTTATTTATTTATTTATTTATTAAACTTATCTCCCACCCTTCTAGGAAAAACTCTCCTACTCGGGGAGGCTTACAACATAAAATTCAAAAATACAAACTGACACAAATATTAAAATTTTCATATAAACCCCCCTCAAAACCCAAACACCTAATAAGAAAGCCTATGTTGGAAGCAGTGGAGCAGAATAAAATGCCTATCAATCGGCTGATAGTAAAATATTGCCAAATGTCTCTTTAAAAAGGGAAGTTTTCAATTGCTTTTTAAAAAACATGGATGATACTACCAGGCACAATTGGGAGGGAATTCCAAAGCAATTGGTGCCACCACTGAGAAGGCCCTCTTCCTAGTCACAGCCTTTCTAGCTAATCTCAGGGACGGCACCTGGAGCTACATCATCATGGAGAAGTGAGTTTTGCCTATCCTTGGCTATTAGACAGGGACCCAGTTTATATTTCTCCCAATTAGGTTCTTTAGAATGCTGGTCTGCTGTATTTTGGCCCATTTTTATGGTTATGTTTTATTGTAAGCTTTTATTGTAGGTTTTTTTAGGGGGGTATTTTTAATAAGTTTGTTTGTTATATAAGGGATTTTATGCTGTTAGCTGCCTCGTGCAGGAATTCATTTTTCCCTAGAGGAGTGGGGTAACTAATAAAGTGTAACTAATAAATAAATAATAAATAAATAAACAGATCAATAATTTAATTCTGGCGCTTTTGTATGTGTTTCATTAATTGGTTAGCTGGATCTAGGAAGGAAGGAAGGACAATTTGTTTGGATATTTTTTAACCAATGCTGTACAATCTTTTTGAATTGGATGAAATTTCTCCATAAAATGCTTTAACCAGTCTTTTAAACTTTATAGTATTTTCATTGAACAGATTTTGTCTCTAGTAGTAATTTAATCACCCATATTTTGTCCCTAGCAGAACCATCGTGACTATGTACATTTCTGTACTCGTATACCAGCAACACATAATATGGATACAAAAAGTAGTACATTTTCAAAATAAAAAAGCTTATAACAGTAAAGTGTATAGTACATTCCAAGTGCTCCTCATTTGCATGACTGTCTTTCAGCTCTTGATCGAAACACATTGTTTATACATTGCATTGACTTATAAATGTTGGTTCAGCATCAGTCTCTTGGGAGACAATTTACCAAACAGACATGCAGAGAGTTGAAGTTTCTTAGATATTAATAGCAATGGAGTCTATTCCCAGTGCCTTTGCTTTTCATCAGAAGCATTAGTTCCCCATCATCCATATCCTAACCACTGACTATAAAAAATATTGTTAGAAATATCACAATCAGCAAAAAGAAGATATATGTATGCTGACTTTGGATCCTTGCATTTTCATCAAAATAACTACCAGGCTTGCCTTCAATAAAAAAAATGTGTCTAGAGATAACCAATACACAGAGACATGCTGATAAACAAGATACATTCACATTTGTTTCATTACTACATCATTTGACAAGACAAACCATGTTTTGCTGAATATTGCAACCAAGCCCCAACAAATCTAAGCAACTGCTGAAGAATACGGGAAATTTTATAGAGAAATACATTGCCAGTTAGATTATAGATAGAGCTCTCCATGCTTGTACTACTCATACTATGACAAGTTTCCTAGTTTCATATCAGGCTCTCCAGTATGTTTACACAAATTGTTGTCTGTTCCACTTCCCTCTGATGGACAAGCAACTTATGAAGCATTCTGTCACTATGGCTGGGTGATTCTGGCCGTCACAGTCCAAAAAAGTAACTTCCCTATCCTGTTCACACACATAATCTAATATGGATGTTTTGTATGGATTAATTAAAGCTCTGAAACAAGATCGGTCTCATCCTTTCTGTAACTTTTTGCCACAGTGAGAAGATACAAAAGATATTTTTTCTGTATACCCTATACTCATATGCAAGAAGTCCCATACACACCAAATCACAGATTCATAGACTCATTGAGTTGGAAGGGGCCTTTTAGGCTGTTGATTACAACCCCCTGCTCAGTGCAGGAATCCAAGTCAAAGCAGGTATAACCAGTGGTGGGCATCAGCAGGTTTGCACCAGTTCACTAGAACCAGTAGCAGAAATTCTGGCTGGCCCTGCCAATCCAAGTTTTGAAATAAAGTAGTCCTAATTTGGGTGCAACACAGAGCTTTTCCCCTGGCCACGCCCACCATACCACACCCACAGTGTGGTAGTAAATTTTTTTGAGCCCACCACTGGGTATAACAAATGATTTTCCAATCCTATCTTGATAGCCTCCAGTGTTGAAGCGGTCACCTTAAAGTGTTGGAGTGGTCAAATGAAGAATATGAATCTGCTTATTTTAGTTTCAGATATCTGTTTATTTTAATTTGGCTAAAATTGAGTATATGTTTGTTGTGGCCCAGCCTAGCAGATCTCTGCAGCTGGTAAGTGTTGCAGTAGAGGTAAGGGAGAGTTTCCTTACTTGAGTTCAAAAGGGGCAAACCAGAGCTGTCATCGAATGTCCAGGGGGATTAGAAGCCAGTTCATTTGTACCAAGGATGCAAAGGTCTTCTGGAAGAATAGTCAAGATCATAAGCAGGGGGTCCAAAATCCAGTATTCAGAGTCAAGAAGTTAGGTGCACAGTGTTGGGTCCACAATAAAGAAGAACTGATCCAACAAGAACCTGCCAGCACTAAGGAGAATCAGACTCCACAGCTGAAGGCTGGTTGAGGAGGCATGCCCTGGCCCTCCTTTGCCTCAGCGGTAACTGTTGTCTTAATGAGTCTTTACAACAGGCAAGACATGCTGGCCAAAGAAAGAGAAAATATAGCCCTCTACAGTTTACATTGTAAGTGTATAACTTTCCCCATTACTTGTGAAAACTCATCAGAGTTTTCTTTATCCAGGAAACTCACTCTCTCGATAACAAAAACAAATAGCAATTCATGCACTCATATTTTTCTTCTTCTCGCACCACAAAAGACCAGAAACATTTTTGCATTTTCTATTGGCATCTGTTTTTCTCCATAAAATATCTCAACAGAATAATCTATACTGAGGTAGCATGAGATATAAGATGGACCATGATCTTGGGTTTTGAAATTGTCTTGGCAGCTGTCCACCTGTAGAATAGGTCTGCAATGTTCTCAGAGATTCTTCCCTCGTTCCTGTCAAGACAGAAAGAAAGAAATGTGAAATATACAAAAAGTCATCTCTGCTTTTCCTCTGTGATAATCTCCCTTCACAAGGAGCTCATCTATGAAGCCTGAATTTACTGATGGGAAGAGACAGTTATAGCTTTGGCCTTAAGAATTTTTCGGCTTTGGTTGTCGTGGTGGGCTTTTCCTTAGGGTCAAGTCCATATAATTTCCTTACTTCTGCTTTTCTTCAACTTGGTCCCAGCAACTCTTTTTCGTTTATTTTCATCTCCCAAGGTACAAAAATTTTATTGTCTTTCTGCAGCAGGTATAACAAATACATTGCCTTCCATGCTACCCTACATGTCTACTCAGAAATAGGTCCCATTCAGCTCAATGGAGGTTATGCTAAGGAAATTAATATAACATGCTACTTTAAATTGAGTTGCCTATAAATTTCATTGATATTTAGCCATAAGTCCATGGCAATTCCATACTTTATGGATAAAGGTTTTCTCCTTAGAAGCTGTTAGACACATTTAGATGTCTTGATAAGTATTTAAAGTCCTGAGGAAGACTTTTGATTCAAAAACTGGCATTAACTGGAGCCGTTTGACAAGCTCATTATTCCTCTACATTCTTATTGTAGTAAAGAAAATTCAGCAACAATTTCTTGCCTCAAACTGTTTTTCTTCCAGTTCTATGTTTGCACCATTTGGCCCTTTTCCTGTGTTTAAGGAAATTAATATAACATGCTACTTTAAATTGAGTTGCCTATAAATTTCATTTATATTTAGCCATAAGTCCCTAGCAATTCCAAACTTTTGTAATTTATACATTTTGGGAGAAATTTCCCTAATGTGATCTTGTACTTTGTTTTTCCTTAAATTCATTTAATCTCTTATAAAGAGAAGAAATCAGATTTTAAATTTATGCATAATAGCTGAATAAATATATGCCCTTACAAACAGTTGAAGATTTGAGTTACTTGTATTCAATCATCAATCCCAATAGAGACTGCAGCCAAGACGTCATATAATTGTAACTTGAAAAGACAGCTATGTAAGAACTAGAATAGATTTTAAGGACTAAAGATGCATCACTGACGAACAAGGCCAAAATCATCCATGCTATGATATTTTTGATTGCTATGTAAGAATATGAACGCTGGACAGTGAAGAAAACTAACAGGAAAAAAGTGTATTCATTTAATACAGGGATTCTCAGCCTATGGCCCATGGGCTGGATCGGGACTGCAGTGCCATTCCATCCAGTCCACACCCACACTGCCGCTGCCGCCATTCTTATCCCCTCCATCTGGCTTGGTGTGTCTCTAATGCTGTTCCATAGTGGGGCAGATGTAAGAAGGCTTACAACATCTGCCCTGCTATGGATCAGGGATAGGAGCATGCCAAGACAGGTGGAGGGGAAAAGGACGGCAGTGACTGAGGTGGAAGCAGAAGCTGCAGATGCACATGGTCATCCACGTCCTTCCTCGGTACCGCTCTGGCCATGTGTGGGCAAGGACAGGCAGGACCCCTCCTTCACCCACAGCAGGCTGGTAAGCCGGGAAGTAGCCCACATTGTCCTTCCCACAATTCCCCTGCCTCTGCTGCTTGAGTATATTCTTGGACTTCCAACCAGGAGAGGTGAAAGGTGTTGATCATAACAACTGCCAGAAGAGTAAAGAATCATAGCCTTATTTCCCATCCACTTCCTTTCTGCTCATAAATCCTGAGGTAAACATGCTTGCTTTTGTTGAAACACCCATGACACCCCGATTTTGTTACAGTCTGGAAGCTAGCAGATGGAAACGGCAACTTAAGCATCACCATAATGGCTTAGCCTGCTGGATTGTTGTCACTATTATAAAACAAAAGTATATGGATAAAGTTCTGGAAAGTGCTATATAAAACCCAAAGGAGCATTTTTTAAAAGAACTCTAGCAAAACCATATCGGGACACCCACATCCTTTCAGTTTCCATAATTTTTGCACCTTTCAGAAACCAGTTTGATTTAGAGGCAGAATCACACGTATTTGCATATGGAATTTTAATATTTCTTTAAACAAGAGAAGAAACCATGTTATCTGTGGCATAGGTAGCATGGATATATATGCTAGAAGACTCCACAGTGGTCATTTTTGCTCCTATCTTTATTTTACAATTTTAAAATGGTTCATCAGCATTGCAGTGGTTTAGTGGTTAAGACACTGAGCTTGAAGACTGGAAGGTCGGGGTATGATATCTGAGTGGTGCATGACAGATCTTGGAGACATGAAATGAGCCTCATTTGGGCATCCCCTGAGTGGAGTTTCTCCAGCAAAAGTCCCGTCAACCCAGAATAATTTCTGACATGAAATGTATTTCTTTAGCAGAGTGACCAGGTTATTGGTTTCTCCTTTTTTCTTCTCTCTCTTTTTAAAAAGCTAGGTAACTGAAATATTAGCAAAATGTTCTTTTAGCTACTTTCCCCCCATCTCCCTCCCTAGGACTTTCCCAAGGTCTACAGTTTTCTTTTTCAAAATATATGCCATTAAATATGCTGTATGTCAATGCAGCAGTGAGGTGGTTAATTTTGACTGAATATTATGCTATATAACCACTTGGCATTTAACTTGAAAAATGACTTTCTGCTTCACCTGTCAGCAGCCCAGTTCTCATCAAACAAGTGAGTGAGAAAAATTCTCAAATTTCAATTTCCTGATGCTATTAGACACTACTTCTTCCATACTTAAACAGTTTAGCAGTGCATGTACATGTTTTGGTATTCATGCCATGTGTCGCACTACATGCTATTACAATAGCTTTTTTTGTTTAAAGGGTAAAGAGATGCATGGATCTTTATCTTGGGGTTAGAAAAATGTATCACAGTAACATGGCCAATCAGGTTTCTGAATAACTTTGTAACATAGTACCATAACCCTGGTGTGATGCTAGGAATGTAAACTACTCAGTGGGTCTGTCTCTCAGAAAAGCATTTGGAAGGAAGCGATGCGTAGCATGCTGTTCAGATTGCATTATGCCAAGGGCCTTTTCTACACTATATGAATTGTAAGCTCACATTCACAATAAGAAAACCCTAATCAGCCACTATGCCACCCTGATCACCCTGATCTTGTCTGATTTAGAAACTAAGCAGGGTCAGACCTGGTTAATCCTTAGATTGAGAACTACCAGGGAATACCAGAGATCTGCGGTAAAGACACAGAATATGAAAATCTGGAGCAAACTGAACACTTCAGTTTGCTCCAGATTTTCATATTCTGTGTCTTTACCGCAGATCTCTGGTATTCCCTGGTAGTTCTCAATCTAAGGATTAACCAGGTCTGACCCTGTGTAATTCCTGAGTAACTATGGGATGGAGCACAGAGGTGCTCTTCAGTATATCATAATGGATTCTTCTGATCCATTCCCTTCATTGGGGTAAAAATATGGCCAGTGAGTTGAGCTGAGGAAAAAAAGAAGACAAAATTAGTACGGTAGGCAAAGCTGCTAGTACCAGTGGAGATGGTGAGTGACAGCTGAACCTCCAAAAAAAAACCTCAATACCTATCTTGGATGTTGCAATCATTGGAACACTAACAAGATCTCAGACTGAGAGCATGCACAGAATAAGCATACAGTCTGGCCAGACATCCCGCTATGGTAGTGGAATAGACCATACAACCAGTGACTCAAAGCCGAGTGTCAGTGGTGGTTAACTAACCTGACTACCTAAAGGGGCCAACGGATATGGATAGATGAGCCCCTTTAGGTGTGGTGATGGGTCCCCTCAGTGGAGGAAATGGCACTGGAAACCATCATATTGGGTCCAACAGCAAAATGAACAGAAGAGGAACTCTGATTCCCAATGGTCACGGAGGCGGAAGAGGCCATACCAGATGGACTGGCTGTGAAGGCATGCCTTGATAATATCCTCAAGGCTGCAGCGGTCCATTGCAGTCCCAGGGTTGAATCCTGCATATCTCATTTCATGTGTGCTGTAGGAGATGGCTCTGTGATCATAGTGTGTAGGTCACTTCATGGCAACCTTAAACAAATTCGTGCCTATGGCATTTTTCCTGCTTCAGGAAAAAATGCATTCTCGGATATGAGTTGCAGTTGACAATGGCGACGATTATATATATGGCTGGATACATCAATGAGTGAGAGGTTTGCTTTCACTCACCTCCAATCTGCTGACAGGGAGATGAAATCTTGGAGAACTGCTATCAATGAGAGTTGAGAGTTCTGGGTTATACCAGTGGTTCCCAACATGGGGTACACAGCCCACTAGTGGACTTCAATTCCCAGAAGCCTAAGTCAGTACATTGATCAGTGCTTTGGGGAAATGACTTAGGCTTCTGGGAATTGAAGTCCACTAGTGAATGAATAAAAGAAAAAAATTGGAGGAGGCCAAGAAGAAACTACTGAAATCCAGAAACCCCATCCCTGTTACTCTGCTGTTCTCATGTTAGTCCAGATGTCAGAGACATTGTTGTAATTGTAATTGTCTTAATTGTTTAGCGAAACACAGATGTTTGGAGTCTACAATCCCTGAGAAGGTTTCATCAGTCTGTGCTTGGCGCCTTCCAGAGCTTTTGAATTTCAACTCACAGTGCTCACTACCATGAGCTACGCTAACCAATGCTGATGGAAGGTAGAGTTCAAAAAACCAGAAAGGCACCAGACTGGAAGGTGCTGTATGAGATTATGTATCAATTGTTGAATGTTTAGCGTGGTAGAAGAAAAGGGAATTCAATTTGATTTCATCTGAGCAAAATAAAATCCAAGGGTCACGGGCCAATCATTTCAGTAAAAAGTTGCATAATGTTTAGATCTTACCCATGAAAAGAAACAAAAAAAAAGAATTAAAATGGGCTAACTTTGCCTGGATTGTGCCCTCGGTGTTTTATGTAACACATTACTTCATTTTATTTATTTTTATAGCCCAAGCAAGGAGCTAGGTCTCATTATCTAGATAGCTTTTTGATTATAAATGTATTTATGCCTCCTTACCTGAGCAGAAAGATGCCGATTATTCTTATTTATTTAAAATTCCTGATTTATAGTTTTTTTTAAGGTTGATTATAATATTTCTGCATGACAAGAAATCTAATTCCCAAGGTAAGGACAAACACAAGAAACAGCCTGTATTAATTAGATTTTAAGAAAACTCCATTTGTTTCTCTTTCATCCTTTTTTATAATATTGATAAGTCTTTGAATATTTTTCTCAAGAAGGAAGAAACACAAGTGATGAACAGTAATTCTTCCTTTTCCACACCCCAGACATTAGTTTTTATTACACTCTATATTGTGTTCCAATCTTAGATTTTATAGTTGTAAACATCAAGCATAATTTGAAATAAGAGCTTATGGTAAATCTCCGTTGCTCTCACTGGTGTATTCAGCATGATGTCTCTGAAATATGCCTGTGTACCCACTACTATATATACATAACAACTTCATCCATGGGATTCTGACCCAATTTTGAATAGGTTGGAGCATCTAAACAGAAGTTGATGAACATGTTCATGGAAGACATTTGATTCAGTGGCTGAAATTGTGTTGTCCAGTTACATAAACAATGTAACTTTAAGCTGCAAATTCCCCTTAAGTTAAGACATTTCCGTGGGCTATATATGTTGCGCGCCAGGTTGCCAAGACTCATTATGCAACACATAAAGTTAAAAGAGCGGCCATTCCTCTGAGCTGCATCTTAACTGTTGAATTCCTTTGCTTTCCTGTTGTGACTTGTGTTTATAGACTGGCATTCACAAGACTGCGGTCATCCCAGTTTTACACAATTCCTTGGAAATTAACTAAGTGGGAAAGAAAGAGTCTCCAACCTGATTTCATTGTCATTCCTTCCCATTTCATCCCATATGTTTGGTTTAATTATCTTGGGGTAGCGGTAGATATTAGAAAATTTCCCACTTCCTTTCTGTGTTTTTAGAGGAGTTTTATAATCGAGCAAATAGCATTTGAGATGAATTTTGTTTTTCTTTCTGGGAATTTCTTCAGCAAATGGGTCTTTTTTCAGTGATAAGCATTATGAAATTGCTTCCCTGCTGCTTGACTAATGTAGATGTCCCACATTTTATATTTACTGTGAACTCGATTTGTTTTTAAGAAATTAGCAAAACAAATACTTAAGAACTGCATCACACATTCCATAAAGTGTTCAGTAAAAATGGAAGGTTTGGGCTTCTTCTTCTTCCATGTCTAAGCCAGACGTGAAAGTGCCAAAATGAAGGCATCTTTTGGTGAGTCCATTCTGCAGTTCCTTTCACCTGACCTAGTGTGTGAAAGATTAGCCAGCAACACAAGGTTGTTGTTAACAAAGGTACACCCAGTTGTGGTTCAAAAAACCACACTCTTTGAGGAGGCTCTTTCTGTGTATCCCAGAGTCTGGGCTGAGAACAAGATATTATGGCCCTTATGAAATAGCTTCTGAAAATCATTTTAATTATATTGAATCTCTTCCAAAATACTATCTTTACATTAATCCAGAGGCTGAATCTGGCCCTCAGCGCCATTTCATGTGGGACCCATGCCTCCAAGTGCATTCAAGAAACAAAATGGCCACCCATTTGAAGCTGTTGGATCAAAATGGCCACCACCCACTATGGGTGATAGTTTTGCAGCCAGGAGGCTATATGGGGCCTACCATCAAATCCATGAGTGTGAGCCCCTGGACAATTTCAGCCCATACTAATTTATTTTGGGCTTAAAAATTTGGGGAGTTGGGGAGGTGCAATTGGCCAATTAAATGGACTATTTAATCTGTGCCTGTGTTAAGCCTAAATCAGTGTTTTCCAACCTTTGGTTTTTGGACTTCAATTCCCAGAAGCCTAAGTCATTTCCTCAAAACACTGATCAGTTCCTGTACTGACTTAAGCTTCTAGGAATCAAAGTCTCCCTGTGGGGTGTAGGTCCCATTTTGGGAACCACTGGCCTAAATTAACTTTTCTTCCAAGTTGGAAAAGGGATGCCAAGACCCATGATGTATGAAAAGGGGATGGATGAGAACTCTATATCCGTGGTTCCCAATGTGGGGCACATTGATTTTTAAGGGGGGCAATTAGAGCTTCTTTAGATCAAGTTAATAGCCTTTTAGGCTTCCTTCACATGAATAGGAGTCCATTGTTTGAGTAATAAGAATTATATGTCACAGAGAGGGCATCAGGATTTTAGAGATGGGGGATGGCTAAAAAAGGTGAGGAACCACTACTCTAGACTGCAGCTTCATATCCTTGCTTTACACTGTTCTATCATGTGAATTGATAAGTAGGACTAAGCAGGTGATCCACTATGCCTGGTAACACTACTGTAGGTTTGGACTGTTCTATTACTTGATGTGAATACAGGAAGAAAATTAGTTGCAAGAAGAAGAAGAAAAAGCCACATAGACAGAAATAATCTATCAAATATATTGAAACCATGGAGATATTAATCACAGGAAAGAAACTTTGTACAAATGGAATAGGCCACAGCTCAAAGTGAAGTGGGAGGGGAGACGTGGGTCTGAAATGTGGGTTCTGAAGCAATTTCTGTGGGAAAGTTAGCATAACTTTAACTTGCAGCCAAATCCTACTTTCAGCCAAATAAAAGGAGGAAAAAGATGGAATTTTAATGCTATGCTTTGTGTCAGTCACTAACAGCAGGAAGCTTTCTCTTATTATAAGATTTAAATTAACAGATTTTATTTACCACAATAGTTATCTCGAGACATATCACACTTCTGACTAAAAGAGTTTTAAATTAGCAGCTTTTATTTATCACAATAGTCTGCTCCTGGGCTATTAGACTTCTCCAAAACATTAGTTTCTTATTTACTCAGGCCACAAAGCCATAAAAATCAGATGGTGACAACAACTGACTCAAAATTTGAATATCAAACTTCCAACAATGGAGAAAGGTCTTTGGAAAGACAGATTGCTAAATGCAGGCATGAGAACCTGCCCTTTGGAACAGAGACAGATTAGAATACCAGTTATTTTTAAAGAAAGTAATTGAATGACTTTCCTAAGAACAGTGCAGGGATGAGGAAACTTTTAAAATAAGAATTGTGAAGCCTTCTTCAGTGGTGGCTTCTACATTTAACTGTGTTCCAAGACTCCGCTTGTTCGTCATCGACTGCTACTCGTATCCGAACATACATTTTGCCTGGAAGACATTCTCACAGTTGATGGATGTGTCTCTGGTGACTCAAGAAGCCAATCCTGGCATGAAACATGTGACCACACATATTACACTGACAAGATGTTGGAGGGCATAGTTGAGTCTGATAGAGCTTCTGTGCTTGTCGTTCCAGTGGTTCCCAAAAAGGGGTACACAGCCCACTAGTGGACTTCAATTCCCAGAAGCCTAAGTCAGTACATTGGCTGATCAGTGCTTTGGGGAAATGACTTAGGCTTCCAAAAACCAGCATTTGGGAAACACTGGCTTAGACTCTTCATGTCTGCGGTGTTCTCCTTCGAAGTGATAGGTAGCAGCAAAGATGGTTTGGTGCCAAAGTGGGCATTCTACAGCTGTTGCCTCCCAGGTTTGTAGGTTTATATCTGACACCTTCATGGTTCATTTCAACTGGTCCATATAATGCTTCAAAGGAGATTCATGAGCTCTTGTACCAGAGCTAGGTTTATTTATTTATTTATTTATTTAATCACATTTATAACCTGCCCTCATCCAAAGACTCAAGGCGGCTTATAAAATAAAAATCACAGTTAAAAACACATTGATTACATTTAACAAATTTAAAAGTTAAAAGGGTTAAAAGGTTAAAAATCAGGGAGAGAAGTGGGGATTATTCAAAGGAGCCAGCTGGCCAAACTGACTGTCCGGCCCACACCCTATACATGCCCTGCCAGCCAGGTCTTTCCCCCCTTCTTGAAGGGCAGCAGCTCTGTCTGGAGGTGCAGCTCACTTGGCAGGAGGTTCCATAGGGCTGGAGCGGACACAGAAAAGGCTCTCCTTCTAGTGCTAGAGAGGTGGGCCTCTCTAGCTAATGGTATGACCAGAGAGCCTCTCCAGTCCACTCTGGTGGGATGGGCAGATGTCCTCGGGGCAATATGTCTTCCCCATAAAGAATTTGATGAGGAAACCTGGAACCATCCATACAGTGGACATGCCATATCCATCTAATACAGGGGTTCTCAACCTATGGCCTGGGGGGCCAGATGTGGCCCACAATAACATTTCATGTGTCCCCCGACTCCGCCACACCCAGAACTGCCATGTGTGGCAGGCAAGGCAAAATGTCCATCCAGCCCCCGAAGTTGTCTGAGGGAGTGTGACCTCGCCCTGGGCTTGAAAATTTTGAGAACCCCTGATCTGAGATGATGTCATGTGATGGAAGCTTTATAGCTTCAATCCCTTTCCAAAAGATTTCAACTGTGTTGCAAGACTCTGCTTGTTAGGGCTGTAGGTAAAGGTTAAGGTCTCCTTTGCTTGAAAGCCAGTCATGTCTAACTCTAGGGGGCGGTGCTCATCTCTGTTAACAGCCAAAGAGTCAGCATTGTCTACATCTGCAGATGTTTCCATGGTCATGTGGTGCACATGACTAGATGCCAGAGCATACAGAACACTGTTAACTTCCCCACCAAATCCCTATTTATCAACTTGGAAACTCTTGCTTTGAAACTGCTAGTCTGGCAGCAGCTGGAGCAAACAACCATCACCCAAATTGTTTTTATTTTTTGCTTCCTGATACACCCAGATTCAGAGAACCCTTCTACATTATCAAAAATAATGTCCATATCAAAATACAGAAAAAGAGTAAAAAAAAAAATAGATTACTTCACTGATTAGCTTTTTATGGAAAAGAAAATACCTATGTAATGAAGTCTTCAAAGTATTATTTCTTTCCTCTGTACATCCATCAGCATAACACCATGTGCTGTTCTGCTTGAATTCTGCCTACGAAGAACATAAGACACAGGAAAAGGCATTCCTGATCAAATGGAAGAGATTTCTAATCTAGTTTTCTGTTCCCATGGCAGCCAACCAGATGTTTCCGGGAAGCGCACAGCCATGACTTGAGTGCAAAAGCACTCTCCCACTCAAATTTCCCAACAACTGATGTAAAGAGTCAGACTGCCTCTGGCACAGGAGAAAGTGCACACTACATTTCCGTTATAATTAGTAGCCACTGATAATCGCACCCACCACAAATCTGTCTGATCTTCTTTTATAACCAAGTCCATGTTGGCAGCCATCATTGAATGTAACATTAACTCCAGCAAGAAATGATTTCTTTTATCTCTCTTGTATTTCCTGCCATTCAGCTTTGGGGAATGACTCGCATGTTCTAGTATTATGGAAGGAAAAGGTTGCTCCATTCCACCCATAACTTTACACAGTTTCATCATGGTTCCACTTTTTTCTTTAATTTCCCAAACACTTTAATATAGGAGAATCCCTGAAGCTCCTTCAGATTTTAAAAGCACTTCTTAGGAACAGTTAGGACTGTTCATCAGAAGACGATTCCTTATTTTTAGAAAACTCGGAAAATACGCAAATTTAGGAATGTAAACCTTCATTGCTTCATTCTTCACTCTTCTCTCCTGATAAATGTTTGCTATCAGTCTCAACTAAAGTTTGCATATTTGCATAAATTAGATTTGCAGAAATAACAGAAATAACATTACATTAAGGCAGTTGAAGAGTTAGATGGGTAGTTTTTCATCCATCATTCCATTTTCTTGTGCTTTCTATTAGCGTGCTTAGCTTCAAAAAGGAAAATACAGTTATACCTCACATAACGAATTTAATTCATTCTCCGAGGTTTCTCGCTATGCGAAAAATTAGCTATGGAAGTCTGACTCACATAACGAATTTTTCGCTATGTGAGTCGGACTTTTCCTTATGGAAAAACTCGCATAACGAGCGTTTCTATGGGGAAAACTCACATAGCACATTTTTTTGCTATGCGAGTTTCTCCCATAGAAACGCTCATTATGGGAGTTTTTCCATAGGGAAAAGTCTGACTTGCATAGCGAAAAATTCGTTATGCGAGTCAGACCACTTAGCAAAAAACTTGCTCCTTATGCGAGTTTTTCGCTAAGCGAAACGCTCGTTATGTGAGATTTGACTGTAAGCTAATTTTGTACAGAGATATTTTACACAAATTGCAGAAATTCTGAGGGGGAAGTACATTGTCTCTTTCTTGAACTAGAGGCAAAAAATTCATGAGATCCCTGTTGAGATATTTCACCATTATTTATTTATTTATATATATGCATTATTTGATTCAGTGGAAACCTCCTTTCTGAAGCCTTGATGGACCATCTTTGGGATAGCTAAATGGTCTCATAAATTCTCCCCATCAGCCCATGCATGCTGGAGGTTTTGGAAAATAAAGTCCAACCTATCTGAAGACCAGGATTTCCCCACCTCTGTTCTGGCTGAATAGTTCATTGATCTAGGTATCTGGCTGTGGAACCAAAGGTTGGTAATTTTGTTTCCCACTGTGCCTCCTTGGAAGATGAACCAGCCAGTAAGCTGCACAATCCCACGATACCCCAGAAAATGGGAATGGTAAACCACTTCTGTGTATCCTCTGCCTAAAAAACCCTTGTCATAAAATCGAATTGACTTGATAAACATATAATTATTACCCTATATTGACTAGTGTTTTTGCACTGAGTAAAGGTAAAGGTAAAGGTTTCCCTTGCTCGAAAGCCAGTCATATCCGACTCTAGGGGTCAGTGCTCATCTCTGTTTCTAAACCGAAGAGCCAGCGCTGTCTGCTTCTACAGACGTTTCCATGGTCATGTGGCAGGCATGACTAGACACCGGAGCGCATGGAACGCTGTTACCTTCCTACCAAATTGGTCTCTATTTATCTACTTGCAATTTCTTGCTTTCAAACTGCTAGGTTGGCAGGAGCTGGGACAGAGACGGGAGCTCATTCCGTCCTGCAGGACTCGGGAATCGAACTGCTGCCCTTCCGCCTCCCAGTCAGCATCTTAGTGACTTGAGCCACTGCAGTCCCTGTTGTGCCTAAGGCAGATTATAATCTTCTTCTTCTTCTTCTTCTTCTTCTTCTTCTTCTTCTTCTTCTTCTTCTTCTTCTTCTTCTTCTTCTTCTTCTTCTTCTTCTTCTTCTTCTTCTTCTTCTTCTTCTTCTTCTTCTTCTTCTTCAAGTGTAAAGGAAAATACAGTAAAACCCCATATAACAATTTTAATTCGTTCTACGTGTCTGTTCACTATGCAATTTTTTTCTTGTACAATTTTTTCCTATGGAAAAAATTGTACAACAATTATTATTATTTTTTTGCTAAGTGGTTTTTCCCATTGAATATTCGTTGTATGTTATGCGATTTTTTCACTATAGGGGGTGTTTGTTATACGAGGTTCCACTTGTACAAGGTTTTTGCTCTGGCACCTCTAGTGGCATCCACCAGCATTATTTGGTGTTCTTTTAATATTTCTTTGATGTTATCTCCCTGCCTTCCTCTGGGTCTCCCCCATGCTCTTTGTCCCCCTCTGTTGACATATGCCTTATATGGTATGGAATTCCAAGACATTCTCTCCAAATGGACAAACCACTTGTTGTGTCTTATAACTTAGACAGAGTATTCAAATATACATCTCGGTATACAAATCTGAGAAGCTCCTGAAGTTTATGCATCAGATGTCTTTCTTGTTGTTTCAATTCATTTGGAAACAGAGCTTCCAGTGCACATAGAGAGAGATACAAAGATTTTCATTAGCAGGCCTATGGTTTGATGAATGTCAGTTGATATTTTACCAGATGACAAATAGATAAACAGATATGTATAAAAAAAATACAATTTCACCGCAAGAAGGATCAAAGTCTCCGATAAAGTCACTCTCTGTGTTGTTTAGTTCACATGGAACAAAATCCACATTGTACCAGCTATTTAATGAGCCTGTAACTCCATTTCCACCTTATCCCAAAGGTACAGCAAATAGTGCTGCTATTTTAAAAATATCAAGAAAACATTATTTGCTCTAAAATGCCCCTAAAAGAGGTCTAAATTGCCAATAAAGGTTGGGTAATTGTATCAGCATGGATCAGAAAGCATTTCTCAGAACTGATGAGAACAGTTTCCAGCATTACACAACCTGGAAGATGCTGCCTGTGGATTATTCTGGAAATGGCAGACACTAGTCTCAGTTTCATTGGTTCACTGTGTGCATTTGGAGTCAGAGGAAAATTCTGTGCTTCATGCTGTTGTCATTGTCCCTTAAGTCTTTGTTCCGCATGCTTCTAAAAGGCCATTTGTTTCCAAGTAGTGGCCTTCAGTAAAATAGATGTGCTTAAGAAATTTGATTCCTATTTAATTATTTACTATGCAGTACTCATGTGTCTACTTAGAAGTAAGTCCCCATGAATCCAGTGGGATTTACTTTCAAGGAGGCATGCTAGGGCTGCATCCATCTAGATGTAACATCTTCATTTCGAGAAACAACTGGAATAGTGAAGTTCTTTATTATCTCCACTGACACAATACGTTGAGACAAGGAAGTCCCATCATCAAACGATGAGGTCAAAAATTAGAAGTGATATGGTCTAGTTGTCAAAAGGCTGCCCTCATTCAGTGGGAAGGACATTTGAATTATTAGAGTTTCAGGAAATACATTTGTACTTTTCACACAAATTCTAACACAAACCTCACCCTAGGCTTGTTCCTAAGACTAATGCTGTAATATTTTGACATTTTGATGCTGTCAGGCCCCAAAGAAGTCACTCAATGCCAAGTTTTTTTTAATCCACATAGATGAAAGTTATTAGGTACCTATCCTAACTTTTATATTTAAAATGGGATTTGTCATCTAATTCAGGTAAATGCTACTCCTCCAGCTTGAACTGGGAATGAAGTTGCTTTCCCCAGTTTGGGAAGAGAAGAAAGACACTAGGAGGCAGTGTCTTCAATCTTTTCTTCTTCTTCTTCTTCTTCTTCTTCTTCTTCTTCTTCTTCTTCTTCTTCTTCTTCTTCTTCTTCTTCTTCTTCTTCTTCTTCTTCTTCTTCTTCTTCTTCTTCTTCTTCTTCTTCTTCTTCTTCTTCTTCTTCTTCTTCTTCTTCTTCTTCTTCTTCTTCTTCTTCTTCTTCTTCTTCTTCTTCTTCTTCTTCTTCTTCTTCTTCTTCTTCTTCTTCTTCTTCTTCTTCTTCGTATTCTGGGGTGAGCTGGCTTCTGCTGTTGCCTTCTCCTTGCAAATGTCCACCAAAGATGCCTGGAGCAAAGAGAATGGTCTCCCCAAAGATCTGAAAAGCTCAGAGGAGTCATATAGAGAGATGGGTTCCTTCAAATAGCATACATTTTGTAAGTAAAAAATTGAGGTCTTTAATCTGTTGTCCCAACATGCTCATTATTTGTGTCAGTGGGTGCTGTTTGCATTAGATAGCAGAGAAGCTCCTTTTAGCGACAATGGAAGCTTCCTTCCAATGCAAATAGTACTAATGGGTGAAAAATGGAGCTATTTTGATCAATACGGTGAAATGGGCAGAATACAGTCTTGACTTGAATTGACATCTCTCTTTAGCTCAGGGTTCCCAAATTTTTTACGCTGTGGGCCTGACCATGCTCCACCCCGGACAACTGAACTAGCCAGACCATGCCCGATGGAATCGGTAGCGGGTGCATTTACAGCTGTCATAAATGTGTCCACTTCCACATTTATGACAGCCATGGGTGTGTTTCAGCATGCCCCTCCCCCTGTGCCAAACCAACTGCCAGGGGAAGAAGAAGCCAGGGCAGGATGAGGAACTTGCCGCCCCTCCCCCTGTGCCTAAACCAACTGCCAGGGGAAGAAGAAGCCAGGGCAGAATGAGGACCTTGCCGCCCCTCCCCCTGTGCCTAAACCAACTGCCAGGGGAAGAAGAAGCCAGGGCAGGATGAGGACCTTGCCGCCCCTACCCCTGTGCCCACCCCAACATATTGTATTGTAATGTAATGTAATGTAACGTATTGTCTGTAAGCCGTCCTGAGTCACCACGGTGAGTGGGTGGCAATATAAATTTGAACTAATAAATAAATAAATAAATAAATAAATAAATAAATAAATAATGCACGGGCCACATGAAAATGGTGTGATCTACAGCACCATTTCATGGATCCAGCCCACAGGTCGTAGGTTGGAAACCACTGTTGTCGTCACTACTTACTTTTCAAAAATCCACATACAGTGCAATTAATAAATGCCATGTCTGCTTTGTTCCTGATACAGAAAATTAATTATGAGGATCACACCGTGCTTAACAGCTGCAAATTTTAAAGGAGCAGCAAAGAATGCCAGGATTTTAAGTGGAAAGAAACCATAACACCTTAAAACAAGTGGAATCTGAGGGGACACTGAGAACTGGATTAATATGCTATGGATGAAAATTGGCAGAACCACACAATTCTCTACTGCCTAGCCAAGAACAACCATGGCCTGTGTGGAAAATTTTAAACAGAAGGCGTGCCGGGGTAGGAAGATCAAGGGCTAATTGGAGAAAGTGGGGTTTCCCTGTAGATGGTAGCCTGTGTGAATGTGGAGAAGAACTATCATTCATATGATAAAATGCACACAATGCCCCTCAACGTGCACTGAGGAGGATCTTATGTTGGCAAGAGGAAATGCTGTTGATGTGGTCACATGAAATGGCACCATTGACCAGATCTGGCCCACAAGCCTTAGGTTGGGAACCCCTAGGATATACAATATAAATATTTAAGAAAAGTAAATTCCATTAAGCCACTTGTGATACATGCAAAAATCGGTGCTTATCTTTGAAATATTAAATTCTAACGTTTTATAGCTAAAGATAGTCTCCTTCTATTCGATGAGAATGATATGCCTGGCACTAATAAAATATTAAACAGCTATCTAAAGATGAATATATCTTATCTTCTCTTTTTTTAGAATAAAAGATATTATAGTGTACACAAGAAATGGTGTGAATTTCTGCACAATACAGTACTATATTTACAAACTTTTATGAAAGTTCAGTGGAGATATTTGCTAGTTGCTGGTACTAGTTATTCCTCATATGGACTTCTTGTTTTTTTTAATAATGCAAGATGGGATGTGTATAAACAGATTTTATTTCCGTAGCACTCTGTTCTTTTGATACACGCTAGAGCTGCCAGTTAATTAAGCAAAGATAGTCACTAAAATGACATTATCTCTTTCAGCCCCAGCTATATAAATTAATGTCAAACCCATGCAATGTTGCAAGGATCAAAATTCTAAGAAATTGTATCCGTCTGTTTCCTTGAGTTTGACAATGGGTTGGCTTAAGCTTTTAGCATCCTTTCCCATCCTCCTTCCACAAATATTTAACAAAAATATGCCATTCTAGGGCAGACACTGTTCCAGACACTGTTCCACTACTGGTGATGGCCTAGCCCTCTGTGTCAGCAGGTAAGGCGCTTCTTTTTCTTTTGTGTCAATATCAAACTTTAAACCACCAAAATGAAGCCACTTTCTTGGTCAAAATTAAATCTTCATCTGTACATGTTTCTGGCAGTAATTGGCAGAATAGTAAATGAGCCAGATTCTGTATCTCTCCATATTTACACACCATGTTCTCGTCCATCAGCCCCCCCCCCCAAGCATTTTTGCATTGAGGCACTCCAACCCTAATCCTATTGAGAGTTTGATTCCTGGGTATGGCATGACAGTGTGAGCTCCTGTCTCTGTCCCAGCTCCTGCCAACCTAGCAGTTTGAAAGCAAGAAATTGGAAGTAGATAAATAGGAACCAGTTCGGTGGGAAGATAAACAACATTCCGTGCACTCTGTTGTTAAGGCATGGCTGCCACATGTCCACAGAAACGTCTGCAGATGCACACAGTGCTGGCTTTTTGGCTATAAACAGAGATGAGCACTAAATCCTAGAGATGGATACAATTGGCTTTCAAGCAAGGTTGACCTTTACTAAGTGACTCAGGGGATGTTGAGTTCCTCAGCCATGTCCTCCTTTAATGTTATTCCTTGTCCAGTGAGCTCCTTCCTCCATTTTCTAATTTGGTTTTGCTTTTCTGTACCCTCAAGAGTGTTGGTTCTTGCCATAAAACTTTTCCTGGGTCTAAGCTGACAGACTTGAGGCACATATCTGTTTAGAGGGTGTCAAGGGTCATTCTCCTTCTTACCTCTCTCACCATCCACTGCTACTTCTCTCCTTATCTTAGGCGGAGTGATACCAACAAGAAGATATATTTTCTCAACTGATGTTTGATGTAAGGTGCTGTGTTGTTGTTCAGTCGCACAGTCGATTTTGACCCTTTGCGACCCATGGACCACTGTCCACCAGACACCTCTGTCCTCCACCATCCTCCTCAACTCGCTCAGCTCTGTGCCCATTGTGTCTACAATATCATCTCATTTTTGGCTGCTCCCTTCTTCTTTTGCCCTCCACCCTTCCCACCACCAAGTGCTGAGCTACTGTTAAAAACTTCCCTTTATGGCGTGGGGTATCACATCAGGAACTATGAGAAATTAAACTAAATTAGACTCTGTCTAGAGAATAAGTCTGCAGCCAGGAAAGATGTAAGAAGAAACCCAAAGAAGCCCTTTAGTGAGTCCCTCCCCAGATATACTTGGTCTTCTATGACTAATAAATAAGATCAAGAAATCTTATGGTTGGTGTTATTTTACTCAAGATTGGCTCTGTCAATATGCCAAGGAATAGTCACAAGGATCCTTAAGTCTGTTCTGGACTTCTCACCACTAGCATGAAACCAAAACAAATGTCCCTTTTTCACTTTTTCTAAAATGAAGACCACACATTTTCTCTCTATAAACAGATTCTCTACATAGGGCTTCCTCAGAAAAGAATTGTATGGGTTACTTCAAGGGTGAATTCAAATTCCTTTTATTACCATATTCTGGTGCTTATTCTGCAAAAGAGCCAATGTTGCTTTTTAATCATTCTTTATGCACTGACAGAGTGATAGAGGTATAGATATCTATAGGATGTAGATAAGAAATATCTCTTATCTTGACTTTTTGTTTCTCACATTTGCAATACCCTTCCAGAAGATTCAGATTCTGCTTGTCTTTCTCAAGGCAACTGGTTTAAACTAAGAATTAGCAACCTGCATGCGTCTGACACACATGTTCAATATTAGTCCTTGGAGTACCACATTTGCTCCTCCATCCCATCCACTCCAAAAATATGTTTTTTTTAAAGTACCGTATGTTGATTTTTTAAAAGCCAGGATTTCTATTTGTATGTTGAAATTTTGTAAGTCGAACAGTTTGTATGTCAGGGTTCCACTGCACTTTATTCCACCAGAATTCTTATTTCCCAAGGAAAATTGTATAGTTATGCTGGAGGAATTTGTATGTAGGATTCCACCTATATATTTTTTTGAATGCTGACCTGATTAATACTTTCCAGGCTGATATGGAATGTAGTTCTTTTCCAGATTTTGCATCTCTTTCTATTTCAAGACAAGCCCTTTTTCATAATAGGCCCAATTCAGAGGAGAGCCATTGGATCAGTAGGTCTGCTAATAGTGTTGATTCACCATTCAACAACTGAGGGAGGAGCCTGGGTCAGCTGGGTGGTGGTCTCTGGCCGCCCACAGAAACTGACAGCTTTTCTTCTTCCCGGCCCCAGGGAGAAGAAAAGTCTGGTTGCAACAGTGAAATGAAGTGATGACACTCATTGTAAAGAGAGAGAGAAGGAAAGAGTGATGGGTGAAAAAAATCCTTGTGGAAGTCTTTAGATATTGTATTGATTTATAGAGGGGCATTATTATCTATCTTCTTTTACAATTCATCTTTTTTCAACCTTGCTCTTACTACAACTTGGAAGCAATCGTCTTGGTATACTGCCTTCCCTTCCCTTTTATATCAAGAAACTGAATTTGGAAAATACAACTGATTCATAAAAGAGCATCAAAATCTAATCAAGGCTTGGGGAAGAGAAGTTTGGTTATTGATTGAGTATAATATTGCACCACCATCTCTTGGTGGCCTTGCATTTCTTATTTGTGAGGAGAATACAGCAGATGATTATAGGTTCTATACCTTAGGAGAGGCTATTGAATTAAGAACTAAGGAAATAAACTCAGGGTTAATCTAACCCATGTTGTTTAATCACAATGGTGTAAAGTGGTGGCTGTGTGTTGTAGTCATTTTAGTTAGTCAAGTTTGAATAGTCATACTTGAAAATCAAATTATTCACACTTAGCCCCTCTTACTGTCAATTTGTGATACAGTCTACAAATATCCTTTTCCAATGGCCATCATTACCATCTCTCTTTTGCTTCCTTTGAAGACATTGTGGATGGCTCAATTTCTCTAATCAAATAGCATTCCTTGTGTCTTTTTAGAAGAGAATTTGTAATTGTGGAGCTATTCTTGGCCATCCTTCATTTGGAATTTATGTTGTAATTTCAGCAAGAACCAGACCTTGTATTGCAGTTTTCATCTTCCTTTCTTTCCTCCCCATCTCACCAAGGCTGCTTCTATTCTTTGACACACTGGAAGCTTTCCAATTATTCCTTCTGGTCTCCTTGGATGTGAATTGTAAAGAGATCATTGCTGAGTTGAAGTTCAACCTTGTTAAGCTTATCAATATAGATATAATGTTAAACCCTTTTTAGATAATTGGGGCTATGTGTGAAATTGTGACCAATTTAAGCATAAATTGATGCTGTGCCTTCCTCTCTTTCTCTTTGCTAGACAGTCATGGACCCTGTGTGGATTTTTCATGCTGCATCTGCTCAAGGATTCTGCTGCACCTTTTAAGTATTGATTAGGACATTACGTTACATTCCAGTACCTATCTAAACTCATGCCAGTCAGCTATGCAAACAAAAATTCATTGAAGTGATTCTACTTATCATTCCGGCTGTTTGAATCAATGATGTGGTGTGCGTGGGGGGGATAACAGTCTAGTTTGGAAGGTATTTTGAATGTAAGAATATTTTTGAACCTGATAAAGTTCACCAGTAGTGTGTCTACAAAAAAGGAATTAAGCAAAAAAACAGCTGTACATCTATAGTTCACACATGCATTTATGAAGAATGCTTGTTTCCAAAAAGAACAAATGAGCCTGACTCCACTATATGGCAGTAGAGGCAGTAGGTAAAACCATGATGTTAGTTGCCCATGTCAATAGACAGATTAAAAGCTTGTTGTTTAGTGAAGTTAATCTATCTAACTTGAATCACAAATTATCTACTCTAACTGCAACTCACTGTGCTAAAGTAAGTTGCATTTGGAATAGGCCCACTACAATCAATGGAATTCATGAAGGCATTGGTTCACTGAATTCCTACTGATTCAATAGGCATACTTTAAGAGTTATTTGCTAATCAACAAGGTATTGGCCAATACAGTACAAAAAGAAAGGGGAAAATCCAGTAAAACTTTAGGAACATTTCTGTTTTTAAAAAAGTCGAAATATATATATAATTTTTTAATCAAAATTTCCACATTTGTAAGTTGGACTCAATAGTTCATATCTAGAGAACAAATTTGTTCCATTACCCATGTGACAAACATTGCAGATGGCTATTTCCTTGCCTTTCAGGAAACTCTTCTTTGAGCTAAACATATCCAACTCCTTCGACTTTTTCTCAACAGATGTGATGGCTCCTTGCCATCTGTCATCCTCGTCTGAAAACATGTTCCACTTTCTCTCTATTATTCTTAAAGTGAAGTACCCAGAACTGTATGCTATGCTCCAGGTGAGGCCTGACAGAAACAAAAAAGGACAGATCCATGATTTGTAATGTTGCCACACCAGGTGTCATTCATCCTATATTTGTGTCACTGATGTTTTTGTCCTACCTAATTGAAACCATTTACACATATATGTGTAATTAATTTCATTTCTTCTGGCCTAACTCTTCATCCTGTCAAGATCCTCCTGAATCATGTTTCTGTATTCCAATGAAAGGGTTTTTTTCCAGGCTACAACTCCTAGATTCCACAAGAAAACATGATAAATAATCTTTCAGCAGGGCCATGGTAGCTTAGTGGTTAAGACGCTGAACTTGATGACCAGAAGTTCAGCAAGTCAGCAGTTCAAGACCCAAGTGCTATGGGACAGAATGAGCACCTGTAACCTATCTCAGCTCCTGTCAATTTGAAAACAAGAAATTGCTAGTAGATAAATAAGTACTCATATTTTTTTTGCCTATGGCATTTGTACACATTGAGCCAACATATAACAAGAAATTATATATATAGTCATACCTGCCACATGACCATGGAAACATCTGCAAAAGCAGACAACACTGGTTCTTTGGCTGTAAACAGAGATGAGCAACTTCCCCTAGAGTCAGATATAACTAGCATTCAAGCAAAGGAGAGCTTTTCCTATAATCATTCAGATGTTCTTTGACCTCAGCTCCCATCCTACACAGCAATGCAATCAGGGATGAAGAATAGTTCATGGAATCTGTAACCCAACAGAACAGAGTGGTCAGATGTTCTCCACTCCTCTTCATCCTCCTCTTCTTCTACCCCATCAGGTGTTGAGGGAGATGCATGGTTCTTCTAGCAGCCTCCACCGGTGTTATTTGGTGTTCTTGTAAAAAAATTATGTTATCTTTTCACTTTCCTCTGGGTCCGTCTTGTGCTCTTTGTCCTTTTTAAAGGTAGCAATTGCCTCTCCAAAGCATCCTTCATTGGATCCCCCAGGCCAGGTGAAAGCAGAGGGCACATGTCATGGTCCACCTAGCTAGAGGGTGATGTGATATCCACATGGCTGAAAAAACCCCCGCATGCAAGTGGACTTGATTTCTCAAGTCCATTTGCATGTGTGGAATGTCATCATGGAGACATCTACCAATGTGTGGACTCCTCAGTGAATAATGACTCCAAGGTATCCAAGGTAATTGCCTCTCCCAATTTGTTGGCATCTACAAATGGTAACAACTCATCCAGTTGTGTGAATGATATGACAACAGAAGGTCTGATTAGGAATGTATGAACCCTTTCACTTGATTAATAACTACACATAAAATTCATGACAACTTTGAGCAAGAGGGCATAAAGTGGGAACTTTACTCTAACCACAAGGGACACCCAGTGTTGAGTGGCATCCCCCAAAATCTTTTCAAGTCTGAGGCTGTTGTCATTTCACTCTTCCAGCTGACTTCTCACCACAAGACAGGTAAGGGGATCTTCCAACCTTGACATGCAATTCAAAATTTATTTGGAGATTCCAAATTATCCTCCATCAAAGCAATTTAGAAGAATGTCAGAAGAATTCCAACAGAACTTGTGAATTTCAATCTGAAAGGAGGGAAGTTTGTAGAAGCCCAGTTCAGGCTTGGAAGGATAAATATTGAACAGCTGTTTAGCCATTGTATTTCTTGTAAAGTCAGAGGGCCTCAAGTTCATCGGAGATAAACAGACATGAGATGGATCTCTAAGACAGCATTCTCCTTTCCCACCTTCAAAAAGAAGAGTGAAAAATTTCCTGTCAAAGCTCTGAGTTCTGTCTCTTATCTGAAAGACAACACTTTGAGCTCTGTGGTGTTTGAGAGATAACAACATATAGGATAATTTGTTCAAGGCTCTCCCCTTAGAAAATAGTGATGTCTACCACTTCCCTAACAATGTGAGCAGCTGGCCTTTTCCTTAAACAGACCATGTATTGACCATTTCAGACACTGCTTTCTTGTGGTTTATGATAAGATATAAGTTCAATGTCAAGGATATAAGCCATAAGGGGGACTTGGTGATTCAAGGAAACAAATTTTCTGCCCTCACCAACCCATTTTTACACAGCAAAGAGGACATTTTCTTGCCATTCTTGCACTAAAAATGCATTTGAAATCTCTACTCCTTGATACAGTAATACTCCGTATAACGCGAGTACCGTATATCGTTAAATCCGCATAACGTTACAAGATTTTCGGAAACATCTTGTATCGAGTAACGCGATTTTAACGTTACACGAAACAGTCGTTCTTAGCAGCAGGGTGGGTGGAAAGCTGAACGGGGTTCTCCGTTCAGCTTCCCAGCCACCCTGCAGCTACGGAGGCAGGGGTGGGGAGGCTGGAAAGCTGACGGGGGGCTCCCCCATCGGCTTACCCAGCCACCCCACAGCTGCGGAGGCATGGGCGGGTGGCTAGGGAAGCCGACAGGGAGTCCCCGTCAGCTTCCCCAGCCACCCTGCAGCTGTAGATCGGGTCCTCTGATCTCTCTGGAGGTGTTTCTGGGCTTCCCCGACGTCCTGAGCCAGTGCAGGAAGCCAGAATGTCAGATTTCGAATCCCGATGTTCTGGCTTCCTGCACTGGCTCAGGACGTCGGGGAAGCCCAGAAACACCTTGGATCGGGTCCCCACACCTCCCTGGACCCGGCGGGGGGGTCAGAAACCCCAAAATTGGTAAAAAAAACGGACGTTTTTTTTACCAATTTTGGGGGCTCTGACCCCCCCGCCGGGTCCAGGGAGGTGTGGGGACCTGATCCAAGGTGTTTCTGGGCTTCCCCGACGTCCTGAGCCAGTGCAGGAAGCCAGAACATCGGGATTCGAAATCTGACATTCTGGCTTCCTGCACTGGCTCAGGACGTCGGGGAAGCGCAGAAACACCTTGGATCGGGTCCCCACACCTCCCTGGACCCAGCGGGGGGGTCAGAAACCCCAAAATTGGTAAAAAAAACGGACTTTTTTTTACCAATTTTGGGGGCTCTGACCCCCCCGCCGGGTCCAGGGAGGTGGGCAGACACGATCCAAGCTGTTTCCAAAGTTCTCCCACCTCCCTGGAGGCAGCAGCAAGGCAAAATGTCAGGATTCAAATCCCGATGTTCTCGCTTCCTGCAGCCTCCAGGGAAACAGGGCTTTTTTTAACATTGTGTGTTCAATGTATCGCCCAACGTTAAAACCCGAATAACGACGGGACTTGTGGAACCAAGTCATAACGTTATTCGGGGTACTAGTGTATATCTTTTTAAAAATTGCCCTGATATACTCAGGTATGTTTCCCTTATATTGAACTTCCATCTATATTTCATTTTTTTTGCCTTAAAAACAGTATGCTCAGTTCAAATGCTGAACAGCGGCATCTACATCTTCACACTGTTACAAATAGGCCTGTTTTTTGTTTTGTTTTTTGCTACAATCGGAGGTGTGTGTGTCCATTGAACAAGAGAAATAAACAGGAAGATCACCTTGGTGAAATTGTTCATGGCTTATGAATGTGACCTTTTAGAAATGAAGATGACACCAGCAGTTTGTGATGGTGGGGAATCAGGGATAGATGCTGCTAGAGTTCCATCCAGGCATCTGAAATATTGAAATGGTTATTCTGTAGGTTGATTGCAGTGTGTCAAGCAGGGTGTCTAGATTTTAATCGTTGTTTACTATTTTTATCCATAGGTTTAACAATAACCCTAGTAAGCTGTTGCTAATCACTAGAGATTCACTGTTTCACTCTAAAGGTTCTGACACAAAAGGCAGCTATTGTATGTTTTGACTTGCCTGGACTGCTCTTTAAATGCTACATTTCCCTTTACCTGCTTTATTCCTTTTGGCCCTACAAGAGCAAGTCCTTTTTTGGCCAACTGAAGCATTTTACATGTGTAGCCCCCAAACATTGCTGCAATTGAATTTTAATCATTTAGAAGACTCGGTATCTCATGCTCAATTAAGCCAATCTTGTGCTTCAGCCAGTAATATCGAACGATAGATAGTCATAAGTTAAGTGGCTTGGTTTACCCCCTGTTAAATTTCATATGTTGTCTGTCTATCTCACCACCACCCCACATGCTCCCCCTCTCTCTGAAAAGTGTGAGAAGCTCAGCTTTAAAAGTAGAAGTGTTTCATGCAGTTGACATTGCCTTTCAGGATGGCATTGCTGTAGAGTATGTAGAGGGAGATGGGATCCTGAGGGAGATTGAAGATCTGGCAAGTGGAGGTGTGAGATTTCCCTGACGTCGCCCTCAATGAACATCTTGGTTAAGCCAAGAGACAAATTCTATACCTCTCTCTCTCAGTCACTCCTATCAAATGTAGCTATCTATGACCCTCTGGCAGAGCATGATAAAAGCTAGTTCCAAATACCCAGTGAATGAATTTCTTTTTTAAAAAAAAAAATAGGCTTACCTTAGTTACACTACAAGTGAAATATACAGGCCAGAATTCAATAGAATATTTATGCCAATGTAATTGTGACAACGTAATTTGCGGCAGTGAATAGCTGCTAATTAAAACATATTCAACTGAATTCAAAGTCAAGCACCAGTTGTCTGACTAGACATTTAGTCAGAGACTCATTAATTAATAGTTATGTGCCATTCCAAGTTATGTCATTTCCCTTAACACCACTGCAAATACTCAGTTGGATTCTGACCGCAGAGAGCTATCATCACATCTTTTGAAATATAACTCTAACTTTTTACCTACTTATACAGTTATCAGATATCATTGTCGGCTGCATCTTATATCTGAGAATGCATTTTTCCTGAAGCAGGAAAAATACCATTGGAGTAAATTTGTTTAAGATGGATCCCAGCTTGCCATGAAGTGGCCCAAACACTATGATCATGGAGCCATCTCCTGCGGCACATATGAAATGAGACATGCAGGATTTAACACCAGGACTGCAATGGACTGCTGCAGTCTTGAGGATATGGACAAGGTGTGTCGTCACAGCCAGTCCATCTGGCATGGCCTCTTCTGCCTCCATAACAGTTTAGAACCAGAGTTCCTCCTCCACTCATTTTGCCGTTGGGCTCAATATGATGGGTTCCAGTGGCATTTCATCCACTGAGGGGGCCATCACCCCATCTGCCCATAGCCATTGGCCCCTTGAGGGAGTCATGTTATTTACCGCCACCCAACACTCGGCATTGAGTCACTGACTGTATGGTCTACTCCATTACTGTAGTGGGATGTCCAGCCAGACCTACGCAGGGAGTAGGTTTCAAAGATTATAGCAGAGGAACATAATTTGCAAACTAGCCATGCCACACAGGAAAATAAAAACTTCTATAGCTTCCAGGCTATGGCCTGGTTGTATTTAACTATTGAACTACAATAGTTCACAGTTCCCTCTGGTGTAAAGCAATCCTATGCTTCCCACAGCATGTCTAAGCACCACTCCAAAACCTCCCAATCTCTTCCCCCTATCAGAACACATTTTTTCCACCTTTGGCCCTCCTTCTTAAGGATTGCAGCCAATTACCATATAGCATTAGATGTCTATCAAAACTAAGTTCCGGTCTCACAGAACACAGCATTATTATGTCTACTCTTTATCTACTGTGGAAGGCCGCATACAATTCCCTCTGGCGTGAACAACATACAGAAATCTACTTTACAGTATTAAAAAGCAAGCCCCCTTTTATTCCTTTACATGTTGGAGCCCCAGAATGCTGTTATCTTTCCTGCCAAAGTGGTACTATTTATTTTCTTGCAATTTCTTTCTTTCAAACTGCTAGGTTGGCAGGAGCTGGAACAGATGAAGGAGGCTTATGCAATGCATGGGTCTCGAACTGCTGATCTGCCACCCTTCTGGTCATCAAACTCAGCATCTTAACCACTAAACCACTGGAGCTTAATTGAATTATCACACCTTAAATACTCAAAATATTAGGCTTCCAGCTATCCCAACACATGAAAATCTGATCAGATTTGGGGACATAGGATAGATTTCTATCATTTCTCTATAATGATGTTCCTGCAGCTTCAGATTGTTATGTAGAAACCACACATAATGGTATTCTTAATTTCTACACCTCTGTTTTACCCAAAGAAAATTCATTGGGAGAAAGGGCTGCATAAAGTGAATGGATGTTAGCCAGTACACCATGTGCTATGGATTTATGGTATATAAGATGCTCTGAATTTTTAATCAGCTGTATATTTATTACGGGGAAGAGTAACAAATTACACCACAAAAGCTTATGGCATAACATTATTCTTAATTAATAGGTAAGTGCAAAGGGTTTTCTTATTTATACTGGAGAAAATCTAGTTGCTAATTTGGTTGCAAATGTATCTGTAAAAATGAAATACCAAAATGCATATCTATTCAGTTTGCTAATTTAATACTGGAAGACGCGTTCTTTTTAGTGTGTAGGTATGCATACTTGAAGACTTTGCTGGACTGCTGACTGAAATATGCTCAGCTACTCTTATATATTTCATAAGGCTTATAATTAATGCTGGTAGGAATTGCAGCTTACAACATCTAATGAAAATACCATAAGGTTCTGTCCCTTGCCTGCCCACAGGGTATTTGTTTTAAGGCACAGAGTATGGCAACAAATATTATAAAAAGATCTCCAGAAATGAACTTTTGAAGTAGAGAGTTTCCTACTCATTCCAGTGGAGATTTGAAACCTATACACTTTTTTTTTGGTTCTCCATTAGAGTGAATGGGAAAACTCTGCTAGTAAGGAAATATCGATTCAGAAGAATCACTATCTGGTGTAATTTACAGATATTTAAAGATAGAGGCTGCAATGGCTTAGTGGTTAAGCTTGATCAGCAAGTCAGCAGTTTGAGACCTTCTAAACTATTAGATCCTTAAGGAATTATTTGGGATTGATGTGGAACTGGGTTGGGTGTAAATGTCTACTTTCACAGTTATGTATCAGGATTTATGAAAACGAACAGCATTTGAGAGGAAAAGAGGCCACCATAAATCTTGTGCATGGACAATGCAATCTGATTTCAGATGCTTAACTTGGTTCTACCTCAGAGGTTCCCAACCTAAGGCCTGTGGGCCAGATCTGGACTGTGACACCATTTCACATGGCCCCCACCCATCCAAGGACATTCAAGAATTGAATTGGCTACCCCCTTTGAAGCTGTTGGGACAAAATGGCCACCCCATTGTGCAGGCAGGGCAAATTGACCATCCGGCCCTCAAAGCTGACTGAGAGAGCATGACCCGGCCCCGGCCCCTGTTCTACCTGAACAATACATGGGTGGAATGGTCAGGACAGGGATGCTTGGCCACACCACAATGGTGTTCCCTTTTGTTCTGCATGATAATGAGGACTGAACAGAGAGGGGAGACAAAATGTTGACAGTAGGGAGAATTATTCCCTGATGACCACAGAGGACATCTTGTGCAAATGACCCTGAAAAACAAGGCACTAGAATTGATTAGATCCTTAGCTTTAGGCTTGTGAGTCTTCATACTTCAAAAATTTTCTATAAACCGAGAGAAATATTGTTCCAGATGAAGTCTCTGAATCTGTTCTCTCTAAATCTGTTATGCTGGGTACTGAAGTCTGGCATTGCTAAGGAACCAAGACTGTCTCATCACTACCATATGGCGAATGTAGGGTAATAAACAGTTTTCAAATAAAACACTCTGTATATTTCCTGATGTAGGTATGATTTCTGACAATCTTAGGGAAAATATTGTTGGCAGTGGACCCGGAATTCTTGCTGTAGGGCTTCCAAGATTTTCTGTTTGGTGTGAGTAAAGTTTTTGAAAAGATTGAAAAATAATATTCTCTTCCAAGATATGAGCATGCTGCCATCTTTCTATTCAAACAGCACTCGATGTATTAAGAAAGCACTCGATGTATTAAGGAAGATGGTGGAGGACAGAGGTGCCTAGCGGGCAATTATTATTATTATTATTATTATTATTATTATTATTATTATTATTATTATTATTATTATTATTATTATTATTATTATTATTATTATTATTATTATTATTATTATTATTATTATTATTATTAACTCACATTTATTACCCCGCCCCAATTGGGTAAACCCAACTCTGGGTGGCCTACAACATGAATTTAAAATCACAAGTAAATCTGTTATGATAATAGTATTTAAAATCTCAAAACCTTAAAATTTATAAAAGATTAAAACAGTGCAACCAATAAAACAGAGCAAGAGGGGTGGCTGTCCCTTAAATAAGCCAACCTATGTGGGATCCCGTATTACTGGGCCCCCATACATGCTCCGCCAGCCAGGTCTTCAAGCCCTTCCGGAAAGGTAAGAGCTCTGCCTGTAGGCGCAGTTCCGTTGGGAGAAGGTTCCACAGGGCCGGGGCAGACACAGAGAAGGCCCTCTTCCTAGTGCTAGAGAGATGAGCCTCCCTAGCCGATGGGATAACAAGAGAGCCCCTCCGATCCGCCCTGGTGGGACGGACAGACATTCTTAGGGTGACGCGGTCTCTTAAATATCCTGGCCCACTACCATATAGGGCTTTAAAGGTAATGACCAGCACCTCGAATTGCACCCGGAGACATACTGGTAACCAGTGCAGCTCCCGAAGCAGTGATGTGGCACGAGCATAATGCCCGCACCCCATCACTACCCGGGCCGCCGCATTTTGGACCAGCTGCAGTCTCCGGATGGTCACCAAGGGCAGCCCCATGTAAAGCGCATTACAGTAATCAAGTCTGGAGGTGACCAAAGCATGTGTGACCGTGAGCAAGGCATCCCGGTCTAGGAGGGGGCGTAACTGGCGTATTACACGAAGTTGTGCAAAAGCCCTCCTGGCCACGGCTGCCACCTGTTCTTCGAACAGTAGTCGTGAGTCCAGGAGGACCCCCAGATTACGCACCGGGTCTGTCTGGGGCAAAGCTGCCCCATCTAGAACCAAAGCTGGTAACTCCCGAGATAACACAGGGCCCCTCACCCATAGCCACTCAGTCTTGCCGGGATTCAGCTGTAGCCGTTGTCCCCCATCCAGACCCTCACAGCCTCCAGGCACCTGGAGAGGACTTCCACCGCACCGCTTGGGTCCCCACGGGCCGAGATGTACAACTGGGTATCATCTGCATACTGATGATACCTCACCCCGTGGGAACGGATGATCTCTCCCAGCGGCTTCATGTAAATGTTAAATAGGAGGGGAGAGAGTACTGAACCCTGAGGCACCCCATATTGCAGGGGCCTTGGGCTGGACTTCTCACTCTCCAACCATACAGACTGGGTCCGGCCCCTCAGAAATGAGGAAAACCAGGACAACACAGTGCCCTGGATCCCCAAACCTTGGAGCCTTCCCAGCAGGATACCATGGTCGACGGTATCGAAAGCCGCTGAAAGGTCGAGAAGAGCCAGGACAGACGGATGACCTCCATCCCGCTCTCTCCAGAGATCATCCACCAATGCGACCAGTGCGGTTTCTGTCCCATATCCGGGCCTGAATCCTGACTGAAAAGGGTCCAGATAATCCGCTTCATCCAGGACATCCTGGAGTTGCTGTGCCACTGCCTTTTCCAGAACCTTACCCAAGAAGGGCAGGTTGGACACTGGGCGGTAGTTAGTGAGCACCGTAGGGTCGAGGGATGGTTTTTTCAGGAGGGGTCGCACCAAAGCATGTTTAAAAGGTGCTGGAAAAGACCCCTCCTTTAAAGATAAATTTATAATCGCCTCGACCCAGCCACCTGCCACGGCCGTAGATGCTTTAATCAGCCAGGCGGGGCATGGATCCAGTGCACAGGTCGTGGCGCGAACAGATCCAAGAAGCCTGTCCACTTCCTCAGGGCCAACTGGATCGAACTGATCCCAGATAACATGGACAGACTGAGCTTCGGTTAACCCCAGCTCCATATGATCCACGCCGAGATTAAGCTTTGAGCGAATCTGAGCGACTTTCTCCACCAGATAATCAGCAAAAGCCTCAGCCGACCCCTGCCAACCAGGGGCCGACCCCTCTTTACCAAGAAGGGACCTGGTCACCTGGAACAAGGTCGCTGGGCGATTATCTGCGGAGGCAATAAGGGAGGTGAAATTTTGGCGTTTCACCACCCCCATCGCCACTAGGTAGTCTTTAATAGCAGCTCTAACCAGTGTTCGATCAGACTCACTCCGAGTCTTCACCCAGCGGTGCTCTCAGCGTCTCTTTGCCCGTTTGAGCTCCCTTAGTTCTTCTGTAAACCAAGGGGCAGATCGAACCCTACAAGCGCGGAGAGGCCGTAGTGGAGCGATTACATCCAAAGCTGCCGTTGCTCTCTCATTCCAAGCGTTGACAAGGGCTTCAGACGAACCGCATTGCAGGTCAAGAGGACAACACCCCAGTTCCCTCTGGAATCCTTCTGGATCCATTAGTCGCTGGGGGCGGGCCCATATAATCGGCCCTGCCTCCCTACGGTGGAGTCTCGCCCCCAGGAAGTCAAGAGTCACCAGATAGTGATCTGACCATGGCACGGGAGTGATGTCTAATTTTTGTAGTTTCAGATCACTCTGCCACAGCTCCGACAAAAAGATTAAATCTGGGGTGTAGCCACTGCTCCTGGTAGGACCCTGAATTACCTGAGTCAGGCCCATGGCTGCCATGGAAACCATGAACTCCCGAGCCACCACTGAGTCAGACCCCAATGATGGCAAATTGAAGTCCCCCAGGACCATCAGCCTGGGGGCCTCCAACACCAGCATTGAGACCGCCTCAAGGACCTCGGGCAGGGAATCTGCTACCATGCAGGGAGGCAGGTACATGAGCAGGATTCCCAACTGACCCTTAGGGCCCACACGCAGGAGCAGGTCCATGGGGTTGCAAAGGGTCGGAATGGACTGTGCGACTGAACAACAAAAAGATGTATTAATACTGTACTCTCATTTAGATAAAGTTGCTGACACTTTTTCCGACAGATTTTTCATTTTAATTTGACCATGCTAGATTTTTCTTTCTTTTGGAATTTAACAGTACAGTGGTTGTCAGCCTGTGGCCTCCAGATATGTTGGTTTTCACTCACCAGATGTCCCAAAACAATTGGAGAATCAAAGGTTGAGAAAATCAATAGTAACAGAAGTTATGTTTATCCGCTTTCTAGAGAGTATTTGGTATCTGCCCCAGTGGTGGAATGGACACTGTGAATTCAGTCCTGATGGGATCCAAGGTTGACTCAGTCTTCTGTCCTTCTGAGGTTGGTAAAAAACAAATACCATTTGGGTCAAAACTCTAATAACAAAACTCTTTTGTTATTTGGAGAATCGCATATTACTTGTCAATAACAAAGCAATTCATTTCTATGGATCTGATCTAGAAAGAAACACTGCATGTGGCCTTTTAATGTAAATGATCTGACTACATTCCTCATCCTATTAGATTCTGAGTGTCTTGACACAATACCTTAATGAGGACGTTAAAAACTCTATGACAGTTCTCAGCTCCCGTGTGAGAGCAAGACTTGAGGACCTTTTCCTGCTTTCTTCAGCGACATTGCAATACATGAATCGTTTCTAAACAATTTTGCAAAACGAGTGTCTTCTTTGAGATACAAAGCACACACACAACAAGCAAGGAACAACCAGCTAATTGCTTTAAAATATGCAAATAGTCCCTGTTATACAGTACTCAAAACCCTACACAACAAAGCAACATTGAAACCAATATAATCAGGATTAACAGAGTCAACAAGGGAAAATAAGAGATGGCATAGAGGTTAAGCTGTAGTGCTTCAGCCAAAACTTTGTTTATAATCTGAGTTCTATCCTGATGGCTTCAGGTTTGATTCAGGGTTCCATCCCTTAAGATCACTAAAATGAATAGCCAGCTTCTTGGGAGCAAAATAGTAATTACCTTATGAAGTGCCAAAGAAGTAATTGCTATTGCTGTTGTTAGTGCTAAAAAATGTAAAGTCCCAAATATAGGGCAGAAAAAAAACCCAGATTCCCATGTGTAGCATGCGTGGCAGTTGGCTTAGTTGTGCTACGTATGAATGAACAATAAGCTGGATTTAAACAATAAACTGAACTTAAACAAACGGAGTAATTCAGCAGGAAAAAAATTGAATGTAGTGCTAGGCTAAAAAAATAAAGATGTATGGCCAGAGCAAAAAGAAGTAATAATAGTACCACTCTATTCTGCTTTGATCAGATCTCACCTAAAGTCCTGTGTCCAGTTCCAGACACTGGAAGATATTGTTCAATAAGCTGGCGGATCTCCAGAAAAGAGCATCAGGTTGGTGAGGATTCTGGAAACTTTGCCTTATGAAAAACAATTGAGACATCTGGATATGCTTAGCGTGGAAAAGAGAAGATGAAAAGTGATATGATGATGGCCATTTTTTCATATTTTAAGGGCTGCCATGAAGAAGACGGAGAAAGTTCCAAAAGAGAGCACCCCAAGCAAGGAGAGTCTGGCTAAATGTTAGCAAGAATTTCCTGACAGTAAAAGCTATTTTACAGTGGAATGGACTGCCTTGAAATGGTGGAAGCTCCTTCATTTATTTTTATTTATAAAAACAGAGTTTGGATAATCATCTGTCAGAGATGGATACTTATCTAGATACTGTATTTTATTTCGGTGTTTGGATAGCTCAATAAGTTCATTACATTGGCTGTGGAACTAGAGGTGAGGTTTTTATTTTTTAAAAAAACTTTTTTAACTTTTTAATCTTTTTAACTTTTTATTTTTAACCTTTTAATGTATTCAATGTGTTTTAATTGTGCTTTTTAATTTTGTAAACCACCCTGAGTCTTTGGATGAGGAAGGGATATAAATGTGATTAATAAATAAATGAATAATTTTTTATTCTTCACTGTGCCTGTTGAAAGAAGAGCCAGTCATTGTAATAATAATTTCATGTCAGAAATTATTCTGGGTTGAAAGGAATTTTGCTGGAGAAACCCCACTCAGGGTATGCCCGAATGAGGCTCCTTTCACGTCCCCAAGATCTTTTCCCACCAAAGTGGTCCCTATTTATCTACTTGCAATTTCTTGCTTTCGAACTGCTAGGTTGGCTGGGACAGAGACGGATGCTCTGTACCCGGGTCTCGAACTGCCGACTTGCCAGCATTCCAGCTAACAAGGTGAACTTTTTAACCACTGAGCCACTGCATGCAGTTGTAATCCTGGGGAAACTAAACAGCCACAGAGTGGCCCCAGAGGATAGTAAACCACTTTTAAATACCCCATACCTAGAAAACCTTAGGAAGGTTTTCCATAAGTTGGAACTGACTTGTTAGGAATTGCTATCATGGATATTCAGCCCTTCAGATTCCCCCCTCTCCTCTACCACTCTTCTTGAATTTTATTTGGCTTTCCAGAATTTTATTTGGCTTCCCTCCTGCAGCCACACCATCGGCCGGGATAGGAAGCAGCCGCCGTCGCCCTCCTGGCCCCGCCTAGTGGGAGGGTTCAAGAGATGCCGCGGTCATGGGCTGGAGGACCTTGCTGCTTCCCCCAGCAGCCATGCCACCGGCCAGGGATGAGAGGCATCTGCGGCCGACATCACCACCCTCCTGGCCCCACCTGGCTGGGGGATTGAAAAGCCGATGGGGCCACTGGGGTGCCTTTGTATTTTGTGCTTGTATTCTGTATCTTTGATTATTGCTGTTATTACTTATTTTTGTATGTTTATATTTTTATTGTATTGTGATGATTTTTTGCATGTATTTGAGCCGCCCTGAGTCTCTCAATAGATTGGGTGGCATACAAACAAACAAACAAACAAACAAACAAACAAACAAACAAACAAACAAACAAACAAACAAACAAACAAACAAACAAACAAACAAACAAACAAACAAACAAACAAACAAACAAACAAACAAACAAACAAACAAACAAACAAACAAACAAACTTTGGCATCAATGTTCTTACTGTCACTTCTGTAGGTCACATATTGCTCAGCTAAGTCCAGTGGTGGGATGTCAAAAATTTTACTACACCACCGTGATGTCATCACAGTGTGGGCGGAGCTAACGTCATGATGTTGTGGGCGGGGCCAAATTAAAAAAATAAAAATAAAATAAAAATAAGCACGCATGCACACACAGCAAGGAGGCCGTGCATGCACACCAAGTGCTTGGTGCACATGCGCAGTGGGGGAACCAGTGAAAAGGTAAGCCCCGAAGGTGGTTCCCCCCCCCAACAAAAAAAAAAAGCTGCTACCGGTTCTCCGGGACACTGGGAAAAGTTACTACCAGTTCTGGCGGACTGGTGAGAACCTGTTACATCCCATCACTGGCTAAGTCCCATCCATAGTTTGGATACTCACTTAGAAGAATGGCTCTTGTGCTGTGCTGGACAAAAGGCACAACCTGCCCATTTATCATTATTCATTTATTTATTAGTTCAAATCTATATTGCCACCCACTCTCCTTCAAAGCAGAGTGAATAGGACTCCTCAAGCGCTGAATTGCACAGGAAAACACTTGAGTGCCTGCCATATGGATGCAAAGGCAAATAACAAGAGAGAGATAATTGAAACTTGGCGTGGCCTAATTTGGAAAGGGGTTGCATCCGCCAGAGCCCCATCCATTTGTAGTTCAAAACAGAACACAGCTCATCCCTTTAACGCTGGGTGTTCGTGTCTTGCCGACTGCTTGGAAGTGACTGTGTACAGGCAGAACATAATTGGCAGCCTGTGACATCCCTGTCTGGAAGTGTCTCTCTAAATGGAGCATATTTCAGCCTTTATCTGGTGATGGCTGTTACCTGAAAGGAGCCCAGGGCCATCTCACAGGCCTTGTAGCAGCTAATAGTGCCTATTAGGACTGGCAATTAGCTGGGGAAACTCTCTCTTGGCTAGGCAGCTCAGACATCCACTCACTTCCTTTCAGTTAACTAGCTGCGCCTCATAGAAAAGGCAAGGGACAGGTAAGGTAAATGTGCAGTCGCACGAAGGAAGAAAGGCTCAGGAGAGAGATGCACACAGGAGCATCAAGGAGAAAAGGATAGAAGAGAAAAAACAAATAGAGTTGTGTGAATGCAAGAAAGAGGAGAAAGGTGTTCCTCCTGCTACAGACACAAGACATTGGCAACAGCCTATCCTCACCACAGGGACTGCGGTGGCTCAAGTGGTTAAGATGCTGAACTCGACAACCAGGTCAGAGTTCAATTCCTGAATACTGCACGGTGGAGTGAGCTCCCGTCTCTGTCCCAGCTCCTGCCAACCTAGCAGTTCGAAAGCAATAAATTGTAAGTAATGAAGAAGGGGGCGGCCAAAACTGAGATGGCTAGATGGTATTGTAGAGACAATGGGCACAGAGCTGAGCGAGTTGAGGAGGATGGTGGAGGACAGAATGCCTGACGGACAGTGGTCCATGGGGTCGCAAAGGGTCGGAATCAACTGTGCGACTGAACAACAACAAAGATAAATAGGGACTGCTTTGGTGGGAAGGTAAACAGCATTGAGGCATGCCTGCCACATGTCCACGGAAATGTCTGCAGACGCAGACAGCGTTGGCTCTTTGGTTATAAACAGAGATGAGCACTGAACCCTAGAGTCAGATATGACTGGCTTTTGAGTAAGGGCAACCTTTACCTATCCTTACCACTTCAGTCACCATCAGAAACTACAGGCAGACTATGCACCCAGTTCTCATGGTTGTGTTCTAGTGTTGTTATTTTAAACATAACAGTCCAATCTAATTAGGTGGTATAGGTCATAAAAAGAAATTCCCCCTTCTTATGGCAGTGGCTGGTTACCATGGTGCGAACAACGGTTTCAATAGAAACATGGAGCAGAACATCAGAGAATTAAGATAATGAATTAGTTTCATTGAATAATAAATGCTTGCACTTACCCATTAATTAATGGTAATCACATGCCATAAGCTTTTATGTGCTATAAGTAATTTGCTACACTTTACCATAAATATATAGAATATTATGAATTCAATACTGGGCCATAGGTTGAAAACCCCTGGTCTAAAAGAAGAAGTTTTTATGTAAAACTTCATTCTCAAAGCTGTTGGATTTTTTTCCACCTTTCCCTACAGATTTCATTTATACAACTGCCCCATAGCGCTTAGTGCACTCTCTACTCCAGTGGTTCCCAACAAGGGGTACACAGCCCACTAGTGGATTTCAATTCCCAGAAGCCTAAGTCAGTACATTGGCTGATCAGTGCTTTGGGGAAATGACTTAGGCTTCTGGGAATTGAAGTCCAAAAACCAGCATTTGGGAAACACTGCTCTAGTCAATTCAAAAGTTAATTAGTATTTTGCCCCCAATATGTTGGGTACCAATTTTAACAACTTCAGAAGGATGGAAGTCTGAGTCAACCTTGGGTCCTGGGTCAGGGTTGAACTCACAACCTTTTGGCTGCAGTACAGCCGTTTTAACCACGGCACCACTAGGCAAGCATGTAAACTTTAGTCTTTTGTGCTCTTCTGCTGCTGCAAAGAAGGAACTAAACTCTTCTATTGAACTGCTGTAATGCAGTTCAATTATTGCCAAACAAACTAGTTAATCACTACATAATCTGTGGACCTTTGAATGAAATGTAGCTATCAGGTGTCTGTTAACTAGCTGAAATCCAGCTGTGACACTTACATTGTGTAAAGCGGATGATGTCATCAGTTCTGGCAATTTTGCAGAAATTAAGACATTTTATTTTCTCCCCTCAAGGGTCCCAAAAATCATCACTGATGGAATGATTTATTCTTAACAAGTACTTAAGACAGGAGGAATTGTATCAATCTTTTTCAGCTGAGATGTAAAACTTTGTCTGTCCTCTCCTCGCATGCAACAATGAAAAACAACAATCATATTCCTCATTACAAGAGAGGCATTTCTGACAAGAGAACAAAAAAGAATATTTGCTTTCATTAATTAAGCAAGTATGCACAAATAATGATTTAATGCAAATTATGCAAAATAAATTGTAACGGCTGCTATTTTCTTGCATGGATTTTTAAGAACTCAGCATATTGGAAGGACTGATTTAAGACAATAGCAATTAGCACTGGCAATTACACATATATACCACCCAATAGCACTTTCTGGGTGATTCATAATGTAATTATCATTTTGCCCCCAACAAGCTGGGTTCTCAATCCACTAGTTATTCTGTGTCTGTTGTTTGTATGTGCTTTGTTTTCTAACAGAGTTTACTATCCTGTTTCCCCGAAAATAGGACCTCCTCCTATAGTAAGGCACCCCCCTATTTTTCCCCACCTAGGAAATACAAGCCCTCCCCCCCCAAAAAAAATAAGGCAATCACCTAAATCTTGCCCTGGCGATCTGCTGTATCAGCAATAAATGTGTACTGTATTCTTCATCATGGAAAAATAAGACATCCCCTGAAAATAAGACCTTGTGCCTATTTTGGAGTTTTTAAAAATATAAGACACTGTCTTATTTTCAGGGAAACACGGTAGTTTTGCACTCAGATATCTTTACACAAATTACTGATTGTTTAGAAGAAAATACAACACACTTTGTTTCTCTGTTACCTGCAAACAACAAATATTCAAGTTTAGACATGGAAGATTTACTGTTTCAAGAAGAGTTCAGCAAATATTACACTGGAACCCCATGTAATGAACACTTCATATAATGAAAAATTTGTACAACGAAGTGTTCGTGTGCTACTTGTGATACCCCGCATAATGATTTTTTCCCGTTAAATGGGATTTTCATTAAGCGAGGTATACCTCACTTAACAAAACCCCGTATAACAAACATTTTTTCATTATGTGGGGTATTGCCAATTGGCTTTGCATAACAAAATAAAACGCATAGCAAAGAACTCAATGCAATGGAGTTTTTTTCATTATGCGGGGTTCTACTGTGAGCTCTGTGCTGGGGCAACGGTGCATGTGCCCATGGAGGAGACTGTGAGTGCCACCTCTGGCTTATGAGCTTTATAGAGATTAGTAGGTTATAACAAATACACCCTGGCTATCTGGCATTTTTGATACATCCTTCTCTAGTCTGGGTTCAGAATCTGAAGCAACATGAATGGAGACATAGAGGAGAGTTTAGTGGTTGGAGACCTCACAGTCTTTTTGCATACAGCCATTATATATGATTAAAGTAATTTCAAGTATTGACTGTAGGAGCTTCTACTTATAATAGCCTAGGTAAAGGTAAAGGTCTCCCTTGTTCAAAAGCTAGCCGTGTCCCACTATAGGGGGCAGTGCACATCTCTGTTTATTCCAGAATTTTCCATGGTCATGTGGCAGATAGATGACAGAGAGCTCAGAACACTGTTACCTTCCCACCAAAGTTGTACCTATTTATCGACTTCCATTTTCTTGAATTTGAATTGCTAGGTTGGCAGGAGCTGGGACAGATAACAGGAGCTCACAGATTTCGAAATGCTAACCTGTTAACCTTCTGGTCATAAAGCTCAGTGTCTTACCCACTTAAGTCACCACAACCCTCAGAATCACTGTGATGCAAGCTGAAACCTTTGACTATTCATGTTAGATAGAAAAGCAAGCAAGGCATTACAGGAAGAGCTGGAGGGGGGGACACACAACTGGCAGCCATTTCCAAAAGAAATTAATCCAATCATTCCCCTTTCTGTTCCTGCACACTCACACTCACACACACAGATCCCCATTCCTTTAATGTTAAACATGACCTTTGGATTTAAGAACCACAAAATGTTCCTAGGAAGTTGAAAAACACGCTGGATGGAGGAACTAAAGAACAGCAGGAACAGATGCCATGATCTGGCACACAGTGGGAAGGGAAGAGCAGAAAATGGCTTTCTATGCAGAAGACATTTCCCTGTAACTCTTTTTTGTTTTCTCTCAGGGACATAGGGCTTGGCTCTGCGTGGGATTATCTTGTTGCTTTGGAAAGCCCAAAAGAGAGCGCCTGGTGGTGTGAAGAGTGTTTTTGTGTGTGCATGTGCACTGATTTTAAAATAATATCAAGAACATGATTATAAAAATACTAGTCACAAAAGTGATTTTGAATGAGAGCAGCATGATACGCTAAACAACAAATTTATGATATCGAGAGAAAGAGGCAGAGATTCTTACTGGAAAAAAATCTTTCTTTTTCTGTGCAAAATGAAGACCAAGGTTGTCGTCTGTTCCATCCTTCTGCTACATCGTCATTTAATTGGCCAGTACAGATGCTTTAAATCAGGGGTTCCCAGCCTACGGCCCGTGGGCCAGACTTGGCCCACATCACCATTTCATGTGGCCTGCCACCAAACCCTGGAATGGAAGCAGACACATTTACGACAGCTGTAAAACACACACATGCATACGTAAATCCAGTTACATCAGCTGCAGATGCACCCACGGCTGTTGTAAATGCAGAAGTGGGCACATCTGCTTGGGGAGGGAGCATGGTCTGGCCTGCTCAGCTGTGGTCAGGCCAATGCTGTAAAAAGGTCAGGAACCCCTGCTTTAAATAGATAATTTGATGGCGGGTGTTATAAAACGATGTGGTGGAAACATCTTTCTACTACAGTGGTACCTTGCTTAAAGAGCATAATGTGTTCCACAGGATTGCTCTTTAAGCGAGTTTGTTCTTTAAGTGAAACACCATTGTAAGTGACCAATTGTGTCTTCTGGTGGAGGGATTGCGAACCCCCATTTTAGTTGTTTAGTAGTTGGTTTTATTTGTTAAGCAAAGCAAACATTCAGAAAAAATTCTGCACTTTAAGCAAGTTACTCATTAAGTGAGACGCTCTTTATGCGAGATTTGACTGTTTTTCCTAGATGGGCCATTGTGGCATGGAAACAGCCTATTGAGAGATCTCAGCTCCATTGTTAGCTGCCCTAGGTTACTAATAATAATAATTTTATGTCAGAAATTATTCTGGGTTGAAAGGATTTTTGCAGAAGAAACTCTGCTCAGGGAGCACCCAAATGAGGCTCCTTTCATCTCTCCAAGAGCTGGGACAGAGATGGGTGCTCAATCTGTCATGCAGTCCCTGGGTCTCGAACAGCTGACTTGCCAGCCTTCCAGATAACAAGGCAAGCTTCTTAACCACTGAGTCACTGCATCCCCTCCTACGTTACTGTCTGATAGGATAAGGATGGACGTTGTTGACATTGTTATGTGCCACCAAGTCACCTCCAATTTATGGTGACCCAATGAATGAGAGATCTCTAGAGGTTGAGCGCAAAAGAATATACACCTTTTGATTATGGTGCTAGAGAAGACTTTTGAGAGTCCCCTGGAATGTAAGGAGATCAAATCAGTCAATCCTAAAGGATAACAACCCTGACTGCTCCTTGGAAGGACAGGTACTGAATCTGAAGCTCAAATGCTTTGGCCACCAAACCAGAATGGAGCCTCGTGTGCTGTGGTCCAGGTGGTCACAAAGGGTCTGCCTTGACTGTGTGACTGAACAACAACAACAAATTTGAACTAGTTTTCTCTCATTATAAATCCAGTTTCACCATGCTGCCTGAACTTACTGACAAGAGGAATTAGCCTACTCTTCTTGCTTATTCAGAAGCACTGTTTGTTGATTCAACTATAACCTTCTATTTTCTGTCTTCTAGAATGGTCCAGCTATCAGGAATGCTATAATATGGGCATGCCTGCAGCAGTCATGAGGGGACTGTGGTCTCAATATGGCTAAAACCTTTGAGTTCAGGTCAGCATGTAGCACTTACAAGAAAGTGCAAAAACATGTCCAAAAAGACATCATAGGAAAATAGGGTAAGGGGGGTGGGTGAGTAGTGAATCTCTATTACACTGTCTTTAGTTTTTCTGGGCTGGTGATGGTGGAGGGGTGAAAAGCAACAACCCTTTTGCCTATGTTTCTTGTGGATCCAGCCCTCGTCAGACTTTGAAGCTGATCCGGATCAGGAGGCACTTCTTATGCCCAGCCCAGTTCTGCCTCCCCAGCCTGCATCTGAACCTGAGGATATCTCTAACCAGGAACCTCAGCCTGCTTCTGGCCCAACTCTGACTCCTCAGGCAAATGACCTGCCAGATCAGAGTTCCGACTCTGACAGCAATCAGCCCTCAGTCAAGGGACAGTGCAGAAAATATCTGCAGCTGAGTCTAAAAAAGCCAGAGCTCATTATCAGAGGAGGCTCCCAGAAGATACCAATTAGCTGGGAGATTTCTTAAGCAAGCTTGTCTCACCAGACAAGCATCAGTATAATTTTCCTCTGTGCAAAGACTGACACCCTACTTTGGATATATCTTATGATTACCTTCCATGTTCCTGACTTCTCTGCCAAACATGACAATGCCCCCTGGACATCCTTTGGACTAGATGCTTGCTTGACTTGCTCTTTAGACTTTGCTCTTTGGATTCTCCTTGAATAGACTGCTGCCAGGACTCTCTGTGTAGTGCCACTGTGCGGTGACCCTGATGCTGGGGCAGGTCAGCACAACATCCAGCTTTTTAAAAAAACCTAAAGAAAAGCTTGTAACCCAGGAACAAATTGCCTGACCCTCATTTCAATCAAGGTGTTCTTCTGGAGTTCCCTGAGATCTTTCCCTTCCCCCTGTAGTGTAGTTCTTTGACTGCTGAGACAGTTTAGTAGTCAAAACTGTAGGAAATTGAATATATACTTACTGTATAAAAATGATATGCTTGGTTAGTGATAGTTTAGTAGAAATAAGTACATCAATCATAGGATAGCAAGTTGTCGGTAGTACGGTGCCGGAGAAACACCAAACAGAAAAAAAAAAGTGATGAATGTTGGGCAAGATTTACAAAAATCCCACGCGAAGGATGTTGTACAATAAAGGCTTTTTTTCACTCCTCCTTTCTATTTGTTGCAAGTAATAAAAAAAAATCTTCTGAAGTAACGTTCAATAAAGACTCTGCAAAATATCATGCTCTCTATTCAGACATGTGTGTAATTACAAATTCATCCTCATTGTAAGTTTTCTGTCTGGATGGAAAGAGGCGTACCCTTAATGCTGTCCTGCCATTCACAGAGAGAAGGCTAATTTTCAGCACTACTTAACACACACAGAGTCTGAGAAGCAGTAAAGATGGTGTGGAGGGATGAATCCCAGCCAGAGGGTGGAGCCTGTGTATTGTGATTTGAATCCAGGACACAACCAGCTTGGTTAGGAAGTATAGTGAGATGGCTGGCTCATTTGGCACATTTGAGTCCAATAAAAGAGAATTGGAAGATGGTTGATTTTATTGTGTGTTTTTTCACTACTGGCAAGAGAGATTTGTGGAATTTTCTGCCTCATAGGTAAGAGTAAAGGTCTCCCTTGCTCAAAAGCCAGCCATATCCAACTCTAGGGGGAGGTGCTCATCTCCATTTACAACCAAAGATCCAGTGCTGTCTGCATTTACAGACATTTCTGTGGCAGGCATGACTAGATGCCAGAGCACATGGAACTCTGTTACCTTTACCTCCAATGTGGTACCTATTTATCTACTTGCAATTTCTTGCTTTCATAATACTAGGCTGGCAGAAGTTGGGGCAGATGATGGGAATTCACTCCATCATACGACACTCGCGTCACAAACTGCTAACCTGTTGACATTCTTATCATTATTCTGTTTGTCAAGCTCAGCATCTTAACCACTAAACTGCCATGTCCCTATTTCATACTCCAATATTTTCTGGCTGTTTTTGACTTGAGTTGCTTCGGCAAGGAGAGCGGCATATAAATTGAATATAATAATAATAAAAAATAATAACTTGAGTTAGGTGGCTATAAGGCACAATTGCTTCCTCTTTCTCAAGTAGGAAAATGTCTTCATTCTATACCAGGAGTTATCAACCTTTGTAAGCTGGGGGCCAGGTCATTTATTTATTTATTTAGATTTATATCACCGCCCACTCGCCGTGGCGACTCAGGGTGGTTTACAATCAGGAAAAAAAGACCCACAAAAACAAAATAAACAATAACACACACACAACACAGATAAAATCCATTCCTCCTTCCGGCCAGAGGACGTTAGTCTTTTCCTTCCCTGGGCAGATAAGGCCCAGGATTAGGAAGTGGGAGCTTCCATCTAAAAACCTTAAAACTTTTAAAAATTAAAATCTGAAAAAGATTAAAAACAGATTAAAAACACACCAGATGCTTCCTCAGACAGCTTCAGGGGCTGGAAGGCCATTTTGCCCTTTCTCCACCACATGGTACTTCCGAGTGTGGTGGAGGCAGTGTGGGGGGCACATGAACTGGTGCTGTGGGTCGTGTCTGGCCCATAGTCTACAGGTTGAGAATCCCTGTTCAAGACCTATTTAGGCCACCCACTGTTAGACATAAAGAGCGGTGACTGTTGATGTTGATGAAACTGGTACTTCTCTGCTTCCCTCCCCTAGTAATACCTTAATAGTCATCAAGGTAGAGACACCCTCCTTCTCTTCCATACCTTGAATTTTGCCACAAGTACCAGCCAATGAAGTAGTGGAAATATTCTCCTGTGGTGATGTCACTTCATATCACATCACACATTTTCTATAACTAGAAGGCACCAGATAAAACAGAAGGTTCGGTTGGAATATTGTCATTTCTCATGGCAGCCACAAATCTCTCATTATGAGCAAATCCAGTTTCAGTCTTATCCATTATGACAGCTGAGTTTCCTTCCTTCCTTCTTCCTTCCTTCCTGTCTTCCTTCCTTCCTTTCCTTATGAGACTGAAGATTTTAATGGCAGGATTCATTTATAAGGAGAGGAAATTTGATTCATATAGTGAAAAGAATACCTCAGCCCATCCTGAAACTGGTAGGATCCAGAAATGATTGCAATCACTACCGGAATAGTTTGACTGGAAATGTCTGGAGATAATACTTGGCTTCTTGACCACAGTGGGATGATTCTAGACTTAAACGTTGTATATCAGACATGACCAAGAAAACCAATGAGACCACGGGTTCTCAACCTTTTGAAGCTGCAGGCCAAGTCATGCTCCCTCAGACAGCTGAGCAGGCTGGATCGTCATTTTATCCTGCCTGCACAATTGGGGCATCCATTTTGAGTTGGCCATTTTGTTTCTCCCTGGAAGGATGGGGGGAGATGCCAACTATCAATGGAGGCTTTGGACCCCCTCCCCTCCCTGACTGATACTAATGAACTAGATGTGGCACTTAACCAACAACTTTTATGTTTTGTTAAAAGTAGTAGTAATCACAATCACTCACAGTTTTTGTTGATGTTGCAGTGCATGAGATGAGAATATGAGATACTGGTTTATAGAGACCAAGTGTTTTCAAGAGCTTAAGTAAGGCTCCTTTCCATGTTCTACTTAGGAAGCCCCAGTTAGGTGCTAACTGTTGAGTACAGTATATTAGACCAACTCCACCATACATTGGGTTGCTAATGTAAATTATATCTCTGACCAAGCAATAAGAAGAGTCTTCTAGTTTCCCACCTCTAGGGTCACCTGACATATATTAAGCTGCTTGTTGTTTGAGTATGTTATTCAGTGTTTTGTTCCACTTATCATTCTCCTGTTTTTGCTCTCTCTCCTATTTTGCCTTACAAGCAAAGCATGTTTTTACTCTGTTGTAATGTGTATATGCTTTGTTATATTTATATTTTATATTGTAATGTTGTTTTATGTAACGTTATATTTGGGGGTTCTGTGAGCTGCCCTGAGTCGGTTTTTACCGAGTAGGGAGCCATACAAATCGAAATATAATAATAATAATAATAATAATAATAATAATAATAATAATAATAATAATAATAATGATGATGATGATGATGATGATGATGATGATGATGATGATGATGATGATGATGATGATGATGATGATGATGATGATGAATTGCCACCTCAGGGAAAGGATGAGTGGGACTTTTTAATGAGGCTAGTCCTTCCTTGTGGGGCTGGAGGTTATCATGTGGCCCGCCGCCTTCGCCACCCCAAAGCACTGATCAGCCAGTGTACTGACTTAGGCTTCTTGGAATTGAAATCCCCCTGTGGGGCGTGTGCTCCACATTGGGAACCACTGCTTTAGATGTAGATGATCCAGAGCCAATCTTACTCCTAGGCAGACCAAGGTGGTTGCCTCCAGACAAACCATTGCAGATGGTGATCCATTCATCCATCTATTTTTCTTGGGTCTTCTTTAACCCTACTGCTTTTCAGGCTTTCTAATTTTCTTTTCTTTTTTCAGAAGTTGTGTCTACCTGTCAGCAATAACTATTTGCTGAAGGCTTGGGCTTTCATTCTGGTTCACCTTTGCCTTGGTCCCAGACACACTAATATGAAAGTGAGCAGACCAAAGCATCCAGTGTAGGTTATAGAATCCAGTACATACTTCCACACTTCTTTGTTTTATTGTATTGATCCCACTTCATTGTGGATGTTTGGATGAAAGTGAGGTAGACAAGATGACAGTATGTTTAATAGTATATAGACCACTGGCGTGTAACATTCATTTTTTTTAAAGGGAAGCAGCTATTTTGATTCTAAGAAAATAGAAAGGTAAAACTTACATGGTGCTTTTGAAAAATATAAAAAAAAATTAGTAAATGGTGAAAAAAGTAACTAACTACTTTTAGGTTGTCATTTCTTGAAAGCAATTTCTTGTCGGGGTATAGTGGGATTGTCTACTTTCTTTTGTGGGATTTTGCATTGTTGTAAGCCACCTAGAGTCGGGTTCACCTGATTGAGGCGGGATAATAAATTTGAATAAATAAAATAAAATGAATAAATCTGACAATAGGGGTTCAGTGCTCATCTCTGTTTATTGGAGGATTTAAAGATAGTGATGATGGTCTTCACATCTACAGGACTTTACCTGATTTGGGCTACATATTTCTTAAACTTTTTGTATGGCTCCCACATGTGATCAAGGTAGACAGTTAGTCATAGTTCTGCTCTCTCACGATGCTCTATATGTTAAGGTAAAGGTTGCCCTTCCTCAAAAGCCAGTCACATCCAACTCTAGGGTTCAGTGCTCATTTCTGTTATTAGCCAAAGAGCCAGTGCTGTCTGAGTCTGCGGACATTTCCGTGGACATGTGGCAGGCATGCCTAGATATCAGAGTGTGTGGAATGCTGTTTACCTTTCCACTGAAGGTGCTTTTGAACCGCTAGGTCGGCAGGAACTGGGACAGAGACTGGAACTCACTCCGTCGTGCAGTACTCAGGTATTGAACTCTGGCCTTCCAGTCTTCAACTTCAGTGTACTAACCTCTTGAGCCACTGTAGTCCTAACTAGCTACTTTTACTGTACTTTAACAAATTACTTGAGATGTACCTCCTACTTCCTATAGGCTCTACCATCACCTCTTGCTTTACTCCAATTCTTGTTTCTTTTTTTGTCTGTCACACTTTTATATGGATGGATTGCTTCATTGTATGCATTTCAGCTGTTCACATATGGTTCCACTTAATCTGACAATACCTCTCACTTCCTGACCGGGGATCCATTGTCTATACTTTGTAATTAAATATGGAGAAGAGGAAGCAAAAGAGATGGCAGGCATCCTTTTAGTTCAACATCAGACAGAGCCATCGTTTAAAATGTGGCTAAGATTTATTTGGCATGAATATATACCTGACCTGCACCCCAGAACAGTGCAATTCTTTTTTTTTTAATTGAGTAAAAATAAACAGGGAACAAAAATGGAAAAGAAAGCTAAAAGTCTTCAGAGATGTAATCTTCAATCCATCAACAATGTCTAAATATAAATTTACCTTCCTATAAAAGCTTAGGTAGTGTTTTTTTAGGTGCATACTCACTAATTGAAAATCTATGTATTTAAATCCTTCATTCTGAAAGACAATGTCAACAAGAATCCAAACAATCACCAGGCAATGGTACTGATTTTCTTTGTACATCACTCCATTTATGTCTACATACAGTATGTCTACATGCAAATGGAAAAATTAATTTAAATTAAAATAAAATGTTGAAGCAAGGGAAGCAAGACTAGGAGTTTATCCATGTTATCCTCCCAACAGCAGTGTCAGAGAGGTTAGTTTGACAAGAGTGGAAAACATAAAGAGGTGCTAAGCAGTACCCTATTTTGTAAACAGTGAAACTACAGCTTCTCAGCAAGCTTCACTTTATGAATGGAGTCTTCTCATTATGGTGGCACTTGAGCCTCTCCCAGGCAGGAAGGAATCTCAGAATATTTTCTGTTGTAATGGCTCTTCCTCCAGGTAAAGACACATGCAAGTTCTGTGAATTTGATTAGAAGAGGCTAACCAGAACCATCGTATGGAGTATTTAAAGATAGCGATGATGGCCTTCACATCTACAGGACTTTACCTGATTTGAGCTACATATTTCTTAAACCTTTTGTATGGTTCCCACATGTGATCATGGTAGACGATTAGTCATGGTTCTGCTCTCCCATGATGCTCTATATGTAAAGGTAAAGGTCACCCTTGCTCGAAGGTCAGCCATATCCGATTCTAGGATTCAGTGCTCATCTGTGTTTATAGCCAAAGAGTCAGTGCTGTCTGCGTCTTCAGACTTTTCTGTGGATATGTGGCAGGCATGCCTCAACACCAGAGTGCACAGAATACTGCCTACCTTCTCACCAAAGTGGTCCCTATTTATCGACTTGCAATTTCTTCCTTTTGAACTGCTAGGTTGGCAGGAGCTAAGACAGAGACAGGAGTTGGTTTTGACTTATGGTTATCCTTCTTACAGTTTTTTTAGATTTAAGATACTGTGACAAGGTTTACAAGGGGGTATTCTGGGACGGTATAGCTTGTGGTTTACATGTGTGCCATTTATGATTTATTTATTTATTTATTTGCAATTTGTGATTGTAAATGTGTTTCGTATGTGCATTTTTAGGCTTCTAGAGCACTTCTGAGGAAAGCTGGGGTACATTTTCAAATTCTCATCATCATCTTTACATCCTTCCCTGGTGTCAGAAGTATGTCAAACTGCCCTGTTGTTGTCAAAGCTCTCTGCATTTTTGTTGACTACCCATATCCTTGATGACCTTCATATATTCAAACAGCTTCCATCTAAATAAACAGAATAATATTGGCTAGATTGAGTGGCAGTTTCAAGGTAAGAAGCAGAAAGCCAGGCTGAGGGACAGAAGTGTGGAAACTCCATGAAGTAGACATAGCTCTGGAAATGCTATCGACAACATCGCTTACTTATCTGCTAGGCAGGATTTAGAATGGGAGAAAGGATTTGTCTGTCATCATCACATCACCTTTCAGTTTTCGATTGCTGAAGGCAATAAGACTGCTGTTCCTAATTTTAGTTTGCGGTGTTGTCGTTTGGCTCAGTTCATTCTGCAGTAAATATAGAAGAAAGGGATCTAGATATATGGCTTGGTTTTTACCCCCAGTGGTGGAATTATGGGGGAGATTTGGGTTCAGACTTCCAGTCCTTTGGATCATTGTACCTGATGTTTAGAACCAAAGCAATAATTGATGGCTGGTATGAGAGACAGATTGAAGGTTTTGTCTTTTGCAGCTGCTGTGAAATAGCCCCAGTTTGCTACACACCAGACAACATCCAAAGCAAAAAGCAGTTTTAATAATATACAAATTATGCTGGATCATAACGAAGATGTTTCTATTCCAGCATTTTCTAGTTCATTTTCTAGATCCTGCTTTTTAATGAAGATGGTATATGATCTACCAGGCCATTTTCACTATCTGTGATAGTCATTTGCTTAATTGAAATGGTACCACACATATTCCTTCCCACCTTATGTTAACAGTGCCAAACATGGACGCTTACAACAAAACATAAGTTGGTCACCACGGAAATGAGATGACTGAGGAAGGCTGTTGCATTGATTAGGAGGGATAAAATCAGGAATGAGACTATAAGGGAAAGAATTTGAATAGAACCAATCTTGCACTACAGACAGAGACAACAAATAAAGTGGAGAGAATGTCTTGGAATTTCATGCCTTATAAGGCATATGTGGAAAGAGGAGAAAGACAAAGATCACAAGGCAGACCCAGAGGAAGGAGGAGAGATAACATCAAAGAAACATTACAAAAATACCAAATAACACCAGTGGAAAGCCACTAGAAGTTCCAGTACAAGAAATTTGCGTCTCCCTCGACACCTGATTGTTTTTTGGGGGGAGGGTGAGGAGGAGGAGGAGATGGTGATGGTGATGGTGATGGAGGAGAAGACCACACAAGATTACCAGGAACAATCATCCTCATCAGTGTTTGAACCTGCCAGAGAAATCCTCTTTATAACCATCTAATAATGAATGCTGTCTCTTGTATGTTATAGTTTTGGTTATCCAAGCCCTTCATCTAGGAATGCTTTGGCTACAACAATATAATGTAGATTAACATAAGCAGTATTAAGAGAGTCCAAACAAATTAAAGTCAGGGATGAAAATCCTAATTTGTATCTCTTCACACACGAGGAAGAGAAATTGAACATGCTTTCTTCTCTCTCCAGAACTACTCTCTCAAAAAGAGAAGAAAACACGAGACCAAACTCTCTTTTTGTGTTTGGAAATTAAGCAACATTTCCAAATAAGGGTTTAACATAAACAATACTATAATGCACAGGCTAAGCACAGGTTTGTGCAAAATGACTTTATGGCACTGATTTTCAAGGAAGTCTTTCAATATTTTGAAACAATCAGCCAGGGTTTTGCTTTGAATCTAAACATGAAAGGGCTTTGCCCTCTGAAACAGAGGACTATCATCTGATGATTTATTCAAAAATCAAAAAGAGTCATGGTGTGAATTGATCTATCTAAATTGTATGTATATTGAAAGCCTTCATTTATTTAGAGATCTGAACTGTCTACATTACATGTCATTTGGCAGACTTTGTCTTGAGACATGAGTTTATAGATGATTGTTTATGTAGACATTGGCTTTAAACCTGGTTAATTATACAAGCTTATGTATAGTTTCCATTTTGCATGTATATAATACTTGGGGTTTCTACATTCTTTATTATGCAGACTTCACATGGACTTATACATATCACCATATTTAAAAATCAAAGATGCTACCTTCCTGGTTTTCTCTTTATTGGAGGAGCCCATTTGTGTATGGGTGTTTTCTTTTCATTCCATTTTTTAGAATCTCACAAACATTTGTAGGAATAGACTACTCTTAAATCCTGTAAGAGTCAATGGGATTTAAGCAGCTTTACTGTATACATTACTGTAGCTGAATTTCAAGAAGACAAAAACCGTGACTATAAAAGAACTGCACAGCATTAATATTCAACTACAACTTATATCCGAGAACGCATTTTTTTCCTGAAGCAGGAAAAATGCCACTGCTGCAAAATTGTTTAAGGTGGATCCCGGCTTGCCATGAAGTGACCCACACACTATGATCACAGAGCCATCTCCTGTGGCACACAGGAAATGAGACATGCAGGGTTTAACACCAGGACTGCAATGGACTGCCGCAGTCTTGAGGATATGGACAAGGTGCGCCTTCACAGCCAGTTCATCTGGCATGGCCTCTTCCGCCTCCATGACTGTTAGGAATCAGAGTTCCTCCTCCACTCATTTTGCTGTTGGACCAAATATGATGGTTTCCAGTGGCATTTTCTCCACTGAGGGGACCATCATCCCACCTAAAGGGACATATCTGGCCATAGCTGTTGGCCCCTTTAGGGAGTCAGGTTATTTACCGCTGCCCAACACTCTGCATTGAGTTGCTGGCTGGAGAAATTGGAATAGTGAAATAATCTGTATACCTTGCTTGAATCATCAATCCAAATGGAGACTTCAGTTAGAAACTTGGCAAAAGTTTGATACAGGGAAGAATAGCAATAAAGGAAGTGTAAGAATGTCCCACTGGAAACTAAGATCAAGTTCATACACAATCTTGTATTCCTGTATATAGATGTGAAAGCTGGCCAGTAAAGAAAGCAGACAAGAAAATATTGATTCAGTTGAAAAAAAACTCCCTCCCCCCATCTCTCTCTTTCTCTCTCTCTCTCTAATGGAAATTCAAACAAGTGGGTCTTACAAAGTGGGTCAAACAAAGTCAAACAAGTGGGGCTTAGAGCAAATCAAGTCTGAACTTTCTTTTGAGCCAAACAAAACATGAAATTGAGCCTGTCTTACATTGGGCACATCATGAGAAGTCAAGGCTCTCTGGAAAAGAGAATAATGCTGGGAAAAGTTGGAAGCAGCAGGAAAAGAGGAAGACCAAATACAAGATGGTTTGATTCCCTGAACACAGCCTTGAATTTGCAAAAGTTGAACGGGGCTATTGAGAACAAAACAATTTGGAGATCTTACATTCAGATGTTCTCTAACAGTCGGAGACAACTTGACAGCACATGACAACAACAAACTGTATATAAAACTGCCAGATAAGATCTTATCCCCATCTTTGAGCTTAACAAAAAATGTTGTCGAGATTCCTTAATATATAGGTGTATTTAATAAATTTATTTTAATACATGAAAGACATAACACCTAAATGAGAAAAAATTATACACAAATGAGTGCAATTTTCTTTCTCTCATATGTGTTTTGTTTTAGAGTATTAAAATAAAAGTCCTGCAGTTCTGTCCATTTAATAACCTTCAGATTGTGTAAATGAAGCACCTTCCAATGGCTAGTAGCCACTAGTGCTCAATAGCAAATTTTATGTACAACAAAAAGAGCACATGAAGCTCTGTACTGTGCCAGGATTAGACATTCATCATTGACTGAGACAGAAATCCTTTCTGATGTAATTACCATATATTAAAATAGATGCAATTTTGATATGGGAGTATAGAGTACTGTACTTTGTGCTATCCAAAGAACAGAGTGTGCACCCTTGCTTTAATTTGTAGACTTTATAACTGTGTTTGCATACTCTACAAGATAACCAAGCCTATCCTTGTGAAAAATGACATCTCCTGAGAAAAGATGTGACAAATGTCAGTATGTTGATAATTTTCCTGTAGATCACGGAGGACAGATCTCTCTGTAGTTACACTACATTGACTGTTATCACTTTCAATGAGGATGTAAGGCTGTCCTGAACTTTTACTCAACAAAAAGTATTATCTTTCAGCTCCTAACTGGGAATATAAATCCTGGCTTTTTTCCCCCATCATTTTATAGAAAGAGACTTGCTCTGTACTATGGCAAGAGAGGGTTTTTTTTTTTTTTTTTGGTCTTCAAAAGGTTTTTCATATTTTCAGTATTGGGTTTTGAGTGCATCTCCAGATGCACAATTTTAAAAAATTAATTGAAGACTGTCTTGCATGAACTAGTAAATGTAGTAGCACTGGATGGGTTTGTTGCATCTTTGTGATCAATCAATAAGTTTTTTTCATTACTGTTTATGCATAGTTTTGAATTGGAGACAATTTTGTGTAAATTGTGGGAAACAAAGTGAAATAAGCTTGAAGACTTAGTCTCATAGCAGGGATAAAATATTTTGGTGGTCTGTAGACGTCCTGAATGGCTTTTTTGTCAAGGTAGCTGTTCTGATCTCAAGATTACAATGAACTTTGGGAAATCTGTTTTTGTGAAGTTGCTTAGAGGGGATAATCTAGCTCTGCCCCCTTTGTTGTCACTTTTTCATGCTGACTAACAAATTTAAGAGGAGAAGTTCAGGAAATTGCAAGTAGATATGTAGATATCACTTCAGTGAGAAAGGTAACAAGGTTCTGCACACTTTGGCACCTAGCCATGCCTACCACATGACTATGACTACAGAAATATCTACAGCTGCAGACAGCACTGGCTCTATGGCCGTAAACAGAGATGAGCACTGCCCCTTAGAGTCAGATATGACTGATTTTTGAACAAGAGAGACTTTTACCTTTAATATAGTCATGACTAATGTTAGCATAGTAAGTTGCAATTAGAGTAGACACATTTGAATCAATCGAATACACAGAAGAGTTGTCTGGCCGAGTGTCAGGTGGTTAACTAACCTGGCTCGCTATAGGGATCAATGGCTATGGGCAGATGAGCCCCTTTAGGTGGGGTGATGGTCCCCTCAGTGGAAGAAATGCTACTGGAAACCATCATATTGGGTCCAACGGCAAAATGAGCAGAGAAGGAACTGTGATTCCCAATGGTCATGGAAGTGAAAGAGGCCATGCCAGATGGACTAGCTGTGAAGGCACGACTTGATAATATCCTCTAGGCTGTGACAGTCCATTGCAGTCCCTGTGTTAAATCCTGCATGTCTCATTTCATATGTGCCACAGGAGATGGCTCCGTGATCATAGTGTGTGGGTCACTTCATGGCAAGTTGGGATCCACCTTAAACAAATTCACACCAATGGTATTTTTCTGCTTCAGGGAAAAATGCATTCTCGGATATGAGTTGCAGTTGATGACGACAGAAGAGTTGACTCATCAAATATAAACTGATTAAGTGGGTCTATCCTGGTGCAACTTATTACATGAGGCAATAGGATTCCAGCCAATAGTTGCTATTTATAATTGTAAATAATTGCTCTTGTAAGAAATGCCTGTAATCGTATAACTGCTCTTCTTCAGAAAAGTGGGCTTTGTAATTCTGTAGCTATTGGGCCCAGGTTCATGGATAGAGCGACTGATGGGACAGAAGGTGTGAAAAATTGCATATCAATGAAACAGAGGACTATCATCTGATAAATATTCAAATAAAGGGCTATCCTGTGTTAAGAAGGCTACATGACTGTCCAAATTCTTGTACGCGCTTACTTCTTCATCATAACCCTTGTGTAACAAAGACCAAACAGATTTGCCTGTGACACTAGCACTTCCTATGGATATGTTCTTGGCTTGCTTTGCTTTCTTCTTTTCCCAGTAGCAGAAACAATCTGTTTGCTTTCTCCAAGTGATCAAGGATAGTGTGACAAAGGGAAGGCCTCTGCTACAAAGCCTAAATTAAAATTGGCTTAAGGATGAATCACACAGTTTGGAGGAAATGAGGGATTAAACAACACTTTAGCACTCTGAGTTTTCACTAAGAAAGAAAGAAAAGAAAGACCAAACAGCCAGTTTACAAATGAGAGGAGTGAACTCTCTAGCGGAACACTCCTTGCTCTGTAAATAAGCCAGCTTGTAGAACCTAATTGATTTGCTGAAACAGATCACCTTTTGTGATTATCCTGGTGGGAACACCAAGGCAGTGAAAGATCATTCATTTAATTTTAGGCTGACCAGTTTTGTTCATTAGTTTTGGGTTATTTATAATGCCAAAAGAAGCATGCCAAAGGGGAGTAGATTTTCTCCCCTTCCTCTCTTCAATCTGGCACTAATGGATGCCAGCTTCTCACACAGCGATTCTCCCAAAAGGACAGAAATGGTTTTTAGGTATTCTCTATCTACATTTTTCAAAATTAGATTGGACTGTTAAACTCTGATTTAATTTTTCCTGCTCTGTATTGTCTAGGTCAGTCAGTATTGTGGTGTTAGTTTTTCTAGGTTATTAAATACATGCTAGTGTTCTTGGTCTTCTTTTCTGGAAAGAGATCTTTCCAAAATCTTTCCCTTACGTTTGGAGACCACCACAGTGGAAAAGAGAATTATTTCATATCTTAATCTCCTCCACCCTGAAGGATTAATATGCTACCCTATATGTATGTACAGAGCTTAGTGGCTAAGATGCTGAGGTCAGTAGGTCAGCAGTTCAAAACCCAAGTGCTGAGCCACAGTGAGCACCCGTCATCTGCCCCAGCTCCTGCTAACTTAGCAGTTCAAAAGCAAGAAATAGCAAATAGACAAATAGGTACCTTTTTGGCTAGAAAAGTAACAGTGTTCCATGTGATCCCGCATCTAGTCATGCCTGACACATGACTAGAAGGCAGATACAAACAGTGCTGCCTCTTTAGTTGTAAATAGAGATGATAACTTCCCCCTAGATTTGGACACAACTGGCTTTTGAACCTTTGCCTATATATGTACACCCCATTGTCTTCAATTGAACCTTCTCTAAGGATGGATGAGAAATTCATTTGGTTTGCATTGTCATGCAACTGTAGTTATTTTAGACTCCACCAGCCAGTTTTTCAACTGTCTCAATAGTAAATTTCCTCTAAATTGTGGGTTGAAGTCATATAACACAGGAACATAGGGGCCCTGTGATAATATATGGCACAGCTGTCATGGTACTGACCTAAGGAATTGTTGAATTTGTACTTAGACTCCTTTGTTAGAGAATCTAGTGCCCTCTCCTGAACTGTAACAGAGATTTTTACCCTGTGTGCAGATAAACTCTGTGTGCAGATAAACTCCTTTTAATTCAGTATTGTCAATAATGACTAGCAACAATTCTACAGGTTTTTTAGGAAAAAATTTTTCAGAACATTGAACCTATTGCCTTCTAAATAGAAAACATGTGCTCCGCCATTAAAGCTTCAGTTTTCTCCCCATGGTTTCCATTTTACAAAATACTGGATAGGAGATGGCATGCATGAAAATCTTTAAATTAGTGAAAATGGCATGTTAAAATGCATTATATTTTGAGAAATTTCTTGAAAGACATACATACATTAGGAAATAATGTTGTAAAGTATGTGTATATTTGGAGAAATGCACAGTAAAATGTGCATGAATTGAATGTTTCTATCGACAAAGAAATGAAATGTACTGTACCTATTAGTTGGAAAATGTCGTTCACAGTGTGTCCTCTACTGCAGTTTCCTTGAATTAAGACTTTTTTACTTCTGATTAAATTCCATGGTTTAATGTGAGTAATTTCTGCAGGTGTTTCAAACCTTGCTATTGAATTCACTTATGATAACACCACTTATAGGTCAAGATGTTGAAGATATATTGTTCTCCCTTAGACTCCAGTTACTTCATTTCACTTTTGAAAATCTAGTAACACCACAAAATTGCATGTTCAATTTACCTGGTCATTGATAGCTTGGTTCCTGTCAGCTGGTAATGCACAGCTCTGTGTCCCCACCTGTTTTATGTTTTGAAATTACTGGTTTTGTCTTCCATTCATGAACTAAGCAGACATTGCACAGACAGTTTTTAAAAAAAATAAGCACCAGAGGTCAACAATTCAAGGAAAAAACCAGGAAGAACTGCATGAAAATATAAACATTAGGAAAAGGTGGCACTCATAGGGGTGGGCAGAATTTTAAAACGATTGCTAATTCAATTGTAATATATTGATTCTTAAGAAAAGCTAAAAATCTAAATAATTATCCTACAACAGAAATAACAAAAGGATGTAGCAAGACACGTCATGAGAATGTGACTTAAATCAAAGTGTTTTTCTGTTTGCTGACTCTTAACAGAGCACAGCAGAGAAATAAAACTGTGACGAACCCAATGGAATAAGCAACCAGTGTGGGTAAACAGGGAGAGCAAGTTTAAGAGGTCCAAATTAGGTACCTCGACTTATATTTGGGTCGACTTATAGTCGAGCATATATTGTAAGTGCAAATATGCAGTTATGGGAGACATTTGCCTTTCTAATACATGAAGGGAGAAAAACCTTGGAAATGTTGTAGATCAGAAGCTGAATATGAGTCAACAGTACAATGCAGCTGCAAAAAAATAAAAAAAAAAAAAATAATCCAAAGCTATTTTCAGCCCCATTAACACAAGTACTGCATAGTCTCCAAATTCCTTGAAGTACAGTGAAACCTCAGTTAACAAATGGCTTGGTTAACATAAAAATCACATAACAAAATGAAATCCATAGAAAATAGTGGCTCAGTTTACGGATATTTTTTTTCTGGAATGGATTAATTGGTTTTAAACACATTCCTATGGGAAATTGCATTCAATGCATTCCTATGGGAAATTCGGTCACAATAATTTCTGCTGTAAGAAACGCCCTGGAGGACGCATTCATTACATTAACCGAAGTTCGACTGTACTAGTTCCCATGTATTCAGCACTAATTTTTGGCCTCATCCTGAGTACTAGACACTGTGGTTTAAGAAGGATTCAAATAAACTGGAACAAGGTCAGAAGAGGGTAATAAAGACAACCAGAGACTTGGAAACCAAGCCCTATGAAGAAAGACTGAAAGAACTGGACATATTTAGCTTTGAGAAAAGGAGACTGAGAGAGGATATGATAGTATTTTTCAAGTATGCAAAAGTTGTCAATCCTTATAGTTCTCAATCCTTATAGAGTGGAGACCATGCAATAATGACTTCAAGTTACACTAAGCCAGATTTTAGTAGAACATCAGGAAATATCTCCTAACAGTATGGAGCAGTATGACAATAGAACCAGTTTCTCCTGAAGGTGATGAGAGCTACACTGAAAGCAATCAAGAGAGAATTGGACAACCATCTAATTGATTGATTACATTTATATACCAACCATCTGGGTCACTTTCAACTCTGGGCAGTGTCAGAAGTACAGTTGTACCTCACTTAAAGAGCATAATGTATTCCACAGGATTGCTCTTTAAGGGAGTTTGCTCTTTAAGTGAAACACCATTGTAAGTGACCAATTGTGACTTCTGGTGGAGGAGATTGTGAACCCCAATTTATTTGTTAAGCAAGTTTTTGGTTGGTTTTATTTGTTAAGCGAAGCAAACATTCAGAGAAAATTCTGCTCTTAAAGTAAGTTACTCTTTAAGTGATGCGCTCTTTATGTGAGGTTTGACTGTACAGTAATACCTTGGATAACACTAAGGCTTGGTTCCACAAGTCTTGGTGTTATCCGATTTTTAGTGTTATCCGATCCATGTTAAAATCCTATGGGATGGATTGGATAACGTTAAAGCTCCATAGAGATACATTGTAACCGCACAGGCTTTAGCAGTTGTTAACCGATCCATCCCATAGGACCTTAACGTTATTCGATCCAATTCTCTTCCCCAGATTACTTAACATTATGCGATTTTAACGTTATCCGAGGTAAATGTTAACCGAGGTATTACTGTACTTTTATTTGGATTCTGGCATTGAACAGGGATTTTGACTTGATGGTCAAAGTGCTCCCATGGCCCTGAGCAAGAAATACAGGATTTCAATTTGAAAACAGAGAAACCTATGTCTGAGTAGATGTATATAGGATACCACTGAGGCCCTTTTCTAGCTTTGCAGTTTAACACAATCAATCATTCCTTTAAAGCAAATTTTGTTTCATTTCTTGATGGCTTGTTCCAATTGCATTCAAATTTCAGTGGTAGAGGAAATAAGGCTGCAAAATGTGTACAACAGTTAGAACACACCATTCAATTCCCTCCCCCTCCCCCTTTTGCATGGCCCAGGTCACTATTGTTCAAACCTCTGTCTCTCAAGAGCTGCCACATAAAGCACAAATGAGGCTAATGACAAGAGACAATATTTTAATGTTAATTAGATATTTCATGTGTCTTAGTTCATCAGAGCAATATTGCTCTTTTATGTATTACATGAAAGCAGAGATTTTAGCTCGGAGGAAAACAGGGAGCACAGCCAGTCACCAGCAAAGTATTTGTAATCATTAAAATTATTGTTAGATTCAAGGAAATCTTAGAAACTTTGAAGGGAAGATGTATGCCAAAAGAAAAGAAAAGAAAGCAATGGCCACTTCTTAGGAAAGCCCAGTAAATTTGCTGTTGATTCTATCCCATTCTATCTCTCAGCAAGATCCAGAATTGCTAAATACATAAATGGTATTAATCAAAATAAATCTAATGTTTCTGGAAGCTAGTGGGAGCTAGTGGGACTCCTATAAATTTGTGTCTTGTTAAGAAGAACATTTCTCACCAGTAATGGACCAGTGGGGTAGGGTGGGCCAGGGGGCCAGGGGGGCAGACTGCCCTGGGCAGCACTTTTTGAGCTATGATTGTTCTTGGACTACAATTCTCAGAAACACTAATGGGAGCGGGTGCACCAGAGGGCGGCAAATTCGGCTTATACCCCATGAGGCTAGAATCAATGCTACCCTACTGTAATGGACACATGTTGTTTAAGAAATGTTCTGTTTCTGTCACCTATCTGGGGAATAGCAACAGTTATCTGATTTAGGTTTTCAGAATAGGAAGTTCCACCTAAGATCACGACAGAAGTGTCTTCTGGTCATAATGGTCGCGCGGCCGCGGCGTATGCGGCGGCTGTGCGCTTTGCCCCAGTGCCTGCCAAAGGAGACGGGCCTGGGGACGAGCGCAGGGGGCGTGGCTGAGCGCTGCCCTTATAAGGGCAGCGCGCTCCCTGTGCTCGCCGCCAGACCCGTCCGGCAGGCAAAGCGAGCGGCTGAGCTTTTCGCGACGCTAGTTCTCCTTTGTATCGGGCTTGGTCTCATCTGGGCTCAGGTTGCCTCTGCCTCCCGTTATCCCTCGGGTGTAGGGGGTGGCCGTTCTCCTTAGCTGCTGTGGCTCTGCTGCTCCTGCGGCGGCCACCATTTTGTCTTCTCCGGGGTTGCGCCCGCCATTTTGAGGCCTCTACTTGGGCCTCCTTTGCTCGGGGCTTGGCCGGGGTTGTCCTCTCCTCGCGCGTTCCTCCCTTACTGGGGGCTGTTGGAAGGGTGATCCTTCCTTTCCGGGCCGACGTCGCCGCCTGAGGGCTCGCGTCGGCCATTTGGCCGGTTGCTGGCGGCGCCTGTCATTTAGGGCCCTGGTGCGGCCTTGTCCACCTCCCCAGGCTTGACCTTGTCGGGCTATCCTGCTTCGGCCTCCAGGTCTCCCGGGCTGCTTAGATTTATTCAGCCTCTCTGTTGCCGGGTCAGGCTCGATCCGGAGGGCTCGAGGTTGTCCGGCCCTTGTGATTCGGCTTTCTCGGGTAGGATTTGTAGTCATGGCACCTAAGAAGCAGGCCGTGCCTCGCCCGCGTCGCATCCCCGCCGGGCTACTGCCACAGGGGGTCCCAGCCGCCGCGCCCAGGGGTCTGAGGTTGCCCCAGTAACCCCTGCGGCTATCCTTGACCGCGTGGCGGCCTTGGAACGGGCCGCGGGCCTGGACCTTGTGCCGGGTACCCGGCGGCCCACTCAGCGGTCCGCGCCGTGGGTGGCTGACCCTACTAACGCTGATTGGGCTGGCCTTGTGACGGTGATCAATCACCGGCTGGCCCAGCTGGAGGCGGCTTTGCCCCAGCCCCGGCCCGCAGACGTTCCGGCTCCGGATGTTGTGGAGGGCCAGATTGAGGATCCCGCTCCCACGGTCGAGGCGGAACCTGAGGCCGGGCCCAGCGGTGTACAACCGGTACTCGTCGTTCTGTCCGTTCCGGCGGCACGCGCCGGTGGTGAGTATGGGGTCGAACCGAGTGTGCCTACTCCAACCTTGCCTCCGCAACCGCCGTCTTTTCCACCGCAGCCTCCCGTGCAGTGGCCTTGGCCGTACCAGCAGGCCCCCGCAGTGGCTTCACCTTGGCCGGCCCCTGTGCTGGTGCCGGGAATCCTGTGGCTGCCGCCGGCGCCGCAGGTCCAGGGGCCGTCGCCGTCGTGGCTGGGGGTTTCCCCGGCGGTGACTGCTCCGCCTCCGCCGGTGCAGTGGCCGGTGCCGTCGTGGACGGGGGCTTCCCCGGCGGCGACTGCTCCGCCTCCGCCGGTGCACCCGGTGCCGGCTTCCTGGCGGGCCCCATACCCGCCGCTGCCCGTAGCCTCCCCCTTTGGGGCCCACTCTGTGGCGCCTCCGGGTTGGCCTTGCTTTACCTTTGGGGACACCGGGTACAATTCGGTGTCCCGGTTTGCCATGCCATACGGCGACCAATCGTTGCTGCTCGGGGACCACCTGCTCCCGGCCACGACGGATAAAATCCTCCGTGGGGAGTACGTGGATTTCTTTTCCCTCCTTAATCGTGACTCCACGAAGGAGGAGAAGGAGAAGGAGGATGAAGCGGACAAAGAAAGGGCTAAGCGGAAGAAACCTCCTCGCACTTGGGCCAATTGGCTCCCGGGTTTCTTGATCTACGCGGGGGTTCTGTCTAGGGCGTTCCCCCAACTAGGGCTGTCCCTCTTCCCGTACCTGGATATAATCTACAGGGCCTACGTGGACTTCCCGGGTCTGGCTTGGCTTGCGTATGACGAAAAGTTTCGTATGCGCGCGGCCATCCGCCCCGGCATGCGCTGGGATGAGCTTCACTCCGCGCTGTGGATGCAGCTCATGACCCCATCCCGCCCGGCCCTAGGGGAGCGGTATGATTGCGGACACCTGATTCAGCGCCCTACTCCCGCCCAGGCACCCCGCCAGCCACCGGGGCAGGCGGTTCCGGCACGCTTGCTGTGCTGGGAGTACTCTGCGTCAGGTCGCTGCACCAAAAAGCAGTGCAAATTCAAGCACGAGTGCTCGATTTGCGCGGGTGCCCATCCCGCCACCTCCTGTTTCCGAGGAGGTGCGGGGCGGGGCCGGGGCAAGGACCAACAAGGAGCGAAGCGGGCCGGGGGCTGACAACGCCCCTGGGAAAGGGGCCCAGCCCAATTAGGGTTGAGGTATTGGACCGCCTGCTGCTAGAGTACCCTTCTCCCACTGACGCCAAGTACCTCTCCGAGGGTTTCACCTTCGGTTTCCGTATCCCAGTTTTAGGGGCGCGGGGACCTCAGGACGCACCCAACTTAAGATCTCTGGTGGGTATGGAGTCAGTGGCCCGAGCGCAAATTTTTAAGGAGGTAGCGGCAGGCAGGGTGGCGGGCCCCTTCGACAGCCCCCCCTTTCCCAATCTTAAAGTTTCCCCATTGGGTTTGGTCCCGAAGAAGACCCCAGGTGAGTTCAGGTTGATCCACCACCTGTCTTACCCCGCCGGGTCTTCCGTCAACGACGCTATTCCGGACGTCTTGTGCTCGGTCCGGTATATGTCGTTTGACGAGGCCGTTCGCATGGTCCGCTCCTGCGGTCCGGGGGCACTCTTGGCCAAATGCGACATTAAGTCCGCGTTTCGGCTGCTGCCGGTGCACCCCGAGGACTTCGAACTACTGGGCTTCCGTTTTGAGGGCCAGTATTTCGTGGACCGGGCCATGCCTTTCGGCTGTTCCATTTCATGCGCCGCGTTTGAGTGCTTTAGTTCCTTTTTGCATTGGGCCTTAGTTAGGAAGGCGGGTTCTGACAGGGTGGCACATTACCTTGATGACTTCCTTTTTGGGGGCCCCGCGGGTACTGGGGATTGTGTTCATCTGCTCCAGTCGTTCCACCACCTGGCAGAGGAGCTGGCTGTCCCTTTGGCGCCTGAGAAAACTGAGGGTCCGGCCACTACCCTCACTTTTCTGGGCATCGAATTGGACACGGTGGCCATGACCTCTCGCCTCCCTCCGGACAAGGTACAGCGCCTGGTGGAAAGGTTAGAGGCACTCTTGCCCAAACGGAAGGTCACACTGCATGAATTGCAGGAGATTCATGGGCATCTCAACTTTGCCTGCAGGGTGGTGGCCCCCGGCCATGCCTTTGCTCGCCGTCTATGCGATGCGATGGCCGGCCTGACCAAAAAGTTCCACAGGACTAGGCTGACCCTTGGGATGAGGGAGGACTTAGAGGTCTGGCTGGCGTTCCTTAAGGACTTCAATGGGGTATCCTTTTGGCACTCTGACCTTTTTCTCTCTTCCAGTTTTCAGGTCCATTCCGACGCATCTGGGTCTTGCGGTTTTGGCATCTATTTTGATGGCCGTTGGTGCGCCGGCACATGGCCGCCACAATGGCGGGACTCCGACGTCGTGAGGGACCTGACTTTCTTGGAGTTTTTTCCCATTTGGGGGGTGATTAACATGTGGGGGCATCACTGGGTAAATTCCGTTGTCACCTTTTGGTGCGACAACGCGGCGGTTGTCCAAGTGGTCAACTCCCAGACGTCCCGCTCCCCCCGGGTTATGTCCTTAGTTAGGCCGTTTGTCCTGGCTGCGCTGAGACTTAATATGGTGTTTCGCGCACGCCATGTGCCGGGGGTGGACAATTCCATTGCTGATGCCCTGTCCCGCTTTCAGATGGCGCGGTTCAGGGCGTTGGCTCCCGGTGCCAGGGCACTTCCTTCGGAGTTGCCGGACGCGGTCTGGAACATTGGAGGGCCGAGGTGAATCGGGCCATCGGCCTTTCCCTATCAGGTCGCACACGCCATGCTTATCGCCTTGCGTGTGAGGCCTTTACCACCTTCCGGAGTCAGCAGGGTTTGCCCGAGGTCTGGCTGCTCCCGGTGGACCATGTGCTGCAGTTCATGGTCCACCTGCGGCGGTCCGGCCTTGCTCCACGGACGATCAGGGGGCGGCTGTCGGCCTTAGCCTTTGCCACCCGGGCTAACGGTCTCCCCAACACTCTTGGCGATTTTCGCATCCGCCGGGTGTTGGAGGGTTGGTCCAGGGAGCGGGGCCACCACCCAGACGCCCGTCAACCGGTGTCGCCGGCGGTGCTGCGGCGTTTGGCCGCGGCCTGGCCCCGCCATTGCAGGGATGGGTTTGAGGCGGTGTTGTTTCACGCTGCTTCTTCCATTGCGTTTTTCGCTGCCCTGCTGGTGGGTGAATTGGTGGTGGCGTCCCGGCGGGACGTATCCGGCCGTGCATTGCGGCTGGCTGATGTGGTGCTCCACGCGTCGTCGGTCTGGCTGACGGTACGGCTGTCCAAGACCGACCAGCTGGGCAAGGGGGTTTCCTTATTGCTACTGCGCTGCAGTATAGCGGATATCTGTCCGGTAGGAGCGCTGGAGCGCTACCTGGCCATACGTCCCGCAGGTCCTCTGCCCCTTTTCGTCCACCAGGATGGTTCCCCCTTAACCCGTTTTCAATTTTGGAAGGTTACGGGGGTGGCTTTGTCAGAAGTGGGGATCCCCGGGGCCCGTTATGGCACCCACTCCTTCCGCATAGGGGCTGCTTCTACTGCGGCCTCTTTCGGGTATTCCGATGCAGATATCATGAGAATGGGGCGTTGGGGGTCTGCTTGCTTCCGAACATATGTGCGACCGTTACTGTCGTGACCTGCCTTGTTGCTGTTTGTTTTTTCTGTTTGTTTTCTTTCAGAGCGTCTACCTCGGAGTGACGTGGCCCGGGTTTGGATGGTCGGCCACAGCTTCATTTTCTGGGCCGCACGTTTCGCTGGAGCAGCTCCCTGTGGGATCCACCTCGGCCTGAGGGACAGGGCCTTCCTCATGTGGCAGGGGATAAGGGGGATGATGTGGAGCCAGTTGCTGCAGTTCGTGATGGCGAACTGGCGGGTGGTTCCCCCCGATGTCCTCTTGGTGCACCTGGGTGGCAATGACCTGGGTCAGCGTTCGGGGTTGGATCTCTCCAGGGCCATATGCAGGGATTTCGATCTCTTGCACCAGCGCTGGCCTACGACCAGATTTATCTGGTTGAGTATGATCCCGCGTGCCTGGTATCGGGGCGCGGTGGATGTTCGGGCCGTAGATCGCGCACGGCGTGGTGTAAACCGCGCCGTGGAGCGCTTCTTTCGTGCCAGGGGCCTTGGTACAGTGGTGGATCACCCGGTGTTCCATTTGGAGTCGGACCACCTGTACCGGAATGACGGGGTGCACCTGTCACCTGATGGCCAGGTAGTGTTCCTGGGCGATCTGCAGCAAGGCCTGGTGACCGAGTTGTCGGTCTCGGGGGGGTGGGGCGGTGAGTAGTTTCACTCCCCCCGTGTGGCGGGTAGCACTGGTGTGGAATAGCTTTGGTCCCAGCAGAACCGGGTAGGAACGTGTTTTGATCGACCACTTGGTGAGCCGGATCAAAACGCGGACCAGGAACTTGGGAACTGCCCAGCTCGGCAGCAGGCAGCCCCAATATTTGAGTTCGCCCGGTTCGGGGTCAGAAGGAGATAACAACTGGTACTTCTGACCGGGACAGTTAAATGAGTTGGACATGGATGTCCGATATCCAAGTTGAGTTCTGAATGGATATCGTGTACCTCACCAGTGCTACTGCGGCCTTGCTGCAACAAGTTAGTGTTTAAGATGGTTGAAGTTAACCAAGTTGATATTAAATAAAGTGGCCCAATTTTTATACCAAAATACTGTGGTCAGTCTCTTTTGTGCGGGCATGTGGGGGCAAAGCTCAGTGTCTTAACCAATAAGCCACCATGGCCCTGACTATAACTGGACTTAAGACTGTGCCATCTCCTAGCCGTAGCAGTGAAGAACCTAATCACTTGCAAAGCTGTGTTTGTTGAGTCCAGTGGTTCTCTTAAATAAAGTTAAAAATTTGTGGGCAGAAGCCTGGGGTGATTGTGAATGAATACCTAACGGGTGATAGAAGAAATCAGTTGGATAACGAAGGGTTACATGGATTTGCTGCCTGCCTGCTGAAGAGATCTTGAATCTCAAATTACCAGCAATTCAAGGTGCTGGTAATGACCTTTAAAGTTCTGCATGGTAGTAGGCCAGGATATTTAAGAGACTGTGTCACCCTGAGAACATCTGCCCATGCAACCAGAGCAGACCATAGAGGCTCTCTCATTGTGCCATACGCAAAGGAGCGCTCAGCTTGTATGATAATTTGTTATTATGTGCTTATTTTACATATATTGATTTTTGTTTATGTTGCATATAACATTTTAAAAATAAATCCTTCAAATATTTAAAAATGATATAATATCGACTCGGGTGGTGATGGGGTGTGGGCAGTATGCCTGTGCCTCTCCACTGCTCCGGGAGCTGCACTGGTTGCCAGTGTGCCTCTGGGTGCAATTCAAGGTGCTGGTAATTACCTTTAAAGCCCTACATGGTAGTGGGCCAGGATACTGAAGGGACCACATCACCCAGAGAACATCTGTCTGTCCCACCAGAGCAGACCTTAGAGGCTCTTATTCAGTGATGGGATGACAAAAATTCTACTACCACGCCATGACGTCACGGACGTCATGGGCGTGGCCAATGTCATGACGTCATGTCGTCATGGCCGAAGCCAACGTCATGACGTCATGACGTTGTGGGCGGGGCCAAAATAAAAATAAATTAAAAATAAAAATAAACATACACACACACACACACCTCCCTCTCAGCCCACCCACCCAGACACAAATAAATAAATAAATAAATAAAATAAAAACAACCACCCACCCAAAACACAAATAAATTACCCCTCGCTTACCTTTCTTGGGACCCCCCAGCTCGCCGCTGCCGCCACCCCCTCCCCCGACCCAGGCAGAAGGCGGCCCCCTGCTGACTAGCGGCGCACGCGCGATCTCGCGCACACCACACACCTCCGTCCGCTCGCCCGCCAGGGGCCGTCCGCCACCCACCCCCGACGAGCGCACCTCCGGCAGATCGCCCGCCCGGCTGGCCGTCGGGGGCTCTCCTGGCAGGCGGCCCGCGTGCGCGTGCATGCTACCCACCTCCTCCTGCCCAGCCAGCCGCCAGGGGCTCCCCGCCACGGTGCCACCCACCCACCCCCGACGAGTGCCCAGTCTCACGGCAAGTTGGGTGGGTGGCTGGGCGGGCGGAGGCGAGCAGCGTGCGCGCGCACGTGGGCCGCCCGCCAGGAGAGCCCCCGATGGCCAGCCGGGCGGGCGGGCCCCTCCTTGAATTGTCCGCCTAAAAAAAACCCCTTTTTCTCCTCGCCTGCAAGCGGCGAAGCACACGCGGGGCGCTCGCCGGCAAAAGGGTGGGGAGGGGACATTTTGCCGCCCCCTGAAAGCCGCTGCCCGAGGCATCTGCCCCCCCACGCTACGCCACTGAGCCAATGGCAGCTCCGGTGGCGGCAGGTGGCGGTTGCAGGCACCCAGCCCACAGGCCAGCGCACGGCGGAGGAGGAGGCGTCAGCGGTGCGCCGCGCCGGGCGTCCCCAGGGCATGGGGCTTGTCAGCAGCGGACGGCCCAGGCAGCCCTCAACGTGCCGTGGGGAGGTGCCCTTCTCAGAGGGCTGGTGCCACCTCCACCGCCGCCGTCCTAAAAGCTCTAAACAATTTTTTAAAAAAATTGGAGCTAAAATGGCTCCAATTGACTGCGCATGTGCAGAAACTCAATCTGACGCATGCGCAATGTGTCAGATTGTGTTTCTGCACATGCGCAGTCAATTGGAGCCATTTTAGCTCCGATTTTTTTTAAAAAAATTTCTTTCGGTGAGGCGTCCGGAACCGGACGCCCCAAAAGTGGACTCCTCTCACGGAGAACCCTCCGGAATTGGTCCTACCGGTTCCAGGGAACCGTCTGGAACCGGGGACATCCCATCACTGCTCTTATTGTGCCATCTGCTAGGGAGGATCCTTCTATGTGTCTTCTCCGGCCCTTTGGAACCTCCTGCCAATTGAGCTGCATCTCCAGATGGAGTTGCTGTTCTTCAGGAAAGGGCTAAAAACCTAGTTGGCAAAACAGGTGTAGGCACCAGGTGACCCCTGCCTGCTGGCTGATTTAGTAAGGACACACTCTCCCTCTTTAAATCTCTTTTAATCAGTAGGAGTTGGAATAATTCTTGGTGGCAGTTTTAATTGGGTTTTTATTGGTTTTTAAAATGTGATTGGTTTTATTTTCTGTGAGCTGCCCAGGGTCTTCGGAGTTGGGCAGCAATATAAATCAGAAAGAAAAAAAGCTTTCACAATTGTGTGTGTGTATTTTTTTTTTGTGATCCAATAAAGGCATCACCTTCTTCCTGCATGGATTTGAGCAATAATAATAATTTTGTGTCAGAAAGGATTTTTGCTGGAGAAACTCTGCCCAGGGGATGCCCGAATGAGGCTGCTTTCATGTCCCCAAGATCTTTTTCCACTGAAGTAGTACCTATTTATCTACTTGCAGTTTCTTGCTTTCCATCTGCTAGGTTGGCATGAGCTGGGACAGAGACAGATGCTCATTCCATCATGAGGTCCCCGGGTCTTGAACTGCCGACTTGCCACCCTTCCAGCTAACAAGGTGAGCTTCTTAACCACTGAGCTACCTCAGCCCATTGGATTTGACTGAAAGTCTGCCTTTCACACTGAACATCCTGGAGAAAGGTAAATTTTTCTGAAAAATAAAAAGCAAATAATAAACATGCATAAAAAGCAACAACAAACCTATTTATTACAGCAGCCACATCAGGTTTCCGAGATCATCTCTGGATTAAACTTGACACATTTTTAATTCCTGCCCTTTCTCCCACTTGTTATATTTATGCTTTCACAAGATGTAATCTGCAGCCACCAATAATCTTCTCCTGATTTTAAAAGTTTTGCGCGTTAGGAGCAACGAAAACTAACCTCAGTTCTCCCTGGCGTAGTTTTCTGTGCAAGATATTTAGGAATGAAACATGGACTATCTGGTTCATTAATATACATTAACCAATTGCAAACACAGTGACTGAGAAGGAAAGCTGTTTGCTTTTCTCCTGTATGTTGGCCGCTTTTAAAATTCCTGGTTTCTGTTCCTTCTGTGGCATAGCAGTGGACGAATCTAGTGGAGTGGCAGAAGGTTATAGGTACTGTAAGCTATATTTAGCTAAAATATAAACTGGCAGATCTGAAGCACTTCTGCAATGCTATAAAAAGACTGCATATGCTTGCTGCAGGTTTTCTTAAGGTAAGGGACAAAGCAATCGATGCTCCAAGGCAGATAGATTTGTCCATATGGGAAGGCGGTCTTCTGCTGATGATTTCGCAGACAGAAATTGCCCATCTGCACTGTTTGCAGGTGTTTTGAATGATTATATTATTAGCTCTGTCTGTTCAACTTTGCTTTTTTATGGTGGCTTTAGTATTGCAGTAAATAAAAAAAAAGGAAATATAGAAGCAGCCATCTGCTTCCCAGTTTTTGACTAGCATTCTTTGTCAAGAAGGCGGGGGGGGGGGAAGAATTTTGCAGATTTTAATCTCACAGTGCTGAAATGCTGGCAAATGGATGAACGTGTGCATGCGTGCGCACACCATCACAACGCCCTTTTCTCTCTCTCTTTTCTCCCCACAACTGAAATTCTGACTTGCATGTTAAATGAAAAGCAAAGTTTTGTCTTATTTATTATTTATGTGTCTTTGATTGATCTATTTAAATATACAATCAACCCAGTTCTGCATTCGTTTAGATGATGCCAGTGTGTTGAAGGCATTGCTGCACACTCAGATCATGTTTTCCAAAATCTTATTTTCATCCCTGACAAATTAGAGAAAATGTGAATGATGCAAGAGATAATCCTTGTTAAGTCATTTTTCAGTTGCTGAAATCTGCACAAACAGAGAGAAGGTATCTATCTATCCATCTATCCATCTATCTATCTATCTATCTATCTATCTATCTATCTATCTATCTATCTATCTATCTGTCTGTCTGTCTGTCTGTCTGTCTATTTATCTATCTCTTCATTCCTTCCTCTCTCTCTTTCTCTCCCTAATCAGCATAGATGACATTTTGATCAGATGATTAGCAAGCTTTTAATGCTCTAAAAAGGAAATCCTAGATTTTGTATGTTTATTGAGCAAATTTTCAAATCACTCTAGATTTAAAATTCTCAAAACCACTTAAAAATGTCACTCATGAGGATGTCCCAGCTGACATGCTTAAAATCTAGAAAACACTACATGAAAGGAAAAGGAATTTGGAGTAAAGCAAACCCAGGCACTTGGTTCTTCATTTACAAGTTCATTAGATGTTGAGATCAGTTCAGGAAGACATAGAGGTCAATGTGCTATTTATCTTGTTTTATTCAATGTTTTTGTATATGGTCCAGCATGGACCTTTTAAAAATGGAAGCTGATAATGGGTGTTCTTGTTCTTCTCCTTGTTGTTGTTCTTGTTCTCTTTCTTCTCCTTCTTCTAAATGGAGTTGGGGAAATGCACAAAAGACGGTGGCTTTGAAAAAGGTGCTTGTATTGTTCTTATATTGGTTGTGAGGGATCTTGAATGGGTTGAAGGATACTTGACAAGCTTCTTGAAACAATGTTTTAGGTCAAAAGTGAAAAATGTAATGAGGTTTTTCACGTTTCCCTACTTGGCACTGACTGGATGGGTCTTGTTCTTCTTTACTTCCCCTTTTGCCCTTTTGGATGTCGAGGGAGATACAAGGTTCTTGTTCTGGCACTTTTAGTAGCCTCCACCAGCATTATCTGTGTTCTTGTAATATATCTTTGATGTTATCTCTCCACTTCATCTGGCTTTGCCTTGTGCTCTTTGTCCTGGTCCTCTTTTCACGTATGCTTTGTATGGTATGGAATTCCAAGACTGGACTTATAATCACCAAATATATGCAGGGTGGTCATTTATGAATTTCTAAAGTGGTGAAGGAAAAGAGGAAGTAAATTTGCATTAAAATTCACATGCAAGTTAATGCATGCAAAAATAAACATTATCCTTATAACTTGAACAGAATTGAAATGGATTCCACTCAACTCAGGAAGAAGGTGCCTGTTGAGTTTGTCTTCCAGGTCCTGTTCACTGCTGATGGGCACCTTCAAGATCTCTGTTCTTCTGGCTTTCAATCTTTAAATCAGATTTGGACAGGACAGGCCTTCAATTGCTTGACACTTTCAAAAGCAGGATTAACTTCCAGGAACTCTTTGGTAACTTGCCACTGCTGTTCCCAAACCCAGATGGGAGAGGAGGATCAGGCTAGGAACCCATCTCTGTAAAAGTAGAATTGCTACAGCAACAGCAAGAAAAATCTCAAGTAACTCTGATCAACTAGGCAGGAGGTTGGTTTTGAGTTGTACAACTTGTATGACGACAAAAGATCAAACAGGTAACAGAGTCTTCGTGCTGAAGTAAAAAATGATCTTCTCAGCCAGAAACATCACAAAATTATTTTGACGATATTACCAGTGAGGAGGTGCTTTGAAGGAGTGGCCAGTGTAAAATATATAACATTCATGCACAAAGAAGGCTCCAAATGGCAGATCATATTTCTCATATGGAGAAAAACAGGATCCCTAAGGTGGCAATAAGTTGGAACACCTCCTGATACCAAATGACAATGAGGACGCATGAATTTTCAGTTTATTCTCTTTCTCCTTTTCCCTCTTACCTTACATAATAGTGACACTTGTGTGTCATCAAGTAAATTCCAGGATTTTCTAAGCAGAGAATATTCATAAGTGATTTACCAATTTTCTTTAACTGAGGATACTTGGGAACTGTGTAGCTTGCCCAAGGTCATAGACTGGCTCTTCTACCTAGAGGCACAGTTTCCCATCCAGATAGCTAAATCACTGAGCTATCCAGGCAGGTCCTAGCTTATATATGCATCATAAAATTGAAAGGAGGAAAATCACACCATCAAAAGAAATAGATTTTATTTTTAAACTGCTGCAAATAATCATGTTAGTCATAATTGTTATTACTTTTCCTTTGGGGATCAATTGTTATCAACTGTTTGTTTCCTTTCTGGATCTCCAGGCTACATAGCAATTTATAAAAACATCAACACCATGGGCTAAATCCTTGTCCTTAGAATTGCACAATGTTGCTAAATATCAAAACAAAAAAATCCCAGTGTTCCAGTTCCTTAACTTCACTATGTTTTAATTAGCCACTCCAATTAACCTTCCCTTTGTGTTCCCTTATGTTTCAAGGCTGTAGTAAAACTAATTTCAAATCAGAGCAATATGGGAAAAAGGGAGAAGATTGACAAAAGTGTGTTGCAATTCAGGGTCACTAAAGAATTGATGGTGGACAGGAGTTTGGATGCTTTAGCTATCCTACACATAATTTACCTGTTCCCAATTAAGTCAATCCTAAAAAAAAAAAAAAAAGATTCCGTGAGACTTTAATCATTTAATCACATAAATTTTGTGTCCTTTTTGTGATAAGGTGACCCAATCCTTGATCAGATCTATGGTAGCACTTGTTTGTTTCTGGGTCCCCGCATCTTCATGATGGGTGAAAACACAAATGGCTATGAAATGGGTGGGAGCATTACTGTATTGTATAGTAGAGGACTTTACTTCCACGCACAGATAACCTTCCAAGCAATTGCCCAAGGACCAGTAGGCAGTAGGATTTACATCACAAACATGGAGGGGAGGGATAGTGATACAGTATACTGTATCTGGCTTAGCCAGTCAATGTCCCTACAAAAGGAATACAACACATCCAATCCTGTTATTAAATAGGCATAAGGCTTTTAGATTTATTGGATGTCACTCCCTGAATTCACAAGGAATTCTTGAGGCAGAATTATGGGGAATTTAGCCAAGAATTGAAAGTATTCTCATGAATTTTCATTTGCATACAGGTGGGGAATGAAGGTTCTGTTAGCCATTATGTCAGGAATTCTCAACCTGTGGCCCATGGGCCAGACATGGCCTGTGGCACCATTTCATGTGGCCCACCACCTCCTCCATCACACCAGGAAGTGCCATGTGGTGGAGGCAGTGCAAAATGGCCGCCTGGCTCCCAAAGCTGTCTGAGGGAGCGTGACCTGGCCCCTGGCTTTAAAAGGTTGAGAACGCCTGCACTATATGAAGAAAACAGAGGAAATGGGTAAAAGTGGTTAATCTCTGCACGAGCTGCAAGGGATTAGGAGACTGGTGGTCTTTTTCTCTTCCAAATTCACGATTTTTTTCTGCCCAACAGCATGCTTAAAAAGCCTCTACTGTGAATAGATTTTGTCAGACATAGACTGTCTGATAGGTACAAGCAGAAGGAAAGGCTAACTCACGCAAATTGTTTGAAAGGTCATCAAGCAGGAGGGGGAGGAGGCTAACCTACCATCGCTGTTAAACTGATCATTACAAGAAGAGAGATTAGTAGACTGCCTCTACTTGAGAGATCATAAGATGAGACAAACTCATTCTTGTCACAATTATTCCTTCTTGTCCTTTTAGGTCGTCTGGACAAAACACACTTTGATGAGAAATTTTAGATACTGTGAAATGTCTCTCCTCCAGCTGAGATTGAGATAAAGAATTCTTGTTTTCCCCTCAGGGTCATTGTAAGTTGTGTTCTTTTCTAGACACAGAAGAACTAGATTGTTATTTTAAAAGACTTACACAACCCATCTAAAGCTTTAAATTGGGCAATTTGCTCAATGTACAAATCATTTGTCTTTGCATATACAGTAATACCCCAGATAACGTTATGACTTGGTTCCACAAGTCATGACATTATCCGATTTTTAGCATTGTCCGATGCATGCATCGAACAACGCTAAGAAAAAAAGCACTGACTTCAGGGACAAACCACTTTAAAGGCAGGCAGGGAAAGAAAGAGACCACTCTGCCTTTAAAGCCACTCCCCATGCGCAGCTCAGCCACGAGAGAATCCAGCCTCGCCCTGTTTACCTTGCTGCACGCTCCGACAGCCAGCAGAGAAAGTGAAAGAGAAAAACAAGCCTCCAGCTGGCTGTCGGAGCGTGCAGCAAGGTAAGCAGGGCGAGGCTGGATTACCTTGTGGCCGAGCAGGCAGTGGGGTGGGTGTGGGGAGTCCCCAAATTGCTGGGGGTGGGGGGGAGGAGGGAAGTGGCAGGGAGAGGAGCTTTGGCCTCCTTTACTTCTTTATGATGATGGATCGCATAACGCTAAAATGAACGTTATCCGGTGCAAATCTTCCCCCCAAATTTGTCGTCATTATGTGGTTTTAGCGTTATCCGGTGCAATCGTTATCCAGGGTATTACTGTAACAAGTAAATAAGTGCCAAATTTGACTTTTTCCCCCTCTTAGCTAATGCAAGAACTCAATCAAAAGCCAGAGGAAAGGATGCTGCAATTCTTCATCCTTGACTATAAGGATGGGACTACCAAAGATTTACATCTATATGCATCCTCCAGCAAATATATTCATTTATTTTTCTTAAAAGGTGCAGAATATTTGTTGAAATTTGATGGACCATGGATTGGATGAGCAGAACTTTTAAAATGGGGATAACCCGTACATAACCTTGAATACTAGGTCTTCTGCCTTCACTGTGGCATGGCATATGTGCTTTTATTCTGCAGATACCTGGATTTACACAAACACGACATCATCCAAAGGGCCACGGTGGCTTAGTTAAGGTGGTGAGCTTGATGACTGGAAGTCTGGCAGATCAGCAGTTCGAGACCCGAGTGCCGCACAACAGAGTGAGCACCCACTGTCTGTGCACCTGCCAACCTAGCAGTTCAAAAGCAAGAAATTGCAAGTAAATAAATAGGCACTGCTTCAGCATGAAAGGTAATATCATTCCATGTGCTCCAGCATCTAGTCATGCCTGTCACATGACCAAAGAAACATCTGCAGATGCAGACTGTGCTGGCTCTTTGGCTGCAAAACCGAGATGAGCACCACCCACTACAGTTGGACACAACTGGCTTTTGAGCAAGGGACACATTTGCCTTTAAGAGCTCCTAGATTCAATTGTGTGATAGTCATTATGACTGTGCAAAAATCTCTTTTTGATTCACCAGTATTTCATTTGCTTTTATTTCTAGAAGCCATTTATTTTGTTATTTATTTGCTAAAGTCATACTTGTTTCACTATTTGTGGGTTAAGATCATGTTCTTTCCCATTATTGACATACTTTCCTAAAAAAATAAATAACAACACCATGTCTTTCCTTTTTCTCAACCCATGAAAGAACAAGCACCTCCTAGAAGATGACATTTTATTTTCCTAGACTGTCCCAGATATTGGATTGTCTTGTGTCATTCTGGGAAAATAAATGACCAGTAAGAATAATGTCCCCCACATAAGATATCTGCCATTTCCTGCCACAATGTCCTTGAATCTTAGTATGTAAGAGTCATTCTGGGAAAACAAAATGGCGGCCACAACCACAAAAGTGTGATGCCTCTAAAGAATGCAGTTCCTCCTCACAAACTCCTTAATTAGTGAAAAATGATAAGACTTCATTTTTCTGTTTATTACAAAGTGAAATACTGCTACTGCCTGTCTACAAGTATAGTCACTTCAAAGTCCTTGCAACACAGCTACTAAATTAACTTCCCTCTCCACCAGTAATTGGCAATCATATGATTAGGAAGGAAGTGAAATTCTGTTGAACCAAGGGTGAATTATAATAGGAATATTGGAAATTTAGGAGAGTCTGGCATTGGCCATGCTACAAGTTTTTTGGAAAATTCAAAATCTTGGTGAAAGGCAGAACTTTCAGAAAGAGAGAGGAAGAGAGAATGAATAATCCTTTGCTCCAGGCTTTGGCAATACACTGGATTAAGCTCATTACTAATTAGACACAATTGTGAAGCACAATTATTTATGAACTTTCAATGGGCTGAATTCATGAAAGGAATAATGAGTACATATTTTCCTTTTATAGAATATTAATGAAGAAGTGGCATTGCTATTCATTATTAATTTATTTTTCAAACTGTAATGAATCCTTCCAGTGGCAAATTCCAAATTTCTATATTTACAGAAACAGCAGCATGTATATTGATGACAAAGCTGCACAGCTATACCTATAAACGAGAGAGCGCAAGGGCTGCTGGTAAAATAACTTCATGAAATTTGGAAGAAACAGATAATTTAAAAAATTGGGAGATGATATGTCAACATGTATTTAAGTGAAAAACCAACTGTGTTTTGTATAAATTGTGTTATGTTGCATACCATCAGGTCAATTCTGGCTTACAGAGAACCTTTCCACTCACAGCAGAGGTGGCGTGAACACCCGAAACCCCTACCACTCCCCCACTGCTTCTCATGCCACCGGTGGAGACCACCCTGAGCCACCCGCCACCCCACCCCACCACTGCCTCTGCCACTGACAACCACCTTGAGCCACCCACCACTCCACCCACCAGCATGGCTGTCACCACCATCGCTGACCACCCTGAGCCATCCATCACTCACCCCACACTGCTTCCCTGATTACCAGCCATCTCACTCGCACTCAGCCAGAGCAGCCCCTGGGAAAGATGCAGGCAGTCATGTGTGTCCACTGCTTCCACCGCAGCTGCCTCAATCCTTGTCCCTTCCACTTGCCTTGACTGTTTCCCTAATGGTACTTCATAGCAGGGCGGATGTTGTAAACCTGCTACCATGCTTAGCCTCCAAAGCACCAGCCCTTCATGTGAAGGGAATGTATGAGTAGGGCTTTAGTCCATTTACTGTCCTAAAGCCCTCAGCGTGTGAGCTGGGGCCAGTAAACAGATTTGACAGTGGTTTACAATCACAATGTCAATATGCAGGAAAAGCATATTTGCACAGCAAACAAATATTGATGTTATGTCAGCTTAGCTTTCATGACTTATCCTGAAGAATCATGGGGACTGTCAGCTGGTGAGAAAGCAGATTATTCTTTGGTGGATAAATGTATGGCCCCTGAATAGAACTACAGTTCCCAGAATTCCTTGTCAAGGAGTAACTATTAAATCTTCGCAACTGAGGTAGAGATACATCCTTAGATTCTCAGTGAAGGCTTAGAACACATTAATTTAGTGAGCTTTGTGCCCCATTCAGTCCCATCTCCAATTTAGATGCAGTGGTAAAAAAAGAAGTACATTTATCTCCTTTACCTTTCCTTTCTCTTTACCACTAGTAAACAAAATGTCTAACCCAGGGATTCTCAACCTGCGGCCCATGGCACCATTTCATGTGGCCCACCACCACCACCATCGCACCAGGAAGAACCATGTGATGGAGGAAGGGCAAAATGGCCATCTGTTCCCTGAAGCTGTCAAAGGGAGCATGACCTGAACTGCAGCTTAAAATGTTTGAGAACTCCTGGTCTAAACCTTCCCTACTTCCAAAACTAAATCAAATTGCAGGTTACTAATGAAAGAAGTCATGATTAACAAATTCAACGTCTTCTCCAGTAATCTTTAAAAGTCACCAGGATTCCTGATTCTTGGTTCGAGTGGGGTAAGTATTCCTATTTTGTGATCAAATGCACCACTAGACAATAAAATTTCAATAAGAGACCCATTTCTGTGCAGTTGCAGAAACACATCCACAGAAGGAAGAAACGGAGCCCTGCGGGAGCCTGATTCATTCCAATCATGTTGAGAAGTTGGTAAGAGAACAAATTCCGAATATTACACATGATTGATATAACCAGGAATTTCCGCTGACCCTCAAATATACAATTAAGCTTTCTGTGTGTGACTTGTCTTTATTGTCCTCCGTTCCCCAAGGATTCGGAAAAGCAGCTAAGCACAGCACTATTGTGTTTAATAAAGAAGTTTGTTTCTGACAAATGGAAGTGCAGTGATATACCAAAGGCACAGGCTTTTATTCCAGATTAATTAAGCCAGAATGATAGCCCTTACCGGGTTTATTCTTGCTACTGCAGACGGATATTGCAAGTGCGTATGCTGGAGTGACAAATATAAGACCGGCTTATTGTCTCTGCCAATGCAAAGGGCTCAAGTGGCCATGATTGTTTTAGTCCTCTCAGAAGCACCTTAGGCAGATTGCTATGATTTACATTTTCTTGGAAGGCAGTGGAGGCTGGTCAAGGCCCTGAGGATGTTCAGTGTGACCATGGAGCTTGGACCCAGTCAATATTGTTTTGTAGGTCAGTCTCACAGTCAAGTATGACACTTTGTGACCCCATAGACCACAGCATGCCAAGCTCCTCTGTCACCTGCCATCCTCTGTAGTCTGCCTAGATCTAAGCCCACTGTGTCAACGATGCCACGTGACACAGTATCTGATTCTCAATATCAAGGGCTGCTAACGAGGCACTTATTTTGCATACTCCAATCCAAAAAGAATTAATCACTCCTATGACATCAAAATCAACTATCCATTGGTGTATGTTAGAAGTATTGCCAAAATATCGACTTTCCAAGGACTCAGTGGAACCCAAAGCACCGAAATCATATGACAAGTCCTTTGCAAAAGTCAACCTAACATTTTTCAGCTCAAGCATTTAACACAGAGAAAGTCTGGAAAATGGAGTATCCAAAGTGTTTTAGTAGACAGAGTGACAAACTAGGAATTTGGACACCTGGGTTCGAATTCCCGCTTGGACATGAAATCTCACTGGGTGAGTGGAACTGAGACAATTATTCCTTAAATATCTCACTTAATTGAAAGCACTATTAGGGTTTACAGGGACAACAAAATAAGAAGGGCAAAGAGCATGAGACGGACCCAGTAGAAGGTGGAGAGATATTACAAGAACACCAAATAACGCCAGTGGAGACCGTAGAAGTGCCAGAGGAAGAACCTTCTGTCTTCCTCAATACCCAAAGGAGTAAAAGTGGAAGAAGAAGAAGAAGAAGAAGAAGAAGAAGAAGAAGAAGAAGAAGAAGAAGAAGAAGAAGAAGAAGAAGAAGAAGAAGAAGAAGAAGAAGAAGAAGAAGAAGAAGAAGAAGAAGAAGAAGAAGAAGAAGAAGAAGAAGAAGAAGAAGACTCCTCTTAGGGTTGATATGAAGCAATTTTAACTTGATAGCACATAACTAACTAGGTAAGCCAGTTGTATCCAACTCTAGGGTTCAGTGCTTATCTGTTTCATAGCTGAAGAGCCAGTGCTGTTGGTTTTTGCAGATGTTTCCGTGGTTGTGTGGCTGGCATGACTAGACACTGGAGCACACAGAACGCTGTTTACCTTCCCACCGAAGTGGTCCCTATTTACCTACTTGCAATTTCTTCCTTCTAAAATGCTAGGTTGGCAGGAGCTGGGACAAAGACAGTAGCTCATTCCATGATGCAGTACTTGGGTATCGAACTGCTGACCTGCCGCCTCCCATTCAGCATCTTAGCCACTGCAGTCCCCCATACTGAACAATTGCTGTGTGGTTGATATTGATTAATACAGTAATAACTTGATATTTGTACAATAAGTAATTGCTAACAGGACACGAAACATCACTTTGTCTCCAAATCTTCCTTTTTCTCCAAACCCCACCTTCATTTTCTCTGAATTCCACCCATCCTTGTCTCATACTTGGCTGTGAGACTTTGTTTTTAATTGTCACATTGATTTGGTACATGCTTTATGAGTATTTTCCCAAATGCACACAGTTTTATCTGGTATATGCATTTATTTATCCATCTTACTTCACTGAAGCATTGTTCCTATTCAACAAGGCATATATGTATGGCTTTTTCCATCTGTGCTATTTTAGCAGTCCAGATTTTACAGAACATGCATAGTTTTGCATGGAGTCCAGAACTCCCTTCAATCTTCTCAAGGGTGCAAATTCTCATCGCCAGGTATGTTATTTCCTGCAGTGAGTCCAGGGAAGTGCAAAAATGCTGTCGCTGAGTTTGCCAATCCTGATAGAATTATTTCCCTGCTCTAGTTGCAAGTAGTTTATATGATGAGCCATGTGTCATTACATCAGAGCGACTGGAATTTCCAAAAGAGCCTTTTAACGTGTATTTAACAAAGGAATGGGTGTGTGCGTAATTGGTTTTTTATAATTATTTTTTAATGGAGATTTTTGCCCATCTCTCTTTTTAGAGCTTCTTAAACCCTAACGGGAATCCTTATTCCCTGTCGTTCTGACAGCATCAATAGCCAGCTGTTCAGGTCTTCTTTTCCACAGTTGCATCCAGCTGTTCTAAAACAGCATACACGTGTGTGTGCCAGAGCAACACTGGGAAAGAACGCACCAACACCATCTGCTGCTATACGAAAGTCGTCATTCCTTATAATTTGTCAACCGAGGCCATAATTTTGAATTGAACGCTTGTCTTACCTGGATGAGCTGACCACCTAGAAAGGTTTCATTCCAATTTTGGTGGTGGGTGGTATGTTTGCCTATTGAGTTCATCCCCATCAGCTTTTTTTGCTATGCTCCCAGAGTGAATGGAACTGAATGAATGAATGTTTATTAATTGATTAGTCTTACGACCCTATCAATAACATAGCAGAAGAATTAAAATCTGTGTGATACAATGGAGTGCAATGAAATACAATAAAAATGCCATAAAATACAACAAAAATACAATACGTAAATACCTGAGCTACTTTTAAAAGGAATGTAAACTGGAGAAGGTGTCTTAATACAATTAATGCATGCATATCCATAATCAGATAAGTGAATCTCCCTTGCAGGATACCCCACTTTGATTGATATATTGGATTCTTTTAGTCATTGCCTTAATTATAAACTTGGCAGTTCTACATACAATGTGCATGTTAGAACCTAGGAGGAGATAGGACAGTTTGTGATTAGATTTCCCAGTAGCTGTTTTTTTCCAATAGGGATGCAAGGTACAGTAAAACCCTGGGTTACGACGGGTGTCTGTTCCAACAGCCTCCGTTGTAACCCCCAAAAAATGTAAACTGAAACATCCATAGGGATGCATTGAAAGATTAAAAAAAAGGTCCTGGATTGATTGTTGTAAGCTGAAAAAAAATACATTAATAATTTGTAAACCGGGATGGCATTTCCATAGGATTTGCTGTTGTAAACCTCAGCAAACTTAAACCGAGGTGGTTGTAATGCGGGGTTTTACTGTATTTAAAACTAATATCAGTGTATAACTGGCAATCAAATAAAATATGAGAGATATTTCCAATATCTGGAGAACCTCATATGCACGTTCTTTCATGGTATGGTAAGTGGTGATTTTTATGATGTTGGGATTTATATGATACTGTGATTGATTTATTATTATTCTATTGTATTTCATTGTGTTGTAATATGTATACTTCTTGATATGATATGTATAATGTGTATTAGATGCTGTATTGTTTCTGTGAGCCACCTGGAGCCATGTTGTTGAGTGGGCGGGCTACAAATCCAATCATCATCATCATCATCATCATCATCATCATCATCATCATCATGGAATCTAGTAACTCGAATCTGGCTCTACAGTAAGTCCTTCTTAAAGGATGAGGGAGGCACATCAATAAATATTTTTCAAGTTGAAACATACTTTTGTCATCAGCCAGCCACCTTAAAGAATCATTTTTGCCCAGTAGTTCCAAGTCAGATTGCACACTGATATCTAAGACTCTCTGTTTAAAAATTTCCTTGGCCTGAGTGGCCACTACTACTCCTTCAGAATTAGTACCCTTGTCTGCTCTGGAGCAGCAAATTCTTTTCCTTGAGTTTGCATTTCTTCAGCATTTCAAATGCTTTCACAAAAACCAATTCTACACTTAGCAAAATTTAACTCTTCAAGATATACTTTTTTCCATTTCATAGCTATATTACAGGCATTTAAGAGAAGTGTTGTCTTTTTAAAAAACCCTACAAGTAGCATTCTCAACAGGAGATGTCACTTATTTGCTAGCTGTTTACTGATTTCGCTCACATTTATAAAATGATTTCCTCCTCTCACTCAGAGGGCTTTACTGCTGCCCTTAGAAAGCAACATCTGTTTCTTCTGGAATTCTCCCCCTCTCTCACTTACATCCACCCCAACAGCTGTTTGAACTCAACTCCTAAGATGTGATCGCTATGTGTGCAAAAGACTAGAAAACAGTCATTTTTATAAACACACTTTACTATTTAATGCCATTAATTACATGGACTTCTACATATGCACTCTGGCCTCCTGGCAATGGGATTGCACCTGATCCTGCTTCCCTGGCCCTCTCTGGCCCAGCAGTTAAGTCTTTTCCTAAAAGCTTGCCCTCTCACTCCTGACCTAAATCTAGGTACTGAACAAAGGGTGCTCATTAAATTAGTATAGATTCAGGTAACATGAGCCAAGTAATCACTCCAGTCTCCTTTAGGTATTTTAAAAGTATATTGAAATCAAAGTAAGGTACAGAATAAAGTTCATCAGAAGCTTAGAAAGCATTTCAGAATAAAGAAATAAAGAAAGCTGCTATCTGTGGGAAAGCCAGTGTGACCCTCCTTCTGTCTAAATTAGCTACATGACTGCAGTTAAGATGCAAGATAATGTCTCCTCTTCTGGCCCCACCTTCAGGTTTTATCTTCTCCCTCAGGGTCTACCTCCCAGCCATTCCCCTAAAGGATTCCAGCCAATGATCTTACGGCATGACGTCTGTCATACATTAGGCTCCATCTCTTCCAACTCATGAAGCAAACATGTTGACACATACCGATACCTTTGGTATGTGAGAAAGGGGTCTCCCACGCCTGGAAATCTCCATCTTGGATGGGCTAAAGCACAAAGTAATTTGGCGGGCAAAATCTCAGGGAAAAGTACAGCTCAGAACTGGTCTTTTTCATGACAGAGAGGAAACTTGCATATTTCAGGATATATTCATTGCTCTGTCTCTCTCATGTGTAAAGCCTCTTTGTACCTGCTTCATTTGAAGCATGAATATCAAGAGTCTGGCATATCTCAAGGATGCCTTAATTATTACTCTGTCACCTGCTTTGGGAGTCATTCCTGGTTGAACAGCAGGGCTAGACCAACCATTAGGAAGAGTGAAACAGGTGACCAAGGAGGGAGGTGCGAGTGTGTATGTGGACTTGTTGCAGTTTCCTTATGCCAGGGTGGTCAACCTTGGCACTCCAGGTATTCTGGAACTTCAATTCCTAGAAGTCCTGATCAGTAGGTGTGCTGACTTGGGCTTCTGATCCTTGGAGTCCATGAACACCTGGAGTGCCAAGGTTCACCATCACTGCTCTAGTTTGCCCTGAATTCCGAGATCAAGATTAATGAGCACCTGCAGATTTCAGCTGGCTTCTCACTTTGCTGCTTCTACCAGCAGGTAGGAGGGAGTCTGGCAGATGGGAATCCCCACTCAGATCACTGAGTGAAGCTTATAACAGTGATTCTTCTTCCTCAAGAAGGTAGAGCTTTGAGGATCGCAAGAGAGTGACCTGAACACACACACACGCTGATGTCAAAAGTCTGCAGCTCCTTATTCTTTCTCTCTCTGTGTGTGTATCCTCTTGAGATAGCAGCTTATATTTCTTTTTTCCTTGGGAGGGGGAGGGGTTAGAAAAAATCAAAAGAAGTAACTGTGGAAGAAAAAGACATTTTCACCAAGTGGTTCTCAATTATCGCATCAACAGCCAGAGTCTTGTGTGTAAATTGTCTTTTTTATATATATTAAAAATGCCCTCGAGTGTAAGAACTCTCTTTGGGATTGCTCCAAATGAAATATCTTATTTTCTTGAAAGAATGATGGTCTCTTGGGAAGAGAATTGCCAAGAGTTGTAAGAAAAGCAAGGTGTTGCAACGCTATGATTTAAAAGTGTTAAAAGTGTCTGATTATCATTTTTTTCCTTAAGTATTATGTGTGATGTATCTCTCTCATCCCATCCATTGCCTGAAATAAACCACAAGATAATTCTACAAACATGAGACATGATGTTTCTGTATTAATGTGTTGGCCTTGGGCATCTTCATAAATTTGTCTGCAAGCATAATTGTAAATATATCTTTTTACGGTTGGATCTGCTGCAATATTTCTTTGGTTTCTTTTCTTCTTCTTCTTGTGTATACATCAAAATATGAAACAAAGCAAATGTTTGCAGTCATAAGATAACTGTCTTAAAGTAACTGATTTTTATTGTTAGGAAAGGGTAGCTAATCAATTTAGGACATTTTAAAGTGCTCAAAGAAATAAACCAATGAGAAAAACTGGTGCATCTTTGAAGGTCACAGAAAGGCCACACTTTTAAATTATGGTAGCACCATGTATCACGATATAGAGGACAGCTTTCTATTTGAAGAGCCATCAAAGACCCTCAAAGATCACAGTTTGAAAACATCCTTTATCTGAAGGACTTTGCAGTCCAAGCCCAGCTTTCAGATGTTCCATCAGTGCTTCAGGTCGAGCAACATACATGGTCAATGTTACGGGCTGTCTTAATATGGAGATAAAGTGCCTGGAGAATTCACCCCTTGATTTAATCTTGACTCTGGCACAACACTAAGATGCCTGTTCTCACAAAAAAGAATATCACCAACAACATCACCAACAAGTTTTTCGCAATGTAAACAAAGTAAAATTTGCATCAAGCTTCTGCGTTTCTGCAAAACTAGCGTATACTCCCTTTGTGAAGCTTATCACACAAATACAGAGCAAATCCAATGGCTCTGATTGGCCACAAAGAAACAAATATGCAGTCCTGTTTCCCTCCTCACATTTGCCTGGAGGGTCTGGTCTTTTGGGAGAAAACTCAGCTAAAGTAAGAAATGGGTACTTTTCTCTTTTCTTTATTGTCTGTTGTAATTTCCCCATCCCAATTTGTTTCTCTTCTCTTTCATTTTGTCTTTTGCTATGCACCTATTTGAAGGATACTTTTTTTGTTGCTTTTAGCATCACTTGCTAACCGCAACTCGCTCTAAGCTTTAGCCTTCCTAACACCATCCCTGCAATTCTTTGATATTTGTATTTACTCTTCTGCTGTAGCCTGGCCTCCCTTCCATTTCTAAGATGTGTCTTTTTTTGTTTTTAGCTCCACTATGACATTTGTGGTCTTTTGTGTTGTCTTCCTTTGGTCAGTTTCTCTAGATGTCAGTACCAAGTCAGCTGTGTTGGTTAGAATCAAGTCAAGGATACCTAACCCTCTACTTTCTTACACCACTTTTTGTAGGAGAAAATTATTAGCCACACAAGCCAGGAATTTCTTGGAAGGGTCATATTTGGCATTGTTGCTCTTTTTGGCATTCTTACAATATGTTTTTCAAAGATTTCATCCACATCTTATTAGACTCCATCTACCAATTCCCCCTTTTTTTCTTACCCAAGTTATATTAATCTAGATGCTCTCAATGGAACCACTAAGCTCATTATCCTGTATCAAATCAAATCAAATCTTTATTACGGTCCAACACCAGCATAGAAGAGCAGATTCTCCTGTATGCAGGGATATGTATTTTTGACATATACTGCCAGTTCACCTTGTAATGAATTAAAATGGGGCCATTGCTTTTAGTGAGTGAAAGTAGTTGCTGGGTACTTTGCTCCCTGAGCAGGGGGAGAAGGAAGCCTGGGAAACGGCCTTCAAGCCAGATGCTGATTAGTTTACTTTTGAAAATAGACAAAACAGGCTGAAAACTGTGAAAACAGAATTAGGATTGATGGACATTGTACACTGTGATTTTTATTGGTTAATATCCAGGAAGAGGCGGGATGAGAGGTGAAAATTGGGTTTTGTTATATTGGATTGTGAGGCAGAAACAACATGTTTTAGGATGATTTTGATCATTGTTATGATGTGTTGCATGTGCTTATCTGGAGAGGAGGAAGAAGCATGCTTATACTGTACTTGCTTGTGAGTAAACAGTAGAAAGATGTAGTCAAATAAGTTCCTGGCTAGACTAGGCCAGGGAATACAGCAAGCTATGCCTTTCTTGTTTTATCCTGGGAAAAGTAAAAATGTTTCTTTTTATTTTTGTGCCTGATGTTTTTTAGTAATGTTGAATTTTGAAAGTATTTTTTCTTTTAAATAGAAACTGTCTTGATACAGAAGACATTGTACTTGTTATATAGAGCATAAGGTGGTGGCAGATTTCCACTTCCATTATTTCTTTATTGGCAATGCTACCGATTGCTAATTCACACTGCATATCCTACCTGATCTGGCTGGTTTGTAAGCATAAACAGTCAGTGGTTGAAGTCTGTCATAGATCTCTCTAGCTTGGAGCAGGACCTCATGTACTCTGAAGCAGCACAAAGCTTTATGTGGGCTTCCTGAATGGGTACAGGTCTCTGGCAGGTGGAACAAGTCCTATGTAGTGGGATAACATGAGTGTGTTGTCCCTTACACACCCTTACACACCTCCCTTTCTGTTATTTCTATTAATTTTGAACAATTTATATTCTTCAATCCATGTATTGCTGTCAACCAATCCCTATCAAATAATATTCACCCTACATGTTTGTTTTCATGTCAGAGATTACTCTACGTAGAAAGGATTCTTGCAGGGGACGTCCAAATGAGACTCCTTTCATGTCCCCCCATCATGCAGTTCTTGGGAATTGAACCCATCTTTCTGGCCTCCAAGCCTAGCACCTTAACCACTAAACCACCAGAGGAGCCTACATATGAGGAGAAGGCAAGCAAAGATGTTCTTCTCTACTTCTAACTGAGTTCAGCATGATTCATCCGGCTCCTTGGAGGAGTTGTCTTATCAATTTGATAATATTTATTAGGTGGCCTTACCCCTATTTTAAACTTACACATTCATTTCGCAGTATGTTGCAAATAATTTCATATCCCCAGCCTGTGTCCATTTTGTCCCAGTTATATTTTATAGCTGAAATCCTCTTCTTGAAAAGTAACAATGAAAACAAAAGTAATAATTGTAGTAACATTAACTTTTTCCCATGGATGGATAATTTTTTACCTTACAATTGCATCTGTTTTCACATGTTTAGAAATAAAACAAATATAAATTATGCATCCTCCAACTTAATTTAAAATGCATTATGCACTGTGATGTTATGTAGAAATAATATTATTAAGGGGACAGATCTGTACGGATTAATTTTGAGCTGGCCCTTTATAATTCAGTGGAAGGGAAACATGTCCCCAGGTGTGAAATTAATTTTTTAACTTTAAAAACACATACATAATATGATTCCTTTTAATCGTCTTTTTGTGAGCATTGTTTCACACAATCCACCTCTTTGAGAGTTAACAAAAACCAAACTTATTCAGACTATTTTTTAAAAAAAGTTCTTTATTCCACTTCAGGAAAATATAGTTTTTTATCTATTTTCAATGTAGTTACTATTATTGTGAGATCTATTTATCTACCATGTGGTTTTAATTCCCAGTGATTCAAAATAGTGAGGCCTCCTTCCTAAAATTTTGGATGAGGGCTGTAACTGTTTATTTGTATATCTTCTTTCCAGTTAAAAGAAGTATTTAATAATTGTTTTCACTTTCGGAGCAATCCCATTTCCCTTCCTTCATTAAGAGGAAAGTTCAGCATCTACAAGAAGAAACACACTGAATGAAGCAGGGGTTCCATAGATCAAAGTCAAGGTCTTCCTTCCTCGAATACCAGTCTTATGGGTAGCAACTGTAGGTTGTCAAAGCAGGACTACAGTTGAACATTGTTCAGTTGCACAGTCAAGTCCGACCCTTTGTAACCCCATGGACCACTGCATGACAGGCTCCTCTGTCATCCGCCATCCTCTGTAGTCTGCCCAGATCTACACTGACCACATCAATGATGCCATTTAGCCATCTCATCCTCTGCTGCCCCCTTCTCCTTTCGCCTTCGATCTTTCCTAGCATCAAGGCCTTCTCAAGTGAACCCTGTCTTCTCATTTGGTAGCCAAAGTCCTTGAGCTTCAGCTTCAGTATTTGTCCTTCCAAAGATCAGTCAGGATTTATTTCCTTTAGGAATGACTGATTTGATCTCTTTGCAGTCCAGGAGACTCTTAAGAGTCTCCTCCAACACCACAGTTCCAAGGCATCTATTCTTCTGTGCTTAGCCTTTCTTATGGTCCATCTCTCACACCCAAACATTACTACTGGGAAGACGATCGATTTAACTCTGTGGACTTTTGTGGGCGGGGTGATGTCTCTACATTTTATTATGCTGCCTAGGTTTGCCATTGCTTGCCTCCCAGGAAGTAAGTGTCTTTTTATTTCATGGCTGCAGTCAACACTACAGTTGACTGAACATTAAGAAGACAATAATCAAGATTACAGAAGAACTATACAACTTTTATGTTGACAATGAAGAAATTAAAACAGTGAAATATTTTGTATACCTTGATTCAATAATTAATCCACATAGAGAGTGAAGCCAAGGAATCAGAAGAAGGTTGAGATTCAGTGGATTCCAAGACCAAGACCAAGATAATCTACACCTCTATCACCAAGTATGTGTTTGAAAGCTGGATAATGAAGAAAGCTGACATGAAAAGAAAAAAGATTTATTTGAAATATAGTACGGTGTTGGAGGACATCTATCTGGATATCCTGGACTGCCAACAAGATGAACCAATGTTTCCCAGAGCAAAATAAGCCTAAAGTGTCTCTCAAGGCAAAAAATGATGAAATTGAGGCTCTCCTACTTTGGGCACATCATGAAAAGGATTTTTTTAAAAAAATAAAAGACAATAATGGCAGGAAAGTTTGAAGGCAGCATGAAAAGAGCAAGACCAAATATGAAATGGGTGGATTCTGTATGGCAAGCCACAGGCTTGAGTTTACAAGCTCTGAGCAGAACTGTTGAAGACAGGACATTTTGGAGATTACTAATTGGTTCACTATCAATCGGTGGCAAATTGACAACATGTAACAACCACAATAACCACAACAACCAGTCCCCCCAAAAAAAATCAGGATTGTGATCATATTGTGGTGATGCATCATGAATGTCCAAACAACAACAAGTGGCTTCTCTAACTCAGCACTAATAAGATTAAATACACACAAGTTTGATGTACAGGCTTTAAAGAATCTTGCAACCAAGACTCTGAGCATAGGTCAGGGGTTCCCAACCTATTCAAGCTGGGGGCTGAGTCACACTCCCTCAGTCAGTTTTGAGGGCCAGATGGCCATTTTGCCTTGCCTACATGATGAGGGTGGCCATTTTGTCCAAACATCTCCAAAGGGGGTGGCCATTTTGTTTCTTAAATGCCCTTGGAGGGGCACATGAAATGGTGCTGTGGGCTGGATCTGACCCACAGGCCTTAGGTGAGAACCCCTGACCTAGATGGATAAATTAGTTTTAGGCAATTTTAAAAGAAGTAGCCAACTTCTTCTTTCAAGTCAGAAGCAAACCAAGGGTGCTTCCAGAGTGCAAGGATCAATCGAATAACACTGTTATTGCCAACAAGACAGCGGAATGTATTTACAGTTGTCACATTTCCAAGGTGTTTTCTTCTGTGTCTTCTGGAAGTAACAATGTTGGTCTGTCCTAGCCAAAGAGGAATAAGAAAAGGAGGAATGGGGAGAAAATAGCAAAATGTTGTGGGACTTTAAAGACTTTCAGACTTATTCCAGTGTGAGGATCCAGGGAGAAATTTTTTTTTTCCAGGCACAAGGAGCACAAATTTATAAAAAATTTTATAATTATACATATCCTCCTGCTTTTTCATTTCTTTAATTCTGTATTCTTTTAATCGTACCTGTGAAGTCATTGGCAACTTTTTTGCAATATCTTTTCAAAATTGAACTGAACAGAAAGTCTCCCACATTCCTACCTTCTATCTCCTGCCTTGAAATTACATGAGATGGAAAACTTGGAACCAACGGATCATTTCCCCCTCCCTCGCCTTGCATGTTCGGCTCTTGTTGTAGGGAAATCATTTTTTGAGGGTTTTGCTGTTTTAAATCTCTCCCCCCCCCATCTCTTCTTTTAAAATGGATGAGAAAATAGAGTCTGCATTCTTAATTAGTCTTCCTTAAACAAAATATCCTTTCAAATGCACTAATAAAGACAGAGGATCATTTCTCTCTGGTTTAAATAACTGCTAGCTGTTGTATAAAATTGTAAGAGACATGATGCAGATCAAGATGCCGGCTTGAAGTGGAGAAGAAGAACAAGCAGTGCCATAATAAGCAGATTTTAATGATTTACTATAAATCAGCATTTTTGCCCTGTCAGGGAGATTGAAGAGGCAGACAGCTCTTCACATGTCGGCCTAGCAAATGCCTTCCTGATGAATCATGTGCTTTGAATCACTGATCACAACATTCAAACAGCACATCCAAATAATGAGGCAAACATTTCTCCAGGTTCCTTGTGGCTGGCCTAAAATGCCAGGAATATGTGTTTTTAGTGGCAGGGTCGTTAAACTCTCACATTAATACTATGTTGGTTTGAAAGAGGGTAATCACAGGTACATCTTTCAGGTTAGCTCAGAAATAATGGTCCCACATGTCCAGTTATTCTCAGGTGGTTTTGTTGTGAGTCTGGCCAGGTTATCCTCCTATGGTATTCCTGGCATTTTATGGTAATAGAGTAGACCATACGTTCTTAACCTTTTTAAGCTGGGGCCCAGGTCATGCTACCTCAGACAGCTTCGGGGCCCAGATGGCCATTTTGCCCTTCCTGCACCACAAAGTACTTCCAGGTGTGGTGGAGGTGGTGGCAGACCATATGAAAATGGTGCCATGGGCCGCATCCTGCCCACAGGCTGCAGGTTGAGAATCCCTGGAGAATCCCTACTGCCAGCAACTCAATTCCAATTATCAGGTGGCAGTTAACTAACCTGACAACCCTGATGACAAACAGCATTGGGTGGTGAAGTCCACAGGAAAGGGTGATGGTCCCCAAGTGTATTAAATTCCATTTGGATCCATCTTGATGAAAGGCAGCATCTTCATTGATATTGGTCTGAGGCTGAGGAGGACTTTGTCTACCCAATGGTCTCAGGACCAAAAAGTGACTCCCAGAACTGGATCATTGGTATGGGTGTCATGCTGTGATGTGGAAGGCAAATGGGATATACTGCATTGTATTGTTCCCATCTTGCGACTGTGCATTTGGTTCCCCCCCCCCAGTGTAGAATTTTGCACTTATTCCAGTTAAATTTCATTCTGTCATTTTCAACCCAGTTCTAAAGTCTATGAAGATCTTTATGAATTCTCTTCCTTTCTTCCAAGTTATTTGCTATTCTATCCAATTTTGTTTAATTTGCAAATTTTGTTAAATATTCACTGAACACCCTCAATCAAATCATTAATGAAATTGTTGAAGAGCACTGGGGCCAGGACTGATCCTTGTAGTCCCCCCACTTGTTACCCATTCCCAGTTTGAAAAGGAACAATTGAGTAGTAGTCTCTCAGTATGATTCTGTAACCATCTGTGTATCCACTTGACATTTGTGCCATCCTGGCCATACCTACCTGTAGTTAGTGTGCTAAGCAGACTATCTTGGGGCATTTTATCAAAGGCTTTGCTGAAGTCAAGTTATATTTCATCCAGAACACTCCCACTATCTACCAAGAAAGTTATCTGATTGAAAAATGAAAAGACTCTGGTATCTTTTTTTCTTGACAAATCCATGTTGCCTTCTAGTTATTACTGTATATTTTTCAAAGTGCTTGCACTTGAAAACTTTCTCCATTTAGTTATAATACATTTTGGCCATGGTCGGATTTCCAGGAGGAAGTTTTTAATTACAGTAGAACCCCATATAACTAATATAATTCATTTCTACAAGGCACTTTGTTATATATTTTTTGTCATACGATGCATGGATTGTACAACGAATATCCCTATGGGAAAAATCATACAACGAAAAAAAATTAGTTTAGATTTTTATTGTATGATTTCCCCATAGAGATGCACTGCATTGTATAATGAAAATTTTCATTATATGGTGCACAATGGTTTATTCAAATCCTCTTTGTTGTATGGATTTTTTTGCAGTCAGAGGCATTTGTTATATGGCGCTCTACTATATTGTTTTATTTTGTAAAATTGATGTGAATCAGACCAGTGTTAATATAGGTATTTGGAAATCAAAGAGGGGAGAGGAAGAGGCAAAGGAAGCACTTAATTTCCTAATATTATGAAACAGCTGTCTTATTAAGGCATTTCGTGATATGGGAAATTCAAATATAAAGTCAATTGACATTGGAAGATTCACTTTTATTCATTTCCAGTGACTGTTTACACTGGAAACAAACCCAAAACAGAGTGATATTCCCCATACCAAAAATGTAGAAAAGTATATTATAGGGACTCAGAAATGTGTGGGAGGAACCCTCGGAAGATAAGCTGTTTCTCTCCAGCAATTACATCATGAGGTTGCCAGTCCATCTACTCAGAGGAGCAAACAATAGGCTAAAAGGCCATCTGATCATACTCTAACAATTAGCAATTACACCTAGATACTGCAGTGGCTCAAGTGGTTAAGATGCTGAACTTGACAACTGGAAGGTCAGAGTTCAGTTCCTCAGTACTGCACTGTGGAGTGAGTTCCCGTCTCTGTCCCAGCTCCTGCCAACCTAACGGTTCGAAAGCAAGGCATTGCAAGTAGATAAATAGGGACCACTTCGGTGGGAAGGTAAAAAGCGTTTCATGCAGTCTGGTGTTGAGGTATGCCTGCCATGTGTCCACTTCTGTGTTGACCTCATTGGGTTAGATAAGGCCAAAGGTCTAGCTCAATATAAAGCAATTTACGACATTGCTATGCAATGTTCTGCCCAGAAAATGGTGAATGTTGATGATAGACAGATAGATAGAAGAGTGTGATATAGGATAGATAGACAGATAGATAGAAGAGAGTGTGATGTAGGATAGATAGATAGATAGATAGATAGATAGATAGATAGATAGATAGATAGATAGATAGATAGATAGATAGATAGATAGATAGATAGATAGATAGATAGATAGATAGATAGAAGCTTACTCTTTCAGTCCACTTGGTAAGAAAGGGGTTATTTTCATGAAAATATAGGACATTTCATGCTCCACATTGAAAGGAGGAGGAAAAAAACTTTAGTCAACCTTAAGGAGAAAGGGTCATCTCTATTCCAATCAATCTTTATTACAGTCCAAGATCAGCATAGTACAGCAAAGTGAACAGAAGTTAAAAGGAGAGTACTTAAAATATATAAAGAGACAGAAGTTAGAATGAGGATACAGTACTTAAAAAGGAGTACAGTCAGACCTCATATAACACTAAAACCTGGTTCCACAAGTCTTGATGTTATATGATTTTTAGTGTTATCCGATGCATGTTAAAATCCTATGGGAGCCATAGAGATACATTGTAACCACACAGGCTTTAGCGGTTGTTATCTGAAGCATCCCATAGGATCTTAATGTTATCCGATGCAATTCTTCCCCCCAGTTCCTTAATGTTATGCGGTTTTCGTGTTATTCGATACTAATGTTATATGAGGTATTACTGTATTTCTACTCAGAGTTAAGGAGCAGTAACATTACTATTTAAAATTAATAATGTTACAACTATTACTAAGCCAATGAATGTTTGAAGTTGTAGCCATGTTAGTCTGTGCAAACATATCAGAGAGTAAACAAAAAACAGTAAAAAAATTACAAAAAATATATTGTGGCATCTTGAAGACTAACTCCTGTATTTAAATGTGAGCTTTTGTGGATCAAATCCACTTCATCAGACCTGGATTTGATCCACGAAAGCTCACATTTAAATACAGGAGTTAGTCTTTAAGGCGCCACAACATTTTTATTTTTTATTTTTATTTTTTTGCTGTTTTGTTTTGTTTACTCTCTGATAAGCCTATGAAGTAGCACTAGTAGTTCACTTAGATGAAGGACCTGCCAAGATTGTTCTTTTGATCTCACACACTGCGTTGCAGAACCTGGCAGTGTGGTAGGTAAAGGTGGGGCTTTCTGTCTCTATTCGATCGACCCCCTTCTGCCTAGGCTTTAATAAGACTGATTCATTTGCATGTCAGTGACACGGAGCAGAATGAAGCAAATTGGAAAGTTTTCATTTATCAGATGCGTACAGCCACCATTGTGGCATTAAAACAAAGGCAATTTCAGGTCAAGGGGTAAGGCCATTTTCAGGTCAGGGTAGAGGAACTCATTTAGAAATAAGTTGAACTCTTATGTTTGGAGATGAAATGGGGAGTTTATCTTCCTGGACTCTTGGTCCTTTAACCTTTTATTAACTGTAGCATTCATTCAGAAAATAAGCTCCCAGATATATTAGCAAATGTCCTGTTCTGAAAGGGTTACTGCAATGTTCAGGCTCGGCAACTCTGGTGCTTCAAGAAGGACAGTGGCTTGTAATTTTCATTTTCATCCTCAATCTTTTGCATTTCCCGCTAATTTTTCTGCACTGTTCTCAATCCGATAGTGCATATATTTCACTTAAAATTAGTTTGGTGTCACTTGAGCATTTTCTGCCAGCCATTCAGTTCTTCATTATGAAGAAGAAAGCCGGGGGGGGGGGAGAATATTTAAAGGAGAAAGCAATAGACCTCTATGTACCTTTCGGTTGTGGGGAAATGTACACTTAAAAGAAAAGAACTAGCTTTCTTTTAGCAAGATGCTGGTGAGCTGAATGTGCAAATGTGCTATAATTAAATTGGATATTTTTCTCACTCAAGATGAAAAGAAATAATGGTCTCCCCCTTCCTTTCCTCCCCACCCTCCAGCAGAGACAATATATTTAAAACATAACAGTGTCCAATCCAAAAATGCATTTTCCATAGCAGATCCATTTGTTTAATTTTAATAGGAACATACTTAATTTCATGGTCATTTGGTTAAAGCTGTTATATTTATTAATGTGTTATTGAGTTGAGGGCAATGGTCAGTTAGCAAGTGGATAGCTCATTGGTCTATAGTGGAGGAAGACATACAAATAAACAGGAATAAAAGGGATAAAATTTCATAAGGATGTGGTTGATCCTTAAATCTTGTTTTCTTGTACCTTTTTTCATAAGGATGTGGTTGATCCTTATATCTTGTTTTCTTGTACCTTGTTTAAAAAATGCATTGCTTATTTCTTTGAGGGACAGGGATTCTGGAACTAAACAAAAGTATTATCATGTAGGTACAAAAGTCTTTAGAATCACTCTCTTCAAAAGCATAATTAGGTATTTATTTCAGACATAGTAACATCTTTGCAGTAGCTAATAAGATGCAGCCCATTTGAATATTAATATAATAAATGATTAAATTAAACAGCAAGATTCAGACTCAGAAATAGCCTTTATGTGTCCCAGGGGGTCAGTAAAACTGTATTCCATTTCTTCCTACAGTTAACATAGTGCAAGGGATATGAATGCATAAAGCAATATTTGTCTTATGAAACATGGAGTTTTATATTGCGCTATTCAGTTTTATGGCTCCACAGTTTGAATCGGAGGCCTGGGATGGGAGTCGCCATGCTGGGACACGACAGCCGTGCTTCCTGTTTCACTGGGTTCTTGGCATCAAAATGATGCATTGCCATGTTGGCATCGAGGCGGGTTTCATGGCAGGCGACACTGAAATAGGTTAACAACATTGGCACCATGATAAACTCGCAACGGAAGGAGTTGCCATAAAGTCAACGGCCTCCGAATTTTGCCGTTTGGATATTACAGTGTATTTATTATTAATAATATATACCAAATGATGTGCGGAGTAGCTACAGCATAATCAGTTGGACTTATTTTCCTGTTTCTTCCCTCTTCCCTCCCCTCCTATTGCTGGATGAAAGAAAAATAGACAAAGGCGGCAATTATAATTGGCTATTATTCCGAGAGAGGTGTTCCCTTCTCAGATCAGTCCATGAAAAATGCACATGAGCCAAATCTGCAGAATCTAAGAGGTGTTAATAAACATCTGGTTGTGCAATCGCTCTCTCTCTCTCTTTTAGCTTAATTAACAGTCTTTCATTTGGGCCAAAGTCAGTTGATGTAAAGCACAATACCACCATCCGAATACAAAAACGAACGCTGGGAGAGTTTTGGTTCTTTCTGTTTCTTTTCTGAAGAAGAAGATCTGTAATCCTGCACAGTTAGGCTGCATAAATACCACTGGCATCAAGGGGATATAAGCAATCTTACTGTGTGCAGGATTTTCACCTGAGAAGAGAGAGAGAAAAAATTATACTCTATTGAATATTTATTAGATTTTTGGTACTCTTTTTCTATCTTGTGCACTGCCTTATGCGGGTTCTGTATTTAAAGGCAGCCTAAAAATTAAACAAACAAACAACTAAATAAATATCTTTAGTCTTTGAGTTCACCGACTTGTTGGAAAAATCTTCTATTCCATTTCCTTGTCATTATCATTTATCAACAGACCAGTGTCATAAGAAACCTATTTCCATTGTTGGTTACATTGTGATTTGCAAAATCTCTTTGCTTTAATTGTGCACATGTCAGATAATTGAAATGGCAGAGTAAGGTGAGACAAAGGGGTACATCCAATAAGCTTTAGCCACTGGGAAATAAAATATTTTGAATGTCCGCAGACTATTTTATTATTCCTAACAGCCAAAATCTTACACTCCAATCTCTTTAAGGAACAAAGTTGGCAGGAAGGTAATGGATAAACAAGCAACTGGGTTTGCAAGACTGTACTGTCTAAATTCGATAAAAGAAAAGTAAGGCGAAAACTCAAAGATAAGTGGTGCAAAGTAAATCAAAACAAATCATCTTACCAAACTTTATTCACATCTGATACCATTTTTAGAAATTAAGGTCAGTTTTATGGAACTAATAGGGAGTTATACCTATATATCTTGGATACCATGACAATACTAGAGAGGAAGATTTATACACTATGGTTGCAGATGCAGAAGAAAGATATGAGAGATCAAATGGAAGTCCATGATAACAAATGAAAAATGGTCCCAGCAGCCCATAAATTAATTGAGAAAAGAAGGTTGTCATTATTTGAGCATGCTTTAAAATAAGGTATGGGGTCCAGATGGCAGAGAATAGATAGACCAACAAAGTTTGAGTAATTGATGACTTAAAAATAAAACAAGATCTTAAAGAAATGAATCACATTGAGAGAAATGAATCACGTTGAGAGAGTTAGAAAAGGAATATTAGATAGGGGAGGGGAGAAAGGGCTAAAACACCCTACCACAACCTACTTTATTGCGAACACTTTTTACACTTGTAGGATCTCAATAAATACCAACAATAAAATATCTCAGTTGACAATTTTATTTCCATTAAGTCCATGGCTTCAACGGTAATTTCATTAACCTCTTCAGAGTTGACTTTACAGTTCTTGGCAGTCTAAGGATTGTAAAGAATGTACTCAAAGAAATTAGCAAACAACTATGCCATAAAATTACAATCAGTGTTTTGCTAAATTTTCAGGCCATTTGAAAGGGCTCTAATCCTGGAATTATTTGTAAAAACCTCTGTGTTTTATTTGTCTGCAGTTCTAGGGTCATATTTATTCCCAGGAAAATGTCTCGTCGTTTAACCACAGAAGTGTTCCACCAAATCCAGAAAATTTTCAACACGGTTGAAGAGTCTTGCTTAATGACATCTATCTCCTGGACTGCCATCAGTTTAATTGATTTACTTCTTAGAGCTTAACTTTTCGATAGCATATCGGCCAACAAGGGCTCTCCAATGATTTTGGTCTTTGGCGAGGACTTCAACATTATCTCATGTCATTTTCATGGTCTTTAAACCTGCCATGAAAGTTCTTCACCATTTATTTTGAGGGTGTCCTCATTGTCATTTGGTATTAGCAGGGGTCAAGCTTATTGCCACCTTAGGGATCCTGTTATTCTCCATACCAAAAAAAAAAATATGGCCTGCCATTTGGAGTCTCCTTTGTGCAACAATGTTGTATAATTTGCACAAGGCACTCCTTTGAAGACCTTTACTACATGAAGAGAATTTAATTGAACCTGCAGCAAGATGGACCATTTACTTCTTTAATATCCTATAAAAGCTTTTGCTCATGATTTGCCTGTAGAAGGTTGCAGATTTAATTATTAACATTACTGTAAAGCTGAGTTCTGGATACTGTCCTTAAAAACTCTTTTAAGTTGCCTAACCTTGTCTGGATCACGTTCTAAAACATGGTAGATTCTTCCCAACAGGTAACACAAAAAGTTTCATAAACCTCTTTAAATGAAGACTGGTACTGATGAGGAAACTATCTTTGAAGCAACTTTCCAAACATATCACATTTTCCCTAAAATCTCCTTGACTGTTTTCCAAGATAATCCATTCTTCTCCAAAATAATGTCTACTGTACCTAGCACCTTCTATGTTACAGCCAGTACTGAGATAAAAACATTTACATTTCAGGAATGGGTGCCAAAAGAGGATCAGAAAAGGAACACAACTGGAAGTAGGTAAACAGTAAACTCTGGGACTTTCTCCATTATGGTGTTTGACAGAGTTATCTTAGTCTAATGACAATATGGGAGAAATAATTGCTACATGATAACTAAATTATGGAGAACTAAATAATATGATGGTTCATGGTAACCAGTACAAGGGCTCCTACATGTATTCCTCTACCGTTGTCTCTATCATGTCTTTTCTGTGATTTGGTGTTTGTACCATTATGGCTGATACTTCCACTTCCCACCAGTGACCTTTCAGGGAAAGATAGGCATGTTTTGCACCCTAGTTGTTCTAGATGTTACTTGAAAAATGTACCACCTGTGCACTAGCCAACTGCTACTGTACCTTGGGAGATCAATAGGGAGCGAAGGGAAGGTGTCTTAGTCTATAGAAATTTCATTAATATAAGCAAAATCTTAGTCCTGTCATGCCCAGGTATGGACTGTTTTTTCCACATGTTGACCAATGGGGCACAACAAGTCTGGTTTTGGTGTACCTCTGTCCATAAGGAATGCACATCCCTACTGTAGACCTTTTAGACATTTTGGACTTCACCCTCAACCCATTATTACTAAGGAGGTTACAGAATGACTCACACAGCCCAGAAACACTTTTGGGATGGAGTGGTACATATATAGCTGCCTCCAGTGCCTTAAACCTGGTACAGCATTCGTACGTTGCAATTTATTATTTTATTTATTTATTTAGATTTATATAGCTGCACCTATCGTTGAAGTGACTCAGGGCGGCTCACACTTCATAACTCATTAGAAGCAAAGAAAGATGAATGTAGGAAGATGCAGAACTGGTGGTTAAGGAGAAGGAAATTAGTTCCATCTTGGTGCTGTGGTTGTTTTGGAAGCCAGTTGAGACATTCTCTGAAGAAAGTGTGTGTCGGAGGAGGGAAACAGAATAGGCATTTTGACAGATGGCTACTGCCTAGCCAAAAGCCCTTCTGTCTTGCTTACATCATCCAACCTGTGATTTGCCTCTCTGAGTATCAAAACACAGTAAAACCTAACATAAAGAATGCCTTGGTTAGAGAGTAACTTGCTTAAAGGGCAGAATTTTCTCTGAATGGTCGCTTCACTTAACAACTAAAACTAACCCAAAACTCATTTAACAAATAAATAAGGGTTCACAATTCCCACACACACACACACACACCAGAAGTCACAACTGGTCACTTACAATGGTGTTTCCCTTAATGAACAAACTCACTTAAAGAGCAATCCTGTGGAACACATTATGCTCTTTAAGTGAGGTACAACTGTAGCTTCAAAAGGTCACAGGCCCTTATTTGCTGTGTATGTAGATCCTTGTATAAAAGCAAAAGGGGGCCATTCTACTATCAGTGAAGAAGACTTGATGGAGAGACCATTAAAGGAGTACCTTTGCCTCCCCTCAAATTCTAAATGACCCAAATGCACAGCTTGATTTTTATTCGGAGCTAAAAGTGGCACTTCTCAGTTCCAGCAGCAAAGCATGGCAAGAACAGAAAATGACAAATATTTACTGACGCATTTCATCACATGGGATTTTTCCTCAGGGCAGAAAGCTAAAAAAATCTTGACTTTTTGCACCCCTCTTTATAAATTTCATAATTTTCACGTGACCCAGGCCATCCTATAAAACCATTATGGAATACTTTGCATTATTTATTCAGAGTGTGGTCCACTTTTAGCAGTACTTCAGACTCTTATTTGTTATTTAACATGTGTCTAATGTTTTTTGCCCCACTGTGCACAGCTGCAACTTTCTATTTTTTTGGCAGTCTGGGGGACAGCAGGCTGATTTGTGCTTTAGCGCATCCCCTCTCTGTTCTGTTACCTGCTGTTTTGATTCCTTCTCGCTGGTACCAATTTTGAAAAAAATTATCCTTCCCAACAACGACCTTTGTCGCACTTTACTGAAATAAACATGAAATCATCAAGGGCTGAATGAGCCATGGCATTTGTCTTTCAACAGCCATTACTGAGACATATATATACTGTTGATTTAAGCTATTAACAGTATACAGTAAAACCTCACATAAAGAGCACCCAGCTTAGAGACTAACTCGCTTAAAGAGCAGAATTTTCTCTGAATGGTTGCTTCACTTAACAACTAAAACCAACCTAAAACTTGCTTAACAACTAAATCAGGGTTCACAATCCCCCCCCCCCGAAGTCACAATTGGTCATTTACAATGGTGTTTCACTTAAAGAGCAAACTCGCTTAAAGAGTAATCCCGTGGAACACATTATACTCTTTAAGCGAGGTACAACTGTACTTGTAAATCAAACCAGTTTGGTTGTGTGTGTGTGTTTGTTTGTTTTTGCAGAACAAAACACCCCAGCTACAGTGATGCAGTGGTCAAGATGCTGAGCTTGATGACCAGAAGATTGGCAGATCAGCAGTTCAAGACCTGAGTGCTACACAACAAAGTAAGCTTCCATCATGTGTCCTATCTCCTGACAATTGAGCAGATTGAAAGCAAGAAATTATAAGTAGATAAATACTCAGCAGGAAAAGTAACATCATTCCATGCACTTTGGCCTCTAGTCATGCCCACCACATGACCATGGAAACATCTGCAGATGCAGGCACTGCAGGCTCTTTGGCTATAAACAGAGATTAGCATTGCCAACATTTGCTGGATCATGGAGAAAGCAAGGGAGTACCAGAAAAATGTCTACTTCTGTTTCATTGACTATGGGAAAGCTTTTAATTGTGTGGATCAACCACAAACTGTGGTAAGTATTTAAAGAGATGGGAGAACCAGCCCACCTCACCTGTCTTCTGAAAAACCTGTATGCTGTCCAAGAAGCAACAGTTAGGACCTAATTTGGAGTAAGTGATTGGTTTAGAATAGGAAAAGGAGTACAACAAGGCTGTGTATTGTCACCCTGTTTATCATGCATAATGTAGGGCTGGATGAAGTACAAGCCGGAATTAAGATCGCTGGGAGAAATATCAACAACCTGAGATATGCAGATGACACTAACCTAATGGCAGAAAGTGAAGAAGATCTAAAGAGCTTCTTGATTAGGGTAAAAAAGGAAAGTTCAAAAGCTGGCTTGAAACTCAACATCAAAAAAATCAAGATCATGGCATTTGGCCCCATCACAACCTGGCAAATAGAAGGGGAAGAAATGGAAGCAATGACAAACTTCACCTTCTTGGGATCTAAGATCACTGCAGACGGTGACTGAAGCCATGAAATTAAAAGGTGCTTTCTCCTTGGAAGACAAGTTATGGAAAACTTAGGCAGCATAATAAAAAGTAGAGATGTCATACTGCCAACAAAAGTCCACATAGTTAAGGTGATGATCTTCCCAGCAGTAATGCAGGGCTGTGAGAGCTGGACTGTAAGGAAGGCTGAGTGCAGAAAATAGATGTCTTTGGACTGTGGTGCTGGAGAAGACTTTTGAGAGTCCCCTGGACTGCAAGGAGGTCAAATCAGTCAAAACTAAACGAAATCAACCCTGACTGCTCCTTAGAAGGACAAATAATGAAACTGAGGCTCAGGTACTTTGGCCACCAAATGAGAAGAGAGGACTCACTTGAAAAGCCCCTGATACTGTAATACCCCAGATAATGATTGCATCGGATAACGCTAGAATCGGATAACGATGCAAGTTTTTTGGAAAAAACTTGCATCGGATAACGATTCTGGATAGTGATTCTTAGCGTTATCCGATACAATGGTCTGCGGGTGTGGGGTGGTTTGGGTAGAACTACCCAATCCACACACACACACACACCCACTCTCAGCAGTCTCTGCAACTGCAGTAGGGTCGGGGAAAAGCACCTGCCCTTTCCCCCTGACTCTACTGCAGTCGCAGAGACTGCTTTTTTCTTTCTTTCCCTCCCTGTATTTAAACTACAGGGAAGAGGGAAATAGAGAGATGTGATTGGTTCTCTAGATCGCATTCACAATCATGTCTTTTTTCCTCTGCAGAGACCGCTGTGGGTGGGGGGAGGCTTTAAAGGCAGGGAGGTCTCTTTCTTTCCCTGCCTGCCTTTAAAGCGGTTTGTCCCTGAAGTCAGGGCTTTTTTTTAGCATTGTTTGATGCATGCATCGGACAACGCTAAAAATCGGATAACGTCATGACTTGTGGAACCAAGACATAACGTTATCTGGTGTGTTACTGTACTAGGAAAGATTGAAGGCAAAAGGAGACGGGAGTGGCAGAGGATGAGATGGCTAGATGATATCTAGGCAGACTTTGGAGGATAGAAGATGACAGAGAAACCTGGCAAGTGGTGGTCCATGTGGTCGCAAAAGGTGAGAATTTAACTGTGTGACTGAACAACAACACTGCAAACTTTTGCGACACCCTGTAGATAGAAAAACTTCCATACTGATTATATCAACAATAGTTGTTTTACTGTAAATCACTGATTTCTATTACATCCTAATCTTTTTTTAAAAAAAAAAAATTCAAGACATTACCATTCTAATTGTGAAGACATTTGCAAACTGTGGTGTATTATATTAAGATGCATGAAAAGAAGGTTCTCGTCCATTTCTGCTAGACACATAAAGGGGTTATATTTGTTATTCGGGAGTCATTTGATGGTAGTTCGAGTGCTTAATTAGAAGAGGAAAGGAATTCTGTTGGATTAAAAATCCTAACAAAAGTAGCATTTTTTTACACCATTTGAAACTTGCTACAAGAAGGAATACAGCTCCCATTGAAGAATGAACACACCTGTAAGCCTTATATTACTGTTTCAGAGGAACAAAGTACACACAAAAGTACACACATATACCAACAGGTAAAATAGATGTAGCAGAGAAAATATGCACCAGCGTGTTTTAGTTAACAGGGGAAATGGGTTCATTCAATAAAATACCAGAATGTACACAAACACATTTTTGGACAATTCTCCGAATGTAAATGTTAGAGGGGGGAGGGGGATTGAGTCTTGCAACCTGATAGGAAACAAGGGTGTAAAGAAAATGAAAATGAGCATTATGAAGACTGGGATATATTTGTATCCTAAGGCACAGTGGTGGGATGTCAAAAATTTTACTACCCCACCGTGATGTCATCACAGTGTGGGTGGAGCTAACATCATGATGTCATGATGTGGGCAGGGCCAAAGGAAAAAATAAAAATAAAATAAAAATAAGCACACACTCACACACACACCTCCCCTCAACCCACCCACCCACCCACAACACAAACCTGTAAATAAATTAATTAAATAAATAAATAATACATTAAAATACACCCAGGCTAGTAGCTTCTCTTCCTCTTCCCCGCTTGGGAGGACAGCAAGGAGGCCGTGAGTACATGCCAAGCACTGTAGGCATGCATGCACACTGTTGGAACGCATGCGCAGTGGAGGAACCAGTGAAAAGGTAAGCCCCGAAGGTGGTTCCCCCAAAAGCTGCTACTGGTTCTCCAGGACACTGGGAAAAGTTACTACCGGTTCTGAAGAACTGGTGAGAACCTGTTACATCCCATCACTGCTAAGGCATCACCAATCATTTATTTTCATGACTACAAGCCATTTCAGTATTTGCATCCAACAGGAAGTTGCTGTGTGTCCAATCCATACATGCTACATACAGTGAATGAACTACTCCTCATAAACTGGTAGCAAGAAGAAAGGCTTCTGGTAATGGCAACCAAGAAGTAAAGTCTAATCTCTATGCCAGTTTGTAGAGTTCTCACACCCAGTCGCAATGAAGAAATCATCGTCATCTAGCTTTATAGCATGTAATAATATCACAGTGTGAACATTTTGGGCATAGCAATTGGCTTTTGAAAGGCAAGGCACAACAGCGTCCACATTGCCCAGGAAAGTGGAGGAGGGGACGTTATTCATTAAGCTCTCTATTTAAGAGATGTACTTGCAAACCCACCACTACTTTTTAGTAAGGAAAGTTTGTCATAGACCATTTTACTTCATTTCTAATCGCAATATTCATTCAGAATCTCTTCAGAAAGTCATGTACCACTGATATGACTCCATGCATATGTATGCCGCGGTGGCACTAAGGATTCTCACCATTCGTCAACAAGCAGAAAACTGTCACGGGAAGATTATGAAGTCCACAAGAGTGCAAGCTGAAAGAAAAATAACCTCTTGACTTTAATAAAGACCTGGAAAGAAAGGGGGGAAATTACACATACCACACTGTATTTTGTAACTTTTTGTGTCAGATCTTTCTGATGTATCAATTCATAACTACTTTTTATTGTCTTTTACAGGTATGAAAAGTAATTTGTGGAGAAAATTGAGAGCCACAGCTCGTATGCTCTGTAGGGCTTGAAGCTAGATGCTGCCAGCTAGACAAGAGATGATCCCCAAATATCAGAGCCATGTTAATGCATGGATGGGAACTCACAATTGTTAATTCTGGGTGTTTCTGAATTAGGGTCTGCAGAGTCAGGATATTATATTCTGCTTTTGCCTTATGTTTAATAGCCAGTGATGTTATCAGTTAAGAACTGTTCCAAGGCTACACAGTAGAGGTAGCCCTCAGAGCTTTACTATATTTTGAAACAGGTGAAGTCATACACCATGGCATGCACCTCCCACACTATCTCACAATATTAAATCCAGTTGCCACCTCCAACATCCTGCCAACCTAGCAGTTCAAAAGCAAGACATTGCAAGTAGATAAACAGTCATCACTTTGGTGGGAAGGTAAACAGTGTTCCGTGTGCTCTGGTATCTAGTCATGCCTGCCACATGACCACAGGTACGTCTGCAGAAGTAGATGGCACTGGCTCTTTGGCTTTGAAACCCTAGAGTCAGATACGACTGGCTTTCAAGCAAGGGAAACCTTTACCTTTACTTCCAACAATTGTTGTTTTGTGCTATCAAGTCAGAACTAACAAGTGACTGTGGAGCGAGATGGGGGAGTTGGACATTGCTCTTAAAAAAAAAATCATTGTCTGCATTAAATCATGCACAGGATTCAAATGCTCAGATCCATTGCAAATATGTAACACCCATCAAAATAAAATAATGTTCCATAGTGTTGTCATTCTCTTCCAATATTTGTCTGAAAAATTTTCTTTCTCCTTCCGTTTGCTGCCCTAATCCTTCTGAGAGTACTTAAAAATCTATAAGAGAAAAACAAATACAAGCTTTTGCAGGAAAAAGTGGTCTGTCTGATTGGACAGATCTACCTGCTAAGTAGCAAACTTTGTAACTTCATTTATCTGATTTCTGTGAATGTGGAAAATCCATTGCAAAATTATTTAAGTGGAAAAAAATATAAAAGACATAGGTTATTACTAGTTGATATATGCTCCCTTTTCCTTTTGCAAAAATCTCTCGGAAAAAAAGCTACATTGGAATAGTTTAATGCAATGCATTTAACTTATCTAAAGTGCTTTCGCTGACTGCTCCGGGAAAATTGAATCTTCTCCTCACCATCTTAGTGACATGAAAAATATATAATACAGTAAATGATTAATGCAGTTATAAACTATACCTGAGATAAGATTTAAGTATTCATATTTCTATCATGTTAATACAACATGATAAAGCCACAAAGCAAACTTGACCATGGCATTTGTTATTCTGTCCGATGTTCAATTATTCTTTGTCCAAATACAATTTAGGGGTTTGAGAGAGTACGTTTGCCTAGTGCAAAACAGTGAGATAATCTGAAGCAGTGGTCAGCAATTGTCAATCTCGGTTCACATACATAGGGTTCTGAAATAAAACAGAACCTAGATTATATTACATGTAGTTTGGTGTGTGTTTTTTTAATTATAATAGCTGTCTTAAGGATATAACACAGATCTGCATTTTCCCTCTTTGCTTTGAAGTGTTGCACTTAATTGGCACAAATAATCTGAAGGAAGCTTAATAATGAGGAAAGTTGCACAGACTCCTCTGTAGAGAGGCAGTTTAGGTCAGGGATTCTCAACCTGTGGCCCATGGACTGGATGCGACCTGCGGCACCATTTCATGTGCCCTCCCCACTGCCTCCAACACACTGCCTCCACCATGGGGTGGAGGAAGGGCAAAATGGCCATCCGGCCCTCAAAGCTGTCTGAGGGAGCGTGACGCGGCCCCCAGCTTTAAAAGGTTGAGAATTCCTGGTTTAGGTCAACAGGATGTGTTTCTATAAGGTACTGCAGAAATGTGGAGAAACTTGGTTGGTCACACTTCATACAAAGCAACTAAACCCCCATTTTTCTTCCACTAATAGATAAAGCGGTATGGAATTGCACACACACATACACAGATTTGGACTTCTTTCAATTTTGCACCTCAGTTCTTTGACCAAGAAAACCTGCACACATTCTAGAAAAAAGGCATGTATTGTGAAGCAGTGCTCGCAAAGACGACATGTCTTGATCAAAACTGTGTACCTAAGAAATGCACAAAGACGTGGGGGGAAAATAACAAATTGATGTAGAAAGACAATGAAATTAGTTCTGCTTAAGAAAACATTTTTAACCAAGCGGTAAATATTCATCCATTCTTTTTTAAATTTTAAAGCAGAATATTCATCCCCCTTGAACTGACTTATCTGTCACCAAGGGCTGTGGTGGCTCAGTTGGCTAAGAAGCTTGCCTTGTTAGCTGGAAGGCTGGCAAGTCGGCAGTTTGAGACCAGAGTACTGCATGATGGATTGGGTGCCTGTCTCTGCCCCAGCTCTTGGGGACATAAAAGGAGCTTCATTTGGGTGTTCCCTAAATGGAGTTACTTCCGCAAAAATCATTTTAACCCAGAATAATTTCTGCCTAATAATAATAATAATAATAATAATAATAATAATAATAATAATAATAATAATAATAATAATAATAATAATAATAATAATAATTATTATTATTATTATTATTATTATTATTATTATTATTATTATTATTATTATTATTATTATTATTATTATTATTATTATTATTATATTCACCTCCCACCCCCAACAATATAAGTTACTAATACAAATGGTGTTTCCTATTGAGCTTCATAAAGATGCACAGTCTCCAAATACAGCCAAGTTCTGTTGAAACACAAAGGAGAAAATCTGCCCAGCTCTAATGTGAAAAATGCAAAGTAGCCAATTAAATAAAATCAAAAAGTTGCTATCCTGAATGACAATTCAAACTTTGAGATAGTAGTCTCACTCTTGCCAAAAAATATATGGTCTTTCTAATTATCATGTTTCTGCTGAAAAATAATTCAGTGAATCAAAGGATGGGTCAGAAGCCTTCTTCTCATAAGGTTGTATGACCCTACACCAAGGGTTTTAAACCTTTTCAAGTCAGGGGCTGGGTCACACTCCCTCAAACAGTTGAGGGGGCTGGACTGGAATCCCCTCCCCCTGCCATTTATGGCTGCTGTAAATGAGTCTGCAACTATTGTAAACGTGTTCACAATGGCTGTAAATGAGTCTATGGCTGATTCTGGCAGTGCCAGTGGAACAATAGGATGCCTTACTCTCGAGTAGGCCCTATCATTCTTCTGAGTTGCAGCTTCCTGGCTGGACAACCCAGGCATCTAGATATGTGTAGATAAGGTAGCATCGAGCCAAGTCTCTTCAGGTATTTTAAAACTACAGTAAAACACTGGATAACAATTGGATCAGATAACGCTAAAATTGAATAATATTAAGTAATCTGGGGAGGAGAATTGGATCAAATAACGTTAAGGTCCTATGGGATGGATCGGATAACAACCGCTAAAGCCTGTGCGGTTACAATGTATCTCTATGGAGCTTTAACATTATCCGATCCATCCCATAGGATTTTAACATGGATCGGATAACACTAAAAATTGGATAACACCAAGACTTGTGGAACCAAGTCTTAGTGTTATCCGATGTTTTACTGTATATTGAAATCAAAGTATAATAAAGACGCAATGATGTTTACACTCCATTCTCTCTCTCTCTGATCTGAAATTGCCATATTGAATGAGGCTAAAGCAAGGGTAATTACGTGGACAAAAAGATAATGAAAAAAGCACAGTTTAAAACATAGGTTATTTCATGGCAGCCAGCAGCTGGAGTGAGGACTGGGGCCAGATTATTTGGCACCATGGGCCAGATCTGGCCTGCAGGCTGTAGGTTGAGAACCCTTGCCCTATACAGAGCCATTCAAGAGAAGTTAAGAAATCATCAATATAGCTTGAGGGATATGAAACTTTGCAGTCTTGCTCTTTATTGCTTACATTCTCATCCCATTTTGATCTTGAGTTGGACTGTGAGAATCCGCCCCTCCACATGAAAATTTGCATACCTTTCTGAGAGTACTTTTTCAAAATGAATATTTCTTTTCAATAATATTGAGCATTTTTCAAATGGATTTTTTTTAGTCCTATGTGTTTTCTTCAATGGTTTGCATAATTTTGTGAAGATTTGAATTAATTGAAAAACTCTACACACCATAGAAATGTATGGATCTCAGAAGCAAGATGTGGGATCCCATTACAAAATGTGTATTTCCATGGGTTTTTTAAATCCATTGGCAGACATCCAATCAGGGTTTGCATAACTTATCATGGCTAATTACCAGTAATTGATTGATGTATCTCAGTTGCAGAATCAGAGATGTGATCAGGCATACAACTGAAATATGTTCAGGTGTGTAGTCAGTTAGCCATAATTAGCTGTGCTAGAGTCAGCAAATCTTATGCTAATACTAATACTATACTGATCAATGAATTTCTTTTCTATCCCTAACTTAGGCAAGCATTGTTTTCAGACTGACATGTTTCTTTAGCTCATAGGTTCTCAACCTAAGGACGATGGGCCAGATCTGCCTCCAAGGGCATTTAAGAAACACCCCTTTGAAGCTGGGCCAACCCTATCATGCAGGCAAGGCAAATGGCCATCTGGCCCTTGAAGCTGACTGAGGGAGTGTGACCTGGCCCCTGGCTTGAAAAGGTTGGGAATTTTTGCTTTAGATAAACACAGTGATGGGATGTTCGAACCAGTTCATCCAAACAAATAGCGGGGTGGTGGTAAACCCTGGTCGACCGGTTCAGTCATCTCTCCGGCACCCTCCAAAAATGTTTTTCCGGGCAGCCAAAATGGCTGGCCAGAACTGCGCATGCGTCAAACCTCCGTTTGACGCATGCACAGTTCTATTTGTTAATGCGCATGCCTCAAATAGCAGTTTGACCCATGCACACTAAAAAAAGTTCTAAAGGAGTGCATGCATCTAAAGGAGGTTTGATGCATGCACAGACATTTTTTTTTTGCTCCACCCACAACGTCATGATGTCGGCTACGCCCACAACATCAATGACGTCACGGTGGGGTAGCAAATATTTTAACAACCCACCACTGGATAAAAACCTATCTTTCGCTCACACAAATGGCTAAAGTGAGTTTGTCACAGTGTAATGGAAGCTACACTATTGGAAATGTTTGGGTTCCACTGCTTCAACAACAAGAACTATGTGTCATGACTAAGCAATTGGTCACACATTCCTGTTTAACCAAATGTGCAATGCACTAGAAGAAATATTTTGTGGCTAGCACTTCCACTTTGGTATGGTTGTAGGTACTATGGGTGTAATGAAGTGTTACACCCACAAAGCTACAGAACTAGGTTTCAGCCAAATGCTACATCAATATACTCCTCATAATAAAGCAGATTATGAATTCAAGGTTCCTTAATGAGCTTCATGACTAGAAAGGTGGCAGGTCAGCAGTTCAAGAGCTGAGTGCTGCACAATGGAGAGAGTGTCTGTCCCAGCTCCTGCCAACCTAGCAGATTGAAAGCAAGAAATTGCAAATAGATAAATAGGGACCACTTTGGCAGGAAAGGTAATAAATAGCATTCCGTGTGTGACAGCATCTAGTCATGCCTGCCATATGACCATGGAAGCATCTGCAAATGCAGACAGAGTTGGTTCTTTGGCTGTAAATGGAGATGAGCACCACCCCTAGAGTCAGACACAGCTGGATTTTGATGAAGGGAGACTTTTACTACTGTCCACTAGTCTATCATTTATGAAGAAAGACTTTTGCACTGCTTTCTAGTTTTAAATCATTTTAACTTGATTTTTTATGATTATTCTATGGGATTGTTTTTATGTTGGGTTTGTAATATTTGTCATAAGCCACTCAAAGTCACCTCCACGATGGGGCAGTGATACAAATCTAAGAGATAAATAAATAAATAAATAAAATTTATTCAATGAGATCCAAAGCAAATTTTTCTAAGAAAACAGGAACTGCAAGTCAATTACACTTCCTTTTCCTCTCATAATCACATGTGAAAAGGTTTTTGCCCAATTCCTTTGAAAGCTGCTGAACAGACTTTCTGTCACATTCCAGCCTTGTCAATATTACCAGGATATAACCCAAGGTTCGTGCTGGGGGGGGGGGGAGGTTTCCATTCATCCTGTAATTCTCCAGGAGGCCATGGTGCCAGTAACCTCTGGGCAATGCTTATGTATGAGTGATTACTATAACTTGAGGGACCATATTCCCTGCTTGATATGGAAAAAGTCAGTCAGACAATTTCTTTCTGAAGTAAATGTTGTGCCCTGGAAGTCTGCATACTCTTCCAGATTGGTTCTGTGTTATGAAAATAATAAATCTTACCATTCTTTTACAACAGGGCCTGATAGATGTCTGCCTGCTTTGTTACTAGACTGTGAGTTTTGCTCTTTTTTTCAAAGGTTGAACTCTTGTTACACACAAGAAGAAGGAGAGGCAGGAGCAAAGCAACAGAAACGGCCCACAAGGAAGAACCTGTTGGTGAATATACTTTGTGATATACAAAAGTCCTTTTCAGACCACTGTAAAAGGAAGATACAGGTCTTCTTTAATTTCAACTGTAAATGGATCCAACTTCTCAGAACGCATATTGCTTAGATAATTCCCTCACCAGGACCTACCTATGAATAGGCTATTGGCCAAATGGGAAGAAATGGATGCAGTGATATGGTGTCAAGGTGCTGCTCAGTTGCCCTTATCCTCAGGTTGTAATCCCATGTTTACAAGTATCTTGAGGTTTAGAGCCTTAAAGTTGACTCACCAGATTCCCATTGATTCAAGTGGCATACTGTATATACTCAACTATAAGTGCAAAAGCTGGCTTGAGACTCAATATAAAGAAAACCAAGATCATGGCAACAGGCCCTATCAGTCCCTGGAACATAGATGGGGAAGAAGTAGAAGCAGTGACAAATTTTACTTTCTTAAGATCAAAGCTCACTGTAGATGGGGATTGCAGCCATGAAATAAAAAGGCGACTGATTCTTTGGAGGCAAGCGATGAGAAACCTGGGGAGCATAGTGAAAAGTAGAGACATCACATTGCAAACAAAAATCCGCATGGTCAAAACAATGGTATTCCCGGTGGCAATGTATGGTTGTGAGAGCTGGACCATTAGGAAAGCTGAGCGCAGAAGAATAGATGCCTTTAAGATGTGGTGTTGGAGGAGAGTTTTGAGAGTCCCATGGACAGCGAGGAGAACAAATAGGTCAATCTTAGAAGAAATCGACCCTGACTGCTCCTTAGAAGGTCAAATAGTAAAGATGAAGCTAAAGTACTTTGGACATCAAATGAGAAGAGAGGATTCATTTGAGAAAGCCTTGATGCTGGGAAAGGTGGAGGGCAAAAGAAGAAGGGGGTGGCCAAAAATGAGATGGCTAGATGGTATTGTGGAGACAATGGGCACAGAGCTGAGCGAGTTGAGGAGGATGGTGGAGGACAGAAGTGCCTGGCGGACAGTGGTCCATGGGGTCGCAAAGAGTCAGAATCGACTGTGCGACTGAACAACAACAACAAAGTCATCCCAAATATAAGTCGAGGTACCTAATTTGGACCTCCAAAACTAGGGAAATAGATTGACCAGAGTATAAGTTGGGGGTGGAAAATGCAGCAGCTGCTAGTGAGTTTCAATAATTAAAATACATGAAAATACGGTAAAATGAATTAATTTAGACATTTGTATGGGTATGTTTTATAGTTTTTACAGTATTGTTAGTGCTTTTTTTTAACTGTATGTTTGAATTTGCACCACCACAACCCTTGGGATCGTTGACACGAGTATAAGTCAAGTCCGCTTTTTTGAGCTCATTTTGGGGACTAAAAAACTAGACTTATACTCGAGTATATACAGTAGGTGGCCAACAAATCATGGACATAAAAAGTACTGAAGAGCCAGTGTGGACTACTGGACAAAATGTAAGACTAGGACTCAGGATGACTGTGTTCACGTCCCTATGTGACTATGGAAACTCACAGGGAGTTTATGACAATGATAAACCATTCCTGCAACATTTCACAGACTTCAAAAATTCAGGCAAGGTTTCCAGAAGTCAGAAGCAACTTGATGGCACATGACAACAAAAATTACTCTCAAAATGTCTTCTTCTTGTTTATTCAGTTAATATGATGACATACCTTGACAAGGAATCTTCAAACTATACTGGATTCTTTGCCTCCAGCTTGAATGTGATACATGTGATACTCTCTCTCTTTTTTTTAACTGTGCAAAAGAATTTTTTTACTGAAATTTGCACAAATACCTCTCCAAAGGTGTGTCTTTTCCTCTGCACAAGCAAAGAACATACAGAGTTAAAGAGTCACAAAAGGTCTAGATCAGTGTTTCCCAAACTTTGGTTTTTGGACTCAATTCCCAGAAACCTAATTTAATTCCCCAAAGCTCTGCTCAGCTAGTGTACTGACTTTGGCTTCTGGGAATTGAATTTCCCTTGTGGGCTGTGGGCACCACTGGTCTGGGCAATTGTCCAAAATGTAAAAACAATCCAGCCAGTGCTTCTAATTCTTAAAACATCAAGGAAACTGCATAGGACAACTGTAACATAGGACAACTGTAACAGTTGTCAGCAATTTGCTTTACAGGAGTCCTGATGGTACAGTGGTTTAAACTGCTGTACTGCAACCAAAAGGTTGTGAGTTCAATCCTGACCAGGGATCAAGGTTGACTCAGCCTTCCATCCTGCGGAGGTTGGTAAAATGAGTACCCAGTATGTTAGGGGTAAAATCCTAATTACTCTGTGAACCACTCGGAGAGTGCACTAAGCACTATTGGACAGTATATAAGAGTAATTGCTGTTACTGTTGGTATTTACCTGTGAGCAAATCTTTTCCTTCAATGTGGAAGTTTTTGTTGAGGCCAAGATAAAATAACTTCCCCTCTCATATGTAAGGCAGACATGTCCGATTCTAGGGAACTGTGCTCAACTCCATTAATTCCCAAAGAGCCAGCACTGTGTGCATCTGCAGACATTTCTGTGGTCATGTGGCAGGCATGACTAGACACCAGAGTGCACGGAATGCTGTTACTTTTCCCACCAAAGCAGTATCTTTAATCTACTTGCAATTTCTCACTTTCAAACTGCTAGGCTGGCAGGAGCTGGGACAGATGATGGGTGCTCACTCTATTACACAGTACTTGGGTCTTGAACTGGTCACCTGCAGACCTTCCAGTCCTCAGAGTCTTAACCAGTAAGCCACTGCAATCCCTGTGCAAAAGATGATGTGTACTATTTATTTTACTGACTTTATTTAGTTTCCTCTCTGAAATCTTGCCTGCATATTTTGCCCTAACATTTGGAATTATTAGTAGCCAGACAGGTATGTAAGGAAACTTACATGTGCTTGAAATATCCCCTCAGATATTGCAGTGATTCTTTTTAGTTCCTTGCTTAGTGGCGTAGCATGGGGGGACCCCCACGTGGCACTTTTTAGGGGTGGCAAAATTTCACTTGGGCGTATGGGTGTTCTTCGACTTCAATTCCATGAAGCCCTAAAGGCCGCTGTGGGGGCAGATGCCAGTGTCCTGGGCCCCACCCAGGGGGTGGCAAATTTGGCTTATGCCCCGGGCAGCTGAAACCCAAGTCCTGGGCCATGGGCAACTGAAACCCACCATTACACCACAGTCCCCGCTTACTCCGTCATGCAGCATTTGGGCCTTGAACTTCTGACTTGCCGACCTGTAGAAAGAGATTCCTGAAGAAAATACACCAAGCGAAGTTTCTGGGCCGGCAGAACCTCCTTTATTGAAAGATTATATGCATGCTTAATCCTTGATCTGCAGATCCCTGCCATTATTTCAATGCCCATATTTATTTCATACAGAATAGGATAGCTCATTATCATATAGAATATTACAGCTATGTGATTGGTAGTTTCGTAATCAGTCTCATATATCATTGGTTAATAAAATCATGTTTGCCTCGTGTAACATGCGTGATCAGTAAGCTGAACTAGAAAGCATTCCCACAGGCATTCAAACATTGTAGCTATATTAGCTAGTAACTACGATAAGCAGTACAATGGCTCTAGTATGAAACTAGCTTGTACTGGTTCTCAGAGGATATTCAGGGCCGACAATTATGGCAGATGAAACTAGACAGCTTTAGGAGAGTTTTCCCTCGACCAAGCTTATCTCGTCCACCCAACCTTCATCGTCTGATCCCAACATTTCCCCTGTTTTAAATTTTTCAAAAGAAGGGTTGTATATGGGTTTGTAATGCTTTCTGTGATAACGCTTTCCGAGAAACATTACTTCAGCTTTAGGAGCAAGCATGCCAGTTTTGCAACATGTGAGGCATGTGGGTATACAGTTGATTAGACAACAAATGAGAATGCCTAAAACTATGCAAAGTAAAATTACAACAATTAAATGCTTTAACCATGATCCATTTGGAAGCCAGGAAAATAACTGAGACCACCAATCAGTGCTTACAGTATTGAATGGTCCTTGCCGGATCATAGTCTCCATTTCATGTAAAGTGTGAGAAATATTAGCTTTAAAGTCAGAAACATACATGCAACAGTGAGAATGTATTAGTGCACAAACACCTCCTTTACTAGCTAATACTATATCAAGTGCATATCTATTTTGCAAAGCAACTTCTCTAACTTCTGCCAATTCTGTATTCAGCATAGAAAAGGTATCAAAATGCATGTAAGTGTACCAGCTGACCTACTACCCATAACCAATTGTTAACTAAAGTCTGGTGATGAGGTATTAAGGGCTGGCCAGATATCTTGAATCCGTTCCCCTATAGCAAGAATAATGTGTGACCAACAAAAGGTAGCAGTTTCTAGGGGCGATATGCATGCAAATCCAGCATTCTGAACGATTTATTCTAGTAGCTACTGCTTGAACATCTAATATAAAAGCATTTTCCTCCCACAAACCTTGCTCTGGTATGGCAGAATCCCCTTGTAGCAAAGCCCCTTCCCCTGCAACAAAGCACAATGCTAAGCATAATAATTATTGCTACTGTTGTTTTAGAATTAATATTAAGACAAGCTATAATAGCCACCAAAAAGTTCTCTGGAGTCTCTTCAGTCTTTTGATCAGACAAAAGTCTCTGTTCATAATTGGAAAGGTTTTTTTTTTAGCATTCCCCAGGTAACTTTGGGAGGTCCTCCATCTGGTTTATAGGAACGGTACGTGCGTTTACGTCTCCGTGATGTCACCATCTATGGCTCCTCCAGCATCACTGCTTTCTGGAACTCTGGTATTGGATTGTCCACTGGCGGGTACCAACTCATCTCTGGCTCAAAACAGATGAACACACCTCGCGGGAACCCAGATCATTCCTGTAGGTGCAGCGATTGCAGCGTAACCTCTGCCCCAACTGATAAGCTTCGCAGGTCCCTCCCAGTGAGGGTTGGGTAACTGACGATAGGTTACCAAGGGGCGTGGCAGTGGTTCTTCTTGCCTGAAGTGCCGCTCAGCTGGAGTATGGTCACTGCGACTAGGAGTAAGCAGATGGTTTAGTGTGAACAAGACCCTTGCTAATACCTCACGCACCTCAGCTGGGGCAATTCCCCATTTTTTAATTTGCTTGAGTAACAGCATTTTCAAAGTGTGATGGGCACGTTCCACAAGAGCTTGCCCTGTGCTGTTGTACGGAATTCCGTGGATCAATTTGATATCCCATTGATTACAAAAATCAGAAAAGGTGCGTGAGGTATAACATGGTCCATTGTCTGTTTTTATGACCTTTGGGTGTCCCATTACAGACATAGCTGTCAGGAGATGACGAATCACATGATGTGCAGTCTCTCCTCTTTGAGCAGTGGCCCAGATGAAACCTGAAAAAGTATCAAGGCAAACATGAACATGTGAAAGGGGACCAAACTGAGATATTGAGGTTATGTCCATTTGCCAAAGCTCATTTGCCGCTGTTCCACGTGGGTTCACTGCAAAAGGAAAAGGAACAGGAGAGAAATATCATTCAGGGCAGGATGAAACAATGTCACGAGCCTGTGAGAGTGGAATGCCAAAGTTTTTTGCTAAACGGGAAGCATTAACGTGAAAATAAGTGTGGGAATGGATAGGATCAGTAAATAGAGGAAAAGTTCTCAGAGCATTATCAGCTTTTTCATTCCCTTCCATGAGTGCATCTGGAAAACCTGTATGGGAATGAATATGAGCTACATAATATAAAGATGTTCGGGTCCGCAGAAGTGCCTGTAAATGCAAAAACTGTAAGAGAACGATCTAGAGAAGGAGATAAATATGCATTAGCAAGAGAAAAAAGCAAACGGTAAACATATTGTGTATCGACAATTAGATTAAAAGAAACATCAGCAAACAGTTGAAAAGCAAGAATGACAGCAGCTAGCTCTGCCCTCTGAGCAGATGTACAGATTGCTGTAAATCTAGTACTCCAGGAACCATCTGGCTTCTTGAAGACCAGGACTCCTCGGGTAGGTGAACCATCTGTGAAAAGGGTAATGGCGTTAGGAATGGGTGATCGAGCATGTGCAGAGAGAAAAAGACAAGGCCATGTAACTGGAATGTGAAGTCTCTGATCTTTGGGTGCATTGAATTTCAGGTCCCCTACATAGTCAGCAAAGGCAATAGCATATGAGAAATTGTTGTTAAGCAAATGTTCATGTTCATAAAGAGCAATAGGAATGTGGCAACAGATCAGATCAAAACCTGTAAGCTGCGTAGCACGCTTCCGTGCCTTAATGATGAGTGCAGCTATAGCCAAAGAATAAGCATATACATTCTTAGGTGGTGTATTAGACAAATAACACCATTCCACTATAGTAACAGCCGATCCAGTGCAAGGTTGAAACAAAACCCCAGTAGGAAGTTTAGGAGTAGCAAGAACTGCAAAAGACAGTGGTCCTAAAGTGCACACCCGGTCTACCATGGAGAATCTAAGGGAAGAATTAATGAGATGAATAGCATGAGCAATTGACCGAGAAACAGGAATGACATCTGAGGGATGAGAATGTCCTTTCAATGCAGCAAAGAGGGGCTGCAACACATGAGTAGGGAGTTTCAAATAAGGACGGGCCCAATTTAGCTGTCCTAAAAATTGTTGCAACAAAACAAGAGTGAAATGAAAAGGAAGTTTAAGCTGCATTACAAAGAGAGCAGATGAGGTTTGCAACAAGCGATGACCTAAATATTGATAAGGAGGCTGCTTTTGAACCCTTTCTGGTGCAATGACTAAACCTCGCTGAGACAAAGTGTCTGTAAGATCCTTCGCATGCTCAGAGGTTATAATGGTACAACAACATATCAGAATGACCATCTCGAAAAGGCACAACAAAATGTTGGCACAAGCTGGGCAACTTTAACATACAGAGTGATGGTGTGTAAGAATCTGCCTCTGACCTTCCCAGCAAATGTCTGTGCCAAAATTAAGCATCTGTCTCTTTAGCAAACTCTCATCTCTTCCTCCCGTCTCAAGAATCCAGCCACTGCTCTGCCTAGCAAAAAACTGCAACAGGTCTCCGTTATATTTTTAAAAAACTGCTCCTGCTGTTTTTTCCAAGCCAACACCACCACAGCCTCTGAAGCGCACAGAAACAGATAAAAAGTACAGAAACAGATAAGCAGAAGAATAGGCCTTTTGGAATCTCAACAAACTTTGGGAAGCAGCCAAAGAGACAGCACAGGCCGTTCTCAGCACCTTGGCTTCAATTTCTTAAACAGTAAAGAAGAGATGAATTAAAAAGCAGTCCTTAAGATCAATTTCCATGGTGTAAACGCAGTCTTTAAAATCAATTACCAGTAACTCATAGTGCCATGGAATGAGATTAGGATGAGGGCCTAGTCTGAAGAGATCCCACCCATGGGATGGATGCGTTTGTTAACCACCCTCAAATAAGACTTGCCTCTCGAGGCATTTCTTGAAGCGTGGACGAAGCATTTTTGTACAAACATTTTTTGCAAACTCAAAAACTTGTTGCAGAGCTGCATGAGGCATGGCAATCTGCTGATTAAGAGTGATGAACTGTCCTTCCCCACACATGTTGTTAAGATTTTGAATAGCCTGGATGGCTGCCTGATCGTGATACAGAGACAGAGTAAAATAACTATGCAAGCCATTGTCATGCACACTTTTCTGGAGGTCTTTGTAGATAGCAAAATCAGGGTTCCAATAATCACAAACACCTGTTGGTGTAATGGTTACCGGAAAAGCCTTAGCATTATGCGACATGGCATCATCTAAATCTTCTCCATTACCTTTTTTCAAAACCTCTTTTGCTATCTCTCTAAGATCCTGACAAGTGTGACTCGGTTGCTCTATTTCTGAAACAGGAGGACAAGACAGAACAAGTGGAGGGGGAAGCAGAATTTCTTGTGAGAGAGGAGGCAGCAATTCTTGACCAATTTTGTCTGGAGGTTTGGAAGGAGGAAGAAACTGAGGCAGATTATCAAAACTGACTTGGTCCTCAGGGATCAAAGACACCCTTTGTTTTAAAGGGTTTTGCTGCCATTCTAAAGCCTCGTAACATGCTTGCCAAGTATGCAAAATTTCCACAGACTTCCTAGGTTCTCTTTGAAGCTTCCTCCCTATTTTTAACCAATCTTGCAAATGCAAAGAACCACACTCAGGATAAGATGGGCAAACTTCAAAGATTCTAACTACCAAACATCTAATTTCTGCTACACTACTTTTGTGACCACATTTCTCAACTAAGAAAGAAAGATCTTTAATATGTTGTTCCTGAAGAGCTGAAAGTTTAGACCCCATGATATCTCACCTCGGGAGCAAAAAGCTGAAGGACGCGTCTCGAAGCCGTACCAATGGCGAGAGGATGAGATTGGAGCCTCACGGTTCCTCAGAGAGGGCACCAGATGTAGAAAGAGATTCCTGAAGAAAATACACCAAGCGAAGTTTCTGGGCCGGCAGAACCTCCTTTATTGAAAGATTATATGCATGCTTAATCCTTGATCTGCAGATCCCTGCCATTATTTCAATGCCCATATTTATTTCATACAGAATAGGATAGCTCATTATCATATAGAATATTACAGCTATGTGATTGGTAGTTTCGTAATCAGTCTCATATATCATTGGTTAATAAAATCATGTTTGCCTCGTGTAACATGCGTGATCAGTAAGCTGAACTAGAAAGCATTCCCACAGGCATTCAAACATTGTAGCTATATTAGCTAGTAACTACGATAAGCAGTACAATGGCTCTAGTATGAAACTAGCTTGTACTGGTTCTCAGAGGATATTCAGGGCCGACAATTATGGCAGATGAAACTAGACAGCTTTAGGAGAGTTTTCCCTCGACCAAGCTTATCTCGTCCACCCAACCTTCATCGTCTGATCCCAACACCGACCTACTGGTCATCAAGGTTAGCATCCTAACCACTTAGCCGCTCACGCCCTCCTCTGGGCCCTGTCATCCGCCCGGAGAGAACTGCAGCCAGCTGCGGATGGTGTGAGCACGCTCCCGCCGCCCCCTCTGGGCTCCGTCATCTGTCCAGAGGACAGATGACAGAGGACACGGGTGGTATGAGGATGCTCCCGCCCTCCTCTGGGCCCCATCATCCGCCTGGAGAGAACTGCCGCCACCGGGAACGTTTTGTAGAATTTTGCTTATAATCATTGCAGGATTCAGTAAATGTGGTTTTGTTTTTGCTGGGTTTTTTCTTTGTAATGTTTTTTTGTAACATTTTATGGTGATATTAATATTTTCTGATTGTTACTGTGTTATTGATATGTACATATCTATTTTTCTGATACTGTGATGATTGCGAGTATGATAATGTTAAATTTGTGACTGTTATGTTATTTTTTTATACTTTGTAAGCTGCCTAGAGTCAGGTTCGCCTGAGCAAGACGGGGTATAAATCTGAAATGAAATGAAATGTAAGGAGGGGGGATGGGATTTCTCATTCTAAGGAAGAAGAAAAAAGGCAAAAAAAAAAAAAAAGATTTATGTTGCTACAGCCAGTTCAACTTTTTACGCAAAAAAGAGGTGCAAATATTCAACATAGGTCTGTTTGCAATGATGGTTTAAAGTAGTGCAGGAGCTGGTGCCACCCCCCCCCCCATGTGTGTGTGTGTGTGTGTGTGTGTGTGTGTGTGTGTGTGTTTTCACATCAACCTCCCCCCAGAAAGTCTTCCTGCAGGCTACTAATGCATCCATAAGATAGGACAGGAGGCAAGAGACAGAACAGGGCAGCTGCAGATGAAAATCACTCAAGGGAGGGTTCCAACTGGATAAAGTTTTCAACAATAAGATTTCAGAGACTGCTGACTGGAGAGAAAGCTCAATATTTTAGTCTCAGTACAAATTTGCTTCCATCTTATACAACTCCCATGCAGCCGCAGCCACAGCTGTACGCTGTAAACAACAAACAAATCTATTTCCATCAGCCCTGCTGATGCTACGAGAAAAGTGCCTGAGCATAAGACATGCACAGATGTAGAGTCTCACCTGAGCCTAGTGGTGCCCTCCGTTTGGCCCCTCCAACTTAATATCGTTGTTACAAAGCTATTGGTCTCTTGGTACGGAGCTGGCTCGGAGCAGAGCCTTTTCTTCCAGCTAATCTGACAACTCCGATCCAAGAAGCATCAAGGGCCCAATTAAGAAGACACATCTTATCAAGGAGCTTATTTTGCATAACAGAATACAAATGACGAATAAAAATTTAATGTTTAATAACTTAGTACAAAGAGGGCTGTTGATATAGAAGGGCTGGAATTTTTATGGCGGCTGTCAGACTTGTGATAAAACTGTTATATAGGAACACTTGGCAAAAAACAGCGTAGAATTTTTCAGTAATGGTTTGTGCATGATATTGCATTAATTCTTGATAGCAAAGTAACTGTAAACATGGGAATTGGCCAGTTTTTTGTTTTTTTTTTGAGTTTCAGTTTAAGATGTGTTCTCATCCTCATTTTGTGGTCTTCTTTTCTCTGCTCTTTCATTACAGAGGGACATTTAAATACATTTTAATGAACAGAGAACTTTAAGGACACTTGGTACTTCATAAAGGGTCATCCTCCTTCCACCCCTATCCACCAGCATTAGTGAGTTAGTTGAAGTCCCAAATCTGCATAATCCTTTTTGGTTCAAAAATAGCTCTGTCTGTCTCAGTGATAGGACGACCATTTCCTAACCATTGCTAATGGGAAGGGATGAGAACAATCATAAAGAAAGCAAAGGTTATCTATAAGTCCTTAGTCTTCACTAGCGAAGGGCATTTCCTCTCATTTATTTGTATTGTACTGGCAAGCTGACTAGGGATATAGTACAGCCTTGGGACTTCATAGGTTAGGTGGCAATGTCTCCTATTTTGCAGACCACAGTCCTCATTTTGATGGTCTGTCAAGTGACCTTTGTTTGAAGAAGTTTCTAGTCATTGACCTCTTCAAAGACGAAGTCTTAGAAGGAAGAACAGAAGAAGATCCTTGATACCTTCTAGCAATGATTAGCATCAAGATAGCAGACAGATGGGTCACCAAGTTCACACTTTTCCTGATTATGGTGAGATACAATTGGCTTTCCTACACTAATGGATGGCAAAGTGGTCCCAATTTATTTACTTGCAATTTCTTGCTTTCAAACTGCTAGGTTTGCAGGAGCTGGGACAGAGATGGGGGCAAACTCTCTAGGTGCTAGTTATTGTCTACTTGTTTTTAGAATCATAATCAAAATTCCATAAGCTATCATGAAAGTGATTAGATCATTTGTTTCTGATCATACATCTACCTAACATGGAGAATTGATTTTATGCTAGGTTATGTTCTTTTAAGGGGAAGCAGTGGCTTAGTGGTTAAGATGCTGAGCTTGATGACCAGAAGGTTGGCAGATCAGTAGTACAAGACTCAACTGCTGTGTGACAGAATGAGCTCCTGTCATCTGCCTCACTCGTGCCAAACTAGCAGTTTGAAAGCAAGAAAATGCAAGTAGATAAATGGGTACTGTATCAGTAGGAAAGGTAACAGTGTTCCATGCGCTGCCATGTCTGGTCATGCCTGTCACATGACCATGGAAACGTCTGCAGATGCAGACAGTGTTGGCTGTAAATAGAGAAGAATACTATCCCCTAGGGTTGGACACAACTGACTTTTGAGCAAGGGAAAGTTATGTTATGGGGTGATGCATATTTACCACCTCAACTCAAAAACATTTTGCAGGGGACATAATTGGTTGTGTGTTATTTCCGTAGTGCTTAATAAAAGTTAGTTTTGGACTACAACTACATCAGCATGGCAGTGACATTTCTGGTTTGCATTCTGAGTTGCTTCTCCTTTTGTGTCCTGATCAAATCCTGGACTGCCAAAATGAAGCCACTTTCTTCACTTTGTCATGGCCCAAACGCAACAATCTGGCAGCAATCGGAAGACCAGCAAATGGGCCAGACTCTGTGTCTCTCCACATTCACACCGTGTGTCGTCCACCAGTAGTCCCCACTTGAGCATGTTGGTCTTACATTTAGGCACTCCAACCCTCAGCCGATTCAGGGTGACATAAAGGAGAGCCAGATCTTCCGCTATATCCACCTTTGATGCTGTTCTTTGTCCAGTGCAGCCCTTCCTCCACCTTCTATTTTGGTTTTGCTCTTGTGTACCCTCAAGAATGTTTGTTACTTTGAGTTACAGTCATACCTCGCATAACAAATTTAATTTGTTCTGCGAGGCTGCTTGCTATGCGGGTTTTTCGCTATGCAAGTCAGACTCGCATAACGAATTTTTCGCTATGTGATTTGGACTTTTCCCTATGGAAAAACTCGCATAACGAGCGTTTCAAGGGGGAAAACTCACACAGTGAAACATTTTCGCTATGCGAGTTTTCCCTATAGAAACGCTCGTTATGCGAGTTTTTCCATAGGGAAAAGTCCAAATCACATAGCGAAAAATTAGTTTGCGAGTTGGACCACTTAGCAAAAAACTTGCTCGTTATGCAAGTTTTTCGCTAAGTGAAATGCTTGTTATGCGAGGTTTGACTGTACTTACAACAGCTAATGCAATAATATAATTTCATGTCAGAAATTATTCTGGGTTGAAAAGATTTTTGCTGGAGAAACTCCAGTCAGGGGACACCGAAAGAGGCTCCTTTCATGTTCCCAAGATCTTTTCCCACCAAAGTGGTCCCTATTTATCTACTTGCAATCTCTTGCTTTCAATCTGCTAGGTTTGCAGGAGCTGGGACAGAGACGGGCGCTCAATCCGTCATGCAGTACTCAGGTCCTGAGCTACCGACTTGCCGGCCTTCCAGCTAAGAAGGTGAGCTTGTTATCCACCACAGCCCCATCCTTATAACAGCTAGCTAGGCTGGAACTAAATTCTTAAGTCATTATTACACTCCATAGGAAAACATTTCCGGACAAATAGCAGAATTGCTCCATGGTGAGAAAAGTTCCCAAATACCCTTCTGATCTTTGCTTCAAGGGAGCCTCTAAGTGACTTAAGTTTGAGGTCCTTCACATTATATCCTGATTCAACTGCTGCCTTTTGGAAGCTTCTTTCATAAGATCTAAATATCTAAGGGCAGAAATTGAGTCGTCTGTACCAGCAACACTTTATTTTAAGTGCCCATTAAGTAAGGCTAAAACTAATGCAGAATTAGAGTGGAACTCTCTTAGAAGAACTTATCACATCCATATGAATACTAAATGAATTTCTTATTCATTCAATTCTATTGTATTAGTGTTATTGCAATGAATACTAAATGAATTCCTAACGATTGAACATGTAAAATAAAGTGTTACTCCTTTACACTAGTCATCGAACTTTAAGGACACACTGTGATTATTATATGCTTTTTTAAAAAAAGAAAGAGAAAACGATGGCTTTGGTGGCAAATCTGTATATTTCAAGTGATTCAAAGACATAATTTACCCAACTCTACTAATGTACAGATGCAGCTTTTATATTAGAATTAATGCTGCAGAAGGGGACCCTTGTATGGAGGATTTGTTACAGAAATAAAATCTATCAGTAACACTTTCATTGTTCCATCATTATGACCTCATTTGGTATTCACTGTAATAGCACCAATCATAATGAATTTGTTTGATATTCAAGGGCTTTGCACATGTATCTACATAGGCTTTCTGCTGTATTTCAACATCCAATAAGCATTAGTTAACACTAACTTTTGATTAGGAACGGACCCATATTGGGTCACTGGAGTTTCCATTTAACTTAAAAACAGGTCAGCTGTCTTCTGCCCACTTATCTTTTGCCAAATTCTGGGGTCACGGCCTTTCTGGGGATTCTGAAAGATATCACACTGTTTCTTCTCTGTTTCTTCAGTGAATATTATTGGCCTTCAGATTATTGGCTTTCTGATACGGCATGGGAGTATCTGGTTAGGATCCGAGCTCATGGCCGAAATGTTCTAGAACAGGGGTCCTCAAACTTTGCTCTCCAGATGTTCTTGGACTTCTATTCCCAGAAGCCCTGATCAGCAGCTGTGCTGACTTAAGCTTTGGTAAGTGAAGTCCAAGAACACCTGGAGAGCCAAGTTTACAGACCCCTGTTCTAGAATAATTCCAATGCAAATGAAGGAATGAAGCCTTTGCATACATATTACTTTCATGTGTGCATTGGAATGGTATACTGTTTTTCACCCACAGCTGTGAACCACAGAGCTGTCACCTACACCCTCAATCTGACACAGTCACAGAGAAATCTGAGGGATGAGCAAGTGAACACTTACTGAGGGATGGGGATTGCATCCGTGGAGAAGTTTAACTCAGATGTGGTAAAAAATAGGACAAAAATGAAAGGCCAGACAGAAATCTAAGCAAAACAACAACAAAAACATCTTACACGTACCCTCTTATCCCTTTTATTCCACTCATTCCCTTAGTTAAAGGAATGAGAGATTGTTTTAAATTGGCTTTTAATCTTTTACTTTGTTTTTTAGAGTTTTTAACTGTTTATTGTGTGTTGCTTGTGATCTGCCCTGAGTCACCTGTGTGAGTAGGGCGGAATATAAATTTAAATAAATAAATAAATAAATAAAAACAATAAATAAAAACACCTCCAACTGGTGGGATGGGGCAAATCTTCTGCTCACTTTGCCTTTGAACTGTTTGTTTGTCCATCTGTTTGTCCGTCTGTCCATCCATCCGTCTGTTTGTTTATTTTTATAGCCAACTGTAATTAGCATAAAAATACTATCTAAGTGGTTTACAGTAAAAAAAAAATCCCACAATTGATCAACAAGCAGGGATGACTCAAAACTGCAATGTTTTTAGGAAAATTCATTCTCACTCCCTGTAAGATTGCAGATAGAATAGGCATAATGGGAGATGGTGTGGATGATGGCAGATTCCAAATTTTTAGCCATTTTAGAAGTACATTACCTAAAAGTGTTAATAATAATAATAATAATAATAATAATAATAATAATAATAATAATAATAATAATAATAATAATAATAATAATAATAATAATAATAATAATAATAATAATAATAATAATAATAAATGATGACGACGACGACGACAATAATAATTTCATGTCAGAGATTACTCTGGGTTGAAAGGATTTTTCCTGGAGAAACTCTGCTCAGGGGACACCTGAATGAGGCTACTTAACTAACTCAACCTGTTTCAGGCTGTGCACAAAGATTCCAACCTGTAATTTGTATTTTTGATTAGGTCCTAAGATAGCTTATTATAATGAGTATTGAATGCCAGAAAAGGGAGAAAAGCCACATACCTAGTTCAAGAGGAGATGCTGATGTGCGTGAGAGAAGTTTTTACTCTGCTTTTCAGCCAAAGATTAAATATTCTTGAGGATGTGTAAGATTAAAACCAAATTAGAAGATGGATGAAGGAGCTCACTGGAGAAAGAATAACATTAAAGGATGATATGCCTGAGGAATTCAACCTCCCTATGCCACTTGGAGGACCCTGAATAGGCTGAGGGTTGGAGTCGCTAAATATAAAATCAACATGCTCAATTGGGGGGCTGCTGGTGGATAACAACACACTGTGTGACTGTGGAGAGATACAGAACCCGTCTCATTTACTGGTCTGCTGATTACTACCAGAAACATGTACTAATGAAGATTTAATTTTGGCCAATGACAAAGCCAAGAATGTGGCTTCATTTTGGCAGTCTAGTGTTTGATCTGGACAGAAAAGAAGAAGCTAAAGATTCGCTCAGCATGTTACAAAGCTCTGTACCAAGGAAGTCTCCACCCTTTTACTAGAAATGATTACATTTATTTATTTATTTAGATTTGTTTATCACCCTCCTCCCCGAAGGGACCCAGGGTGATTCCCAACACGATATCAATTTAAAGCCAATTTTAGAAATTAAAAGTTTTAAAAGAAGCTTGAAAACTTAGCATTAAAACTTAGCATTACATAAAAGAAAAAAAGAAGGGAGGGGGGAAACAGGGGAGGGACTTCTGGTTAGTTACAAAATCCAGGTAATACTGAGAGAAAGGAAGAGAGAGAGATTGAAACTTTGCTTTGTTAGAAGAATTTAAGATATAATTCCTTCAGCAAAGAATGAAAGGATACACAGAAAGAGCCTCCACAAAGAATGTGGTATTTTTGAACCACAATCGGGCGTACCCTGCTAATAGCAACCTTGTGTTGCTGACTAGTCTTTCTCATACTAGGTCAGGTAAAAGGAAATGCAGGATGAATTCACCAAAAAGTGCCTTCGTTTGGTAGTTCCATATCTGGCCTAGATATGGAAGAAGAAGGAGCATTGCTAACCATACCAGATCATGGGCATTCAATTTGGAGTACTGTATTTCCTTGAGTAGCTCCGAAAAGAGAAGTCAACTTTTACTCGGGTCAATAACCTCAAGGGTCCCAGAACCATATGAGTTTGAGATGTGCCAACAATGTAATTAATTTTACCATATTTTCATGTACAGTAAAACACCGGATAACGCTAAAACTTGGTTCCACAAGTCTTGGTGTTATCCGATTTTTAGTGTTATCCAATCCATGTTAAAATCCTATGTGATGGATTGGATAACGTTAAAGCTCCATAGAGATACATTGTAACCACACAGGCTTTAGCGGTTGTTATCCGATCCATCCCATAGGACCTTAACGTTATTCGATCCAATTATCCTCCCCAGATTACTTAACGTTATGCGATTTTAGCATTATCTGATCCAATTGTTATCCGGTGTTTTACTGTATTTTGATTATAAAAACTCAGTAGCAGCTGCTGCATTTCCCACCCTCGGTTATACTCTGGTCAATCTATTTTCCTGGGTTTTCAGGTTAGAATTAGGTACCTTGGCTTATACTTGGGTTGGCTTTTACTCGAGTATATATGGTAACTGTTTGTCATTCTCTTTACCTCTTTTTGGTTTTAAACAGAACAAGTTGAAGGGGACGTATCCATTGGGCCTATCCGAAGTCCATAATGAAAACGAATGCTCACTCCTCCCTCCCTTCTAAAAAGTGTCTCTAGCTAAATGATACTGACGCTTTCAATTTTTAACATCATAATCAATAAAGGCTGCTTATGCACACTTTGCAAAACCATCGGTTTAGAAGTTTGGAAAAAAATATATGCATATGGCTGCAGCTTGCTGACTGGAAGCGCTAGCACTAAATCTTCCAAGTTAAAGTTTTACTGGTGTGTTATGAGTAAAAACGCCTTGTCAGCCATCTGCCAGTTTTTCTCCTAACATCCATATTTTCAGCCCTTGCTAAACATTGGGAGCATTTGGCCACAAGAGGCCAGCGCTACAATTAAACAGCCACATTCTGCTTGCAGAAGCAAGGGCATGTCAAAATAGAACTGTCTGTTATTAATTTTAAAAGTCCATAAAGGAAAAGTATGACCCTGTCAAGGTGATGGACTGGCAGTTAAGCGTATTATAAACTGTTAACTCTCTGAGACAAAAAGGAAACAAAACAAAAGAAAAAAAGAGAGAAAGAGATTAAAAATCCACACCAACACAACAAAAACATAAGTAGGCACTGATCAAAGCAAGGCAGATTAATCAGTTTCTACTCCTACTGTCCACCCCATTAAAAAAAAGGTTACATAGAGTCATTTCTTCTGTCAAATTAGCTCTTTCTCTTCTGCTGTGCTGCATTCTGAGAATCTGCCTGCAGATGTGTATATTTTCTTTTTTAAGCCAGTGTTTATGACAAATTCAGATCCTTAGATCTTTAGCATGAAGCCATAGAGTAGGATGGCATCTAAAACAGAGTTTAAACCATGGGTTTTCAACCTTTTTAAATGGGGGGCTGAGTCACACATGAAATGGTGCCATGGGCTGCATCCGGCCCGCGGGCCTCAAGTTGAGAATCCCTGGTTTAAACAAATAACATTCTCCCTACAACAGACACTGTTCAGTGGCAGGTGGCAAATACAGAAAGTCATGATTGGGTTTTCCTGAATGACTGAATATAAGAATCTCTTTGCAAGAGCAGGGAAAGATCCATCTGGAAGTCATCATTAGCTATCTGTTTCTAAAAACAAATGCATGTGAAGATTATGACTTATTCAGTGGAAGACTGTTCATGGACACAAAAAGTTCTATTTAGTTACCTCAGCTAATAGCTATTGAGATCGACACTAAACTTATCCACAAATAGTTATAAATGAAGTTGAATATCAAGCCAGTCAGGTGGCCATCGTCACAACTCATAGTTTCTTTCCATCTAAACCCAAAACTTTGTATTTATCCCATTTTTAGTTCTCAATATACTACAGAGCTGCTTTGGTTTGAACATAGGTCCAAACCAGAAATTATTCTGGGTTGAAAGGATTTTTGTGGAAGACACTCCACTCAGGGAACGCCCAAATGAGGCTCCTTTCATGTCCCCAAGAGCTGGGACAGAGGCGGGTGCTCAATCCATCATGCAGTGCCTGGGTCTCAAACTGCCGACTTGCCAGCCTTCCAGATAACAAGGTGAACTTCTTAACCGCTGAGCCACTGCAGCTCCTGCCATTAAAAGTAAAAGTAAAGGTCTCCCTTGTTCACAAGCCACTTGCATCCAACTTTAGGGGACAATGCACTCTGGAAATGTAAACACCAAAGAAGCCTAATACCATTTCCCCATCCCCGACTGAGAGAAAATACATTGGAAATTTCATAACCCTTCCAACTTCTAAATCTCTGGAAAGCAAGCAACAGTTGCAAAAAATAAGGTGCTGTGTTAATATATTTTAACACCAGAAAACACCAGATAAGGGTATCTTAAAACACCCAAACACAAACTATCCCATCTCTAAGAGTATTTTTTTTTCATATTACAAGGACATTTTCTCTATCTCTGTGAAGTTGCAGTTGCGGCCCAACAAAAATGCTTAGAACCTAGAAAATCCTGTGTTCCTCTCCACTGAAGCCTTTCAAATTAATATTATATATAGGTATTAAAGCTGAGTCCAAAACACCAAAATAAATCAGAGTTCTAGTGAACAACAACATGATGCCTACTGGGAATAGGGATTTGTTCTGAGAGGTAAGCTGAATCCAGTGGCAAACAAGGGCAAGGATATGTGTATTTCAACTGAATATTTTAATACAGGAGAGTTTGCTGTATAAGGAATATTGATCATTAGTTGACAGAAAGCTAAATACTGCCTGAAACAAGAGATCAAAATAAATACTTTTTTAAGGATTAAAACTTTCTCAGCTCCACAGTGGCATGCCTGTTGGGAATACTGAGAATGTTAGTCCATAAAATCAACTCCTCCCACCATTATACCTTGCCCTTACTACTTTTGACTTGTTGGTGCAGAACACAGGACTTGAAGCACACTCACTGAGGTAAAATAGCAGAACCATTGTTTGGAATTCAGTTTTTGCAATGAATTCCAATAATTCCTTTTTTAATCATAAAAACAAGGACTTCCAATATTCTTCCTGGCACTATTGATGAGAATTCCTGTGTTGGTGACAATAATTTTTGCACAAATTATTGAAATTATATATATTGTGCAAAACTGACTAGATAGCTCAGTGGTTTAGGTATCTTATGGATGGTATTGTAGATACAATGGGCACAAAGCTGGGCAGGCTGAGGAGGATGGTGTAAGACAGAGGTGCCTGGCGGTCAATGGTCAATAGGGTCGCAAAGAGTCAGAATCAACTGTGCAACTGAACAGCAACAACTACGGTGCCAGAGGATGGGAGTTTGATACCATCCCAGGGCACCATGAGAAGAAAAGAACTATAAACTACATGTGAGAATTCAGCATCTAGAGAACCCTAGAAAGCGTTGCCGCAGGTCAAAATGGACTTGACAGCACTCAATTATTAATTAATAATGGCTTGTGCAGAACGGGTGGCAGCCGTGGCCAGGAGGGCTTTTGCACAACTTTGTATAATACGCCAGTTACGCCCCCTCCTAGACCGGGACGCCTTGCTCATGGTCACGCATGCTTTGGTCACCTCCAGACTTGATTACTGTAATGCGCTCTACATGGGGCTGCCCTTAGTGACCATTTGGAGGCTTCAGCTGGTCCAGAATGCGGCGGCCCGGGTAGTGATGGGGTGCGGGCGTTATGCTTGGGCCTCTCCACTGCTCCGGGAGCTGCACTGGCTGCCAGTTTGCCTCCGGGTGCAATTCAAGGTGCTGGTCATTACCTTTAAAGCCCTACATGGTAGTGGGCCAGGATACCTAAGAGACCGCGTCACCCTAAGAACGTCTGCCCGTCCCACCAGGGCAGATCGGAGGGGCTCTCTGGTTGTTCCATCGGCCAAGGAGGCTCGCCTTACGAGCACTAGGAAGAGAGCCTTCTCTGTGTTCGCCCCGGCCCTTTGGAACCTTCTCCCGACAGAGCTGCGCCTGCAGGTGGAGCTCCTGCCCTTTCGGAAGGGCTTGAAGACATGGCTGGCGGGTCAAGTGTGGGGACACAGCAATGTAGGTTCCCATCCAGGATGGCTAATTTAAGAGTAGCCATCCCCCCCCCCCAACCTGGTAGCTGTATCTGTTATTATGTGTTTTATCTGCTTTCACTGTTAATGTTTTAAATTTTTATGAATTTTTATGAATTTTAAGGCTTTATACATTGTTATGATTCATGATGTAAGCCACCCAGAGTCGGGCCCACCCGATTGGGGCGGGATACTAAATGCGAACAATAAATAAATAAATAAATAAATAGTGCAAAACTAAGATAATCACTGTTTTGTTGTATGGATGCTGAGGAACATTGGATGGGCTGTCTGTATCTTTTCAAATTTCTTGCTGGCAGTGTTTGAATCACATTTCCAAAGGAAGGGTCACTAGTTCTGCGTAGCAATGCATTGCATAAAGTTTGAATTAGCAGGAAAAGTTCCTTGTCTCTCTCTCTCTCTGTTGCATTGGAAGTGAGAATGGTGGGGCTTAAAAATTCTGGCAGACCAGTAAATGAGCTGGATTCTGCATCTCTCCACATTCACACAGCATGTTGTTGTCTGCCAGTATCCTGCATTTAAGCCTGTTGGTCTTACATTTAGGAACTCCAGACCTCAGCCTATTCAGAACCCTCCAAATGATGTTGGGGAGGTTGAATTCCTCAGCTATATCCTCCCTGAATGATGTTCCTTTCTCAATGAGCTCCTTCCTCCATCTTTTAATTTGATTTTGGTCTTGTGTACCCTCAAGAATGTTTGTTTTTGCCATAAAGCTCTTCCTTGATCTGAGCAGGCAGACTTGCCACTCATCTCCATTCAGAGGATGTTGAAGGTCATTCTCTTGCTTAATTCTCTCAGCGTCCACTGCTCCTTCTGATCTTAGGTGGAGCAATACCAACAAGAGGGTATATTTTCTCACCTGGTGTAGGTTTGCAGCATCCTGTCACTATACGCATGGCTTAATTAATAGCCATGTCTGGGTAGGATAATTAATGTGGAATCAAACCGGTGTTGATTCCCCTTATACCTCATGCAAGGCCAAGCCAAGCAGCAGTTAAAATTGTTAGGTGGGGAATTCTATCCTGTCCTCAACATCCTGCATTTTATCTCTAGCTCTGGCCTGCATGCTCAGCGTCACCACTGCCAAACTACCACCGCCCCCACTTCTCCTATTGCTGTTCTGTTTTTTAAAAGCAGCTTTGAAAGAATGCTCTCCAGTGGACTGCAGCCTGTCACTGTTCCCCGCCATGTGTCCGATAATTAAAATCTGACTGATTTATGGACTGGCATCAAGCATCACAGCTCAAGAGTCAAATGATGTTCATCCTTCCCAAGGCTAAATTTACTTGGTGAAAAGGGGCCGCGCTTGCTTCCAGGCTAAGCTGTCATTCAGCTGCCTTGGAAACCATAAAGATAGCTAACAGAGCCTCAGCCAGCAGCCCTTAAGTTTATTTTATTCTAATATTTATTGCCACCCAGAAAATGAACATAATACAGACAAGTTAGTGAGCGCACTGCACCAGTGATTTGTGAGCCTGCAATTGCCGCAGGAGCAAAACAAGTCTTGCTGTATTAAAATAAAAGAGAACACTCGTTTTCTTCCCGTCCCTCTCGCAAAAGGACTGGTCCAGGAATGGGTGGGTGGGTGGGTGTCCTGGAAATGGGCATAGGGGTTATTGTTAATTTAATGCGGAATGGAGGAGGGGAGGGTTTGGAAGGGAGACGGAGACACACAGAGGGAAGAAACACCAATGGTGGAAGGGGGTGGAGGGAAACATATTGAAAATGGCAGTTTGGAATTCCTCAGGGTCACAGTCTCAGTAGCGGTGATGGAGCAGGCTGTTTAAAAAATGATTTAAACAGCAGTGAACAAGACTCCAGACTTAGAGGATCAGCCTCCTGTAGCCTTGAGGGATATCTCCAACTTATCCTTTCCCTCCGAGTACTTCTCTTTTTCCTCAGACTGGTTTGCATAGCAGGCACGACGTTTTGTGAATCCAATATTTCCACTACCATCTTTTGCCTGCTACAAGTTTCCTTTCCATTTAAAAGAGGTCCACCAACTGGGCTTGTATTTGCATCCTGTTACCATTCTCCTCATCACTTAAGGGTTAAAGGTAAAGGCTTTCTCACTTGCTCAAAAACCAGTCATGTTTGACCCTAGGCCAGGGGTTCCTAACCTCTCACGCTCTCTCAATCAGCTTCAAAGGGATGGCCATTTTGTTTCTCAATTGCCCTTGGAGGGTTGGGGGCACATGAAATGGCACCATGGGCCAGATCTGGCCCATGGGCCTTAGACTGGAAACTCCTGCTCTAGGGGGGCGGTGCTCATCTCTGTTTATAGCCAAAGAGCCAGTGCTGTCTGAATCTGCAAATGTTCCTGAAGTCATGTGGCAGGCATGAAGTGCACAGGATGCTGTTATCTTTCCTGCCAAAGCAGTACCTATTTATCTATTTGCAATTTCTTGCTTTTGAACTGCTAGGTTGGCAGGAGCTGGGACAGATGATGAGTGTTCACTCCATCACACAGCACTTGGGTCTTGAACTGCTGCCCTGCAGACCTTCCAGCCATCAGTGTCTTAACCAGTACGCCACTGTGATCCCTGTGCAAAAGATGTGTACTGTTTATTTTACTGACTTTATTTAGTTTCCTTTCAGAAATCTTGCCTGATCAAAACCTGCATATTTTGCCCTAACATTTGGAATTGTTTGTAGCCAAACAAATATGTACGGAAACTTCCATGTGCTTGAAATATCCCGTCAGATATTGCAGTGATTCTTTTAGTTCCCTGCTTTTGAGGCTCAGAAATTGGGTCCATCCTAGTTACCTCAAAACCCACCGTTGCCAAAATTCAACAGTTCAGCCTCCCATCTATGGTTTTGCTCTATTCCAAACTGCTGACCATATCAAGGAGGATTGAAACATAAATAAAGGCAAACCTTAAACACATGCTGCCTGTTAAGAAGCTCAAAATGTTTCTCTCGAATGAACAAAATTAATCACATGTAATATTTACATCACTAAGCAAAATAATTATAACATCGTATATACTGTCTTGAACAAACACACTGACAGTTCTTTCTAGGAGGGTGGAATGGCTAAAAGCAGAAGGCAGGCTTTTCTTTTAAATTAACACAAGAGGCATTTGTTCATCTCCATTGAGATGTCCTCTTGGGATATATATATACAGTAATACCTCAGATAACACTAAGACTTGGTTCCACAAGTCTTGGTGTTATCCGATTTTTAGTGTTATGCGATGCATGTTAAAATCCTATGGGAGGGATTGGATAACGTTAAAGCTCCATAGAGATACATTGTAACCGCACAGGCTTTAGCGGTCGTTATCCGATCCATCCCATAGGACCTTAACGTTACTCGATCCAATTCTCCTCCCCAGATTACTTAACGTTATTCGATTTTAGCGTTATCCAAGGTAAACGTTATCTGAGGTATTACTGTATATATATTGCACTGATTCTCTTAATACTGACAGCCCTACAATAGTGGGACAGAAAGTATATGACCCCTCACCTACCTCCCCCCATATATACAGGGTGGCCCATAAGTCCCTACCCAGCCCGTAACTCCCTATCCATCCTCTCCATGGGCACATGCCCCACCCCTCTGCTGTGCAGTCCAATCAGAGCACTTCCTCCCTCCTCCCAGCACAGAGTTGTCCACCCTCCCCTCTGCCCAGCATCCCAATGGGAGGGCTTCCTCACTCCCCCAGCAGATCCATACTCTCTTTGTGGTCAGGTAGGGGCTTATGGGATACACTGTATGTAAGGCATTTATCTCATCCTAAAGGCACTGCAGTGGCTCAAGTGGTTAAGACGCTTAACTTGAAGACTGGGTCGGAGTTCGAGACTCGATTACTGCACGACAGAGTGAGCTCCCATCTCTGTTCCAGATCCTGCTGACCTAGCAGTTTGAAAGCAAGCAATTGCAAGTAGATAAATATGGGACATTTTGGTGGGAAGGTGAACAGTGTTTCATGCATTCCAGTGTCTAGGCAAGCCTGCTACATGTCAATGAAAATGTCTGCAAATGCAGTCAGCGCTGGCTCTTTGACTATAAACAGAGATGAGCACTGAACCCTAGAATCGGATATGACTTGCTTTCATGCAAGGGTGACCTAAAGAAACTCAAGACAAGATGAAATAGCCTGCTGAGAAATCACTGTGAGAGTTCTTTCTTTCTGCTCAAGAATGAAACAAATAGCAATGGTTTTTCCAGCAATATTTTTATAATAGTAAAGTTCTTCTTTGCTCAAAAGCCAGTCATGTCTGACTCTAGGGGGCGTGCTCATATCCGTTTACAGCCAAAGAGGCAGTGCCTTCTGCGTCTGTGACTTTGCTGTGGTCAAGTGGCAGGCGTGATTAGATGCCATAATGCACAGAAATGCTGTTATTGTTCTTGCTGAGGCATTACCTATTTATCTACTTGCAATTTCTTGCTTTTGAACTGCTAGGTTGGCAGGAGCTGGGACAGACATTGGGTGCTCACTCCGTTACACAGCACTCAAGTCCCAAACTGCTGACCTGCCCACCTTCTGTTTGTCAAGCTCAGCATGTTAACTATTAAACCACCATGGCCTTTAAAAAAATCATAATTAGCCCATAATGACTTATCTTTTCATTTGTGAAGCAAAGCACATCTACACAACAAGCACAGAAGAGATGGTTGATTGGTTTTAAAAGAACAAATGACCAGTCCAAGATTCCTGATTATTAGAAGTCCATGCACAAAGATAGCAAACTTGTTTTCCACAGTTTTGTGAAATTTACACAATTTGTGAACAAAAAATATCCCCAGTTTTGCACATGAAAGAACTATCACTGAGAATTTGTGACACAACTTACCTGTTTGCAATTGAGTAGAATTTATCTCTCTCTGTGTGTGCATGTGTGTGCGTGTGCATATGTGTGCATACATGAGAAGTATATGAGCTAGGTTTTACAATCCTGGTCTGAACAGGAACTTCTATCAGTTAATGTGTGTTGTCAAATTGCATTTAGCACTTTTTAACAATTAACATGTTTTCAATAGTGTAATTCATTATGTTTGCAATTGCTGTAATATATGTGTTTTTAAATTATTTGTAAATCACCATGGGTCCCTCTGGAGGAAGAAAGGTGGTTAGAAAACAAACAGAGAAACAAATGTATAACCAAAAAAACTTTAAAAAGAGAACTATTCGCCAGTTGTGGGTGTACAATAGATTTGTATAGCTCTCTCACACACTAACATACATATTTACACACCATCCCTCATGTACCACCAAAAATTTGCAAGGTCACATATTATTATTTTGTGGTAAAGGTAAAGGTCACCCTTGCTCAAAAGCCAGTCGTATCTGACTCTAGGGTTCAGTGCTCATCTCTGTTTATAGCCAATGAGCCAGCGTTGTCTGTGTCTGCAGATGTTTCCGTGGACATGTGGCAGGCATGACTAGATGGAACGCTGTTTACCTTCCCAACAAAGTGCTCCCTATTTGTCTACTCGCAATTTCTTGCTTTTGAACAGCTAGGTTGGCAGTTGCTGGGACAGAGACGAGAACTCATGCTGTCATGCAGTACCCAGGGATAGAACTCTGACCTTCCAGTCAGTGAGTTTTGTGTCTTAACCTCTTCAGCCACCACAGTTCATCTTAGTCCATTTTGACTAACAGAGATTCTCCAGTGTAAAAATTAACACTACCTTCTGGACTATAAACTTTCCGAATTCCACAGTCCACATGTTCCATAAACTATGAATCTCAGGGTTCTGCAAGTTGGGTCTAGGACAGTTTTTAAAGTGTATCAAATTTGTGTAATTTGCATATATTCCCTCTGAACCATGAATTAGAACAGGGGTTCTGCACTTTTTCAAGTCAGGGGCCGGGTCACGCTTTCTCTGTCAGCTTCGACGGCCAAATTGCCATTTTGCCCTGCCTCCACAATGGGGTGGCCATTTTGTCCCAACAGCTTCAAAGGGATCACCATTTTGTTTCTTGAATGCCCTTGGAGAGAGGGGGCACATGAAAGGGTGCCACGGGCCTTAGGTTGGAAACCTCTGAATTAGGAGGTCCTTCTCAGCCTAATCTTAACCTAACTTTCATTACAGGGTGGAATGGCATAGCACATGTTCAATCGATAGTTTCTCCAGTTAAAAGGAATTGGTAGCAGGTGGTAGAGACAAATCTACGCCTGAAGCCCTTTGGTTAAGAGTCCATATATTGGAGAGCTGCAACCATCCAGAATAGACACTATTGGGGCAACAAGATCTCTGGTTTGACTTATCAGAAGGAAACTCTGGTTGCCTTATCATCAAAACAGATAGGTACTTTTGAAATAATGTGAATCTGTGCCACTCAAATGAGCATTTTGGCATAAACAGTATCACAAGACAGTTTCTCTCCTCGCAAGAGAAGTGTGATGGCTTCCTTGAACTCCGGTGTAACAGTTACCCACCCACGTTCTGCTGTGTGTCTGAAACAAGACGTTTAACTTGAAATCTTGCGCTCACCAAATGTTTGCATTTCTGAACGCACAGAGGAAGACATCAGCTTGATAATAGCGTATTTTAAGCAAAAACGGTGGCTGCTTGTCAGACACAATTTGTTTCTTAACCAATGGTGCTGTTTAATCAAAATTCAGTTCTTTTAAAAAGGGTTTCAGAAACTAAATAGGAAAGAAACCTTGTGTGCCAAAGGATGGTGGAATCCATCCTTCCTTCCTCCCACCCACCCACCCATCCATCCATCCATCCATCCATCCATCCATCCTTCCTTCCTTCCTTCCTTCCATCTTACCTTCCTTCCTTCCTTCCTTTGTGAATTAGCTCAAACATCATGAATTTTGTCTTCTCTCCTCCCCAAATGAATTCCTAGCAACCTTGACTGGAATTAAAAAGTTAATGTAGAAGTTCAAAGGCATGATTTACGTTTCTGATAATGCTAAATTAATTCCTAATCTGTGAAGCATAAAGGAGACATATTTGAGATGCAGCCCACACTGAGCCATATGGCCTTAGGGAGACAGTCTCTGTGATGTGTGTGGTTACACATCTTACTGTCCCTGACATACACACCTGAAGTTCATGCCCCTTAATGTAATTGGACAGTTTTGTTTATGAAAACGGCCTGCTCTGCCAAATGCTGAAATCCTCGCTTTGACAGATATATCACTTTTTCTGAATGTGACTATATTTTGAAGAGAGCTGACACACAATCAAATTCTCTTTTAATATCCCTTCAGCAAACCTGACACTTGTCCAGCAGGGTTTCATGCCATATCCAACTGTCAACAATGTTGTGGCATTATGGGGAAGTAAAATAAAATAAAATAAAGAATATCACTGAAAGGTGAGAGGTAGAAATATGATTCAGATTCTCATCTGCTTAATTCACAATCAAAGAAAGCTTTCAGTACTGTACTTTCTTCAGAAACCTACACAGAACAGCTTATCTTGACTTGCTTCCTTCCTCCACATTCATATATCATGATAAAACAGTGTTTAGACCTCTGTTCAGACATCACAATGATTTCTCAGTCTAGTCTTCTCTGAGCTTACAAGCTTTTCTATCCTTCTCCTCCCTCACAGTAAAATAAATAAACAAATATACATATATATATTCAGAGGGTGTCTTAAAATATATACACATTTTAAGAAACAAAAAAAACTGTATTGAAATTATAATACAGTAAAACCCTTTATAACGACTTTAATTCAATCCGCAGGATTAGTCGTTGTAAGATTTAATCAGTATACGATGCATGCATCATATAACGATTATTCCTATGGGATGCATCATACAATGATTATTCCTAAGGGAAAAATTGTACAATGGTTTTTTGTCTTTGTACGATTTTTCTCATAGAGATAATAATACCATGGCAAAAAAACCGTTGTACGATTTCCCCCGTAGAGATGCATTGCATCAAATAATGATTGTAGTTGTTATACGGGGCACAATGAGTATTTTTTTCAAATTCTCGGCATTGTATGATTTAATTATATGATGAATTAATTTCATGGCCGCAGTCACCAACCACAGTGATCTTAGATCCCTAGAAGATAAAGCCTGTCACTGCTTCAATTTCTTCCGCTTCTATTTGCTGTTACTGCTGTGTAACTGTAATAAATACTTCCTGTGTCCATTACTCTGTTTTAGCAACCTATGGTCTGTGATCCATGCCAGGAGTATCTTCATGACCAAATCTTCAAAATCTGATGATGGAAATGTGATCTTCTCCAGAAGCAGGCAACCTAGTCTCTGCATACTTCCTGTGCAATTAGATCCTAAAAACATGGATGCCCTTCAGTAATGAGACCTTTCCCTGTTCTGTTAAACCTGGAGTCACTTACTTTGAAGACAAGATATCTGGATTCTAGAATAAGGGGTCAGCAAACCTGACTCTCCAGATGTTCTTGGACTTCAATTTCCAGAAGCCCTGATCAGCAGGAGTGCTGACTTGGGCTTCTGGTAATTAAAGTCCAAGAATACTTGGCGAACCAAGTTTGCTGACATCTGTCCTAAAACAAAGCTCTAGTCCTAGAAAAAATACAATCTGATTCACCAGTCCAGTTTTATAAGGAAACCAAACTGTTGTTTACAGCTCTATAAAACATAGTGTGGATTGACAGGTATGGTATGGAATTTTACAAAACATTATAAACAATTTTATTCAGATGTTGACTTTGGGAAGTGAAAAACTTCCTCAGGCAACAAGAATACAGATCAGTAAATGGTCGTATTGCTTCCTTACTTGTTTCAAAGACGACGCGATAAATATTTTGTAGAAAGGTAAAAGTAAAGAATTCCATTGCTCGAAAGCCAGTCGTATCCGGCTCTAGGGTTCAGTGCTCACCTCTGTTTCAAATATTTTGTAAGGAGACCATTATTTCCTTCCTCAGTAAGATGATTCAGCCTGCTTTCTATTTAAACAAAATATATTGGCCAAAACGACAGGGGCATCAATTTGCTTGAAATTTCATCCATCAAAGTCAAGGAAGGTTTCTTCTTTCTATATTATGTTCTTAATCTCTCCTTCCTCTGATGTTCATTTCTCCCACATTACTGGCCTCACCAGTTGCACCTGCATGTCTGGCTTATTTCAAAAGACCTTACTTCAGACAACATAATGAAGCTTTGTTGGATGTTTTCTTTCTTTAATAGCAGGAGCAAAACTGTAAGCTTGGAATAAACATCAAGAAGAGGATCTTTAGTTCATATGAAGCTCAAAAGACCTCACTTGCAAGCGGGAATTGACAGTTATTTGATTTCAGGTTCAGGATATAGGTTGAAAAAGGTCACATTACTAGATAATTCATCCCAAACATGAAGCAAATCTACTACACTATACATTCCAACATCACCAATAAGGGTGAATTTTAACATTACACAAAATTTATCAAGCGATTGACTTTATTAGTACAGGTGAGCAGTTCATAACTATATTATCGGGAAGCTAGAAAGTTGTATTTCTGTTCCACAATTTCCTAATAACACAAAGGTTTTTCTGTGCATTTTTTTCATGAGTACATTCTGAACAAGCTTTTTAAAAATATACATCTTTTGGTGCATCCCTTTATGAGAAATGTAGCACAACCGTTGGAAGCCAACAAATCTCAATGGTAAGCCCCTTTGTAATCATGTTAAAGTTGTGGAACTGTTTGTTTGGTGTGTTCTAATTGTAACGTGAACCAAAAAACCAACCCCTCACACACACCACCTTTGGTGAATTGTTTTATTCTAAGTTTATGATTTTGTCACTTTCATCTGCCTTCTTGGATGCCTGCCTTCATAACATGGCAAGGAGTTTAAAATATGTCAGAGAAGCTGAGAGCAATGCTGTCAGAAGGTTGGACTCCTTTTCAATCCTTGACTCCTAGGAGAGTCTCCCAATATGGAATGTCAGATCCATCCATCCTCTTGAGGACTAACAACTGCATGAACCAAGGGGACTGGAGAGTTGCACTGGGGTGATGGGGCTGAGAAATTTCTGGAAGGCATCCGCAAGGCGTAGCTGAAAGTGAAGCTGGCAGAGAATCTTTCACAGACAATGGAATGACCCAAAGTAACTTTTGTTAGTACTGCACAGAAGAAGGCAATGATAAACCTTTCTTACAATGAACCTTTCTTACAATGAAAATCTTACGATGAGACAGTTCAAGTGGAAATGCTTTAGTGGTCTAAACCAGGGGTTCCCTTTTCATGTGCCCCCACCCCTCCAAGGGCAATCAAGAAACAAAATGGCTGCCCCTTTGAAGATGTTGGTACAAAATGACTCCCCCAATTGTGCAGGCAGTGCAAAATAGCCATCTGGCCCTAGAAGCTGACTGAGAAACTGTGACCCAGCCCCGGGCTTCAAAAGGTTGGGAACCCCTGGTCTAAACTAAGGATGGTAAAGGTCTTCATTCAGCAATGGGATGTAACAGGTTCTCACCAGTTTGCCAGAACCGGTAGTAACTTTCCCCAATGTCCTGGAGAACCAGTAGCAGCTTTTGGGGGGAACCACCTTCGGGGCTTACCTTTTCACTGCTTCCCCCACTGAGCATGCGTGCCAAGCACTTGACGTGCATGCACGCCTACAGTGCTTGGTGCGTATACATGGCCTCCTTGCTGTCCTCCCAAGCAGGGAGGAGGAAGAGAAGCTGCTAGCCTGAAGCTCCCTATAGCCTGAAGCTCCCCAGGGTAAGTGACTCACCTTTGGATGTGGTGTGTCTGTGTGTATTTTAATGTGTATTTAATACCTTTACCTATATTGACATACTACCACAGTTCCTAAAAAGGCCTGGCAGCCTGACTTGGGGTTTTTAAGCAAAGTCTTGGAGTTACCTCATCAATAAGCTACACCTGTGCTGTTCCAATTGCTGTTCCAATTGGAGAACCCTTAAGGAGGTACAGCTGTTTTACATTTACATTAAGGCATATTATCCTAGAGAACTGGTTAGGCAAAGACTTAGTACCTAACTTCCTTAACTGTTGAAAAGTGCCAAAATGAAGCCATCTTGTGGTGAGTTCATTCTGTAGTTCCTTCCATCTGACCTAGTGTAAGAAATATTAGCCAGAATAAGCTTTAAGCTCTGGTTTAAAAGCTCCAGTTGATTTGTGTTTGGGGTGGGTGGATGTATTTTAATGTATGTTTTATTTATTTAATTTATTTACAGGTTTGTGTTGTGGGTGGGTGGGTTGAGGGGTGTGTGTGTGTGCTTATTTTTATTTTATTTTTTATTTGGCTCCGCCCACAACATCATGACATCATGTCGTTAGCTCCACCCACACTGTGATAACATCACGGTGGGGTAGTAAAATTTTTGACATCCCACCACTGTCTCCATTCCTCAAAAGCCAGTTGTGTTTGACTCTAGGAGTTGATGTTCATCTCCATTTACACCCAAAGAGTCAGCACTGTCTACATCTGCAGATGTTTCCATGGTTATGTGACAGGCATGACTAGATGCTGAAACACTGTTGCCTTTTCCATCTGAAGTGGTGCCTATTTTTCAACTTGCAATTTCCTGCTTTCGAACTGCTAGGATGGCAAGAACTGGGGCATATGGTGGGAGCTCACTCCATCACACAGTACTCAGGTCTCAAACAGCTAACCTACCAACCTTCCAGCCATCAAACTCAGCATTTTAACCACGAAGCTACCTCGGTCCCTCAAACTGTGGATAGTTTAACCTAAAGCAAAGATGGGGAATGTATGGACCTCCAGGTGATTTTAGACTCCAACTTGTATTACCTGAGGAGAGTTAGTCTGTGTTCTGGTTTGGTTGTATTTTGTATTTTGTGAGGTTATATTTTATAATTTTATTGTACTGTTGTTGTTTTGACTGTAAGCTGCCCTGAGTCGCCTTGGCGAGTGGGCGGCAATATAAATCTGAATAAATAAATAAATAAATAAATAATCAGGGTGAGCAATCATGGTACAGTAATACCTCGGATAACATTTACCTCTGATAACGCTAAAATCGCATAACGTTAAGTAATCTGGGGAGGAGAATTGGATTGAATAATGTTAAGGTCCTATGGGATGGATCGGATAACAACCGCTAAAGCCTGTGCGGTTACAATGTTTCTCTTTGGAGCTTTAACGTTATCCGAATCACCCCATAGGATTTTAACATGGATAGGATAACACTAAAAATCGGATAGCACCAAGACTTGTGGAATCAAGTCTTAGTGTTATCCGAGGTATTACTGTAATTACCAAGTGAGGGCATCTGGAGGATAGATATTCTGCACTCCACCATAACACAATATTGATGGTAAACATTCTGGATAGGAGAGGTCAAAAATACATTTCTGTACCTTTTTGAGACAAAACGCTAAAAGCAGCCGAAACCTTATATTTCTTCAAGAGTGAAAAGACACCTGAAATAACCAGGTATTAGAAGAAGCAATTGCTTATTGTAACTGTTACAATGTTCATTAAAAACATTTTGGTGGGATCATTCTGATAGAACCACATTGAACTTAATTAAATGCAAATCTAGGCTATAATCTACCAGCCGTAGACCACTCATAAAGAATGAATGTAAAGAGGGAGTGTGTTTTATGGAGCATACAGATATTTGGTTCATATTTTAGAGTTCAACCTCACATACTTACCTACACACACATATCAATAGATGATTTCTTTCTAGCTCCCCCTGCTCCCAGTCTTCAACAAACTAGGAGGATAAAGAGAGATTGGCCTTTTCAGGCTGTTTAGTCTCCCTGAATTACCAGCTTCTTGTAAAATTTTGATCTATGGGAAATCTGTTAAATATTTAAATTGAGATCTGCCTGCCTACATTAATCCATCAGAAAAGAATAATGTTCTTGTAACAGGCCAGAGGTTATGTCATGTCACTTTGCTTTTCTGAGAGAAAACATGTTGTTATCAAAGCAGGGAATTTGTTAACCATTTTGAGAATGTATGACACCAGAGAGAACTTGAGTCACTGGCATGCTTTGCTTGAGCGTTTTTGTAAATCTGTGGCATTGCCTAGTCTTGGCCATCCATATTGGAGGAAGGACAGGAATAGGAAAACCAGACCAAATCAAAATGGACCATACCATTCAGAAGGTTTCCCTCCAAAAGCTCATGGTCAAGCATGCCTTAGTCATCTCCAGACTTGATTATTGTAATGTGTTCTAAATGGGCCTACCCTTGGTGACTATTCGGAGGCTACAGCTGGTCCAGAATGCAGCTGCACAAGTAGTGATGGGATGCGAGCATTATGCCTGTGCCTCACCACTGCTGAGGGAGCTGCACTGGCTCCCAGTTTGCCTCCGAGTGCAATTCAAGGTGCTGGTTATTACCTTAAAAACCCAAACAGGACCAGGATACTTAAGAGACCGCATAGTCCCAAGGACATCTGTCCATCCCACCAGAGCGGACCAGAGAGGCGCTCTGGCTTTACCATCGGCCAGAGAGGCACACCTCTCTGGCACTAGAAGGAGGGCCTTCTCTGTGTCCGCTCCGGCCCTATGGAACCTCCTGCCAATAGAACTACGCCTGCAGACGGAGCTGCTGTCCTTTAGGAAAGGAGTGAAAACATGGCTGGCAGGTCATGTCTGGGGAATGGATGGATCAATATCCCCAGCCAGCTGGATGATTAGACCCAGTGCCTCCTAGCTGCAAAGGCTAGTTTTTAATTTTTTAAGCTTTTTAAAGTTTTTAATCTTTTAATCGGTTTTAAATTGTTGTTGTTGTTTATATGTTGTGAATTGCCCTGGGTCCCTTCGGGGAGGAGGGTAATAAACAAGTATGAATAAATAAATAAATAAATTAGAAAAATAACATTAACTCAGTATATAGTGAGGAAAGTGAGTAGACTGTCATACAAAGCTCTGACTGAAATGACTTTGTATTCCATACTATAATAATCTACTGCATTTTCTGCTGGATTTTTGTTTTCTCTGCAAGCAGGAGTGAACGTTTATTCCTGGAACCCTAACTCTAATTCACTTGTTTGTTCTTTTATGAGATGTAAAGAATACTTACTAAACAAGATCCCTCAGTGAGGAATATCAAAGCACCATAAGATTTGTTGTCTTTAGACAGAAGGGAAGCAAAGAGATTTTTCCCCACTTCAGATATTGGTAATTTCTGCAAAACTACACAGTTTTTGGAAGGCAAACAGGATGCTAAACGAAAACCAGACAAGTTACCAAAGGAATAATATTTTTACGTAGTGGAGCTGATTTCTGCTGGTCCATCATGGTCTTCTCAGCTAACATGTAATTCATTTCTCCACTCAGAAAAGAAGTAGCAAGGGCTTTAGAAGACAAGCAAAGAGACTGTGGTGGCTTAGTGGTTAAGACGTTGACCTTGATGACCAGAAGGTCAGCAGGTCGGGAGTTTGAGACCTGAGTGGTACAGACAGAGGGAGCATCTGTCATCTGTCCCAGCTCCTGCCAACCTAGCAGTTTTAAAGCAAAAAAAAAAAAAATGCAACTAGATTAGGTACTGTGGGACTGCAGAGGCTCAAATAGTTAAGATGCTGAATTCGCAAACTGGAAGATCAGAGTTCATTTCCTGGGTATTGCATGATGGAGTGAGCTCCCATCTCTGTTGCAGCTCCTGCAAACCTAGCAGCTCAAAAACAAGACATTGCAAGTAGATAAATAGGGATCACTTTGGTGGAAAGGTAAACAGCGTTCCGTGCACTCCAATGTTGAGGCATGCCTGCCATGTCCAGAGAAACATCTGCAGATGCAGGCAGCACTGGCTTTTCGGCTATAAACAGAGATGAGCACTGAACCCTAGAGTTGGATACAACTGGCTTTCGAACAAGGTACTGCGGCGGCAGAAAAGATAACAGTGTTCCATGTGCCCCAGTGTCTAGTCATGCCTGCCACTCAACCACAGAAATATACGTATGCAGATATTGCTGCCTCTTTGGCTCGAAACAAGAATGTACACCACCCCTTATAGTTGGACATACAGTTATACTTCGCTTAAAGAGCATAATGCTTTCCACAGGATTGCTCTTTAAGCGAGTTTGTTCTTTAAGCGAAACACCATTGTAAATGGCCAATTGCGGGGGGGGGGGATTGCGAACCCCGATTTATTTGTTAAGCGAGTTTTTGGTTGGTTTTATTTGTTAAGGGAAGCAAACATTCAGAGAAAATTCTGCTCTTTAAGCGAGTTTCTCTTTAAGCGAAACGTTCTTTATGCGAGGTTTGACTGTAACTGATTTTCAAACAAAAGAGACCTTTATCTTTAAGTACAATGCAAAAGGAACATGTATTGGACTATACTGAAGTAGAATAAAAACACATCTTCATCCAAGAATGGTTCAAATGCTCTCGGAAAGCAAAGGCTTTTTGTTAAATTTTGATTCTGCTGCCATGAAGTTTAGACCTTTCTTGTGTGGACCCTGGGATATAGTACTGCAAATGAAAGCTTAGCAAATGCTCAGTGTGGACAGGGTCTAAGGCAACCGCTTCTGTTTTTGATGCCCCAGTGATTTTATCAGGGTGTTTCTAGGGAGTCAAGCTATCGTTTGGAGTCTTACTGGTGCTGTAACATTGAATTCTCTCATGGTACCTTTTACTTTACACATTAAGATAACAAAACTATGGACGTGTCATTGTTCAAAGACGCGACCTTGTAAATCTATTTAGAAGCCCATTTCTAGCAAGAGTTATAGTAGAAATTTATTCCACATCACTGCTTTCTTTATCAAAATGAATATTCCAAAAAACAACTAGAGTGTGCAATGCATTCAGCATCCATCAACAGAGAACCTGCCACTATAGTTCAGTCCAATTTTTAACACTTTATGGCTTTTTTTATTGCCAACAAGCCTTTGTCATTGCAATACTGTAGCCTCTTGTATGATCTTTAAAACACCCATGCGTCTCTTCTAGATCACATGGCATCCTTCAGAAGTTTTAGGTAAAGGTCACCCATTCTTGAAAGCCAGTCATATCTGACCCTAGGGGGCAGTGCTCATCTCCATTTACAGCAAAGAGCCAGCACTATCTGTCTGTGCAGATGTTTCCTTGTTCAAGTGGCAGACACCCCAGCGCACAGAATGTTGTTACCTTTCCTGCCAAAGTGGTCCCTATTTATCTACTTGTAATTTCTTGCTTTCAAACTGCTAAGTTAGCAGGAGTTGGGACTGATGATGGGTGCTCACTCCATCATGCAAGCACTTGGGTCCCAAACTGCTGACCATGGCCCCGCTGCCATACATGATAACTTATCATAACTTCAGTAGTCTCAAGGAAAGCAGAAGGAAAATCCATGTGATGGACCACTGTGGACACAACTGTGCTTCATTCTAAGCCTCTTCTCTGGCCCATACAGACATAGGACTATTAGACCATTAGGAGACTACAGGTGTTAAATATGGACAGCATGATCAGTACCTGGAGCAACAATCCTCTTGGAGAAGGGATGTCTTATTGTCCTTCATCCCAGGCAGAAAAATATATCGGGGCTTGCAGTGGCCACAAAACAACATCAGAAAATAGCAGATGCATAAGTCCTCAAAGCCCCTGCTTGGAGTTTGCAATGCAGATGTGAACAGTGGCATTTTATTATAATTAGCTGGAAAGCTTGCAGATTGTAGATGTTTTATGGAACCAATACGATGGAAACTATAAATGTAAAACTGTTACGGCAGCCATAATGCATTTTCTGCACTAAATTAAGTTGTGTCATAAGATATAAGCCATTAGTTAAAGAAATAACATTTAATGTTTGTTTTTAAAGCAAGAGGTACTAGACTGAAGGAGAGAAAAAACTAAAGCACTCCATTTATTTGGCTTGTACCGTACCACATGCAGGTGTTGCCAGAACCTGAGGTGAGGGGAAAAATACTTTTTTAATACTAAAACCTCCAGCTTTTCTGCCTGATAAAGATTCAGAGGGTTGTAGACCAATGTTTTATTCTGTCTTCAAAGTTCTAGGATTAACTGTAGAGCTAACCCCAAACATCAAGAATGGTAGCAACCTCAATGCAGTTACAGGTATTCTATTTGTATCTGGTTGAAACTTAAGAAGAATTAATAGCAAGGTCACTGTCTTCTTTTACAAGTCAACTAATGTGGACCAGATTCTGACAAATGAACAACCCAAACATATGTAAGGATAGCAATTTGGCATGTCCTGCATCATCAGAATTTATTCCGATTTTCAGAGGTGAAGCTGAGCCATTTGTCCATTTCTGAAGCAAACCAAAGTGAAGTGAGGCAAGTGTTGAATGGAAGCAAGACTTTCTGAAGCATGGAATAATAATTTTGCACTTTGGGGGTTATAAAACTTTCCGTTTTTTTTAAAGTAAAGCAATAGTGTAACAGAATAAGAAAACACAGAATAGCAGTAGGAGGATAGCTCAAATGTTGATGGAAAGCCCAGGCTCTCCCGAAAACCCTAGTCCCTCCGAAGGAATTCCACTTCATTGGCAGCCATTAGACAAGGGCAGTGTGTTCAGAATAGAGATTCACATAATTCTCATTTTCAGGAAATAGGGGAAATTTTTATATGTATATGTATATGTATATGTATATGTATATGTATATGTATATGTAATACTTCAGATAACGTTTACCTCGGATAACGCTACAATCGCATAACGTTAAGTAATCTGGGGATGAGAATTGGATCGAATAACGTTAAGGTCCTATGGGATGGATCGGATAACAACCGCTAAAGCCTGTGAGGTTACAATGTATCTCTATGGAGCTTTAACGTTATCCGATTCATCCCATAGGATTTTTAACATGCATCAGATAACACTAAAAATCAGATAACACCAAGACTTGTGGAACCAAGTCTTAGCGTTATCCGAGGTATTACTGTATATGTATATGTATATGTATACTGTATGTATGTTATTTCTTTACTTTTGAGATTGCAGATCTCAGTTCCATAAATAATATGCCTATGTGAACACAAAAATTGTGCCATTACAGTAAAACCTTGAGATAAGAAATTAATCCACTTCTCAGGGTTCTCCATATTTCACAGTTTTCATAGCTTGAAGCACAGATTCCCATAGGAATGCATGGGAAACCAATTAATTCATTCTGGAGGTGAGAAACAAGTTTAAAAATCCCCATCTTTTATCTTTTATATCCTGACCACCAGCTGGGGAGATCGGGGTGAGGGAAGAGGGGAGGATTCTCCACTTCTCCCCACCACCTGAGCCTTGACTGGGGAGATTGATGGGGGTGAGGGAGATAAGAGGGGATTTAATTTAATTTAATTTAATTTAATTTAATTTAATTTAATTTAATCTAATTTAATTTTCACAGTTATATGCCGCCCACTCAAGAACCCGACTCAGGGCGGATCACATGATAATTAAACAGTAAATATAAAATACGATTCTCCTCTTATCCCCACCCACCATCCAAGCAAGCTCTGGCTGGGGAGATCCATCAGGGCGAGGGAGAGAAGAGGCAATTCTATCCTTCTCCCCACCACCCAAGCACCGGCTGGGGAGATCCATTGGGGTGATGGAAGAAAGAAGAATTCTTCAAATTCCCTTTTTTCACCACCCAACCACCAGTTGAGAAATTGAGTTGGGAGAAAAACAGAGCAGCCCGACAGTCAGCTGTTTGGTGGCTTTAAGCTGCCAAAATGCATAAAAAAGCTGCTAAAAATACTCTTCTTACCCTCCCATGGCAATGGGAGGATATGAAGAGCATTTCTGCTCTTTTTTGGAATTTTTCACTACTTTTAAGATGTCAAAACCTTGGGTAAACCTTTTTCCTGTCTCCAAAAAAATTATAATAAAAATTCGTATCTCAAAGCTGATTTCCCCCCGAGATTTCCATTCATATCGTGAGTTTTTCGTAAGTCAAGATGTTCCGATCTCGAGGTTTCACCGTATGTGGGATTTTAGTGAAGTAGGTCACAGCAGTGTTAGTCACATGACCTAGCAGCTAGCTAAATCACACCTGCACTAAACAAAATGGGCAGGCTACAAATCAGCTCAAATCACATAGACAAATAATTTGGACTGAAATGAAGTAGAAAATAACCACACATACCCAGTCATAATCCAGAATAAGCTGATCTTCGATGGTAGACTTGAATGTCTGTAGTTTGGAAGGATGGAGTCTGTATTTAATGAGAACTGGAATATTTGACTTTTCAAACTCTCTACATGGTGGTGAATATAAATAGGATAGGTCCAAAGTACAGATATAGTCCCAAATTATAACAATTCCCTGAGCAAATCATCATCATTGTTATCTTTACCCTTATCATCAATTTTCTTCAAAAAAATTCAAAGCAAGTGTGATCCCCCCCCCCCCGCTTTATTGTCACAAGACCTTTATGAGATAGATTAAGTTGAGAGAGTGGGACCCAGTGAGATTTCATGGTTTAGTTAGACCTAAATCTAGTATCTCTCAAATTCCAATGTGAAATTCTAACCTCCATATTACACAAAAGAAATAAATATATATTCAATTTCAATAATGTTTTTTTTTTTAAAAAAATAGAAAATCAATGTTTCTTTTTGTTGCGTCAAAAGATTCAACGTTGAAGCTTCTGGTTTAGACTTTTGCTTGGAAAAGGGGTCCCCTCCCGTCTTTTATACCCTGCCCTTGATAGTTTATGAAAGAGCAGGACAGAATTAATTTGATCTAAATGGTAGCCATAAAACTCACTGCTAGCTCTTGAAGTCTGCAAGATCTTTTATTTCCTTGCTTTATTCTTCTCCACAATGACTGTTTTCGTCTTTGGTTTCCCTCTCCCTTATATGTGCACGCGCACACACACTTTATTTGCCTTCTGACCACACAAATAAAGAAAAAGCCGTTCAGGAGATGGATCCTTAGTTCCAAAACTCTAGAGTAAATTCCATAATCAACTAGGCTGAATGATGTTTTTAGCACTTCAAGGTTGATACTAACTATAATTCACATCCTCTGGGAACCTTGCTCTGTAATAAAGCTTGAATGTCAGCCATCTCGGCCAAGAACTAACATACCTGTTTGAATGAGTCCGGTGCCAATGGAAACACATCGGCAACCAAAAACATTTAGGCTGCTGTGAGGTTGTAAATGGATGCTTTCTAAGCCAATGAAGAATAATCACCTAAACATAAGCACACCAACATGTGTGAAATTAATAAAGCCTTAACCTCCTCCCAGCTGGTATGGTCAGAATACTGTCACTATATGCGAATAGAAGGGGAAAGCATTCAGATCAAAGGTACTCTTTGCACATCCATTTTGTGTAGCACTGGGCAATGCATGGCCCTCCAGATGTTGATGAGCTGCAAATCCCTAGCGGCATAGATGTGGGAATGATAGGATTTCTAGTTCAGCAAGATACAGGTCACCATAAGTCAGCATTGAACTGATGGTAGAATCTGGCTGGATAGCTCAGTGAATTCAGGATCTGGCTGCCAGGGGTTGGCAGTTCGATTCTCTACAGCAGTGTTTCCAAAGTTTTGGCTTTTGGACTTCAATTCCCCGAAGCCTAAGTCAATTCCCCAAAGCACTGGTCAGCCAATGTTCTGACTTAGGCTTCTAGGAATTGAAGTCCACCAGTGTTCCACGGAATATAGTTTTGAAATATTGCTCTACAGTGCCTTCTGGCAGAAGAGCTGCCCCGCGCAGCCATGGGCATGCTGCCCCCCAAAGAAGGGAATGGTAAACCATTTTTTATAGTCCCTACCTAAAAAACCGTGAAAAGGGTCACCATAAATCATAAATTTTGAAGTGGTATCCCTGTTAGTCTGTACAAGCATATCAGATAGCAATAACATTACACTTCCATGAGTTATTAGTGATATTTTTTTAATACTATTACTGGTAGCTTTTTGTTGTTCAGTCACACAGTCGATTCCGACCCTTTGCGACCCCATGGACCACTGTCCGCCAGGCACTTCTGTCCTCCACCATTCTCCTCAACTCGCTCAGCTTTGTGCCCATTGTGTTTACAATACCATCTAGCCATCTCATTTTTGGCCGCCCCCTTCTTCTTTTGCCCTCGTCCCTTCCAAGCATCAAGGCTTTCTCAAGTGAATCCTCTCTTCTCATTTGATGTCCAAAGTACTTTAGCTTCATCTTTACTATTTGACCTTCTAAGGAGCAGTCAGGGTTGATTTCTTCTAAGATTGACCTATTTGTTCTCCTCGCTGTCCAGGGGACTCTCAAAACTCTCCTCCAACACCACATCTCAAAGCCATCTATTCTTCTGCACTCAGCTTTCCTAATGGTCCAGGTCTCACAACTACAGGATGGAATTCAGATGTTGTTTTGTCCTTAATCTCTGATCAGTGTGTGTGTGTGTTGTTTTAAAAGAGAAAGCGGTTTGAGCTTTTATGTTTCTATAATTAGGTTGATTTGCCTTATTTAAATGCAAGCAACATTAAAATAAGGTAAGTCAACTTAATTATACAAAAACAGAAAAGCTCAAACCTTTTTTTCAATGCAAGCAACAGCAGCTCCCCTGGTGGCTTAGTGGTTAAGATGCTGAGCTGGAGACTGGAAGGTCGGGTTTTGATATCCGAGAGCTATATTTGGGACATGAAAGGAGCCTCATTCGGGCATCCCCTGAGTGGAATTTCTCCAGCAAAAATCTTTTCAACCCAGAGTAATCTATGACACAAAATTATTATTATAATGCAAGCAACAATTTTGGAAACTGTATTTGGTAATGTCAAGCAAGTTTTCCTCGTGCAAAGAATGGTTTTGGAGACGGACTTTGGTTGTGGATTGTACTTAAAATCCTCCTCAATGTTCTCTACAATGCCCCTACAAAAGATCTCAGCAAACAGCATGGCATGTGCAACAGCTCTAATCGCGTATTGTTCTCTGAGCACCAGCCCTTTACAAATCACATGACATAAAAAGAAAAATAAGTAACACTGTAAAGATGGTAATGAGAACTGTTGAGCTAAAGTGCCTCTTAAAGAAATCCTAATAAATTCCAGAATTTCTAGTCTTCTGGCAAGCTTTCCATTTAGAATAAAATCAATGATCAATGGATGCAAACAGTTAGGCACCAAGGCATCTTTGCCTCCGGAGCAGGGGAAGCCCCCCCTCCCCCAACGAAAGATGACATTTAAAGGGAAAAGGCTGACATTGACTCCATCACTGTCATTGCTTCTGCCATAAAGCAGCTTCAAATATTAAAACATTTTTCATCTGTGCTGCGTTATTGGCACCAGAAATTGTTTTCTCTCTGTCTGATACTCACTTGAACTGCAGCAGAGTTCCCCAGAGACTCCAGATTGTTACCAAGCCCTCATAACATATTGGCAGTTGAGACGGTGGTGTCCGTATACACTTGCCACTCACAAAAGAGCTTTCCCCACCCCGCCGCCTCCCAATCTTCCTCAGAGGAAAAAGAAAATCCTCAACAGAGGTCTGTAACAACTGTAGCAAGGCTGAGACAAAAACTCTGGGCAAACGATATTTTTCATGTGGAGTTAGGGGGAGTTTGTGGGGAGAGAGGGGGGTTTCCAGATATTTTGCAGCAAAGAGAGGTCCCCCCCAAGCGCCACACAAGTAATAATAATTTCATTTCATGTCAGAAATTATTCTGGGTTAAAAGGATTTTTTTTGCGGAAGGAACTCCGCTCAGGGAACACCCAAATGGGGCTCCTTTCATGTCCCCGAGAGCTGGGACAGAGACGGGCGCTCACTCCGTCATGCAGTACCCAGGTCTCGAACTACTGACTTTTTGGCCTTCCAGTGAACAAGGTGAGCTTCTTAACCACTAAGCCATCACAGCATTCATTATTATCCACACAAGCCAAAGTGTATCAATAGAACACAAAGCTAGGTAAGAGGTGTGGGCAGAAAAATCTTCTGAATATCTGTGAACTCCCATGGCAGTTCAGTACAATGGGCAGATCCTCTCAGAATCGCAGGTGTAAACCAACAATCACAGAAGAGTCCACTGTCGGTTGTGCACTCAAAGAAGCCCAGATTGTATGATACATATGGCAAAAGATGAACACTTCTTGTGTCTTTTCTTATGCCCTTATTCTGTCACAAGACGCCTCACACTTTCTAATAGTAAATCAGGCCCTGTGGAAAAGCTAAGGATTTGTTAAAGCCTTATTCATCACCAAAGCACCCAGTAGCTGAAAATGCCTAGTTGTTGCTGTTGTTGTTATGTGCTGTTAAGTTGTAACTGAGTAGTGGTAATCCTATGAAACTCCTCATTGAATTAACAGGCCTACTTTAGTTGCAGCTTAACTGCTGGGGTTTCAATGTGCTTATGTTTTCATAGGTCTTCCTTCCCTGAAAGCCAGTCATATCCAACTCTATAGTGCTGTGCTCATTTCCATTTCCAGCCAAAGGTCTGCATCTGCAGATGTTTCTGCTGGAACGCTGTTATCTTTTCTGCTAAAGCAGCACCTATTTATCTACTTGCAATTTCTTGCTCTTGAACTGCTAGGTACAACCAAATGACTGCTTCTAAGGCTGTTATAATTACCACGTTTACTTGAACTGGCTGGTCTGTTTTCTTTATCACAAAGACAAAAAAACATTTCTTTGGGACCCAGTCTGGATTGTGGACGCAAATGGTGTCTCACAAAAATTACCTGTTTGTAGATGTTCCTTAGTCCTTGAAGCTACAATTCCAATCTACTGTCCTTTCAGAGGTAAACATCAATAAACATGTGTACAGATGTTTTGATGAGAAACCGGGATGGCCCCTTGGTCTGGATCCAACAGCAAGGGTGAGGGCCTCATAGTCTTTCAAAATAAAATCAACCAGTTTAAGCAAGTCTTTTTTTAAAGCTTTGCAAATTGTACTCTGGTCAGTGGAACCTCCTTCTACCTATATAGCCATATCGTCGTCGGCTGCAACTCGTATCCTGGAATGCATTTTTTCCTGAAGCCGGAAAATTGCCACTGGCGAGAATTTGTTTAAGGCGGATCCTAGCTTGCCATGAAATGACCCACTCACTATGATCTTGGAGCCATCTCCTATGGCACATATGAAATGAGACATGCAGGATTTAACACCAGGACTGCAATAGCCTGCCACAGCCTTGAGGATATTATCAATGTGTACCTTCACAGCCAGTCCATCTGGCATGGCCTCTTCCACCTTGATGACTGTTGGAAATCTGAGTTCCTCCTTCGCTCATTTTGCTGTTGGGCCCAATATGATGATTTCCAGTAGCATTTCCTCCACTGAGAGGACTCATCCTTCCATAGCCATTGGCCCCTTTTGGGAGTGAGGTTATTTACTGCCACCCAACACTTGTCATTGAGTTGCTGCCAATACAGTATACTCGTTACCATAGGGGGATGTCCGGTCAGACATTTATGTAACCATATAGACCAGTGGAAAATAGATTTCAGCCTTAATTAAATTAACACATTCATTTTTAAAAAAATAAATTTAAAACTAAAATTGGTTAAATAACTCCTAGGAAGCCTGGGTCCTGCATTACATGATAACTTTTCATGGTAAGAGGGCCTTCATTCATTAGACAATCTGCTCTCTATGTCTGAGTAACAATAAAACCAAAAACAGAGGGGGGTTAAGCTAAAGTACCCCTCCCCCGGCAGATGTACCTATTAGGGAACATCTGTAGGCATCCAGGCTTTCTTAAGAAATTGAGCCCACCTACCAAGAAATCACTCAAGATAGTTTGATTTCTTACTTCCAGTGGAAGAATGAGACAAGAGGCCCATTCTTTTATAATTTGTACAAAATGTCTTCACAAAATGTCTTTTTCTATTGTTGAAACACATATACCTTTACACGCAGACAAAGCACAGAGAGAAGAATGGACTGGTTAATCAAAAAGGACTCATCCAGCTATCTAGTGTTTGCAACTGTGTGCAACTGAAGCATTAAATCTATGCAATTTGCACAAAAATTCTCACAAATTCAAGAGCTGTCATCAGAAATATCTTGCCATCTCATAGGCAAGGAGAAAAAAACTACAACTGCCCCAAAATGACAAGCTGAAGGGGCACATCCCAGCTTCAGGTGCTGTGAGACTGTAATTTCCATAACTTTAACCAGTGCAGTCAGTAGGGATGGAAGCTTGGAATGGCAGTCAACAACATCTGAGAGCCATGCTTTCCACATCTCTGCTTTAGAAGAATTGCTCATATGTATTTGGCTAGAAATCAAGCTGCTTCTGACCACGGATGATTTGAAAGGGGCCTGGAAAGGTAGGTATTTTGTGGTTTCCTCTCAAAATGGCAGACGTGGAGCTTGGAGAGATCAAACATCTTCAAATAATCAGCTGCTTGAAGGAATTCATGACCATAATTTCAAGATTCTAATCTGCACCTCCAAATCCTAAATCGGTTATACCCCAAACCCCATTAGATAGAGGTCTCCACCCATCTATTTAATTGAGCCTTGACAGCCGAATGGAGAATTCACTGTTAATTATTCCATCTGCATACTGAATCTAGACAGAAGGAGTATTTAAACAAGGTGGTCTCAACAGCTATCCCACAATCATAAAACTCCTTTCCCCTGGAGGCATCAAACCCAAACAGCAACACTTTCCCCAGAAACATTAAAGACATTTCTATTTGGTTTGGCTTTTGGTTACTACATGGTCTTTATGTTTTGTTATATCTGGTTTTATGGAATATCATGGCTGTATGAATTCTGTGTATGCACACATGCAGAGAAAAGGAGGGTGGGGGAGAGAAAATATATTTGACTTCCATTGACAGAGGCATCAATATTCTGGAAAGCTGAAATCTGGGCCATGTATAACACATCATGATGAATAGTAAAGTCACACAGACAAGCAGCTCATTTTTTATAGACTGGTTCATCTGCTCTCTGTAGAGCTTGGAAAGGTCCTGTTTTTCTTGTAAATTAGGGCGCTCAGAAATCTGCAGCATGGGCAGGGATCAGTGCCCATGCTGGCTGGTTTATTCTGGAAGTTGTATCAAAAAATATTATTATTATTGCCAAGACCTTACTATCTAACTCAATCATTCTCTCCAGCCCACGGCAAAATGCTATTGTGCAATGGAAGTAATGATAAGGATCCCCTTGACCCCAAATAGGTCTACTACCAAAGGTCATCTAGTTCAGCACTGTTATTTTGAACTCCAACTAGCCCAGGGTTTCATGATACAGCACTTGAACTGGTAGCCTTTTTTATTTCAGTTAATTTTTATATGTTTCCCTCCAGAATTCACAATATTCTTCTTATTCTGCATGGAAAGAGTGGGAAAAATAAAATGTTAAAACATGCTGGGTGGGGAATGAGAATGAGAGATTTGTCAGAAAGAGCCTCCTCGAAGATTATGGATACTTTTTAATTTTTGAACCACAATCATGCATACTCTGGACAAGAGCAACCTTGTCTTGTTGGCTAATTTTTCCCAATCCCCAGATGATCAACCGGACGAAACAATTGAAGTCATCCAGGAAGTACATCACAGAGGAGTTACATTTTTAAAAAAATTACAGTTCCTGGCCTGCATCGTGCAGACGCAGATAGCACTGGCTCTTTGGCTATAAACAAAGATGAGCACTGAACCCTAGAGTCGGATACAGCTGGCTTCAAGCAAGGGAAGCCTTTATCTCCTAGTTTACCCTTCTCCTGGCAGTGGAAATCTGGAAGCTGTAATCCAAAGAAAGGTCATTTTCCCATTTCTAGTAATCACCGCATCTTATACTTCTGGTGCTTTTGGGTTGAAAGGATCAGCCGGTGAAAAATTTCCTGGTGATAAATCTCTGTTCCCAGGGGATGCCCAATCACTGAAGTAGCAATCTTCAGGGAGACTCCTTTCATGCCCCCCCCCCATGTTACTCTGCTAGGAGAGTATCCTAGTCCAGTGTGGTGCAGATCAATGCATGCAAAGCAGGTGGATGTGGCCCTAAATGAAGCAGCAAGATTGGTCACAGGATGCCTAAAACCAACTCCAGTATAAAAAGTGCATTACTTAGCTGGCATCCCTCTACCAACATTTTGCAGAGAAAGTGCTGCTCAGAAAGAGAGGATTAAAGCAAGTTCCTCGGAAACACACCTGCTATTTGATCGCCAACCACCAAAGCAGAGACTGAATTCAAGACACAGTTTCCTCATAACTTCTGCTCCCCCAAACAACCAGTCCCCACAGACCACCCTAACACTTTGGAAGGCAAGCAAGGAACTACTAGATAACTGGGCAGAGCCACATGCTTCTTTACTGCCTGGCCATGACCAAAGCTTCCTCCACCACATGCCACTTCCTGGTGTGGTGGAGGTGGTGGTGGGCCACATGAAATGGTGCTGTGGCCCACATCCAGTCCATGGGCCACAGGTTGAGAATCCCTGCTTTAAATAGACTGCATGCCAAGTAGGAAGATCAAGGGCTAATCTGAGAAACTGGCTAATCCTGTAGATTGGAAGCCTTTGTGAATGTGTAGAAGAGCAAACAATCACCCATATGATGCAATGCACACAACGCCCTTCAACGTGCACTGAGCAGGACATTATGTTGTCAAGAGGAAATGGTATTGAGGTGGCCCAATATTGGGTGGATGTCATCTAGTCTTTTAAATTCATTTTACAATCATCTATATGATACAATGCACACGATGCCCTTCAAAGTGCACTGAGCAGGACCTTATGTTGTCAAGAGGAAATGCTATTGAGGTGGCCCGATATTGGGTGGATGTCATCTAGTCTTTTAAATTCCTTTTACAATCACCTATATGATACAATGCACACGATGCCCTTCAACGTGCACTGAGGAGGACCCTTATGTTGTCAAGAGGAAATGCTGTTGAGGTGGCCCGATATTGGGTGGATGTCATCTAGTCCTTTTAATTATTTTTTGTTTTAGATATGTTAATTTTAGTTTTGTATGTTATTATATGCTGGTGGTGCCTCTGACACAAATAAAGGAAGAAACCACAGCTTTTGGGCAAGCATTCCAAGTTAACACAGTGCTTCACTTAGTCTGTTTTGTTTTTCTTTTACGTGTGTGCGTCTGTGTTTGCATATGGATAGGCAGAAAGGCAGGCACATTCTTGATGACATCCAGCAGTTTAGAAGATCTAAACTAAGTGCCTCTGGATTATCGAGTAATTCAGAGGGAGAATGAGAGGAAAGAGAAGTATCGGTGTTGGTGGAGAGGCGGGGGAAGCAAGGAGACCTCACAGAGAGACAAAGCAAAAACCTCCCTACCACCATCTGCCACAAAGCCATCACGTGGCTCTCTGGAAACTGACAGCCACTCCTTTTCACGAGGCCCGGGCACGTCAGATGAATCAATCAATCAAAAAAAAAAATTCTTATGAAACTTAATCACGGAGGGTCGTGTTAGGGAGTGGGGAACAGATTAAATTACCACGGTATTAGATACGGGAAATGATTTCTGTCAAAACCATCTTTACTGCAATTATAATATGTTAATTATGTATTTCATTAAGTAAGTGGATTAGAGCCTGCACAGATGAAATCATGCTGAAGGCTCTGAATCATTCGCTGAGCAGTGTGGGAGGATGGGGGGGGGGGTTTGAGGGAAACTCCGTTAATTTTTGAAAACTTTCACATGCCAAACATGTTCTTTCACTCCCTCACTAGATTCCCTCCCTCCTCTCCCCTTCCCCCACTTCTACCATTGAGTACAGACACCTTGCTGAGCACTAACTAGAAATATCCACAGACATAATTTCTTACACTGACACCATTCCAACACTCAGATGGCGCTCAAAATTTCACCCCAAATATTCCTGATGCCTGGATCATGTGGTTGTCAGAAATGCAAGATCTGAAAGGAATGAAGAACTTGAAAGACTGATGTGACATAACAGGAAGACTATCGCCATGATAGCCAATATTCGGAATGGGTACGGCACCTGAAGAAGGAGGAGGAGGAGGGAATGGACTACATCTCTGAATGAAGAGGAACATCAGCCTTTTGGGGGAGAAGAGGATTCAGATGTTAAGATTGCTCTGGGCCAGTGGTCTGCAAATAATGGCTCTCCAGGTGTTTTGGACTTCAATTCCCAGAAGCCCAAGTCAGCACTACTGTTGATCGAGGCTTCTGGGAATTGAAGTCCAAAACACCTGGAGAGCCACTATTTGCAGACCAAGGCTCTGGGCTATTCACTCTGTTTCCAGTATTTAGTATTGAATGCTATTGTTGATGGAGCCCAAAACTTGTAAGGTTATTTGGGACATCCAAAATTCCCCAGGAAATGATGAAAACAAGTTTGTTTTAAAGTTGTCTAAGGCAGGGGTTCTCAACCATTTCATGTGCCCACACTACCACCATCTCCATCAAACCAGGAAGTGCCATGTGGTGTAGGAAGGGCAAAATGCCCATCTGGTCCCCGAAGTTGTCTGAGGGAGTGTGACCTGGCCCCCATCTTTAAAAAGGTTGACAACTCCTGGTCTAAGGGAAAGAGCCCAGTGAGAACTGAGTAGACTCAGTGGCCATGAAGTGTAGACTTGACCATTGGTGGAAGGGCTCAGAAAATCCAGTGGGTGGATGTGCAAAATGAAAAGGTAGATATTAACCTTTTCTAGATGTTTAGTGATCAAGACACTGATCTTGATGACTGGAAGGTTTGGAGGTCAGCAGTTTGAGACCCTTGTGTTGTGCACTGGACTGAGTGCCTGTCGTCTTTCTCAGCTCCTGCCAACCTAGCAGTTCAAAGGCAAGATATTGCAAGTAGATCAACAGATACCACTTTGGTGGGAAAGGTAACAGCATTCCAAGCATTCTGGCATCCAGTCATGCCTGCCACATGAACACAAAAATGTCATGAAATTTGAGTACCTGATGCAAGAAAAAAAGAACATAAATTGATACAAATGATACATATGATATCTTTTATTCAACTACCCTGAAACACAGAAGAGTGGGTTGTTATTGTTTTTGCCTGATTCTCAAACCACTCGATACCCTATATGAGTTCATGGATTATGAGTCTCAGGAATACACTATCACGATGTATGGTGCATCTGGATGAATTAAATTATTTTTAAAAGGAGTATTCCGTTGTGTGTTTCCTGATGGTATTTTCTGCTGACATTGCTGCTGTTCAGGGTTCAATCAGTATCACCATTATAGCCTTTTCCTAATACCTATGCACTGCTGGCTCCTGGTGTGCACTTTTATTTTCATGATTGTTGAAATGGTATCAGAAGATACAGGAAAATCCTTTTAAAATGTTTTCCCTGGTTTTTAAAGGGGAAAATAAAGGATATATAGCATTCCTATTATATAATGTAATGAAGTTTAAGATATTTGGAAGTTCAATTTTTTTAAAGTTCCAAATTCTCAATTCAAACATTGGTGTTAGTTAATATTATTTTTCTTTTCATACGATTCAAACACAGAATAAAGCAGACACATTAGATACTGTACTGTACTTCTTATCATTTTCAAATTCTGCAAGTATTACCACATGCAGAATTCTAATTTCCTTGGCATAAAAAAAAAAACAAGAACAAGAAATAAATGTTTTTCTTTGAAAGGAAAAGAAGGAAAATTGGTAGAAAGGAGGAAATTTCAACATTCATTTCATTGCTGCTACTGCTAGTGACATAGATTCTCATCTATGGCAAGTCTTCCTTAAAAGTAAAAGGGGAAAAATCAAGAGATCCATAAGAAATGGCTGATTAGTCCCACAAGACTGTAACGCTGCTGTAAGCCACTCATTTGGTTTTATTTGCATAAATGACACATTCTGAAAGCAGACCATCAGCTGGTGTCAACTGATGTGACTCCATTGACTTCAACAGTGCTGTGCTAATTTACACAGCTGGATATCTGAACTCAACCAATTCTGTGTTATTTTAACTTAGTCCTCAAATCCACAATCTCCTATGCCGTGAAAGGTTGAGTTTGCTTTTGGATAAGGCTTGAAGGACATGCTGAAAGAAAGATGGGAATCTTCTAACCCAAATAAGGCCCACCAATGCAGATCTCTCCTAGAACCTCCAGATGACCTCTGTTGAAAAAAAAAAGCCAGAAAAAAGTATGAGTTGTTCTTAAGCCCACCATGCAGTGCATGTGGCCTGTTTGAACAAATGGGACACCAGCCCATCTCAGGTTAATATTACAATTAACATAAATTGTTAGGAACATTACAGGTTTGTTTTTCTGCTCCTTAGAAGACAAGACATGAGACAAATAGACTCAATAAAGAAAGGTATGACCTTTAGTTTTGCAAAACCCAAGCTGACAATCATTAGTTCACAGGATCACCTAAAGCTGTAAATGGCATAACAACAAATAACAAAAAATGAAGTTGTGGAGTAAGTCTATCATACATGGATGGGAGGGAGTATCTGACTGCCTCTGTGTATGTTTGAATTCTTTTTTGACTGTCTAGATGTGTGTATCCATTTTATCTTCCCTCCTCTATGCACCAGCCCTTAGCTGTTATGGCTATGAATTTTCCTAATGCGTAAACAATGATGGCACCACTTAAGCATTTCTAGGGAGGAGGCTACTTAATTTGAGTATAAACACATAAAGAGAGTTCAGGGGAGAATACCACACCTTCCACCGTCATTTCTATCACCTCTCAGTTTAGGCCATCCTCTGTTCTGAACTGGAGAGCATTTCCATCAGATTTGGAACCCTTGAAAATGAGAGTTACAAATGGCTTGGAGAAGGCCTACCACAGATAGTGGAGGATCTTCTCTTCAGACTATGTGAGAGGAATGATGGCAGAAGGTAGCAACAATGGTATATACTTTCTCTTTGTAATGCAATCATTTCATGAACACCTGAATGAGGCCCTTAGAGAAAGGCCTTTCTCTATTATGTCTGCCCACTTAGGGGGTGTCGAACAGCCTAATACCATTGTAACTGCCATGGATTCATCTAGCTCAATTTCAGGTTGGCAGGGATTTGAGCTCTCAACTCTAGCACATATTCCTAAACTACAGCATTGGACAGCTCTAAGCACATCACCAATTGACACATGCCAGAGTTCTTTAGGATGGAACCGCAGCAGTCAAAGTGGTACCCAGCTGCTATAACTGTGTAGTACAAAAACTGTACAGATATACCTTTGCCAATAAAGGAATATACAGTAATACCTCGGATAACGTTTACCTTGGATAACGCTAAACTCTCATAATGTTAAGTAATCTGGGGAGGAGAATTGGATCGAATAACGTTAAGGTCCTATGGGATGGATCGGATAACAACCGCTAAAGCCTGTGCAGTTACAATATATCTCTATGGAGCTTTAACGTTATCCGATACATCCCATAGGATTTTAACATGCATCAGATAACACTAAAAATCGGATAACACCAAGACTTGTGGAACCAAGTCTTAGTGTTATCCGAAGTATTACTGTACTGTATATTGGAGAATCCAGAGAAATTTAAGTAAAGGACCACTTTATCTTACTCTGAGAAATTCCTTTCTCAGCAGATGTTGACTGCATCTCACTTAAGCAAAAAAAATTCTTCACGTATCCCAAGTGCCTCATATGTCAACAAGGAAACTAAGCCTTCTCAATTGTAGCACCTTGATCACACATTCCCTCTCCTTGGAGAAATATAGAGGCAAGACATGTTCGATATACAGTGGTACCTCGCTTAAAGAGCATAATGCATTCCACGGGATTGCTCTTTAAGCCTGTTTGCTCTTTAAGTGAAACACCATTGTAAGTGACCAATTGTGACTTCTAGTGTGTGTGTGTGTGGGGGGGGATTGCGAACCCCGATTTAGTTGTTAAGTGAGTTTTAGGTTGGTTTTAGTTGTTAAGTGAGGCGACCATTCAGAGAAAATTCTGCACTTTAAGCAAGTTAGTCTCTAAGTGAGGCACTCTTTATGCGAGATTTTACTTTATGGTGAAAAGAAATTGGGCCACAATTTTATTTAACCCCTAACACAGGGATTCTCAACCTGTGGTCTGCAGCCTGCAGCACCATCTCATGGGCCCCCTCCCACCTCCACCATATCAGGAAGTGCCATGTGGTGAAGGAAGGGCAAAATGGCCATCTAGCCCCTGAAGCTGTCTGAGGGAGCATGACCTGGCCCCTGGCTTAAAAAGTTGAGAACTCCTCCCATAACCTGTGTATGGATGGGTGGGGTGGGGTGGGGGGGCTGGTAGTGCTATACCTTATACCAGAGTTGGAACAGAGCCCATCTTAAACTACGTAGAGAGACAACATATAAAGTGGTTTGCTCAGTTAGAGTAAATGTCTTGGAATTCCATACCATACAAGGCATATGTGAAAAGAGGAGCAGAACAAAGAGCGCAAGGCAGACCCAGAGGAAGGTGGAGAGATAACATCAAAGACATAGTACAAGAACACCAAATAGCACTAGTGGAGGCCCCTAGAAGTGACAGACAAAGAATCTTGTATCTCCCTCGACACCCGAAGGGGTAAAAGAGGAACTAAAGACAAAGAAGATCCACTACCAAGTGGCTAGGAAGCCCTGAGCAGCTCACTCTCCTTCTTAGTTTCAGTCTTTCCATCTGGTATATGGGCATTACTCCACTAACACAGCAGTTCCCAAACTTTTCGCCCCTTGGGCTGGACCACATCCGCTGGACAGCTGAGCGAGCCAGTCACGTGGTTCTTCCTGCCATAAATACTGCCATAAAATGCATCTGCAGCTATCATAAATACGGCAGTGTTTATGGTAGGTGCAGACGTGTTTACGCATGCATGGGTGCATTTTACAGTTGTCATAAATGCTCCGTTTCTGCTTCAGGTGGTGGTGAGGGTGGTGGTGGGCCACATAAAATGGTACCATGGGCCAGGTCTGGCCCACTGGCCATAGGTTGGCCACCCGTGCACTAATATTACAGGGTTGCTCCATATAATGTGTTTGAGAAGCTTTATATAGATGTCTGTGATTATACTTTTCCCAGTGTTAAAATGGTTATTTTAATATAAATAGTAATTAATAATAAATAAATATAATTTGAGAACATAGTATGTTGCTAGGAATTATGACCTGTCTGACATGGACGCTCCTTCACAAAATGAACTGCAATTGCTGGAACCATAACTGGCTACAGGCATCCAACTATTCTGCAGTGTGTGTGTGTATTTGTGTGTGGGTGTGAGAGGGTGTATATGTGTGTGCATGCATGTGCATGGAGGTAGGTTTCTGAAGTGGTGCACTTGCATTTTTTGCAAGTCATTTTAATTGGAAAAAAAAAGGTGAAATGATGAAACCTCTTGGTAGCTGTTGTTCCCTAGGCCTCGGGTAAATTAAATGACTCACTTTAGAGGTTTATATTGGAGAGTCAAATTAATGCACAAATAAAAAATAAATGTGTCAGTCTCTAATTACAACAAGAATCGGGCATCTTGTCACAGGATGGTGGACCTTTCTCTAAATAAGCTGGAGTCCATGAGAGACTAGCCCACACATTAAAAATAAAAATGCCAGGCACTGTCTGAGAAGGATAAATCCTGTGGTAGTATCTGGTGTGCTTTTTTATTTTTATTTTTGGTGCAGCTGTTTCATTGCTAGTGGAGTATTGGCATCAAATACCTTCTGAATACGTCGGGAGGACATGGAATGCACTCTTTAATAAAGGCCCCACTTCCCAAATCATGAATGTTAGAAATGAAGAACATACGCTACAAACACACATCAAATTCCTTCCAATTATTCAGTTTATCAGTAATAATCATCACAAAGCATTTTTTTATTTTATTTTTTTATTTTAAGAAGAAAAAGATCTGAGGCAGCATAACACACAGCTCGGAGTGAATACTGGTTTAAATGACTGGAAAAGGTTGGCTGATTTGATGAAAACCCAATCAGACTCTCGGGGGAGATATTACTTTCCTCATTATTCCACTGATTGGCCCTATTTCATCTGAAGAATGCGGCAGATTCTTTACGGTGCCGGCAAACCTCTTTAACAATATCCTAGGAAAGGAAGGGAGGGGAAAATCTATCACCTTCTTAATCGAAACAACAAGGATATTAACAAGAGTCATCTTCTCAAAATCACTGGTTGGATCCTCCGGGAACTGTTAGCGGCCGGGGGGGGGGGGGAGAGCCCACTTTTCTATTTTCTTGCTCCCCCCTCTGTACCAACTGCTGAAAAAAAGAGACTTAAAAATTCCATAACAGGGGATTTTGGAGATGTCCCGAATCTGCTTTAAGCTCCAGCAGTTCTTAACCTTTATAAGCCGGAGGCTGGTTCATGCTCCCTCAGACAGCTTTGGGGGCCGGACAGCCATTTTGCCCTTCCTCCACCACATGGCACTTCCTAGTGTGGTGGAGGTAGTGGTGGGCCACATGAAATGGTGCTGTGGGCCACATCCGGGCCACAGGTTGAGAATCCCTGAGCTAAAGGAACAAAGCAATAAGATCTTGTCACGGTTCAAGCCTCCATGATAGTTTGGGGGGAAACGTGGTGAGAGAAAATGAAGATCAGTTTTGTCAACTTGCATCCTAATCTTAACTGATATTGATGTATTTTCAGAGGGAGTTTGTTCTCCTGATGTAAAAAAAAATTTGTTATGCCTACATAGCTAAGCAGGGGTCTGGCATCAAGCGAAGCAATTTCAAGTATGGTACAAAACACACTTGTGAAATTCACTCTGCAAGTAGTGTTATCAATGGCCTAAAGCTTGCAATAACTGTTAATTAAGTGTATTTTTCATTATTCTTCAGCAAAGAGGCAAGATTTAATGATGTAAGTTAACAATGGATGGTAATTTAGAGTAGTGACAATGCTTTAATTATTCACACACAGGCAGGGGGAAAAAGTTAACTTCATAACTTATTTCTTTGTAAGAATGAGTTCATTTTAAATATTTTGAGCAGTGCATACAATTACCTTCGTCTGCCTCTTGCCACAACTGGTTTTTGTAGATATAAGAAGTCAATTTGCCACCAAAGCCTCCTTTCTAGCAGAGCTAAAAAATCTCAACTTGGCAGCTGGAAGTGGGAAAGAAAAGCATTTCCAAAGAGCTAGGAGCATAGAGGAATTTTTAGTATATATTATAGCATTTTCTTTTGGGTCAGAAATAAAAACTACCTTTTATATGGCAACTACGCACTCTTCTGTATACTAAATGCATATCTACACTATACAGCTAGGGCAGTTGGATGTCACTTTAAATGCCATGGGTTCGGTGGCTCAGTGGGTAAATGCACTGTGCTTGGAGACCGAAAGAGCTGCATGATAGAGAACATGAAGGGAGCCTCATTCCCCTGCAAAATCCTTTCAACCCAGAGTAATCTCTGACATGAAAAAACACACACACACATCTTATGAAACCCAGTGATTTCTAGTTTGGTGAGATATATAGACTTCTGTGCTTGAAAGCTCTTGTGAACAGCTTTGATCTAGAGCAGATCTTTATTTATTTATTTAAATTTGTTTATCGTCCTCCTCCCAAAAGGGATCCAGGGCGATTTACAACAATTATAAAATCATTTTAAAAAATTAAAAACTCTAAAAATTTTTTTTTAAAAACTTAGTATTAAAAGCTAGAAATTGTAACATAGGCATACTGGGGTCAAACCAACCAATCGGCTGGGGAAATTGAACCATCCACTCCCCAGACCAAACCTGCCAGCCAGGTTTGCACTCCTTTTCTAAAGGGCAGCAACTCCATCTATTGGGAGGAGGTTCCAGAGGGCTGGAGCAGACACCGAGAAGCCCCTCCTTCTCGTGCCAGCAAGGTGCGCCTCTCTGGTTGATGGCACAACCAGAGAGTCTCTTCAGTCCGCTCTGGTGGGATGGGCAGATGTCCTTGGGACGATGCGGTCTCTTAAGTATCCTGGTCCACTACCATGTACATGGATGTCCATGTTGATGAGCTGTTGTCCTCCAACCCTGGGATCAAAGCACACCATGTAGTCACACATTAAGCTTCCAGCAGGGTCTTAATAGAGCCCTGGTGGTGCAGTGGTTAAACTGTTGTGAGTTGGAGCCTGACCATGACTCAAGGTTGACTCAGCCTTCCACCCTTCCAAGGCTGGTAAAATGAGTCCCCAGCATGTTGGAGGCAAAATGCTAATCAACTTGTGAACCGCCTGGAGAGTCCACTAAGTGTTATGAAGCAATATACAAGTGTGATTGCTTTGCTTTAATAGTCTGAGGTGTTAACGTATATAAAAAATGTGAAGCAAGTCATTTTAAGTTCTCCCAAGGGTTCCTTCCACTTCATCCACATGTCTTTCAGGTTACATGAAGTGACTGCCCAGTTCCAACAATGGATGGGCCAGGGGTACCCAATCTTTTTTGCACCATGGACCAGTTTCATGCTAAACAAATTTTCCACAGACCAGTAAGTGGGGCCAGTGGGATTTTTAATCTCTCCCATCTGCCAGCTACAGCTTGAATATGGGCAGTGTGATATCTCACTGTGCATAAGTGGGGGGAGTAGCCCCACAGTAGCTCAAAAACAAGGTGGAGGGGCCCAGCCACCTACCAGCAATACCGTTCGACTCAGGTACTGAGGTATCACACTGTATACAGGTAGTGAACAGAGCTCCACCATAGTTAAGAAACATATACTGAAGCCCATGTACTCGCTCAATTTGCCAGGCAAAAAGCAGCCATAGAGACTCCCAGCGCCACCCACCCACATCCTTGGCCTGGTTCAGGTCAGCCCATTGCCTGGTACCAGTCTGTGGCCCAGTGATTGGGGACTCCTGCTATAACCCATTACAAGCCTTTGCAGATATCTACAAAAGTGGCATCGTCATTTTAATAGCTCATGGGAAGAATGTCTGCAGCAGTGGACCTAAACTAGATCTGGAAACTTGGACTCAGTCATATCTCTTTTAAGCCCTCCCTCCAAGTTCTGGGTGGGTTTGAACAGCTGTGCTCTGTTTTCATGGATCACAAAATGGAAGAGGGGTACATGCCAAAGTGGAGCCCACAAGTACCTGTCCCCAATACCGATCCTAGAATTCAGGGGGTTGGAACCATTACAATTAAAGCTTCAAGAAGCTGTTTTAGATGCAATCATTGACCCATACAGATAAACCATCAACCTACAGTCTGTTTGATACAGAAAATTAAGACTCTGAGATTCTCCCAATAGGTGGGTATCCAGCCTCTACTTGAAGACTTTCATCAGAGAAAGATAATCAAACACATAAGTAATATGTTCCATAGTCAATATTAGACGAATAAAATCTATGCACAACTATTTCACAGAATTCAACATTCTGAATTGAAACTATGTTCTTGCAGCTTCTGAGATATATAAAAGGCAACTTTATTGTACCACGGGCTGGACCATGCCCCTTCAGACAGATGTGTGGGGGAGAGCCATGGTTCCTCCCACCACTTCTGCCATTTCTGGCAGTAGTGATGACAGTGGCGGGTGCATTCATGGCCATAGGTTGTGAATCCCTGTGAATCCATGGTTTGATAATTCACATGTTTGTAAAGCTGATGTAGTGATTCAGGGAAATTGAGCACAGACAAATCTTCATGGTTTAATCAAAGCAGAAAATGTGTATATTAGATAAAATGAATACATACCGTATTTGCTGGTGTATAAGATGACTTCCCCCCCCCTGAAAAACATGCCTCCAAGTGTGTGTGTGTGTGTGGGGGGGGGTCGTCTTATATGCCAGGTGCACTTCAGTTGGGATAGACATAGCTGCCCATAGTGGCCTCCTGATGCTCACCCACCTCATTCTACATACCATCCAGATGAAGAAAGAAGCTCTACATTACAATTGTGTCTCCCTTTCAAACTGGTGGGGAAAAAGAAAGGGTTTCACTTACTGGTACCTTCTGCCCTTATCTCTCTGCTCTGCCCAAGATGGAGGAAAAAGCCATGCTTCTTTTTTGCAGGGGAAGCAAGAGGCTAGGCTAGAGCAACACTTCCTGCCTCAGTGCAATTGACCTACCCACCCTCTTTACCTGCAGCGCCACCACTGGCGGGTGGTGCAAGTACAGTTCTAAAAAAATCAATAAAATAATTAATATTACTGTATTTTAATTACTGAAACTCACTAGCAGTTGCTACATTTCCCACTCTTGGCTTATACTTGGGTCAATCTATTTTCCTGGGTTTCAAGGTCAAAATTAGGTACCTCGGGTTATATTTGGGTCAGCTTATATTCATGTATATATGGTAGATAAATAAGTACTACTTTGCACTTGCACTGTTTTATGTTTACTGTACATGTTTGATAACATACAGCCTTGTGACAGTTTTTCTGCATGTCATAAGCATTTGAATATAAATTAACATGTTGAAATCAAATCTGATGTTCTTTTACATTTTATTTGGTGTGTGGAAGGTGTGCGAAAGAGGGGGTAGTCTTATACAGCGAGTATATAACAAACTCTATATTTTGAGTGGAAATGTTGAGGGGTTGTCTTATACGCCGGCAAATATGGTAAATGTACACTTTGGGTGAGGGGAATGTTACAAACATACGCACATGTGAATGCAGAAAACACACACATAGTATTTGACCAGATACAAAAGAAGAAGAACACTAAAGTGGAATTGGGCAAAATGTGAAGAAATATAAGACCAGGTAGTTTTCACATTCATAAGCAATATGTGTTTCTTAGAGCTGAAGTAAAATGTATTTTTAAATAACTTAACCATATTGAAATAGGAACACAATATTGTTAAAATATCATGCAGAGATATTCACTGTATTGGTTCATGGGTTGCTGTTCCACTAGTGAAAGGACTCTTTCTGTCTGTGGACAGAACAGCAGTGCAGCTGGGTTTCCTGCTGAAAGAAGAAATGAGAGGCAATTTGCAAACTCTGATCAATGCCATTCTCCCCCTACAACCTCCCACACTACTCTATGGAGACCACCAAGCCTCGGAAACAGATTTTCAGCTGATATGGGCAAGGGAAGGATGTAATGGTAAAAGATTACCTTCCAGATTTTGGAAATGGAAGGTGCAGAGCAAAGGCGTAGCTACCGCCTTATCAGCCATATCAATTATACGGGGGCCCCGGGCTACGGGGGGCCCCAATGGCAGGGCGGCCAACCATCCTGTCCTCACCAGCAGGAAATTTCTTTATAAAAAATTGGAGCAAAAATTTACTGCGCATGCGCAGAAACTCAATCTGACGCATTGTGCATGTGTCAGATTGAGTTTCTGCGCATGCACACTTTATTGGAGCCATTTTGGCTCCAATTTTAAAAAATAAAATTTCGGAGTCGGAGCCGCAGCTTTTCAGAGCGGCTCCGATGGTGGCCCTCAGAGGAGGGCACCTCCCCTGGGGTCGCCCAGCTCCCACGGGCAGGTTGAGGCCTGTCCGGCCTGTCCACTGCTGCCGAACCCCCATGGCCTGGGGACGCCTGGCAGAGTGCGCCACTGCCTCCTCCGGGTCCGGCGGTGGTGACGGCAGTGGCAAGCGGCTCCAGAAGAGGAGGAGGAGGCTGCAGTCGGGGGCAGCGCGCCTTGCCATGTGGCCCCAGGAGGGTAAGTGAGGGTTTTGTGTTTCGGGTGGGTGGGTGGTTTATGTGTGTGTTGGGTGGGTGGATTTTTATTAATTTTTTATTTTATTTCTTTATTTATTTTAATTATTTAAGTTATTTACAGGTTTGTGTTGTGGTTGTTTGGGTGGGTGGGTGGGTTGGTTGAGGTGTGTGTGTGTTTGTTTGTTTATTTTAATTCTATTCTGTTTTATTTATTTATTTATTTATTTTTATTTTATTTTTGGCCCCGCCCACGATGTCATGACATCATGACGTTGGCTTCCCCCACGACGTCATGATGTCATGATGTTAGCGCCGCCCCACTGTCCCGCATATAAAGGGCCCCCAAACAAATTTTTATACGGGGCCCCGCCAAGGTAAGCTACGCTTCTGGTGCAGAGATTAGGGTCTTTTTTAAGTTGCGGATCGGGTTAAGCTCCCTCAGACAGTCAAGGGGGCACACTCTTGGTCCTCCCACTATAAATGCTGCCATAAATATTGCCATAAATGTATCCACAGCTGCCATAAACATGTCTGCAACCACCAAAAATGTGTCTATAGCTGCTTCCGGTTGTGGTGGAGGTGGTTGGAGTAAGGACAGGGACTGGATTATTTGGCCCATGGGCCATAGGTTGCTGACCTCTGCTCTACCCTATTCCCTCAAATGGCAAGATCACAAAACCCAAGTCTAACTAGTAGGACAGTGATGTCCTGGATGCCAAATTGCTAGTACAGTTCCATTATCATGTTATTATTTACGTTATTATCTGTTATCTACTTCCATTCTGAGGCCTCCTAGAGGAATGTGGCTATTCTTACTAGAGACTATTCCTCCAGATGAACCTTACTGATGGTTTACCACCCAGCTGGGAAATCTCTTTTGCTTTCAAGGTGTGCCTTCTCCTGCTGGGTAACTTACTCTGCCATTAGTGACTGGGGTCACAATTGAGTGAACATGTCCTTCTCCTTTGACTTTTTTCTGCCATCCCCTTCTCTACCTTTTTCTCTCTGCCACATGCATACATATAAAATCAGAGGGATGGAAGGAGCTGCAATGGCTCAGTGGCTAAGAAGCTTGCCTTATTAGCTGGAAGGCTGGCAAGTTGGCAGTTTGAGACCCTGGTACTGCATGATGGATTGAGCACCCATCACTGTCCCAGCTCTTGGGGACATGAAAGGAGCCTCTTTTGGGCATTCCCTGAGTGGATTTTCTTCCGCAAAAATCCTTTCAACCAATAATAATAATAATAATAATAATAATAATAATAATAATAATAATAATAATAATAATAATAATAATAATAATAATAATAATAATAATAATAATAATAATAATAATAATAATGATGATGATGATGATGATGATGATGATGATAATAATAATAATAATAATAATAATAATAATAATAATAATAATAATAATAATAATAATAATAATAATAATAATAATAATAATAATAATAATAATAATAATAATCAGCATCAGCATCAGCATCAGCATCAGCATCAGCATCAGCATCATCTATGAATAAAATGGAAGTATGTATATGTATATATTATATAACTAGTAAAGAAAAAGTGTTAAGTATTGCTATAATGTCTCTCTCTCTCTCTCTCTCTCTCTCTCTCTCTCTCTCTGTGTGTGTGTGTGTGTGTGTAAAACATTGTACTGTGTGCCAAAGCCTTTCTTCCTTTCAAAATATATCTTGCAAATAGCAAAAGTTTTGCTTTCTTTCTTGTATCATCCTAATAAACCATATGGATTTGGCTTAAATCTCAGAAGTATAAAACCTTCAGATGGGAAATCTCAACACAAATCTCAATATGGCTCTGAGATGCTTACTTTGAAGAAAAAGAATGTGGAAGCTTGACAAGTCTTATAAATGCAGTAGCTTGAATTAACAAAACAAAAAGGCTTGTTTAGCTCATCTCCAATCAGATTTCTGAATTTTAAATTAAAAGGAGCCAAAATATATCAGATTAGAGTAATGGATGAAATTAATTTTATATAATTTATCCAGAGCCCTCTTACAAAAAAAGTATTCATTACATTTCCTTGCTTGTAGATCAGAACCTGTGTAATGGGAAACAGAAGGTTTAGGGAATTTGGAGAGAAGTGATAGTAGTTATTATCCAGGATTGTCAATTTTTACACTTTGGCGAGAGACTTAGTTTTGGGGTCCATTCATTTTTCAGCTCCAGTTGTCAAGATTTAAAATCTCAGGCAATGGAGTGTTGGAAGCATGATATGCTTAGATTTGAAATGTTCAGAAACACGCTTGCCTTTTACATTATTTTGCATGGTATAGGGTGGTTGAACTTCAACTCCTGCTAAATCTGGGCTTCTGGGAATTGAAGTCCAAGAACATCTGGAGAACCAAGTTTGCTGACCCCGATCAATGGGGTGATGTTCATCTTTCTTTACAGCCAAAGACCCAGGGAAAGGGAGACCTGTACTTTTACTATGTGCTCTTAAAAAAATCATGTCTTTTCATTCAAGTGACTAAAACATATGTGAATTTTGGAATTCACACCCAAACTAAACTTAAACTAAACTTAAGTAAAATACAATACAATTCTCCCCCATGTTGCCATTTTTTTAAAAAGTCACTTGTTTTGCAGAATTTCTCAAGAGTGTCTTCTTTGGACGACCTAAACATTTCACCTCTTTCCCTTTTATTCCTTCACCCATTCCCCTTCTCTCCCTTTAAAGAAAGATCTTCAGAATTCCTTTCTTTGTTTTGGAGAGAAAATGGCAAAGGTTGTCTTATCTATGATTTATTTAATAAAAGCGTTTTACCAGGAAAACACAACAGAGACAGGCCTTTTCCTATACAGTGAGGCCCCAGAGAGCTGTAAATTTACATGCACAAAAGACAGGCATCCCACCCTTGAGCTTTGAATGTTTATCTCTACTGCCCACCCTGCTGGTTAGGCCTTTTGTTCCAAAGCAAGGTAAAGAACAGTGAACTCAACAAGGTGACTTCATTGACCTGGTCAAAGGATGCCCCTGCCCTTAAAAATCACACCCCTTCTCGCTCGTCCTTTGCCCCTTGAAAATGAAGTCAGTCAGAATCCCAGTTGCGTACTTAGCATTTCCTTTCAGTGTCTGCCAATCTATCAAAATTCAGCTACCGCTGTGAACCCATCAACTCGGCACAAAAAAAGGACAAGCCTTACCGTGGACCCCCTTAAAGTAGCAATCATTTATCCTTCCCTGAACTTTAGCTGACCTTTGCGGGCATACTGGAAGTTGAAGTATGTAGCATCGTGTTGTGTAGAAAACCTTTCTGTCTTCAAAAGAGAGTAAGAGAGGGGAGGAGGTGGAGGAAGAGGAGGAGAAGGAGAAGAAGAACAAGATGATGATGAAGAAGAAATCCATTCATTCTTTTAAAAAACAGCTGCACCAGCTTTCTCCTTTTGCTGGTTTTAACAGAGGCATACACTAGTGTTAAAAATATGTGTCTGAATGACTATGTCAAAGATGCTGATGTGTGTGTTTTGTTTTTGGTGGGAGGGAGAGAACAACCAACCCAAAATAAGAATTGCTCTCCATGCCATGTGAGAGAAGACAATCAAATGCAAATATTCTGCATTTATTGATCCAGTTAACATTCCTTCGTGGATGGAAGGAAACAAAACAAGCACATTCCCTTCTTGGCGATTTATTGACAGGGAGGAAATGGCGAGAGAGCAAGATGATGTCTTTATACACAAATAACTGTATCAAGAAAAGAAACCCATGCAATGTTCAACCCAACTGCTCCATGGATTTTCCAGATCTCACAGTACATGCAATCTGATTCCCCCCACAAGCTTTTTAAAATTATTTTTCTTCTTCTTTAAAGGGGAAGCTTGAAAAGCCACCTTGTAGCAAAGGTTACACCGAGTGTGTAAATTTAACCTGACCTAAGGGACATAGTTACATACATCTTATCACAAAACAATATACTTTTTATTTGCTTGAATTTTATTTGTATTGGTAAAACTGACCTAGAAGTGACACAAGTTTATTAGAAAAAGGACTCTTTCAAACAGGGTGGGCTGGTCTTCTTACTTAAGATAGATGTGTTAACTTCCAGGATGATTAGAGGAACGGATAACTCACTAACATCTGTGCAAACTACAATAAAAAGGGATTTAGTGTTACCCCCAAGGAAGGTAAGAGAGCCTATCTGTCCATTAAACGCTTTATTACAATGCCAGCAGCTTTTTTGTAATTCAGTTATTCCTGCACAGTGCTCAGAACTGTGACTGGTTGTCATCCTTACCAGACACTGCTTGGGGCTTCATACCCCCACCCCACCCCACAAAACCCACCAGTCCTTCTTTGCTTCTTTCTGGTATGTATGTGTGTTTATTTAGTACATAAGGTGTGTGACAGCCAAGTGAGTCATGGAACAATTTTTTAAAAAAGCACCTGACCCCTGATGAAGAATTAGCTGGTAAAATGGAATCATGCAACACCATTACTTATGATTTTTCACAGGCAGAGTTTTTTTAATTAAGTGAGAGAACTCCTTGAAATATGATTGTTAGAGGAAAATTGTACAATGACAAAATAAAGTCCCTTCCTCGTAACTGCCATTCCCTCTGCAACTAGACCATGGAGGTTCATTTGAGGGAACTGACAACCAATAATGTTTAGAATGGACAAAAGGAAGAAGTACTTTGTCACTCAATTGCTAGCATTGGGTCCTTTCTCTTTCTCCCTTCATCCAGTGCTGTAACTAGTCATTTTGGCATCTGCAACAAGTGGCAAAATGCCCCCAATTTATGAGGTATGAATGTAAGTGGAAAAGGAGGAGAATGTGGTATCCTACTCAGGAGAAAGTGAACGTTTCCCAAATAACAGTAAATAAGGCCAGCAAAAAAAATAAAAAAATAATCCATTTATTTTTATAACACTCACCAGTCGATTTATGTATAGAATTTGATGCTTTCTACATTGTGCTGTTCCCTGGCAAAGCCCAAGTTGCTTCAACCTACTGATCTCTTGATCTCTCTCCAAGAATGTGAATGTGTGTATGCAGTCAGTTAAGGTAAAGGCAAAGGTTTCCCTTGCTCGAAAACCAGTTGTATCTGACTCTAGGAGTCAGTGCTCATCTCTGTTTCTAAGCCAAAGAGCCAACGCTGTCTGCTTCTGCAGACATTTCCATGGTCATGTGGCAGGCATGACTAGACACCAGAGCGCACGGAACGCTGTTACCTTCCCACCAAAGTGGTCCCTATTTATCTACTTGCAATTTCTTGCTTTTAAACTGCTAGGTTGGCAGGAGCTGGGACAGAGACGGGAGCTCATTCTGTCCTGCAGTACTCGGGAATCGAACTGCTGACCTTCCGCCTCCCAGTCAGCATCTTAGTGACTTGAGCCATTTACATGGGAGTTTATCCCTCTCTCTAGCCCCCTGCTGGAAAGATTAGGATCCACTGTAAAAATAAGCAAGAATTCTGAATGAAACTTATGTTGTTCAGTCGCACAGTTGAGGTGAACCCTTTGTGAACCCATGGACTACATCACGCCAGGCTCCTCTGTCATCCACCATCCTCTGGAAGTTGCCCAGATCTACACCCACTGTGTCAATAATGCTGTCTAACCATCTCATTGCAGCTCCACCAGGGGCATAGTGGTTAAGACACTGAGCTGGAGACTGGAAGCTTGGGTTTCAATACCTGAGTGCACATGGGGACATGAAAGGAGCCTCATTCAGGCATCCCCTGAGCAGAGTTTCTCCAGCAAAAAAAAAAATCATTTCAACCCAGTGTAATCTCTGAAACCATCTCATCATCTGCCATCCCCTTCTCCTTTTACCTTCAATCTTTCCTAGAACCAGGGTCTTCTCCAGTGAATCTTCTCATTTGGTGACCAAAGTGTTTGAACTTGAGCTTTAGTATCTGGCCTAACAAGGATTAGTCAGGGTTGATTTCCTTGAGGATTGATTGATTTGATCTCCTTGCAATTTCATTTGATGGATAACATTTATTAATGCAGCCCCTTTCCTTCCTGGATTTTGGGTGCTTTTTGTGCTGACAAATTCTAGGGTAATTTTTGTGCTACATGAAGAAGAGTAGCAAATAGTAAACTATCTGCTTAAATTAAGGTATTTAGCCTCCAGGTTTATTCTGGCATTCACAGCAAAAAAAAATCAATTGAACTTGTTTCTCTTGTCTGCCTAATAGTAAAAATATGATGACAACAATTTAGGATCTACCTGTCTGCTGCTCTTTCATGACACTGTGAAGCTTCCTGGCACAGAATCTGGAAATATTATTTATTTAAAATATGACTCCCTTAATCCAAGCTACTTGAAGAACTCTGAAAGCTCTTGTTCAAGTAAGCAATGCTTCTCAGCTCTGGCACTGATTGGCCAGCAGTAGGCTGGCTTTCCAAAAGCAAAAGTAGCATTGGTGGCAGTGAACCAGACCAATTCCTTCAGTTCAGCTGGTAGGATCCGTAGGTTTCTTACAGTCCATAAATCTAGCCTTTGAGGTTATGAGATGGAAATGTGGGTGGGTGCACTGGAATGTTTGCTCCCTTATGTACAAAAGGAAGCAATGGTGAACCCTCTTTTAAGATGGTCAGGAGTCTCTTGAATGCATACCAAAAGACCTGAAAACTAATAGCTACACCTTTGGAATAAAAGCCAAGAAGCCCACATGGTTTCTCGCAAAGCTTGGAAAAATGACTTCTTTCCAAGCCAGCAAATTTACTGGCCATAGTAAATGGGCTAGTAATATAAAATGTAACTTTTTGAGGCTCGTGCTCCTGTAGAGCAACATAGTTTACCACTTATCTGAATACACAGTTGGAGTCATAATTTGCCATCCCTTCCAAAAGCAAAAATAGCTTTGTTGGCAGTGAGTCAGACTGGTTCCTTCAGTTCTGATGTTGGTATCATCACTAGGTATCTAGAATCCATAAATCAACCCTTTATGAGTCCTCTCTTTATAAGGACTCTTTTGGCTCCTATTGAATACAGAAATAGGACTGTGGAGTTCTTTACATTGTATCTTCACAAATATCCTTGGCTCTGGGTTATGCTAAGTAGGGAATTCTGGAAGTTGCTATTTAAAATAACATTGCCCCACTACCACCATCCAAAGAAGGAGACCGACACTGTGTGATGGAATAAACTATGGGCTACCTTTATTAAACCACAACATGGAATCAAACAGATAATTAAACCACAGTGGTATTGGAAGTAATGGAGACAGGCCATAGCCAGGGTGGCAGCCCTCCCGAAAACCCTCCTGAACTGCCTGCCCCCCCCCAACCCACTCCATGTTGCCAATGTTGTATATGTGAGTGTGAAAGTGTTGTCCTCCCTGAAATTTTTTCCCCTCCAGAAAAAAATCCCCCCATACACAACAAATCTAGAATCCTGGCTACGGCCCTGAATGGAGAGATGAAATGGCCTGTGGGCCAGGAGAAAACTCCTACCCAGGCTGGTTAAGTCCAAGCCCCACTCCCAGATGTGGACTGGGTATCCACCGAATGAAAATGCCAGACTTACCCAAAGCCAGGCCTGTGACCTCTGTAAACCCCTCCCAGCTCACACCTGACCAATCGGGGAGCAAAACACACCACCCACGGACTCACCTATGGCCACCCTCTGTACTTCCCACCCAAGGTGACATATGCAACACCTCCTGGCCAATTGCCCAAAGACCCCTCCGCTCGATACAGGACAGGTGAAAAAGACCCCAAGAAAAGCCAATCACTTGGAACCAAAAAATTCCTGTCCGGCCCCAGTGGTGACCAGCTCTCTTACATCAGTAGGGCAGGAGGGTTGTTGAATCCTCTCCTAAACCATGAGGTGATACAATGGTCCAATGAGCAGCAAAGGGAAGAAGCTCCACTTACACTATCTCTGGCTCTGCTGACAGGCTCACACTGGTTGGAGGTATGATATTTAAATTGGCCAGGGCAGCAAACCCTCTTGGGCTGCGCAGGTGCACAACCAAATCTCTAGTAGAACATCTGAAAACGTCTGCATGATAAAAGCAGACCAACCAGCCATTGACAGGAGCGACCTTACAGCATTGTAAAGAATGGGGCTGGAAAAAGCCATATTTGGTTCTTGGTCATAAACTGGTGACCTCTGGTGTTGGACTGGTGCATCTTAGTTGGCATTACTGTAATCTCAGGCAGGCACACTGGATTTCTCCTCCTTTTGTGCTGCATCTATTTCAATTCTGTTTATCCCCTTTTCAAAAAGGAAAAAAAAAGCTTTACTATTAGCAAAAGAAACAGTTGGTTATGAAATGTGGACACATTTCCTCAAAAGGAGTAGGAAATCATCACTAAGGCGTATCATCCAAAGCATCCAAATTGTTGCTGCTGAATTCCTCCAGGGTGGGTGATTTTAGGTTTGCGTTACTTAAACCCCATTTTATTCTATTGATATTGGGTAGGGTGGTGACTTCCCCCCAACTCATCTCTCCACAGACAACTTGCCTTTGAAGGGGAAAAAATCAACATAAGAATATAGCATTTCCCCCTATTTTTCTTTTAAGTACTTTGATTTTCTAACAATCAAGTCTTCAGCGAGTAAATTGCATGCCACATAGAGATCTCTCTCTCATACACACAAATGCACACACACTCATACACACACACACACACACACACACAGAGAGAGAGAGAGAGAGAGAGTTGATTCTGTGTTACTTTTGTAAAGAAAGCTCATGTAACTGTGTTTGCAGGAGAAAAAGGGAAGAGGAGGGAGACCTAAATAAGGATGTGAATAATTAGATCAGAGATAGATGCCAGCCTTTCCTGGTGTTGAAACTGTATGTAGGTATACAGGGTGGGATGGGTGGAGGGGTGGGGAGTGTGCTATCATATAATTGACATAATTGATCTATTTCACCCCCTTCTTTTGCTGCAGTAATTTTTATGCATGCTATTGTTCCTCTTATTATCCAAGATGTGATCATGTGTGGTTGATAATACGGACAAGATAGGAATTCTGGAAAGTAGCAACCCATCATAAAAAACATGGTGTCTATTTCTGCATCACCAGGTGCTATCTCATGGGAAATATCCTCCTTTTTGGCAAGGCACACGGCTCCCGACATTATCTGTCATTTTCATTAGATTCGAGCTACAGCTGAGCCAAAATGAGAGAGAGTGAGGGAAAATACTTACTTAGTTCTAACATATGTGCTCAAAATGCCCAGCATAAGAACAGTCAAAATCCATCCTTTTCAGAATTGTATTGCTATTCCCCCCTCTCCATTTCTCCCCCCTCTCTCTTACATGCACCCACACATGCACTCACGCATGCACGCACAGGGTGCCAAAATGTATACGCATTTTAAGAAAGGAAAAACTATCAAAATTGTAATGGTCAATATATACTCAATATGTAGAGGACTTAGTTTTTGAGGTGTCACAACTTTTTTGTTGTTTTGTTTACTGTCAATATATACTGACAATAAGACATGAATTCAAGTCATGTTTGACTTCTGGAATTACAAGAGGCGCTCAGAGTGGTTTACCATCCAGACACTTCTGATTGCATTGTACTACTGCTTAAACAATGCTGACCAAAGATTTTTAGAGTTTTATGATGTTTTATTCATGTATATCATGTGTTGGTGTGTTTCATGTCAATGGCTGCTTTTCGTATTGTAAGCCGCCCAGAGTCGCCATGGTGAGGGGGTGGCTACAAGCTGTCTGAGGGGGTGTCATCTGGCCCACAGCTTTAAAAGGTTAAGAACCCCTGCCTTAGAAGTTCAACTGGATCTGATAGCTTCATTTTGAGACCAAACCAAAACATAGTTATTCACCAAGATGTCAAGGATTAAGGGCCATTGCTTTAAAAAGTTGCAGATATTTTTTATGTGTGTAGTTTAGAATGGTTTTAAAATATCAATTTGTTTTGCGTTATATCAGAAATTCTCAACCTTTAAATCTGGGGGCTGGGTCAGCTTCAGGGCCTGGATGGCTATTTTGCCCTTCCTCCACCAGGTATTTGAAGTCCAAGACCACATGGGGCACCTAGGTTGTCAACCCCTAACTTAGATACACACATAAGCTGAACTCTTCATGTTTTGTTACACTTACAGAAGTCAAATGGTAAAACATTTTGTCACTTCTTCTTTTGTGTCCTAACCAAACTGTGGACACCAAAATGAAGCTATTTTCTTGGCTTTGTGATTGGCCAAACTTAAGTCCTTGTCAGTGCATGTTTCTGGTAGTGATTGGCAGACCAGTAAATGAGCTGGATTCTTTGTCTCTCCACATTCACACAACGTGTTGTTGTCCACCAGCAGCCCCCACTTGAGCATGTTGGTCTTTCATTTAGGGACTCCAACCTTCAGCCCATTCAGGGTCCTCTAAGTGACGTTGGGGAGGTTGAGTTCCTGCTAATTTTGTCACTGCTAACTGGCAATTAAAGAGTCGCTATTGGAATTCTCAGGGGTGCAAACCTCTCATCAGGGGAGAAACACTCAACGATCCCACAAGAGGCTCGTCATTTGCTGGAATATTATACCATATGCCTTCCACCTGTGTACTAAAGTTGCAGATTTCAGCCTTAATGTGTTAGTCCTTCTGCAGACTTGTGGTCGTTCTTACAGGCTCTTCATTCAGAAGTGTAATGTTTTACATGATATGTGGGAAACACCAGAGTTGAGAAGTGTTACTTTTTCCCAGAAAGCAACTTCTAAAGTTTCCCAGACAACATGGCTAATGCTAGCTATGGGATTTCTGGAGTTGTAGCCCCCAAATCAACTTTTTCAAGCTCCAAGAAACACTAGCTATGTCCAGCTATACAATCTGCATGTAAGATAAACATATAGAGATCAGAATACACTAAATTTTGTGTTTCTTTATATACTACCATATCAAGGAAAAAACACTGTGAAGAAGATTTTAGTTATTTAGGAAAGAGCAAGAGAGAGAGAGGGAGAGAGAAATGGCAATCAATTAATGCTGCAAAGATCAGGAACATATTTTTACCAATCCCAAAATCTCCAAGGAGTTGAAAAGTCAGCAGTTTCACCAGTTTCTTTTTTGTTAACAGTTCTTTGATGAAATCCTAATGTGTTGATGTGAACAGAGTGGAGCAACACCATCAAAAGAAAGCCAAATTAAATTATGTAGTATTCCTCCAGCGCCAAAAAGTAATCATGATTGCCTCTGAAGATGTTCCAAGTGCTATCAAAGTCAACAGGCCATCGTCACTATTTTACTGGGGTCAGCAAGCAATAAGTTAGCTGGGAATTCTATTTATGTTGTGCAGTAATAATTCCTTAACTCAGAGTGGGACTATTTTAACTTAGAGAGGGCAATAAAAAAGGTAATATTGTATACTTCGTCTAATGAGGATGGACTTAATTGGGATGGTGGTATTATTAAGGAGCCTCCCAAGAAGCCAATTGAACCAAATCTTTGTGACGATGAGTGTTGTTTAACTGGGACAAAAATTGACAGAAATCTCATCCCATGGGGACACCCTGGGTTGACAAGTGAGAAGATTATTTTAAATTGGGTGCTAGATGAGAAGTTCTAAGGGCTTTGTTTCCATTAAAAAAATTACAAATTATTATTAACAGAAAGGAGAGGCTCTAATCAGATTGGTTGCTTTACAAGCATAGACAAAAATGATGAAAAACTAGGAGCAACTAGAAGCAGGTGAAGTTTTGAGCTCAGTCTAGAAAGGTTAAATCACCACAATAGCATGACTAGAAGCCATTTAGAGGTCAATAAGGCTGTGGAGCCACAGACCTGCACTTTGTGTGCCCTTGGTAGTAACATACATAATGTTTTTCTAAAAATTGCATGCACACACACCTGACCACATGGAAAGCTACAGCTTCAAAGAGGGTCATATGGGGGGAGGGAATATACAAACTCCATGCTTCCTGCCTTTCGATGGTAAAAGGATGTAGCTATTGTCTGTTTTCCCATTTAACATCTAAGAATAAATCCTGGCTGGAACTACATATTCCATGCCATGAAATTGCCAGAAGAAGTAACTTTGAGTTGCAAAAGTTTGCAGAGTTTTGAATGTTTAAAGTGTCCTAGAAGAGTATCATCTCATTTCTGTGTTTGTTTGAATGTTCTTCTAACTTAACCAGTTTTCATTGGTATCCATGAGTGACCTTCTTGTTGCTTCTGTAGTGAATGGCAACCCTTAGAAAGAAACTGTCACTTTCTACTTGATTTTATTCATCACCATATTAATGGAAATATGCTAAGAACATGAAATAATATACAAATAAACTTTCAAAATGCCTTTCAGCAAGGGAGATTCCAATTATTGAATATGCAAATTGCCATATTAAAAGAAGAATGATGTCTTTTTCAGCAATCGGGATAAGTTATGGGCAAATCATTCAATGGAGAAATCGACATATTTCATGAAGGCAGAAGAAATAGAAGTTCAAAATACCATTTTTGGGACAGGCCAAAATCCATAGTTTTGCAATGTTATTAGAACAGCGTAGTACCAGGAGCGTTAAAAAATCGATGACTGTTACTACATAGTTGTTGGATGTCATCTGTGAAGAAGTTTTCTAAAGTAATTGAGCAAGTGAATTTTCTCTTAATGTACGAGCCAGTATTGAAGTGCATGCAAATGACAGATATTTGTAGAACATATAGTAATAGCAATTACACTTATACACTACTCCATAGGACTTAGTGCATTCACTGGGCAGTACATAAGATAATTAGCATTTTGCACCCAACATGCAGCCCTCAGAAGGTTGGAAGGCTGAGTCAACCTTGGGCCCCTTCAGAATCCAACTCACAATGTCAGCATTTTGGCTGCAATACAGTAGATTAACCACTGCACTACCAGTCAAATCCAGCATTTTTGTCTATTCTATGTAGAAAAACATTGTGTCTCATTTTGGTACCCCACAGCTTGTGTGCAAGGAGTGTGTATCTAAAAATTGTTTGTGTGTTTAGAACTCACCAACTGGAAGGTCGGAGTTCAATTTCCGGGTACCACATGATGGGTTGAGCTCCAGTCTCTGTCCCAGCTCCTGCCAACCTAGCAGTTCGAAAGCAAGAAATTGCAAGTTGATAAATATAGACCACTTTGGTGGGAAGGTAAACAGTGTTCCGTGTTGAGGCATGCCTACCACATGTCCACAGAAATGTCTGCTGATGCATACAGAACTGGCTCTTTGGCTTTAAATAGAGATGAGCACGGCACCCTAGAGTTGGATATGACTGGCTTTCAAGCAAGGCCGACCTTTACCTTAGTTGTAGTGTTGTTCATGACAACAAAATCTCTCATGGCAACTTTTTTTCCATAAAAAGATGACCAAGGATGCTTTCCCGAAACCTTGGAGAAAAATGTCTAGCTGGAGAATGGAAAAAATGCCTCGGAATCAGAGCCATAGCTAGGGGTGGGCCGGGGGGGGGGATCAGCCTTCCTGAACTAACAGCCCCCCGCCCCAATGAGATTTACCCAACCAAGGGTCAGGTGGGAATGTCCAATAAAAGTAAACATTATTGTCCCTCTTGAAAAAATATTTGTCTCCCCCCCCCCCCAACAATGAAGTTCTTTAGAAAAACTCACCTATCTTTTAGGGGTTAAAATCCAGTAATAAGTTGCAACTAGAGTAGGTTCAAGGAATCAGTGCAGATTTGGCAAATCTAGTTCTCTGTAAGTTCCAGTGATACTGTAGGCCAACTCTAGTTGTATGTTACTCCTGGATTTCAGTGAATTTATGATTAATTTAGACTTCAGGAAAGGAGAAATTAATTTGTTTCTCATTTTGTTATTAACCAGTTACTTTTTCCATACTCATACATGAATTAAAGCATGCCATGTTTCCCTGAAAATAAGACACTGTCTTATATTTTTAAAAACTCCAAAATATGGACAAGGTCTTATTTTCAGGGGATGTCTTACTTTTCCATGATGAAGAAGAATACAGTACACATTTATTGCTGATACAGCGGATCGCCAGGGCAAGATTTAGGTGAGTGCCTTATTTTATTTTATTTGGGGGGGGGGCTTATATTTCCGAGGTGGGGAAAAATAGGGGAGTGCCTTACTATAGGAGGAGGTCCTATTTTTGGAGAAACAGGGTAATTATCCTTCAGATTTTATTCTTCTGCATCTGGTAGCATATACTTGTCCAATTTTAAAAAATGTGTACAAAAATGATCAGATTAAGGAAATTGCATGCAAAACTTAACACATCAAGAAAAAAGTGCACAAAAGATGTGTACTAGAGCAGTGTCTCCCAACCTTTGGTTTTTGGACATCAATTCCCAGAAGCCTACACCAATTCCCTGATCAGCCAATATACTGGCTTATGCTTCTGGGAATTAAAGGTCCCTTGTAGGGTGTGGGCCCCACATTAGGAAACACTGCACTAGAAGGAAATGCTTGCAAAAGAGGTAAGAATTTGTGTGTAATTTTAACATTTTTTAAAAAAACCTTATCCATTCCTTTTCCTGCATCCATGTCATGTCAAAGCAAGTTTTCTTAATTTAAAATACTCCTTCCCACCCTTACCGCCACCCCTGGGCACACATCCAAACATCCCCCCCAAAATTGATAGGTCAATTTGGAATTTATGTCCTTCAGAAAGAAATTCCAAAGTCTGTTTGAAACACAAACTACGACCACAAAACAGGCCAGTTGGTGTTCTCCTACATTGTACTGGATAAATTTTTTTTTGTATCGCTTAAACTACTCTGCCATTTCATGTGCTTCATTGTGACAGGCAGGCTCAGCCCCAGAGAGTTTTAAGGCTGGAGTGTTATAGAAAACCTCTATTACAGAAGAGAGGTAAGGTCAATTCCATGCAAAGAGTAACAAGCAGAATCCAAGGTCCCTAATGTTTTCGTCACACTGCGTGTGGACTTTCAGATTTTCTAGATAGGGGGCAATAATGCCAAAGCATTTTTCCACTCTTAACTGCTACATATGTAAGGGCTAGTGAAACTATGGGAGAAGAAGAAATATGTCCCATATTTGAGTCTGAAACAAGCAAGCATATCCTTGGTGTTTTAAAATAATCTGTCTAGAGCTGTCATGGATGTTTTCAGTAATATTTTAGACAGACCGATCAGCTTAACAGAAACTGTTTAGATTATGTCTCTTGAGAAAATGACCTATGCAGCAGGAGCTAAGAATAACAATTGTATACAAAGAGTTATGCTGAAGACTTCAGAGGCCCACCTGTAAAATGTCTTGAGCGCTCTCCTAACTCTTACAGAGAAGCAAAATCCATCCAAAACAGGCAAACATTCCAAGAAGCAATGAACATTAAGTCAGAAGAAGTTTAAAATATTCCTGATTTTGATACACATGACAGGCTGCAATAACAAAACTTCATTTTTCTTGAAAATGCTCATATAATTTAATGGAGGGATGGCATTTGCCAGGCTTTGTTTTTAAGCAGAACCTTGAGGGTCACCAGTTGGAACTTGGACTGAAAAAGGAGTTCAGGCAGAAAGCTGTAGATCTGTGGTTCCCAAAATGGGGCACACACCCCACAGGGGGGTAATTTTATTTTTTAGGGGGGCAATTCAAGAATGTTATGCCAAGTTAATTGCCCTTTAGTCTTCCTTCATGTGAATAGGAGTAAACTTTTGAATAACAAAAATTATATGTCATTGAGGGGGGTAGCATCAGGATTTTAGAAATGCTTTGGTGGGAAAGGGGGTGGCAGAAAATGAGATGGCTAGATGGTATTGTAGATGCAATGGGCACAGAGCTGGGCGGGTTGAGGAGGATGGTGGAGGACAGAGGTGGCTGGCGGGAAATGGTCCATGGGGTTGCAAAGGGTCGAAATCAACTATGCTGGTCTTTGACCGTAACAATAAACTGATTGATTGAACTGTGCAACTGAACAACAAAAAAAGGTGGGAATGGCCAAAAGGAGTTGGGAACCACTGATGTAGATCAACTGTATATCTACATGTCACAGTTATAGTAGTTTGACATGAGTCCAACTATCATAGTTCCATTCTACTGAATCCTGTAATTTGGTGTAATATTTACAATTCATTATGGCTTGTGTAAATTCTCTCTCTCTCAATCCCGCTCTCTCTCTCTCTCTCTCTAAAAAAAAGGGAAAGCCTGTAGTTATATGAACAAACTAAAAATTCCAGGATTCCTCGAGGTAGATCCACATCAGTTATATCAGGATCAAACTGGTATAATACTCCTGAGACTGAAAATGCAGGGTACCACTGAGCACATACCCAGATCAGATGTCTGTGATCAGTATGAGAAATATAACTTGGTGGAAAGTTCTCTGTCTTCTGTGGGCAGTGCTGGGCTAGAACTTCTAGAAGCTTGAGGCATGTCAACAAGGATCTACTGGTTACACAGGGTCTGTTTAGAAAAGTCCTCTCACCACTAGACCTTTTGGTGCAACCAAAACGACAAAAAGGAGCTTTTGTTGTGGTAGTGGTAGTTGTGTCTGCAAAGAAGGAGGACATGATCTACACCAAGGATTGTTTTCATGCTCAAAAATAGCTCTTGCATTTTGTGAGTTCTTGCAAGGATTTGTGAGGTGGACTGTGGGATATTTGCACCAAGACACCAAGCAGTATTTGGAAAGATGGAAACAGTTGCTTTTTTAGACTATAACTCCCACTCCTTTCAGCGATCATAGCCAGCAACGCTGAAGGCTATGAGTTTCTGAGAATTGTCCTCCAAAAAGGCAATTTCCCACATCTCTGGATGGTTGTCTAGCAAAAGGATCCCCAACTTTTTTTCTCCATGGACTGGTTTCATGCTAAACAATTTTTCCTTAGACTGATAAGTAGGGGCAGTGGGATTGGATGGTTCAAGTGCATAATAAAATACAATAAAGTATATAATACATACCTCACAGCACACCCGGGGGGGGGGGGGGAGCAACCCTGCTGCAGCTCAAAAATGAGTTGGCCCAGCCACCTCTCTCAGTTCTCATCGCCACCCACCCCCACAGCCCTGTCCTGTTTGGGACAGTCTGTGGTCTGGTACTGGTCCACGGACCAGTGGTTGGGCACCCCTGGTCTAGCAGACTGAACACTACTATCTCCACCCTTTGAACCCAAATGTATAGATCTCTCTTCATGTCTATTCCATCTCCATGTCTTTGGCATAAGGATAGATGCCTTTTAAATCATGCTTAACAGAAGCCACAATGAAATGTGAAAGAGGGTTATGGAAGCATTGGGATTTGTACATTGGTTAAAGATCATGTTCCAAGTTTTCCCCCCATCTCCTCTCCTCTTCCTTTTTCCTCTCTTGAATTTGGCATGTCAGGCTGTCACAGTCCACTAGATTCACAGACTGTTTGCTTCATCAATGGAGACAGTTCACATAACAGGAGAAATCCAACATCTAACCACCAATGCAGTGGGCCGGCATGTTGACCAGATCAAATTTGAAGTTTCACTGCATGGCTGACACCAGCTGACTCAATTAGGTTGAGCTGCTAAGTTGAGGAGGCCATGTCGCCTGTCTACAACTGAGGGTGGATGCGGGTGAATGGTTTACCTATCCAAAACAGAAACAACAATACAAAATCACCCCTTCCCCATTAACAAGAAACCTAATTCCAGTATTACTGATAGATATTTGTATTCCATAATTCAAAGGGGGGAAGATCATCTTTTTCTGGCTGTGCTATTTATCATCCTTGGAGTCTTGTTTGAAAATATACAAAATGTTACCCTTTATGGTGGAGGGCAAAAGAAGAAGGGGGTGGTCCAAAATGAGATGGCAAGATGATATTGTAGACACAATGGGCACAGAGCTGAGCGAGTTGAGGAGGATGGTGGAGGACAGAAGTGCCTGGCGGACAGTGGTCCATGGGGTCGCAAAGGATCGGAATCGACTGTGCGACTGAACAACAAAATGTTTGAATGATGCTAAAGGTTTGAATGATGCTAAAGTGTGGGCTTTTCCAGCGGCAAGGAATTAGCTGGAGCTTTAATATACCACCCTTCTCCAATGGCAAAGAGAAAAGGTATGAACTACCTAAATGGATAACCTTTTGCATTTATTTTAGGCTTCATTTAATTCATTTATTAATGAAATGGGGTTTTGATTAACATATATACAGTCGTGCCTAAAAGTTCCTTTCTCTCCCTTCCAATACCATAGAATGGGGGTTCTCAACCTTTTCAAACTGGGGGTTGGGTCATACTCTCTCAGTCAGCTTCAAGGACCAAATGGCCATATTTCCCTGCCTGCACAACAGCTCAAAAGGGAAGCCATTTTGTTTCTTGAATGCCCTTGGAGGGGTGGGGCACATGAAATGGCACCATGGGTCAGATCCAGCCTTTGGGCCTTAGGTTGGGAACCCCTACCATAAAAAGTGAAGCAACCTGACTGTGACATCTTTATATTAACAAACTTCATTTCAAGGATGGGGAACATTTATCCTTCCAGACATGCTTGGGATGGAAGTACTATGTTTGATAGACTGCACAGTTTCTGACAAGAGATCATGGGATTTTCAGCCTACCAATATATGAAGCACCAAACGTTCTCTGCCTCTGGCCTAAAAAAGGAAACTTTGAGTCCATATTCATGATTAGCGACTCAACACTTTTGGGTTGCTTTAATTTCTGGTTCTCCTTTTTTGGGTGAGGACCTCTTCTCTCATTTTTAGGTTCTTTTAGATGCCTAGTCTTTTGATGAATCCAAAATGGCCCCAACGTTTTGTGTACTTTCAGTTTCTGTTATTTAGGTCTCTGGTGCTGGACCAAGTTAAGCCCTTCCTAACCCACAAAATGCTTCAAAAGTTAGGGCTAAGGCTACAGATGACCATTTTTTTTAGTGGGTAACACAACAGTAGTGCCTAAGAAATAAAAATAATCTGCAGACCTATGCACCAGAAACTTTAGAGTAAGATACACTACATTTTACTCAGCATCATCAGCAGGAAACAGTACAGATGAGAATGAAAATCATCTTCCATTTCTACAGTTCTCAGATGATGATGATGACGACAACTAAAAAAATGATGGCAATGACGATGATGATTACAACAATGAAGAAGAAGATGATGACAATGATAATCAACATTATCAGATTCATGATCCCAGCCCCTCTCTCCTTCTACTTTTTTAATTAGTAAGATGTAGCATTTGGTGTGCTTTTAATCTTTTTTAGATTTAAATTTTAAATTTTAATTTTAACAGTTTTGAGGTTTTTAGGTACAGTTGTACCTCACTTAAGGAGCATAATGCGTTCCACAGGATTGCTCTTTAAGAGAGTTTGCTCTTTAAGCGAAACACCATTGTAAATGACCAATTGTGGGGGGGGGGGGATTGCGAACCCCGATTTATTTGTTAAACGAGTTTTTGGTTGGTTTTATTTGTTAAGCGAAGCGAACATTCAGAGAAAATTCTGCTCTTTAAGCGAGTTTCTCTTTAAGCGAAATGCTCTTTATGCGAGGTTTGACTGTAGTGTTTGTGTTTTGTTGTCATGATTTTTTTTAATTACTTGTAAACTGCCCTGAGTCACTTTGGTGAGAAGGGCGGTGGAGAAATATGAACAAATAAATAAATAAATCAGGTTTCATTGTTCTCATTCACCAGATCTATGACCTTGCAAAGGAGTCAATCCAAACAAAATGTGATAGAGTCATTTCTCTCTCTTTTGGAATCCTGGATCTACTGTATTTCAAGGGCTATTTTTCATAAAGCCACAAAAGATTCAGAAAATGAAAGAGTCTCTTTATTCTCTCCTTCATCTCCCATTCTAGTTAATCTAAAAATCCCATGGAGTAGTTCTTTCACTGATAACGAAGAAGTATAACCAAAACCTTTAGCTATGATTCTTAAAGTAATCTAGGGAGCAGATTGCCATTTCCTCTGAATTTGAATTATGGGTAAACTTGCAAGGTTAACTTGTGCTTATGCAAACAGTTGCAAAAGATAAAAAAAGCCTTCAAAAAGAAATTTCTGGTCAGAGTTTTTCCCCATTTCCAGAGAATCAGTGTGTTAAATTCAATTTGCCCGTCTTTTTTTAAAAAAAGGTGAGGTGACATATTTTGAAAGGATGCATCTGGAAGAACCTGGTTTTGATATGTCACTTTTCTCCGCAGAAAGGCAAAGTGATAAAAAACAGATGGTTGTGATTTTGTGTTGTTCTTTTTCCAACTCTATGCCTCTTCTACCTCTGTCACTGCCATCTCCACTTCAGCATTTTTGTCTTCAGAATATCCCAAACTAAGGCGTTCAGTATGCTAGTCGCTGCTATTTCCCTAGCCAAACCACTGAAGTCAAAATATTGTGATATTAATGTTCAGTTAAATCATTTTGCATAATTAAATAGCTCGGCCTCTTTCGGCTCCAGAGACATGAGTTCTCCACTGGCAAGCCTTGTCGAAATATGTTGATCCACCAGGATTTCTGAAATGGCTCTACTGAAAACTAATGAACCTTAAATAAAGAGAAATCCCCAGCCATATAGATATATCCTGTCAGGGAAAACTAAAAACTCAATTGGATACTAAATCTACCAAACTTTATCTCATCTGTTTTAAGTAGAATCGTGAAGATTTAAATTCCAATGCCCCAATCCCCCCGCGCGCCCCCACACACAGACAAACAAGGAGCAAGAACATGGAGCCTTCCGTACATTGCTAGATCCCAACCCCTATCACTTCTTGCCCACAAAACAGGAGTGAAGAGTAAGGGGAACAACAGTCCCTCAATGCTCAAAAGTTCCCCATCCATGAATTGAAGGGCCTCCCCATGGGGATATTTTATGCCTATCTACTATTTACAGCAACTTTAGCAGCCCCCTCTGTAGAGTTGCTGCCATTTTCATTAGTCTTGCTTGTATGCCACTAACAGCAACATAGGTCATGGCAGCAGAAGTTAGCAGTACTAAAGTCAGTGGGGCACTAGTTATTCTTTGGATTTTATCCTGAACTTGACAGGAGCTGGCCATGGTGCTAACTTCTATAGAATCATAGAGTAACTGATATGGAAGGGACCTTTTAGGCCATGGAGCTAAATGTAGGAGTCTAAATAAAAGCAGATATGACAGATGCTTGTCCAATATCTTTTGAATGCTTTTGGCGCTGGAGCGCTCACCATCTCTTGAGGCAGTTGGTTCCATGGTTGTACTGCTCTAACCATTAAGAAATATTTCCTCATATTCAGCCTACATTTGGCTTCCTTTAGTTTGAGTCCATTATTACATGTCCTGCATGCTGAAATGACTGAAAACAGATCCCACCTCTCCTGTTTACGACCATCTTTCAGGTGGTCTTTCCAACGCTAAACATGCCCAGTTCCTTCAGCATTTCCTCCAATGGCTTGGTTTCCAGTCCTCTGATCATCTTTGTTGCCCTTCTCTGTACCTGCTCTAGTTTGCTTGCATCTTTCTTAAAGTGTGGTGCCCAGAATTGGATACAGTACTGTAAATGTGGTCTAAAGTACTGTGTCCAATTCTGGGCACTATCCCCAAGAGAGGTTTGGTACCTTGTATAGTTAATTTAAAGTTTGGAATACACTCAGGGTTGATATTGTGCCCCTCGGACATTAGAGTCATACTGGATTTTTTCCAATAGGGCTCTTTTTTGTTTTTTGGTTTTTTTTAATTCTAGGACTTGTAGTCTCAGGAGTCATCTAGAATCTCCCAGGCTGACATCTGGAATGGGAAAAGAGAAACTTGATAGCAAAAACAATCACTTTCTACTGACATTGACTGCTTCATTGCATATGTCTTGGCTAAGGGGAAGAAAAGAATGCTACCTAGATATTGCCTTAGTGCACCATATAGAGGGTACTTCAATAAGAGGCTCCCTTAGAGTTTAATGGATTTTGTACACCACATTTATAAAAGCCATTGAAGTAGCCTGCTTCTGGTAAAAGTAATAATTGAATTGTGCAATACTCCGATACCGGTCTGGCCAAATTATCCTGCTATGGTAACAGAGTAGACCATACTAACCTGAAAAACCTGAGAACTAATGGCCTTGGGTGGTAAAGTTCACAGGAGAGGGTGATGGTCCCCAAGTGGATTAAATCCCACTTGACTCCATCTTGATGAAGAGCAGCAGCTTCATCAATGCTGGCCTGTGGCTGAGGAGGACTTTGTGTGCCAAACGGGCTCCGGACCAGAAAGTGACTCACGGAACTGGATCAGTGGATCCAGTTTATGGATATTTTTAGATAGTCTTATAATGTTTGGTTTTAATTGGTATTGGATATGGGTTTTAGTTGATTATGTGAGCTGCCTTGGGTCACTCAGGCAAAAAAGGTGTTTATATAAACCCAATAAACAAACAAACAAACAAATCAGTGGTACTATGGGTGTCATGCTGTGATGTGGATGGCAAATGGAAGGGCACCGCATTATATTGTTCTCAGGACAATCTTTATGGCTGATTGCCATGATGATAGCCAATACAGTAATACCTCGGATAACGCTAAGACTTGGTTCCACAAGTCTTGGTGTTATCCGATTTTTAGTGTTATCTGATCCATGTTAAAATCCTATGGGATGGATCGGATAACGTTAAAGCTCCATAGAGATACATTGTAACTGCACAGGCTTTAGTGGTTGTTATCCGATACATCCCATAGGACCTTAACATTATTTGATCCAATTCTCCTCCCCAGATTACTTAACGTTATGCGATTTTAGTGTTATCCAAGGTAAATGTTATCCGAGGTATTACTGTATTTGGAATCGGATACGGCATCTGAAGAAGAAGAACACTCTGATATGAACAAAGAAAGACATTTTTGACCCACTGTCACTATTATGTGACCTGTCAACTTTCTTGTCTATCCCTGTGATTATATCAAGTAAAATAAGTGATGCCTCTCCCTCCACGGCTGGGGTGGCAACGGACATGATGGTGGTGGCGGCAGTAGTAGCGGTGGCAGGCCCCGGCCTAGGCCCAGGCCTGGCCAGCCCCTTCAAGAGCTGGGTCCTGCCCTACACCCTGCACTGGTGGAGCAGCTTCTCCTCCACCTACCTGCCCGAGAATATTTTAGTAGATAAGCCTAATGATCAATCTTCATGGTGGTCTTCCGAAAGCAATTACCCTCCACAGTATCTGATCTTGAAACTTGAAAGACCTGCCATAGTCCAGACTATTACATATGGAAAATATGAGAAGACCCATGTCTGTAATTTAAAGAAGTTTAAAGTTTTTGGAAGGATGAATGAAGAAAACATGACAGATCTGCTATCTAGTGGCTTAAAGAATGACTATAATAAAGAAACATTCGCCTTGAAGCATAAAATTGATGAGCAGATGTTTCCATGTTGTTTTATTAAAATAGATGTTCTGTGTGATGTGGCTCCTTGACCCGGAACCTTGGGAACAACGTCTTGCAAGCCAGCACCTCCGGGGGAGAAAGAAGCCAGGGCAGGTTGAGGACTTTGCCGCCCTTCCCCCTGTGCCCATACCAACATATTGTATTGTAATGTAATGTATTGTTTGTCAGCCGCCCTGAGTCGCCACGGTGAGTGGGTGGCAATATAAATTTGAACTAATAAATAATAATAATTAATAAATGCCAATAAACAAAGGTGTATAATTTATTGCAGTGGCTTTGAGTTTCTTATAAGCATAGAATATTTCCTTCAAATTCATACATGTTTTGATGCTGTTGTTATACTCCTAGTAACATATACACAGAATTAGGTTTGAACTACAGAGATAGAGAGGGATAGACACTCTGCTATAGGGCTTCTGTTTGCTGCGTACCTCCTGTTCTATAAATATTCAGACAACTGGCTCAATATAACGATAAAGTTAAGCAATTTTAAAAATAAGTTAAGCTGTGTCACCATCTTGTCAACCATGCTGCTAATTTAGCTACACGCAGGATTCGCTATAATGAACTGCTAGGCCAGATCCGAAGTGAAATATATAGTTACTGCACACACCTTCAGTGCTCATTAAGGTGTGAGATGACAGGAGTGACCAAATGGCTCTCTACAGTCTGATATCACTGAGCCGATCGCTACAATGAACATAATAGAATTAAATACATTTATCAGCACTTGAGGAACAGAGGAAAACAGCAGCAGTGACTTTGTCCACTCTACCTTAGATTTCAAAGCTTGATGTTCCTGCCCAAAGAAGGCTGGGTCTCAAATTCCTATCATGAATATCAACAAAACTTTCCATTAAAATATTATTTGCATAGATATACCTTCCCATACATCTCTCTAAAAGGTTCACCTGACATTAAGTCTCAATTAAAATTGTTACTTGACTATGGATAAACTCTGTTTTCACAGTCTGTTCAGTCAAAAGTTCCAACATTTCATGGTACAGTAATACCTCGGATAACGTTTACCTTGGATAACACTAAAACTGCATAACGTTAAGTAATCTGGGGAGGAGAATTGGATCGAATAACATTAAGGTCCTATGGGATGGATCGGATAACAACCGCTAAAGCCTGTGTGGTTACAATGTATCTCTATGGAACTTTAACATTATCTGATCCATCCCATAGGATTTTAACATGCATCGGATAACACTAAAAATCGGATAACACCAAAACTTGTGGAACCAAGTCTTAGCGTTATCCGAGGTATTACTTGTACGTTGATTTAGAAAACTCAGGATTTATTTTTTTAGGGGGAAGCCTCCAAATTCATAAGAATGTTGTGAGAAACTTAGCGAGTTGAATGAGATTTTAGTGAAATTTTGTAGGTTGCAAATTGTCCTATTCTTGTTCCAAAGTTTAACATTTAAATATCTCTGAGTCAGGGGGAAGCATCCATCTTTGATGACTGCCTAATTTTTCTGGACATAGATTTTTAGATGTGGAAAACTACTAATTGGGTTGATTTTTACTTCAGTATCCTCCTACTCGATTGCTCCTTGTAAGTCTTTGCAGAACAGTTAATTTTACTTTGAAAAGCAGAAACCGGAAATAGAGTCCATAGTTGAAAAAATGGTTGATTTGTGTTACATACAATTTATAGGGCTAATTTTCTCTCAGGTTTCCCGCTCAGATATTAGGATACAGTAGGGATGCACTTACCAGAGCAAGGGATGAATAAGAATTTTGCTCATGTTTTTGATACTGTATATGGTTTCCAAATGCTGTAAAAAAATTATGGTACAGATAAAACTACAAAAAAAGCAGAAAAGTTTTAGATCAGGGGCTCCCAACTTTTTCAACCTGTCATTTTTCTCTGCCTCCATGATATGGGTGGCCATTTTGTCCCAACAGCTTCCAGGGGGCAGCCATTTTGTTTCTCAATGCCCTTGGAGGTGTGAGGGCCACATGAAATGATTTAGATGATCTTGAAATGTCCTTTTGAGAAAAGAAAGGAAGATCGATGATAAAAAAAATTGTTTTCTCAGAAAAAAAATCTGAAAAATTTGAATTCGATTCTTGTTAGATTCTATGTTCAGGGATTCTCAACCTACGGCCCGGGAGCCATATGCAGGCCAGATTTCACGTACACCCCACCACCTCCACCAAACCAGGAAGTGCCATGTGTGACAGGCAGGGCAAAATGGATTATCTCCTCCCATACGAGCCTGCCAAGAGTTTGAGACTTTCAAAGAAAGGCCCTCCTCTCCGTCTTGCCACAAGCAGTGGTAAATCTGATAAAGGCACAAGAGAAGGTTGTTCTGTGGCCACTCAGATCCATTGGAGCTCCTTATGAAAGGACCCTACATCTCCCTGTTGTCCACCAGTAGAGAAATACCAGATTATTCATCAGGACTTTGACAACTAACATGTTGCCAAGGAATTAGGCTTTTTGTATGTCAAGGGATATTTTTTCTTAACACTGTGTTTTATCTCATTTTAAACTGTCTTGAAATCTATCCTGGTTCAATATTATCTTTGTTCTCTGCCTTGGGTCTCCATGAAAATTTGGGGTGGCAGGATGGTGAGGACACATCCAACCAACCAACCATAGTGAAGGCAAAGTTCTCCCTTGCTCAAAAACCAGTCATGTCTGACTCTAGAGTTTGGTGCTCATCTCCATTTACACTCAAAGAGCCAGCACTGTCTACATCTGCAGATGCATTCATTCATTCATTCTTTCATTCATTTTTTGATTTATATGCCACCCTACTTGGTGAAAAATTGGATGTTTCCGTGGCCATGTGGCAGGCATGACAAGAGGCTGGAGTGCCTCTTGTCCTGCCAAAGCAGTACGTATTTATCTACTTGCTAGTCCTTGCTTTCAAATTTCTAGGTTGGCAGGACCTGTGGCAGACAACAGGTGCTCATTCCAATGTGCAGCAGTCGGGTTTTGAACTGATGACCTTCCAGTCATCAAGGTCAGCATCTTAACCACTAAGCCACTGTGGCTCTTAACCTACCAAAGTAAAGTGCAAAAGTTTGTTTCTTGACTCCCATTATCACTTTTCCCTTTTCCAGTCAGGGTAGCCACTGAGGTACATACATGGCATGACTTAAGAGCCTATATAGCATTCCCATTTTAATAATGGCCTGTTATATAAGTGCCTAACAAACAGGTTTTGCAAAGACTCTGAAGTAATTCTTTAATGCTCACACAGCTATACAAACTGCTGAGCAAAATCCTCGCTCAACGTGTCTCCTTGGCATTTTTAGCCATACTGATAAAGCCTTATACATCTAGGCAAACCTTAATTACTCCTTAGGAGTGAGTGATATTGTTGTGTTAATACAGCCATAACAGTTACATTTAAAATTAGATATCATAGGACATTATCAGCTGAGGGCTATTAGGAATAATGGACTTAAGTGCTTTCTTGTTTTAAAATTTTAAAGGATTTGCATTTCAACTGCAAACATAATCTTAGAAAGAGTATTTTTATTTTTGTGTTGTTTTAATTGAACAGAATTTCTACTCTGGTTTTTTTTATGTAAATCTTACAGCAGTTTGTAATGGGGGGGGGGGGGTAAACCAGTGGCAAATAACACAAAAAAAAACACACAGTAAAAATGGTGAAATAAAATAATAATAAAATACAAGGGCAAACTGATAGTGTTAATTAATGGGAAAATAATGATAAAAGTGCCTGTGATGGGGTGGGTTGAGTGGGTGGGGGGAGATGTTCAGTTGACAGAGAAAACTTGAAAAATAATCTCAAAATTATGTTTGCCCAACTTGCTATGATTTTGACTAATTGAAGAACTGTCAAGGACCATCTCACCTACACAATCAGCTGAGGCACACCCTGGCAACCCAACTTTTATTGCCAATTAGCCATGATAAACTATGTACATAAATCCCTGTAAAATTCTGATCTGTGGGGTTATTTTTAAAAAAATAAGAATTATTTTCTGGAAAAGGTTTTTGCACACAAAAAAGGCCACTATATATTTTTTCCTAATGATGACAAAGCCATCATTAGTTTTTCTTTTCACTTGTCTTCAGGATTATTTTTAAAAATAGGAGTAATCCCAGTCATAATCCAAGAGGTATAGCTAGTCAATTTGGTACCTAGAAAAAAATGTTCCCCAAATCAACTTTGTAATCTACAAAATGAAGAAATTACATCTTGAATACCTTGCCAACACCCACCAATCCTTATTCAATGGGGACCAGCAGCACTATCTGCACTAGTAAAGGTAAAGGTCTCCATTGCTCGAAAGCTAGTCGTGTCTGACTCTAGGGTGTGGTGCTCATCTTCATTTATCACCAAAGAGTCTCTATCTGCAGACATTTCTATGGTCATGTGGCAGCCTTACCTAGATGCCGGAGCATATGGAATGCTGTTACCTTTCCTGCTGAAGTGGTACCTATTTATCGACTTGTCATTTACTTTTGAACTGCTAGGCTGGCAGGAGCTGGGACAGATGATGGGAGCTCACTCCTATCAGCACTCATCGTCAACTGCAATTCGTATCCGAGAATGCAGGACCTGGTCTAGATGTCTCCACCAGCATTATCTGATGTTCCTCCTCCACTAATTTTGCCATTGGGCCTAATATGATGGTTTCTAGTGGCATTTCCTCCATTGAGGAGGACCATCATCCCACCCAAAGGGGTTTATCCCCTTGTAGCAGTTGGCCCCTTTAGGGAGTCGGTTAGTTAACTGCCACCTGACACTTGGCGTTGAGTTGCTGGGTGTATGGTCTACTCCAGTGTTTCCCAAATGCTGGTTTTTGGACTTCAATTCCCAGAAGCCTAAGTCATTTCCCCAAAGCACTGATCAGCCAATGTACTGACTTAGGCTTCTGGGAATTGAAGTCCACTTGTGGGCTGTGTACCCCTTGTTGGGAACCACTGGTCTACTCCATTGCTATAGCAGGATGTCTGGCCAGACTAAGCTAGAAAAGGTTGGGAACCCCTGGTTTAAAAGAATAGCAACACAATGGAAACATTCTTTTTCAAAGGCTTAAACTTTTACTTGGTTAATGAAATTACTCCCTCCGCTTCCAAATTGAGGCAGGTGAAAACTGACCAGATTAGCAAGGGCGCTCTATGGCATTAAGTTCTCTTCATTAGATCAGGGATAATTTATGTCCAAAAAGGAACTGTTGAAGCTGTGGATTTTACCCCCCCCCCATCTGAATGAATAGATGACCCTAGTTTATCTCAAGATCTTCATAAAGAAGACACCCCAACTGTCAGAAAAGCCCAACCAAGAATGAAAATGACATTAACAAAAAGGTCAATAGAACAGAATGGGGAAAATTGTTCTTTCCATCTCTGGATTAGCCAATACTGTTCTCAAATAGCACTGGAAGATATGTATCAAAAGTATCAGAGTACATTACAAGTTATTCATTTTGCTAATAAAAAGAGGAAAACACATAATTTTCTGAGATGAATAATATTTCTCTTCCTTTCTTAGCAAGGGAAAAAATCTGAACAAAACTACTGCCTTTAAAATTAGTTTAGGGAGTTCTGCTTTCACCTTTCCAATTAATTCCATTAGATTTCTCTCACTCTATTTAATTTCCTAATAATCTTGAGTAAACCACACAATTTTCTTCATCTGAAGAAGCAGGGAAAAAAGGAAAAAGAAATGCTTCTAAAGTTTGATTGGATCTATCGCATTTAAGGACTGTGTGGTTCTCTCTCTGCAGTGATCATGTTTTTATCTTTTGTAAAGTATATTTTACATACCAGGTCTAGCAGAAGTGGGAAACTTTCCCTTCTTATATTTTCTGGCATGGATTTCTTTTCCATGAACGTTTTGGTAAGACTGAGCATCAAACTTTATAACATACTTCCACAGATATTCTACTTCAAATTAGGTTTGGGCCTGAAATGGCCTCATTCACAACAACTCAACTGTTCCACAGTTTTGGTACAGTACTTTGATATAACAGTGGTTTTTTTTTTCCTACATTGACTAACAGAGATAAAGTTTGTCATACTGGCTGAAGGGTTTGGAGAAGTAAAAGTAATTTTCCCAAACTCTGCACATTGCGAATATCTTGGAAAGCCTCAAGAAAAAGCTGGAGATTAATAATAAGAAGAGTAGAACAATCTAATATTCACTACCTACAGTAGCCATTAAGAAAGAACTCAGAAGGTGGTGAGATAACATTAAGAAGTGACTTAAAAAGCCTAGGGGTGATGGGAAGATCTTTATTATTTGGAAGACATCAGATTACACATCAGACAAGCCTCTATAAGACGATCAGACTGCTGTGACAAGGTTCTCCACCAGCTTGCTACACTTTTGAATTTGTGGAATATATAGAGAAAATACTGTGCTCTAGTGATTAGGTCAAGTAATATTGTGAGGGTCTGTTGATAAGTGACAAAGGTCTTCTCATTATGCAAGGCCACCCTGTTGGACTCCTAGAACTCAAAATCATCAGGGACTAGGATGAGGGTTTGTGGAGAAGCTAGAAATTCAACTATAGGTCAGGGTTCTCAACCTGTGGCCTGTGGCACCATTTCATGTGGCCTCACCACCACCTCCACCAAACCAGGAAGTGTCATGGGGTGGAAAGACAAAAGGGCCATCCAGCCCCTGAAGCTGTCTGAGGGAGCGTGACACAGCCCCTGGCTTAAAAAGGTTGAGAACTCCTGGTCTAGGGGCACAACAGGTTGAGAATTACTCAACTAGAGACCTCTCATAGATATCAACTATTCCAGATCAAGGCTTAAAGACTAAACCCGTTTATCAAAGATTCCTCTTCCATGTGGTGAGATGTACTTCTGAAGAAATATGTATGGGATTGAACTGTAAACAGTTGGGAGGTTGAAGTAAAAAGACTGCCATTCTGCAATATTACTATGGAAAGACTTTTTAGAAATACTTTAGAAAAGATAAAAGGCTATACATTAAAACATAAAAGTCTATTCCTGCATAAGTCCAATTACTTCACCAAGCTGATTAAAATAACAGAGTATTATCGCTTGGTTAGCTAAACATTCTATTCTTATTCTATCCCCATTTCCAATTGTTTTCCTTCAATTTAAGCATTTTTGAGGCATTTATTGCTATTCATATCTCTTTGACATTTTTATTGGAAACTAAAACGCTCACATTTTTGTTCTGAGTTCTGTTAGGTTTAACTCATTCATTGCCACTGCTAGTAAGTTTTGAACTGCAAGAATTATTTAGAGAATAGGTAAGACTGTATTTGATGTACTGGTTCCCTCTCTTTTTTAGGTAAACTAGTATTTTTAGAGGGTTTGGAGCATTTAATTTTAATATTACTTTAAGTCCTTTATTGTTTATTTTTAAAAATACCTTTCTAACCACAAACTGCCATGGCTCCCAATTTTGAAGTCAGTCAAAAGCAAAGTACGAGGGTCAGGAACTGTTTATCAAATTTATGGCTGACACAACATTGGGTTGAATATATAATGCTCTGTAAGAGAGAAACAAAATTCAAGATTATTATGATTGGATAGAGCACTGGGCTAAAAACAACAGAATGGAATTTAACAGGGATAAGTGTAAAGTTCTACATCTAAGGGAGGGGGGAACTCAATTGGACAGTTACAAGATGGAAGAAACTTGGCTCAGTAGTAGTACAAAGGAGAAGGATCATGGAATTGTGGTTCACAAGTTGAATTTGAGCCAGCAGTGCAATGCAGCTGCAAAAGTGGCAGCTGCTATTTTAGTCTGCCTTTATAGAGACTCCGGTGGCTCAAGCGGTTAAGTCACTGAATTCAATGACTGGAAGGTTGGAGTTTGATTCCTGAGCACTGCACGACAGAGTGAGCTTCCGTCTCTGTCCCAGTTCCTGCCAACCTAGCAGTTCAAAGGTAAGAAATTGCAAGTAGATAAATAGGGACCACTTTGGTGGGAAGATAAACAGCATTCCCTGCACTCAGGTGTTGAGGCATGCCTGCCACATGTCCATGGAAACATTTGCAAATGCAGACAACACCGGCTCTTTGGCTATAAACAGAGATGAACTCTGAACCCTAGAGTCAGATATGACTGGCTTTTGAGCAAGGGTGACCTATAGAGATATTGTCTCCACAATCTGAGAGGTACCAGTATCCTCTATTTGGCACTAGTTAGATCACATCTAGAGTACTGTGTCTAGTTCTGAATATCACAATTTAAGAAGGTGGTCAACTAACTGAAACAAGTTCAAAGGAAGGCAATACAGATTATCAGGGACAGGAGACCAGGCCCTTTGAGGAAAGCCTGAAAGAACTTAACATGTTTAGCCTTCAGAAAAGAAGACTGATAGGGATTATGCTTGTAAAATTGTCAAACATAGGAGGGGCAGGACCTATTCCCAATCATCCCAGAGTGCAGAAACAATGTCCTCAAATTACAGCAAGACAGATTTTCTTTGAATATCAGGAAAACTCTCCAAACTGTTACTGCAGTACAACAATGGAACTAATTACTTTGAGAGGTGGTGAGCTCTCCAGCATTGAAGCCATTCAAGAGAAAATTGGACAAGTATCTGTCAAATATACTTCAATTTGGATTCCCGTATTGAGCAGGGGGTTAGACATAATGGATTCATAGGGCTTTTCCAACTCCTTTATTCTATGATTCTATGAGTCACACAAAATGGCACTCAAGGGACAGTGCCTACCAGAGATTACTTAATTTACAGCAATTCCAGTCTAAAATTTTTGTGTGTGTGTGTAATTGTGCAACAGGATACGTTCAATATAGAACAGCCATAATCTAACTCAACCTTTTCAAGACAGGTCACTCTCTCTCAGTCAGCTTCAAGGGTCAGATGTCTATTTTGTCCTGCCTGCACGATGGGTGTGGTCATTTTGTCCCAACAACTTCAAATGGGTGGCCATTTTGTTTATTTAATGCCATTGGAGGGGTGGGGTGCCACATGAAATAGTGTTGTGGGCCAGATCCGGCCAACAGCCCTTAGGTTGGGAACCTCTGTTCTACCTGGTATTCTACTCTGAAACATGTAGTGCCATTCTTAGCACAAAGAAGAATTAAAACAACCAGTATCAGGAAACGTTACATGCAACAATTCTGAACTGTCCTGCATGTTAGGGGCAACAGGATTTTTAAAATGTAATCATTTTTCCATTTTAAAGAAAACACAGACTGATGAGGAAATACATGGGATGGATTTATGACTAAAAACATCTGGCACTGCCATGGATCAGAAAACAGGGTTAATCAAAATAGAGACAGAAGTGGAGGCATTTGGCCTGGGCCAGGAGCTCACAGGGTCCCCAAAGATAGGCACTCATTAAATCTTGGCATTCAATAAGGTTCCTACCTTGTTTTTATATGCATCTCATTCTGTAGATGTTAATTTTTCCCCATGAATAATTTGTGCAGGAAAAGATCAGAAAACAGTTTATTAGATTTAAACAAATAGATTGCATTTTGGTGCCTTATTTTGTTCTTATATTGTGCCACTATTAAAAATATAGATAGAGAGAGACATGAAAAGCTGGAGGTATCCTGAGACACATTGAGAAAGCTTGTGAGAAACAGACATATTTCTCATTCCCAGCCTATACTACTAGCATGTCTGCTTACCCAGCATTTGGAAAAATTAATCTCTGAACTACATTGGTCAGAATTCCCCAGCTAGAAAGGTCAGTAACAGTTTTAGCATTAGAAGAATTCTAGGTGTTGCAGTGCAAAAATATAACTTCTTCTAGCTCCATGCTTACCATCTTTACTATTTCTCAATGCTCCTTGAGGCTTTGGAGAAGTGAAGTTCAAACTCTATGGAAGACCAGAGTTCCCATCTCTGCCTTTTTCCAAATCTCAATGTTGGCATGTTTGGTTCTGAATCCATAGCAAAACTATACATCTTAAGGACATTGGGATTGGAAATCCCAATGGTTCGTTTCTTGGCAGGATCATACATTCATTTTATTATTTTAATGCTTAAAATCAGACTCTGCTACCCTTGTCAGAAGCATGTAAACATTTAACTCCACTGTATCTACCAATTTTGGCACCACATTCAATAAAATAATGATACATTGCTAGAGTATTATCCCATTAGAAGTGCATAATTTGAAAGAACTATGAGAAAAGACAACCAGCAAAAAATATTGGCACTGCGAGTTAATGAAAAGCTCACATTCTCTAACTACTGTTTAACTAATTAAAATTGAATTAAAGGAATATAGCATTAACTATGTCAACTGTTTTGCATTAAAAAGTTGTTAAATATATCATGCTGTTTGTAGGCAGATTTTTGCAACAGCTAATTGTGAGAAATAGTCATGTAGTATCTAATTGCATAACTGGGTAGCATATAAAATTCACAATTAGGTGAATTATATTTGGTAAAATATGTTCAAATACATTGTTTTTTAGATTGTGGGGTTTTATGGAAGCGTAATGGAATTGAAACACATTCTTAATTACCTAATTATTACCATTTTCCAAGTCCACTTATGCCATAATTGCTCTTATTTTCATAGTCCAAGCTTGGGGAAAAGAGTATCCATTTAATTATATAGAATCATTGTACCTGTGTAAAGAAATCCCTTTTGTATCCAAATACTTACCAAATGCAGTTAAGCCTTCAATCTAGTATGCCATATTGTTGTTATAGAACAGAGGGGCAAAGGGCAGAAAAACAGTTTTGTTGACACTAGATCTTCATCTCAAGTCTCAAGATCACAGCAGGTCAACAAGATCCAAGAGGAACTTTATGGTAAGAACATGCATTCTTGAGAGTATGCAAGAGCAAAATCAGAAAAGATGGAGGAAAGATCTCACTGGACAAAGAATAACATTAAAAGAAGATATGGATGAGGAGCTTGACCTTTTCTATGTCACTTGGAGGACATAGAATATGCTGAGGGTCAGAGTGACTAAATGTAAGCCCAATATGCTTAAATAGGGGTTGCTGCTGGCAGACAACAACATACTGTGTGAACATGGAGAGATACATGTACCAATGAGGATTGAAGTAGCCAATGACAAAGCCAAGAAAGTGGCAATTTTTTTGGCACTATAATATTTGACTATGTCAAGTTTGGTCAAGTTTGGTCAAGTTTGGACATGGAAGAAGAAGAGGAGGAGGAGGAGGAGAGCCGATAACCGATAACCATTAAGAAAACATTTTTTGTTCAATTCATTTATGAGCAAATGTACCAAAGATTGGGAGATACATAAATTGTAAGAATTTTGCATTTCATTTGTTTTTCAGAAGAAACAACTGGATTTCAGATCATAAATTCTCCTTGTCTAGTGAAGTATGCTACCCCATTCAAAATATTGACATACATGTACACAGATGAATGCACACACATACACTCAATATATATATAGTTAATATATCCCTAATAAATTATTTGATATGTCATGTTTATGTACCCTTCCTTCACCTCCAGGTGGAAAAACAAAAGTTTTACTATGTAGTGCATTTTTTGTCTTAAAAATAGGCCAAATAGAAGGAAAGTAACTTTAACTGAAAGTGTAAGTGATGTTTTATTTGAGTGGAGTTTCTTCCTCAAAAATCCTTTCAACCCAGAATAATTTCTGACACAAAATTATTATTGGCCATAAAGAAGACGAAAGCTGTAGGCAAATGCAGACATGTTGAAAGCATATTAACAGCACAAAATTAGATTAAACACAAGCTCTTTACACTCATAATTTAAATAAGTTTAAGTAATAGTACTTCCAGTTGCTGTGGGAGATAAAAATCAATTGTTACAGTAATCTGGGAACCATCTATGAAATGTTCTTGAGCATTAATGTTTTGCAAAGCAGTGCTGAAGCAGAATTCTGGAGATAGATACATGTCTGAGGAAAAAGTCTTCAAATGGTTTACCATTTCTTAGTTCCTTCTCATTAAGGTAGACTAGGCAAACAAGATTGTAGAAACATCCTTAAAAATTAATATTTATTCCATTGACCAGAGAATTACAAGACTGTACAGTTCAGCAGAAGTACAAACATCATCCAACCCTCAAACAGTAATGATGGTGGTGGTGGTGGTGGTAGTGGTGATGGTGATGGTGATTTTTTCCCAAAAAGGTAAATATTCTTGTCCTTCACTAAAACATATTCAATAAATTCTCCCCATCTTTCTCTCTCTAAAGCCAGTCTTTCTTAATATTCCTTTTAAAAATTGTAATTCACATGTCAATCTGACATTTATTGCCATATCCCATATCTCTTTAAACTCATCACTCAATCCAAGTTCACAATATACTTTTGAATTTTAAACAATAACCAGCCTCAAAGCTGTTACCATTGTAATGATTTCTTTATTGTTCCTTTCTATATGTTTATTTCCCAAATCCATTAATAATGCTCATTATTTGATTGATTTTTTTAAAAAGAAAAAACTCTTTCCCACATTTTCTTCACATGATTACAATCCCACCATAAATGAAGATATGTCCCAACCTCTTTTTTTGCATCTCTAACTATCCTTATTATATTTTGAATCATAATAATTTAACCATAGTGGAGTCATATACTTAATTCACCACTATATCAGAAAGTGTCTTCAGGGAGCTTTCTCCATGCTTGTCTGGCCTTTCTGCAGTAGTTATACATGCAATTTAAAGGGGCTTCTTGCATGTCTGGCCTTGATACGAGGAAAGGATGGTAGAGGATGGATTGATCTGAAGTCAACTATAAGGGAAGGCAGATTGGCAGCAAGTACTCATGTGGATGTCTTTGCTACAGTGTAATGTCAGGAAGATTGACCTGCTACACAGTGGCGTAGCGTGGGGGGGGCGGGGGGGGCGGATGCCCCGGGCAGCGGCTTTCAGGGGGCGGCAAAATGTCCTCACCACTTTGGCCTCCTCCCTCTGCCTGGGCTTAGGAAGGAAGCAGGACTTCCCAGGCGGAGGGCGGCCCTTTTGCTGGCGAGCGCTGCTCGCCTCCGTCCGCCTGGCTGGCCGTCGGGGGCTTTCCGCCGCCTGCCCCTGGCTCCGCCTCCGTTGCGAGTTCGATCCTGGTGGGATACCAGATTGCCTAATAGCCATTCATCCTTCCGAGGGCGGTTAAATGAGTACCCAAGCCAATGGGACGGAGGTGAGCAGCGCTCGCCAGCAAAAGGGTCGCCCTCCGCCTGGGAAGTCCTGCACGCGCGCAGCGCGCGCTGCCCACCTCCTCCCCCCCAGCCACCCAGCCAGCTTGCTGTCAGACGGGACGCTCGTCGGGGGTGGGTGGCGCCGTAGCGGGGAGCCCCTGGCTGCTGGCTGGGTGGCTGGGCGGGAGGGAGGAGGTGGGCAGAGCGCGTGCAGGACTTCCCAGGTGGAGGGCGACCCTTTTTCTGGCGACCGAGGCCGGTTAAATGAGTACCCAAGCCAATGGGACGGAGGTGAGCAGCGCTCGCCAGCAAAAAGGTCGCCCTCCACCTGGGAAGTCCTGCACGCGCGCTGCCCACCTCCTCCCTCCCGCCCAGCCACCCAGCCAGCAGCCAGGGGCTCCCCGCTACGGCGCCACCCACCCCCGACGAGCGCCCCGTCTGACGGCAAGCTGGCTGGGTGGCTGGGGGGGAGGAGGTGGGCAGCGCGCGCGCGCGTGTGCAGGACTTCCGAGGCGGAGGGCGACCCTTTTGCTGGCGAGCGCTGCTCGCCTCCGTCCCATTGGCTTGGGTACTCATTTAACCGCCCTCGGAAGGATGAATGGCTATTAGGCAATCTGGTATCCCACCAGGATCGAACTCGCAACGGAGGCAGAGCCAGGGGCAGGCGGCACGTCAGCAGGGGGGCCGCCTTCTGCCTGGGTCGGGGGGGGAAAGCAGCGGCGAGCGGGGGGGGAGCGAATTTGTTCTTCGCCCCCGGCGGCTGAACTCTGCGCGACGCCACTGCTGCTACAATCTTCTACCTGAAAGGTTAACCTCTGCCGAAATCTCTAAAAGATGGCTGTCTAGACCTGACATTAGCAAAAAAAAAAGTAGCAGTTCTTCCACAATATTTCAAGTTGTATGAAAACTGTTTTGAACAGACTGTAAACCGTAAGAAAGGGCAATAAATGTGTGCTGTACACCAGTGGTTCACAATGCAGGACACATGACCCACAGGGGGTCTTCAATTCCCAGAAGCCTAAGTCAGTACATTGGCTGATCAGTGCTTTGGGGAATTGACTTGGGCTTCTGGGAATTGAAGTCCAAAAAACAAAAGTTGGGAAATCCTGCTGTAAGCAGTGGCTCAGAATTTAGACAAAAAAAGTTTCACATCCCAGGTGAATTTAACTTCTGGGTAACAAAACAAGATAATTCTAAAGCAGAAGATCTCAATCTTTTAAAGCCGGGCGGCCGCTGGGTCATGCTTCCTCAGACAGCTTCAGGGGCCGGATGACCATTTTCCCCTCCCTCCACCACATGGCACTTCCTGGTGTGGTGGGGGAAACGGGGTCCTACATGAACTGATGCTGTGGGGCGCAGGTTGAGAATCCTTGTTCTCATAAGCTTCTGCTTATGAGATCATCCTTGCAATTCAAAATCAACACTATATGATTTTCCCACTCAAATATTAAATGAAATTTGCTGTTCAGTTCATCAAAAGTAGTTTTTAAATGAACTTTATCTGTCAGAGTCAGATTTTTATTTGGCCCAAATGATCTTAATAATGAAATCTCAAAGACGTCAAAACATCTCTCCATATAGTTAAAACTAATTGAAAAGTATACATGGGAGACTTCTGAAGAAATCATGTTGCAATTATATGGCTTATTAATAGCTACTGTAGATAACGATTATGATGCATGTGAGAAAGGCGCAGGAGGCGTTCTCACATCATCTGGGGATCGTTGTGCACGAAACTTATTTTCATTTTTCTTTACTGCCACTAACATGACTGCACAACAGTTCATCTGGATCAGGTAGGTGGAGAACTTTGGCTGTCTAAATGCTTTGGACTACAGTTCCCATCATCTCTGCCCATCAGTCATGGTAGGTAGGCTGATGAGAATTATAGGCAGCAACATCTCCAAAGCCAAGAGCCCATGTGGAACACTTTGTAATGCTGCTGATAATGCATGAAAGATTTTAGAACTTTAGCTCCCTTGATAATCAAAAGCCTGGAACAAAGGGTGTAAAGTAGACAGCAGTCTATAACAAAAATCTTTTGGAAATAGATATGCAGACCCTCCTTTATACAATCCAGATCATCACCAAATAGTACTGTCAACAGATGAGATGGCTGGAGACAACTTGAAGGACGATATCTCTGGATGGTATCAGATTAGAGAAAGCTTATACAGGACACTCTTAGCCCAAAACATATGTAATTTAAAAAAATCTATTTTAACCAAGGGTGTCACATTGCACTTATGTTCCAACACAAATATTTTGCATGCTAGCAGATGCATCCTGATCATTCTCATATCTAAGAGAACTCATGAGGCCCTGCAACAATTGAGAGTATTGTTCTGACATCATGTCTTACAGGTTACTCATCTTCTTCTACACTTCATTGATGGCTTCTGGTAGTGATCTAGAGCATTTGCAGGTATGTAACAGGTTTCTTCTTCTCCACCTCCTCCTTCTCCTCCTCCTCCTCATCCTAGGTGAGGAATCCTATAGGTCAGGGGTTCTCAATTTACTGCCCAGGAGCCAGATGCAGCCCATGACACCATTTCATGTAGTCCACCACCACCTCCACCATACCTGGAAGTGCAAAATGGCCATCCAGCCCCAGAAGCTATCTGAGGGAGGATGGCCCAGCCCTTGGCTTGAAAAGATTGAGACCCCCTGCTAGGTCTTGAAAATTCCACATTATTATGCCTTGTTGGGGCTGCAGTGTCTTAGTGGTTAAGGAGGTCAGGAGGTCATTAGTCCAAGACCTGAGTGTTTCACGATGGAGTGAGCTCCCATTGTCTGCCCTAGCTCCTGCCAATCTAGCAGTTCAAAGCAAGAAATAGCAAGTAGATAAATAAATACTGATCAGCAGTAGGGTAATAATATTCCTTGCACCCTGATATCTAGTCATGCCTGACACATGACCATGGAAACATCTGCAGATACAGATAGTGCTGGCTATTTGGCCTCTAGACACAATGGCTTTTTGAACAAGAAAGACCTTTACCTATGTCTTTCATGCCTAATAGAGGGTAAATAGGTGAAACAAGAAACATAGTGAGCGTTTGTTTACATCTTTACAATGGAGGACTTCAAAAGAAGTAAGTGTATTCCATTGTCGTCGGACACCTAATTAAATGGTTGAATCTTGTCCTCTTAGCAAATCTTCCTCAAAGGCTGAAAGTTCTGAACTTCTACCAACTTCTACCCCCTCCTTATGAATGTCATCCAGTACTTCACATATTCATTTTTAAATTCAGCCACACTTTATGTGTGCTGACTTTCATGTAAAAAATTTGTGGCAATTCCACGATGTATGATGTGCCATTTATAAAATATTATTTAGTGTAAAACATGATTCTCTCAAACACAACACACACACACACCACAGTTGATTTATAACTTGAATTGATAAATCTGTACTTCTTAGGGGTTGAGTTATATATCTTGCCTCTGATTTATAAAACTTGCCAGTAAATCTTCAGCCAAAAGTTTTGATTCAGAAATCATTATTTTAAACATTAGATTTAGCTAAATCATTCAACTGATTTATACACCATGAAATAATTTTACATATCCCAATCTGGATTTACAAATTCCACAACAGATTTACAAATCGTGCCAAGAGATTGCTAAATAAAAAGAAGAAGAATGTCATGATTTAGTAATCTTCACTTTGCAATTTTAGGGTACAACCAATTGATTTATAACCCAAAGGTTACACAATAATGATCTTGGTTTATAAAAATCCTTATTTTACTTCGAGTCAAATGACTGATTTATGAATTATGATTAGGTTTACTGCCTGTGAGTAGCTCAAAACTTCTATGAATGGGGAAAAATTAACCTGCAGCAAGAAGAGCATGGTAAATATTTAGCCTCCTCCTCTAGTATTTCACATATCAATTTTTAAATTCAGCCACACTTTATGTGTGCTGATTTCAATGTAAAAGATTTGTGGCAATTCCATGATGTGCAATGTGCCCTTCCACTCCAGTCTTTTCTATATAAACATTTTGGATCGCCATTAATATCCTCCTGTTTTTAGCATCATGTTCTCCATATCCTGTTTTCATCTTGCTTATTCCTGTCTCCCAATATTCATTCATTTTCTGCATTAACAAGCTGTTTACTCCCTCCTCCAGGTTGTTAACAAAGATGTTAAAGGACAATGTTACCTGTTACCAATTTAACCTCCTCCGCTGCCTTTTATTGTTTCTACCTATGGATGTCTTTTCAGCTCACAATTCAATCCACACTGTGGTTAGACACACTTGGAATTGATTGCTCAAGTAAGATTTGGGGACAGATGGCAAGAGCTTTGTCACCTGACCATATAAACCGAGCACACTTTTGTACAAGAGATCCTCAGCTTAATTTGCAATTCTTTTTTAACGGAGCAATCCAGATTTCTGGCAAGTAATGTGTAACAAGGATGCCCCATGAACACACGAGGGGCGGAAGATTGTACTGCAAGTTGCTCAAAGTCAGCCCTCCCCATGCTCCCATTTTCTGCTGGCTTGCTAATGCGGAGCAAATAGCATCCTTTACATCTGCATGCAATCCTTGGGAGAGAAAAATCAAATTGCACCCAGTGAGAGATGAAAGAAGGATTTTCCCAAACAGCAATCAAGAGTAATGGCACAGGTGTGCACAGATCACATAAATAAGTGAAGCACACTGATTGTCAGAGAAGCAATGATGGCCTAGATCCATAGCATAATTGTTCAAAGAGAGTTAATCAGTTGATTATTTACATCTTAAGGAGCATAGAAGAGAGTAATAATAAGGATGCTGATATACATAGATGACATATGTAGAAATCAATGTAGCAGAATAAAATGACATTCAGATGAAGGAGGAATTGCAGTTTATGCAGGACCAGCCTGAGATATTTTGTCATCTAAATGTCTGGCCAGACATCCCTCTATGGTAATGGAGTAGACCGTACAGCCAGCAACTCAACGCCGAGTATTGGGAGGTGGTAAATAACCTGACTCCCTAAAGAGGCCAATGGCTATGGACAGATGAGACCCATTAGGTGGGGTGATGGTCCCCTCAGTGAAGGAAATGCCACCGGAAATTATTTATTTATTTTATTTATTTATTTAGATTTATTTAGATTTATTTAGATTTATTTAGATTCATCATAATGGGCCCAGCAGCAAAATGAGTGGAGGAGGAACCACCTCACTATTCTGATTCCCAACAGTCATGGAGGCAGAAAAGGCCGTGCCAGATGGACTGGCTGTAAAGGCACAGTTCGTTAACATCCTCAAGGCTGCGGCAGCCCTTTGCAGTCCCAGTGATAAATCCTGCATGTCTTATTTCAAATGTGCCACAGGAAATGGCTCTCAGAGTCATAGTGGGTGGGTCACTTCATGGCAAGCTGGGATCCACCTTAAATAAATTCACACTGATGGCATTTTTCCTGCTTCAGGAAAAAATATAAAGCTTATTTATCAGGAAGTAATCTACCGGTCAATGACAGACCTTACTTTTGGGGAGTCTAAGATCACTGCAGATGGTGACTGCAGCCATGAAATAAAAAGATGCTTACTCCTTGGGAGCCAAGCTATGGCAAACCTAGGCAGCACAATAAAAAGTAGATACATAGCAATAACACTTATACACTGCCCCATAGCGCTTAGTGCACTCTCTGGGCAGTTCACAAGTTAATTAGAATTTTGTCCCCAAAATGCTGGGTCTTCATTTAACCAACCTCGGAAGGATGAAAGGCTGAGGACCCATGCAGTCACCCCAGCACAGAGTTTGCCCTACCCCTCTGCCCAGCAGCCCAATGGCAGCGGTTCCTCTCTCCCTGCAGTACAGAGTTCACCCCCACCCACTGTCCAGCAGCCCAATGGGAGTGTTTCCTTTCTCCCCTGTTGCTGTGTTGGCACTTTGCGATAAATGAGTGGGTTTTGGGTTGCTGTTTGGGCACTCAGTCTCTAAAAGGTTCACCCAAGTGCTTTCCTCCAATATTTTGCAGCTCCCTCCCGCTATCATCCACCTGAGGCAAACTTCTCTTACTGTTTTTGGTCTGGTGAGATTAAGCTGAGATCAGTAGGCTTGAATCTTACCAAACAGCATCTATAGCAGGGGTTCCCAACCTTTTCAATCCAGGGGCCGGGTCATGCTCTCTCGGCCAGCTTCAAGGGACGGATGGCCATTTTGCCCTGCCTGCATGATGGGGGTGGCCATTTTGTTTCTCAAATGCCCTTGGAGGGGTGGGCCCCCCACATAAAATGGTGCCATGGGCCAATTCCAGCCCATGAGCCTTAGGTTGGGAACCCATGATCTATAGGTTGAAAGAAAGGAAGTGACATCAGCTTATTGTGACACTTTGTTACTTGACATTATTTTATGCAGACTTAGTCCTTATCTCCCCCCCCCTCCCAACTCTTCCCTAGGTTTAATCTTTCTGCAATTTTCTAGATATTCTCCTGAGATCTTAGAAATCTGGGCCATTTATAAAGGAATGAAATAGAAATGCTCTCTGCCAATGGCTGACTGTCTTGCTCAATGAAGCCAGTCTTGTGAGGTGAAAACACACACAGAGATGAAATTGCAATGGTTTTGAAAGAGTGGGTGGCAAAAGGAAACTTGTGTTATGAGTGAGAAAGAACTATTGTACAATATCTTCTTTTGCTACAGCCTTGCCTCTTCCTTTTCTTAAATCCATGGGGAAATTTTCAGTCTCACATTAGGTCATAGAACTTTGGATTTCCCTTGGCATGCAGGCCACAATCTAAGAGAAAGTTAAGTGTGCTTAAGCCACCTGACTTCATTGATTGTCTTTTATAGGTCTAAAAGCACTGAACACTGTATTTTATCATATAGTACTTATAACTAGATTTCATTTTACATCATGGACACTTTTGAGACCCACATCCATGAAGATCAAATTTTAGGTTGTAATCAAATTATTCTAAGACTAACATTTTCAGATTCATGGATCAATGTTTCTGAAACAGTAAAATGTCCTGCTCCTCTTGTGAATTTTACTACCGAAATTTAGTTTTGCATTCATACCAGCAACTTCAACATAATTCCACACAAGAAATTGTTTTCTCTTTCTCCTTTTCACTTTCTCAGCCATACCTTTGGGGACTAATTTCCTGCAGATATACAAAATGTGCTTGCCTGGTGAGAAGGGAAAAGCAAAACTGTACTCAATAGCAGTTTGAAAGATTTCAAGGGTTATTCGGCGGAATCACTGCATCTAATACTGAGTTCATTCTTCTTGTGTCAACAGGATTGGAGTCCAATGAGAAACAAGGAGTAAGTATCTGCAGGTTGGGATGAATCCTGTAGTGTGTGTGGTCATAAGGAAGTAAATCTTCTCTCAGGAATCCAAAAGTTGTGCTTCTCAGCCAGGAAGAAGGCAAGATATTTTGGATGAGCCATGATTAGTTTGGGTCTGATAGTAGCCTTTTCTTAACGAGAAGACTTTTAAAACGGTGGGGAGACAGTGGAATCCCACTTTATGGATGGCTCACTTAATGGAAAACTCGCTATACAGAAGGAAATTCCAATAACCTGGTGCCCCGCTCACCAGAAAAATATCGCCATACAGGACTTTTTTTCCTGGTGTTCTGATGCCTCCCATGGTGGTGGGAGGGGTTTTGGAGCATTTCTGCTCCTTTTTTGAAATTTGTTGACTTTTTATGGCATCTCCAGAAGCACTCCCCACAACTGAGAAGTGCTGAAATTCCCCCATCCCCTCATCAGCTGTTTGGCAGGTACTTTTCCTGCAATTACCAAGGATGGCCACTAGATGGCGATGGTGGAAATGTACCGAATATGCATTGCAAACCAAAATAATAAGTTCCTAAGCTCAGGAAAAAGCCAAATTAACATCTTTTATCCGTTCAAAAGTGCACTTTGTTTTTTTTTTTTTTTTTTGCTGTGTTTTCGCTACTTTACAAAGAGTTTTGAACTGAAAAAAAGTGCGGGGTTTTGGCTTATTTCTAACCTCCGGAACAGAAATATTGGTTTTCATTGCATTCCTATGGGAAACCATGCTTTGCTTTAAGGAAAAATCACTATAAGGAAAACTCCACAGAAAGGATTAATTCTGTAAAGCGGGGGTTCTCTGTAGAATGACAATGGAGGCGTGAGTATGCAACAGAACCTCCAACATGTCTAACAATTGCACACATTCATGATAAGTTTGAGATGCATGATACTGTGTGTGATTATGCATAACTGAAGATCTGGGGACCATCGCACAGCAACAAGTCCTGCTTTTTCTGCTATGGTTTTGGAACACTTTACACCAGGGTTGACCAAACTTGGTGCTCCAGGTGTTCTTGAACTTCAATTCCCAGCAAGCCTGATCAGCAGGAGCAATGACTTGGCCTTCTGGTAATTGAACTCCAAGTACCCCTGGAGCACCAAGGTTGGCCAGCCCCTGGTTTACACGTTCACCACAGAAGTGTCTGGATGCTGATAATAACCACTTTGAACACCTCTTGTAATTGCAGAAGTCAAACATGACTTATATTCATCTTTTGTTATTGGTATATATTGAATATTACAATTTCAATATATTTTTCTTTCTTAAAATGTGTATACATTTTTGGTAACTTCTGCATTTGTGTGCATGTGCAGAAGTTTAAAATGTTGTGCAACATGTCTCTCACAGCAAAGTAAGAACATTATCGAAAGAACAGGGAAATTCCTTATCATACCTGTGAAAAGAGGAAAATGCTATAGTTCGTTGCCTTTGCATTCAAGGATAGGAAAACAAAGACTTTTTTTTGCTTACCTTTTTCCTGAGGAGGAAGCTACTCACTTTTTAAGAGAGCCATTTCCTAGGGAAACAATGCCCATCGTCTTTAAAAAAAATTGCTTGTGGTGTCCTCCATATAAACCACACCAGAAAGCTGCCACCTGAGTGAACAGTTATAAGCAATACTGTAAAGTAGAAATATGATGTAGGAGCACGGGTAAAATTTGATTTATGCCATCATTGCTGAATCTACCACTGCTGGACGAGTCCAGCTGCAGTTCTGTTTATGTCATTACTCTCTGAAAAAGAGACAGAGGGAAGATTTTCACCTCAAAAATTGAGCTAGACTCAGCAATACTGGAGAATATCCATCTTCCTCAAAAAATCAGTGGCCTCAAACATCAGTAGGAGTTTTTAGTGCACTGAAGTGAGGGGGGGGGGGAGTTGCAGAAATACACTTGCTTAAAGTAACAACAACAACTTTAATAGGTTTTAAAGGGGGAAATATACCTTTCTGATATGTAAAGTGGCCACAAGCATCTTCTGTTTCCTGACACTAATGGAACTAGAATGTGCATGTGTGATGTTTTCTGCAGAAGAAGAAAAGCATAAAGAAACTTTGCCTGAAAATTCTCTAGCCAGGTTATCCTGCTATGATAATAGAGTAGACCCTACTCCCAGCAACTCAACACCAATCATCAGACTAACTGACCTGACAACCCTGAGGACTAACGACGTTGGGTGGCAAAGTCCACAGGGAAGGATGATGGCACCCTAAGAACGTCTGTCCGTCCCACCAGGGCGGATCGGAGGGGCTCTCTTGTTATCCCATCAGCTAGGGAGGCTCATCTCTCTAGCACTAGGAAGAGGGCCTTCTCTGTGTTTGCCCCGGCCCTGTGGAACCTCCTCCCAACTGAGCTGGGCCTACAGGGAGAGCTCTTACCTTTCCGAAAAGGCTTAAAGACCTGGCTGGCGGAGCATGTATGGGGGCCCAGTAACATGGGATCCCACATAGGTTGGCTTATTTAAGGGACAGCCACCCCTCATGCTTTTGTTTTATTTGCTGCACCGTTTTAATCTTTTATAAATTTTAAGGTTTTGAGATTTTAAATACTATTACTATATTAGATTTACTTGTGATTTTAAATTCATGTTGTAGGCCGCCCAGAGTCGGGTTTACCCGATTGGGGCGGGGTAGTAAATGTGAGTTAATAATAATAATAAATAAATAATAATGGCCCCCAAGTGAATTAAATTCCACCTGAATCCATCTTGATGGAGGGCAGCAGCTCCATCAATACTGGCCTGGGGCTGAGGAGGACTTTCCGTGCCAAAAGGGCTCAGGACCAGAAAGTGACTCACGGAACTGGATCGGTGGTATGGTTATGCTGCAATCCAGAAGGCAACTGAAAGGCCACTGCATTATATTCTCAGGACAGTCTTCATGGCTGATCCCCATGATGATAGCCAATATTCGGAATCAGATACGGCAATTAAAGAAAAAGAAGAGCTGGGTTGAAAAGGTACACATTTTTGAATGAGCATTTTGGACATGTGGATGGAAATTTCATGTCCTGAACTCTTAGAGAGTAAGACCTGGGTGGATGAAAAGTCAAGTGGCACAAGGTATGAAGGGAATTGGATCCAGACCCCCCAGCTCCAATGCTGAATGGGTACCAACCATACTGGAGACTCTTGCCCTGAAATTGCCATTGTTACTGACAACAGCAGACCTGACTAGTCTGTGCATTTTCATCTCTCTTAGATGCTCATATATTTCTAATCCTCATTTCATTTGGTCACATTTGTCTACAAGCCCTATCACTTCAATAGTTTGGATCCTTTTAAAAATATTTATACATGAATATTTTTATGCCTCTATGAAAGAATTTCTTCTAATACGTGCATCTGATATGTGTTTTGGCTTTTTCAGCATGTCCTCTTATAGAATACTCATTCATTTATGTCCTGCCTTTCTTCTGGCAAGGGCCGCCGTGGCTTAGTGGTTAAGATTCTGAGCTTGATGACTGGAAGTTCAGCAGGTATGCAGTTCGAGATCCGAGTGCTGTGCAATGGAGGGAGTTTCCATCATCTGTCCCAGCTCCTGCCAACGTAGCAGTTTGAAAGCAAGAAATTAGTAAAGGTAAAGGTTTCCCTTGCTCGAAAGCCAGTCGTATCTGACTCTAGGGGTCAGTGCTCATCTCTGTTTCTAAGCCGAAGAGCCAGCGCTGTCTGCTTCTGCAGACGTTTCCATGGTCATGTGGCAAGCATGACTAGACACTGGAGTGCACAGAACTCTGTTACCTTCCCACCAAAGTGGTCCCTATTTATCTACTTGCAATTTCTTGCTTTCGAACTGCTAGGTTGGCAGGAGCTGGGACAGAGATGGGAGCTCATTCCGAACTGCTGACCTTCCACCTCCCAGTCAGTGTCTTAGTGACTTGAGCCAATTGCAAGTAGATAAATAGGTACTGCTTCGGCAGGAAAGGTAACAGTGTTCCATGTGCTCTGGCATCTACTCATGCCTGCCACATGACTAAGGAAATGTCTGCAGATGCAGAGAATGCTGGCTCTTTGGCTGTAAATGGAGATGACCACTGCTCCCTAGAGTCAGATATGACTGGCTTTCAAGCAAGAGAGGTCTTAACCTTTTCTTTTGGTGGCTTAAGGAAGCATCTCTGGCTCTTCTCTTTGAGGTAGCATTTATTCAGCACGTTGCTTCCCTTCCCTTCCTTTTTCTTCCTTGCCTACCCTTCTGTGTTTCTGAATACAAAGATACAACCAAAAAGATCTATTAAGACAAATGTCAGTATATTACAGACAACTGCATAGAAACATGAATGGTAAGAGGGGGGAAATGCTGACAAAGATGTGTTTCTGCTGTAAAATTGAAAACAAATATTTTTGCCTTCAGGGACCCACTCAAGTCAAGAAAATGCACATAAATGGTTCTGTGAACATTTTAAAAAATCACCAAATGTATGATGGAATAAACTTAAGAATGGAAGAATAAGTAACAGAGAGAAATGAAAATTGATAAATTCATCCATTCTTAGTAATACAGTAATACCTCGGATAATGTTTACCTCGGATAATGCTAAAATCGCATAACGTTAAGTAATCTGGGGAGGAGAATTGGATCGAATAACGTTAAGGTCCTATGGGATGGATCGGATAACAACCGCTAAAGCCTGTGAGGTTACAATGTATCTCTATGGAGCTTTAATGTTATTGGATCCATCCCATAGGATTTTAACATGCATCGGATGACACTAAAAATCGGATAACACCAAGACTTGTGGAACCAAGTCTTAGCGTTATCCGAGGTATTACTGTACTCCTGTTGAAATATCAAACTCTGTGTTACAGACCACAGGTCATTAGAAGCTTGAAACAATGCTAATGTTCCAGACATGTGGCCATACACAGCTCCATGCCTGATAACCACACTTCCTGAAATGTAGTTGGTTTTATATGGTACACCAAATCCTTTAAGGCAGGGGTTCCCAACCTAAGGCTCGCGGGCTGAATCTGGCCTGCAGCACCATTTCATGTGCCCCCACCCTTCCAAGGGCATTTAGAATCAAAATGGCCAACCCTTTGAAAGTGTTGGGACACAAATGGCCACCCCCATCATGCAGGCAGGGCAAAATGGCCATCCAGCCCTCGAAGCTGACTGAAAGAGCATGACCCAACCCCTGGCTTGAAAAGGTTGGGAACCCCTGCTTTAAGTTCTCCCATAGGTAGAAGTTGAGGGGTTTTTAAGTCAGGAGAATTTGGGGAAAACTCAACTGCACTTCTTCATCCTAGCCATTGTCCTGGCAAATCCTCATTGAGGTAACGCTCATGACTCATGTCTGTTTGTTTGTTTTACTGGCTTTCCTGCCTCATGGCTAGCATTAATTCTTTTGCATGAATGTCCTTTTTGCATGAATAATAATTTCAAAAAGTAGGACATCGATAACTTAACTTAAAATGTGTATAGATTTTTCCACCCTCGGTATAAACATGTTTCTTAACATGCAAGGGATTGATGTGCCCCCCCCCCCGTAGTCAACCACTCTACACATTGTAGAACTGCTAAATGTGCAATAGTCAGCTGAGAGCTCAGTTTATACTCATTTACTCTGTTAGCAGTTTCTCTGGCTGGAGATTTTACCCCTACAGTAATAGGCTCTCACTTTCAATATGGTCTAGAGTGTAAAGTCACAGTAGTATTCAAAAGGTTAAAGCAGAGTGAACTGTTAATTTTAATGCTTTCTCTAAGCTTCAGTTTTAATAAGCGAAAATGATGTTCTTATTTGCAGTAAAGTGGTGTTATAAAATTCTGTCTGTCAAGCTCATTTTAAAACCATGGAAATAAATGATCTGACAAAATCAGGCTATTAGACAAGTGAAGAAGAGTGATTTCCATAAAAGTAGAGGAGCTGTTCCTTAATTTCACACTTGGTAGTCTTTTGGGTCGACTAAATTTTTAAATAAGTGATAAAATTATATTAGTGCAATTGCATTTTTATAGATTTTTTTGGTCATTGTACTCTTTTTCAATCCTTTCATTTTAACTCCAGACTATTTTGCCGAAAGGTTACCTCTCAACTTATGTTACCTCATAACTGTTCCTGTTCAGGCCTGCAAAGTCAAGGGCTCACAAATCCTCAGCAATGACCACAACGTTCCAATAAGTCTTCTACTGTAGAAAAGGTGCTTCATGGCAGCCATATTAGCCAAACACTAGACCAGGAGTTCTCAACCTTTTAAAGCCATAGGCTGGGTAAAGCTCCCTCAGCTTCAGGGACCAGATGGCCACTTTGCCCTTCCTCCACCACATGGCACTTCCTGGTGTGGTGGAGGTGGTGGGTGGCCACATCTGGCCTGTAGGCCACAGGTTGAGATTCCCTGCACTAGACCTTAATAATAAGTTTGGGTCTAAGAGTTAGTGGAATATAAAATTGTCACACCAACAGCATCCTATACCTTGATATTTCAGGACCAATGTTTAAAACCCGGGGGCAGACCCTTGTGATGTCATAAGGTGAAACTTTGTGATATCACATAGAAAAGATCTTTCAGCAACTAAAGCAAAGTGGGTTTGTGTCAGAGGAATAGATGCAGCATAGACTATTTGTTTAATATAAAGGTTAATAAATGAATTCCCTACACACAGCAGTCATAAAAGCAGCTCCTGACCATGCAAGATAGTGAAAAAAGACAAAGATATTTCAAGTCATGTTTAATGGCATGAAGCTATGACAGAGAACATGAACATCTAGGATTGCCAGGATCCTTTTCCTTGAGATTTGATGTCAAAATCCTAAAAACTAGAGAATGATCCCCAAAACATGTATCTTAGGGCCAAAACCTGAGATCTAGTGCTCTTAATGTTTGATACTTAGCATCTTTTCTTCTCTCTTCAAGTATTCTTCTTCTTCCGTGTCCTGATCAAACCCTTGACTGCCAAAATGAAGCCACTTTCTTCACTTTGTCCACATCGGTGCATGTCTCTGGAAGACCGCTCTCCAAGTGACCGCATGTGATCCTTCTAGCTAGCTCAAGTCATGTAAGGACATGAGACCTGAAGGTAGAAGAGTGCTCACAGTAATTCCAGAAAGGTGGTAGGGAATGGACTGCAAAACAGCCTGCTCTTCATTTGTGGCTTCCATCTTGTTTACATAAGTAAAATACTACTCTATTATTATGTTAATTCAGACCACAGCTATTCTACACTATCATAGTATTCATAGTTGCTGTGACTAATTGTCATTTTACTGGATTAGTCCTCAGATGGCAAATGTTTAGTCCAACAATGGAGCTATATTTAAGGTTTTACTGGTTTGGTAGAACTTGTGAAAACTTGTGTTCTACTGGCGTAGCCTTGAAGAACATAGGGTCATCTCCATACCATGATGTGGTATAAGGTTGTGCTTTCAGAGAAGTCTGCCCATTTCATTTGGGCAAAGTAATATATAGGAGAAACTAAATCTGTCAGATTTGTTGAGTCCTAGGTTTTCTGAGAGATATATAGTCACTGGACATATGGGGAAGAAATGGGCTCTGGCCAAAAAACTATACTCATTATAAAGGATTTAAAGAATACTTACTACTACTGCTACTAATAGTAATAATTTCATGCCAGAAATTATTCTGGGATGAAAGGATTTTTGCTAGAGAAATTCTGCTCAGGGGATGCCCAAATGAGACATCTTTCATGTCCCAAGGTCTTTTCCCACCAAAGTGGTCCCTATTTATCTACTTGCAATTACTTGCTTTCGAACTGCTAGGTTGACAAGAGATGGGCACTCAATCCATCATGCAGTACCCGGGTCTTGAACTTCCAACTTGCCAGCATTCCATCTAAGAAGCCAAGCTTCTTAACCACTCAGCCACCACAGCCTCAAGAATACTTACTAATTCTTCCTTATTGTTGATTTTGTCTGTCTTGATTTATAAACCAGCTCCAGTATTTGTCCTGGGACAGGAAAGTCTGGGCTGGAAAACCTGCTCATCAATTACCCTTAACATATGGTGAGGGGCCCATCATATGTACTCTATCTTGTCTGTTTTAGATATAAGCACCATGCAACGTGGCTAAGCTGACATAAATCTTGGCTCACATAATATTGTGTTGTCCCTATTTCCTTTGTTAATGGCAACAGCAACACTTGAGCACCGAAGCATAATTATTTCACTTCTGAATCTTAACATCTTGAGAAGAATCCGTATTGACACTTCCCCAGCTTTAGCCTTTTGATTTACCAATGAGTGAAGATTCAAGATATTTCAAGAGGCTTCTTTATCTCCTCTTTTTTCATGACACCTGGAAAATGCACTGGTTCTTCAGTAGAGCTCACAGCAGAATCAGAGCTGAGCTTTGCTCCAACCAACAGAAAGAGTTAGTTAGCAGCAAAGAGATCCTAAAATTTCTGTTATTGGAGGTCTGTGCAGAGAACCACTTTTGCTTTACCTTGATTAGCAGGCTTAGCATGGAGGCATGGTAGTAAATAGCATGATCCAATGGTAAGCCTGCCCAATTCCAGCCAAACACAGGCAAGCACTTTGGCTAGGAGGAAGTGAAGAATTATATCTGTCTTGGTACTAGAGGGAATTGCAAACGCTGGAAATCACAGCCACGATAATAATAATTTTGTGTCGGAAATTATTCTGGGTTGAAAAGATTTTTGCTGGAGAAACTCCACTCAGGAGATGTCCGAATGAGGCTCCTTTCATGTACCCAAGATCTTTCCCCAATAAAGTGGTCCCTATTTACTTGCAATTTCTTACTTTTGAACGGCTAGGTTGGCAGGAGCTGGGACAGAGATGGGTGCTCAAACCATCATGCAGTACCCAGGTTTCAAACTGCTGACTTGCCACCCTTCCAGATAACAAGGTGAGCTTCTTAACCACTGAGCCACCACAGCCATGGTGAAGGATGCCCATAGGTGGACAACTTGCCCACTTTGTTACTGAGATAAGATTGGTTAATTACCATTTATAGCAGGCTGATATCTATAAAGTAAAAGCAGATAGTGAAAGTGAGAAACAAAATAATAAATATAATAATAAATATAATGTAGGATAATAGCATGGGCGTTTCAAATCCTGGCTTGTGAGGATACAAACACAGAAACTACTACTTCTTGTTGGCCTGTCCATCAAAGCGATAAATTCATCATACATCATGCATACACGCATCATTCATGTACACCAGAGACAAAAATTCAAGAATTTAAGAGTGGAGTAGATAAACCTGTAATTCTGTAGTGTTAAATGTATGATTTTGACATGATGTAAGATGGGGGGAAATCACATAGATTCATACTGGCCTTCTGTCTTCACTAACAGTTCACTGTCGAGGATGATCTAAGTTTCAATTGTTTGTTGGCAAAAGAGATTTAATCTATTGATACACAGGTTGTGACATGCTGTTTCAACATTTGCCTGCTATAATTGGCCACGTCATCATGCATCATATTAACAATATCCGCAAAGAGTGCCCTGCAACTATTGTCTTATAGATCCATCACATGTCACCAAAGAGCTTCTGGGACAGTTATCCAGCAGCATCCAATTGTGATTCATATTCCACTGGAGTCCGAATCTTAAAAAATCACTGTCATCTTAGTAGAAAGCAATAGATTAATGACTTCTTGCTGGCTTGCAAAACCTACAAGTATTGTATGTCCTGGTGAAGGATGGCAATCCAATTTGTTTCAACTGAGCAGGCTCCAAACAGAAGAATATGCAGAAAGCATACAGAAGACAATGCCTCCCCATGATCTCATGTTATAGCAGTATGTAACAGCTGCTGGATTTTCAGAGATATAGGTGGGATGTAAACCTTTTAACACTAACATTGCAGATTTTCCTTTTTTATGTGAACTTTTCTTTTAAGTTGAAATTTTTTAAATGGTAGCACTTTAAAGACTGACGGCTGTGGCACTTTAAAGACTAATGACTATATTTTAATGCTAGCTTCCGTGGATCAACTCCACCTTGTCAGAATTCTCATCCACAGTCTCAGGCTATCTCTCAGAACAAAGGAAGAACTTGGTACTTGGCCTGGACGACTCACACATTAGATCAGGGGTTTGCAACCTATGGCCCATGGACCAGCTTTGCCCCTGGACACCATTCTATCTGGCCCATGGCAATAACCCTGGAGGCAGAAGCACACATGTTTACAACAGCCATAAACACATGCACAAACATATGTATACTTATCTGTAATGTAAACATTCTGTACCTCTGTACCTGATGTGTATAAATTGGTGCCTTGAAGTCTTACTCTTATGTCTGATGAAGTGGACTTGATTGTTGTATGAAGTTCAACTGTTGTATGAAGTTCCACTGTACTCTCATTTGCTCAAGACACTTCAGTAAGGAATTTTTGGGATCACCAAGAGGGTTTACCTTCATACAAGAACAAAACAAGAAGTGATATTTTCGTCAAGTTCTCCCCAAATTGTACCAAATGACCCATCACAACAATAATGGCCTTTCCTTTGCCACAAGGACAGAAGGACTCTATGACTGTTCATTCCATCCAAATGCTTCTAATCCTTAAAAGCACGTGAAAGAAGCCAACAGGCATTATAGCTGTGCATTATTTGCACAAAGGATACATATATATTCCTTCCAGTGAGTAGATCCTCTTACAGATCATGCCAGGAAATCTCTCTCTGTCCATACTGACAAATACAGTAATGTTTTAATCTCTTTTCACTGCAGGTCTGGATGAATCGAGAAAGATTTGCTTCTCTGTTTGCCATTGTTAGTGCTCCTTGCTAGAGTAAAGATGAAGAGCCAGAAGACTCCAACAGTCATCCATCCAATTAACTGACGGTGCTGTGCAGAAGAACTAGGCCCTTGGGCCCTGTACATCCTGTCCCAAATTCATTGTGATAGTGCTTAATATCTTCGCACATCCAAGAACCCTTAGCCTCTGGTACTTCTCAATGTTATAAGAAGAGTACCATACTGAACATATTAATCTTGTCTGATTGGGGAAGCTAAACATGGTTGGTGCTGGTTAGTCTTTGGATGAGAGACTACTAGTAACACCAGAGTTCTCTGGCTAGAGCTAGGAAATGCTCGTGTCTGAAACTCTGGGAAGCTGCTGCCAGCCCAAGCTGACAATATATTTCATGGACCCTTTTCCTCCAGCTGTTCTTCACCTTTCCTTTCTTTTTCCTGGTGGTTTCTCCACTATCTTCTACTTGGTTTGGCTCCTGCGACCATGTTCCTACCCAACAGAACCAGCCCACCTTAGGCAGAGTGATACAGATCAGTCAATTGACCAGGGATGCCATGAAACAGCAGCTATTTGTTGCTTGCCTAACATGTTGTTGCATTTCTACTGCCAGGAATAGTAAGCCCTCTTGACGACCTGTTCTTCCACAGGTGCAAAAACAGGTGACTACTATGCCACTCCAATGACATAGATGCTAGGGTGGTGAAATTTGGAGATCCTCATGAGGCAGCAAAATGTATTGGGCTGGAACTGTAGCCTAGAACTCCTGACTAACTTCTAGTGATTGGTTAGCTTAAGAAACAGATTTTCAAGAGCATCAGACAAAGCGGGGGTCTACTGTAATTCAAAACTTGTCCACTCCCTCTTAATGAACAATGACACCTACATAGGCTACATGTCTGTTTTGCTTCCCATTGCTTAGTGTCTTTTTTGTAAGAATCCTTTATTCATAAATATCTTCAGGGAGATAGTCATCAAACAGGTCTAAGTCCTTGTGGAATTCCTTTGCCACATCATACCAGCCAAGAGAAGGGTCGCTGTTAATAAGAGACAGCCTATTTTCAGCATTGAGTATGACAGTCCCAGTAACTTACAATTGTCCCTTGAACATGAACTTATCATTTAATTATGCTCAGAGAGCCTGGCTTTCTTCATATCACCCTGCAAGTTAGTTAGCCACACAGCAATTCTCAGTCTAGCTAACCAAAGAGCGATAGAATCAACCATTTGGCATGCCACACATCTTCTTGTTCAAGGGAACTCCCCATGGAGAATTCTATTTATTTCCACCTCTCCTCCTTACAGCAAATTTAAATACATGATGTCAAATGCACCAAGATCCTAAGCTGATAAATAAGTGTTTAAACATAGAGTAGTTGCTGTTAAAGTAGGTATAGGGAGCATGCAGAAATGGAAGAAATGTCTTAGTCTACATCAGAAAGGAAAACAAACAAGTCTATTTGCAAATTTAGTAAGGATCGCTTTTATTCAAGAATAGATGGTAAAACAAAAAACTCTTGCAGGACAACATAAACTGTGCACACAACTAAAGATGATTATCACTGGCAGCGGCTTTTGACTGATCCACTGGTGATCCATCTAGTCCAGGATGGAATATGATAGTAATGTGTCTCTCAGTACTGCTAGTCAAGATCTTCTGATATTGGAAAGCTGTACACTAAATGTATAGTCTCCTACATCCAAAGTATGTTTTCTGCTAGGTTTTATGAATTATAGCTGCCCCACCACCACCTCCACTACACCAGGAAGTACCATGTGGTGGAGGAAGGGCAAAATGGTAATCCTGAAGCTGTCTGAGGGAGCATGACCCAGCCTCCGGCTTAAAAAGGTTGAGAACGTCTGAATTATAGTATCTCTCCAGAAAGCCTAAGTTCTGCTAACCAAGGCTTAATACAGTATCCACAAGATGTTGCAAAAACAATAGAAAAAGCACAAAGCCCCAACTGCGCTAACAGTATTCCACCTTGAATAATCATCCAACCACATACACATAACGGTAAAGGTAAAGGTTTCCCTTGCTCGAAAGCCAGTGGTATCCGACTTTAGGATTCAGTGCTCATCTCTGTTTCAAAGACAAAGAGCCAGCACTGTCTGCTTCTGCAGATGTTTCCATGGTCATGTGGCAGGCATGACTAGACACCAGAGCACACAGAATGCTCTTTACCTTCCCACCAAAGTGGTCCCTCTTTATCTACTTGCAATTTCTTGCTTTCCAACTGCTAGGTTGGCAGGAGCTGTGACAAAGACAGGAGCTCATTCCGTCCTGCAGTACTCGGGAATTGAACTGCTGACCTCCCACCTTCCAGTCTAAGACATAAAACTCTTATCCTCATATTCATTTAAAGATCACAAATTTCCCCTTATTTTCTGAACCACCATATAGGAGAATATATGTACTCTTTCCAGTTTTAAATACATCTTTTTTCAATGCAATAGGATATATTGAAGCTGCAAAATCACAATCAACATGGCTAACTGTTATGTTACAAATTAAACATTTATCATCTTTGTGGTATTGTCTTCTAAACTACCTATACCCATTCTATATTCTGCTCCATCATTGCCATTGCTGCCTTAAGGAACCAAACTATTCAGACTGCTACATCCCTGGACAGAAGCCTTTCCATCTTGCTTGTCTATTCACTTTCTGACTTATCCTTTGCTTTTCCCAATTTGCAGGCAAATGGATTTTGACAAAAACCTGGAAATGCATAAATAGTGTCACGGATCAGGTCAGAGTGTGTCTAAGGAGTTGGGAGCAAGCAGTGGCATAGCATTGGTTTCAGCCACCCAGGACGTAGACCAAATTTTCTGACCGCTGGGTGGGGCCAGGATGTCGGCTGTGATGGAAGGTCCCGATGCCTGTCCCCACAGCGGCCTCTTCGTCCCAGCCGCTAGGAAGTCCAGGGGTGGTGGCGAAGTCCTATTTGGTGTGAAATTTTGCTGCCCCAAAAAAGTGCTGCCTGGGGTGCCCCTATGCTACGCTACTGGGAGCAAGCCAAGTAACAATACATATGCCCTTATTTGGGTACTGACTGTGTGGGTAGGTCATTGCATATTTCTCAGTTCAATAGCTATCTTCACACACATAGACAGAGCACAATTCTATGTATGTTATGATCTGTGACATTCAGAATATGTACAGTAAATTAAGAAGCCCAGCATGAAATGCTTTCTTATTTTGTGGACCGCTTTCTTACAGGTCACCTCTTTAGCCCAACATCTGGAAAAACAACCGTCTGAATTGTCAATAGAGCAAATAGCCCCCTTGGGCCCTGTTTTAACCTTGTGTTTTGTACCACCTACAAGAATGGGACCTATTGCTAATGTCTGTCTCATTCATTGAAAAAGGCAGAAAATCAGTTACTGTCAACCAAGTAAAGAGATTAATCTTTGCTTCTTTTGTTCTTACTGGTGAGAAAAGAGAAAATGCATAATTGTTCTTCTCATTACACAAGATTATCAAAGTTTTTTTTTACTATTGTTTGCTTGTATGTGGGTTTTTTTGGCACACAACTGGTGATTTGCCACCCAAAATACCATCTTTTACATCAAAACCTCATAATTTTCACTGAAAGACCCACCCACAAATGATAATCTGCAAAATACAAGGTTTTCTGTACAAAACACAATGTTTTCTTTGTGAAATATACTTTTTTCTTTCTTTCTTTTTTCAACAAAAAGTGGTCGTTTCACTAATGCTGACTTTTTGCTTCTCATGAAGGGGGAATACAATCTCACAATGGTAGACCCATGTTTGTGGGGAGGATGTCTGAACACATCAAGGTACTTCTCTTTGTCCAAGATAAAAAAAATAGATAGGTTTCCTTACAGTCTCACAATCAAGTATACAGTGGAACCTCGGTTAATAAACAGCCTGGTTAACATAAAAATTGCGTAACAAAAGGAAATCCATAGAAAATAGTGGCTCAGTTTATGGAATTTTTTTCAGAATGGTTTAATTGGTTTTCAATGCATTCCTGTGGTAAACCATGTTTCAGTTAATGTATTTTGGTTTTCAATGCATTCCTATGGGAAACTGCATTCAATGCATTCCTATGGGAAATTTGGTTAAAGTAATTTTCACTGTAAGAAACGTCCTGGAGAATGCATTAATTACATTAACCAAGGTTCCACTGTATAGGATTATTTCTTTTGTACTGCAACAGGAAACTGATTCATGCTCTTCCATATTGCCACCAGCACAGAGGAGATGCTTCTGGAGATTGTAGGCCAGCCATGTCTTCAGAGTCAATGTTTCACATCCTTTTGTCTGCTGGACTTCAAATATTCTGCATGTGAAGTATTTGTTCACTCACAAAGTTCATTCTAATGTTAGAGGTAGAAGGAAGAAACCAAAGAAATGTTGGAAATCCTACAAAATAAGGAGAACAAATGGAGAAAAACTGGCAAAGGAGAGAAACAAAGGTGAGTCAAGTCAAGGTTGCTTAAGCCATATTGCATTAAAAGCCAGTTGCAGTAATTTAGCAAACTGAAGCTTTTGAACAATGGCTTAATTTTAATGGTAACGTGCTCAACAAATCTCCCTTTGTCTAGACAGACAGAAGAAGTGAAACAGATTGACTGATTGGTTGAACAACTGAAATTTGATGGGAGTGGCACGCTCTTGAAAGAATAGTTCAGTGGGCTATGTTGGCAGCTATCACAAAGAGTTTGCTGTCTGCCAGCTGTCAAAGAACACAGAATTACAGGACACATATCTCCTTATCCATCTTCATGTGACTTAAAAGATTGTGTCCCCTTCATCTCCGATCTTGAGTCAGTCTTGGAGATTGACATATATGTCACAGCCAGATTTATCCTTGACAACGTGCTCTGCTCAAGACTGACTTTTGGACCGCATGGAAAGACTCGTCTTGCACAAAATGAACCTGTCTGACGTTTTACATGGGTGCGTTGCATTCTGAACTGACTGCTGATCTGCTGCCAAGATTTGGTGATGCTCAAGGCTTTCTCCCAACTTCCTATACTAAAAACATTGAGAGTCAGGCTTCTTTGAGACATCATCTTTCCATTCAACACTGCTTAATCAAGGCAATGGAAGAAGTGTAGCAGATCATCAAGTCTCCAATAAAATGATGATATTCAGCACTTAAAAGTTATTATTTACAAATAACTAGTTGTACTTCACTCATATTACCAACAACTAAGGTGCAACTTCATCATTACTGTAACTGAACTCGAGATCAACTCACATCTTCTGCAATGTAACTGCATTTTTAGCTACTTTTTAAGTTTTTGGGTATGGTCTCAGTAAATGTGCAGGCTTAAATGCAGCGGGTTTAATGTTTCAAACTTTTGATTTTATGTTTTTTAAAAGGTTTGATTTTAAATTGAACACTCTCTCCCTCTTTTAATCTCTTTTAATCTGTAGGGGTCGGAGTAATTTTTGGTGACAGTTTTAATGGGGTTTTTATTGGTTTTAAAAATATGATTGGTTTTATTTTCTGTGAGTCGCCCTGCGGCTTGATGGAAAAATCTCTCAACTTTGATTTCTTCCACATTCCATATTTTTAAGACCTCAGATTCCTTTCATGCAGTTGATGGAATGATAAAGTCTTCGGATTTGGGTAGCAATAGAAATCAGAAAAATAAATAAATAAATAATTTTTACAAGTTCTTAGGTTTTCATTCTTTAACTAGAGTTGATTCTCAGTTTCTCAGAGAAAGTGAGCTATGCATGGGCAAAAGCATAGAAAACTTAGACAAACACATCTAGAGCAGGGGTCCCCAACCACCGGGCCATGGACCGGAACCATGCATGGGCTGTTCTGAACTGGGCCATAGGGATGGGTGGTGCTGGAAGCCCAGATGGCAGCCTTCTGCCATCAATGTGTTCCACCGGGTCTGCCATGCAAAAGGAGCAAGTGCATGGGCTTCAGAGACAGCAGATAGGCAGGTGACCGTGCTCCTCCTCCAATCACTGCTCTGGTTGAACGGTGTGACTGGCAGGTGGCCGAGCCCCTCCTCCTTGTTTTTGAGCTACAGCAGGGCTCCTCTCCCCCCCCCCAGCCACCTCTGTGCAGTGAGCTGTCACACTGCCCATATTCAAGATGTGGCTGGCAGACAGGAGTGGTTTAAAAAGAGATTTTAGCAAAACTGAAATATATACTCTGTGAGTATAGTTTGAGAATATTTTAGTAAATGAGCAAATTACAGCCTGAACAGAAATATATATATAATTTCTTATGTATATAATTCTTTTTCAACCTAGTAGCATAACACATTAATAAATATATATATACACGTATATTAATGTATTAAACTACTAGGTTGAAAAAGAATTATATATGTAAGAAATTATATATTATGCACTTTATCGTATTTTATCATGCCCTTGCACCATCCAATCCCACCACTCAAAGTAACCTTGGAAAAATTATTTAGCATGAAACCGGTCCGTGATGCAAAAAAAGTTGGGGAACCCAATCTAGAGGACAGCACGGTGGGGTACAGTGACTACATTATGCCAGTACTCCAGTCACTTTTGTGATGTTCTTATCCAGAAGAATAAAGAAAGTCTCCCTTCCTTGAGAGAGTTTCCATCAATTTACCATACTACTGTGAGGATGTAAAATTCTCACTGCAAATGCCATTATACTAGCAGATAACTATGTAAATATACTGTTTATTTGAGGAATGGGCAACTAACATAGGTCCAGGTTATCTAGACCTTGGAAGGTTGTACCTATTCTGGTAAAGATTAAGGTCTCCCTCATTGAAAAACAAGTCATATATGATTCTAGGGGAGCAGTGCTCATCTTCATTTACAGCCCAAGTGCCAGCGCTATTTGCACTTACAGACATTTCTGTGGTCATGTGACAGGCATGACTAGATGCTGGAGTGCACTGAATGCGGTTACCTTTACTGCTGAAGCAGTACATATTTATCTGTTTTCAATTTATCTCATGCTACTACCCCCCCCCCCCAAGAAGTTTTTTAAGAACTCATATTTTGCCTTCAAGTGGACATAAGTGGCATGGGGAATCACAATTTTTGGCTGCTCTTAAGCTGTTCTACTTGCATTGCAAATTTGAGGACGGGGAAAATAACCTAAAATGGTGGTGGAGAAAGTAAAATTGGCATCATGCACTCTAGCTGGGGTAAGGGAGCTAAACCATTTCCTTCCTTCTTTTTTTAAAAACGCTGAGAGGTATTTTGCTGGGGTTGCCATTGGACCCATGGACCGCACCTTGCCCATCCCTACTCTAGTATTATCTGAGGACTGTGAACACATTTGTGTGTCCCCTGGGCAACATTTTATGGCTTATTCTTCTTCTCTGGAAGTGCCACTGGATTGCTTCTGACATGAACAAATAAGAAGATTGTTCAGATTGCTTATTGTTTCCACCTCTCAAAAAGAAAAATGATCCATACTTTCTGTGCAATTTTAATTTAATTGTCAAGCCAAATGACAGCTACAAAAAGGAAGGGGAAAGAGTAAGGGGGTTTAAAGAAGATTTTTAGGGCCTCAGTAAAGGAGCTTCCTTTCCTAGGTTCTGAAATCAAACACGTCACAAATACCTCAAGTTGTCTTGCTGTTTAATTGCATAATAAGGGAATTATGGAAACACAGAGAGAATAAGTGCAAATGCATTCAGAGTCAGACATTTTGTTTCAGAGAGTCTGGCACTATTCATGCCGGAGGGGGGGGGCACAAAATAAGGAATGATGCTGCTTGGTTTCTTTGTGTGGAAATACACAGAAAGCCCACAAATGTCACTGTGTTTATATGTTCGTCACAGTGCTTGTTATTGTATGTAATGCTTCCAGGCATGACAGAAGTTAGAAACTGAGGACTTCTCACATATATATATATGCCACTAGCATCTCAGTTTTCCATCCTATTAAAATAAATGAAGGGAGAGATACTTTTCTGCCATGTTCTATGGTGGGCTGAAACTATAATGAGGGAAGCCACTTGAATTTCAGTATATGAGTTACTTTTTCCTCACTACCTATGATGAAGGAGCTCACTACTTGTGATACTGCCTGCCCCCCTTTTGGGGCCGCTGCCATCTTGCTCTGTCAAACAGTGTTTGTCACTCCTGCCTTGTTTTTTTGAAGGGGTGAATTGATATGAGAAACCCTGGAGATTGAAACTATCACCAACAGCTGTTTCCACGAGCCACCATTTCTTGATTTCGTGGTGTCAACTGGCTCTGATGGGAAGGTATATACCGGGGTGCCCAAACTTTTTGGGCCGCAGGCCAGTCACGTGGTTGAGTGTGCTGGTCACAGGGTTGAGCTGGCTGGTCATATGGTTGAGTGGGCCAGTCATGTGGTTCCTCCCACTGGAAGTGGAAGTAAAATGCACCCATGCATGCGCAAAATGCTGCCGTAAATGCAACCTTGGCTGTCATAAATGTGGACCGGATGATTTGGCACCATTGGCCGCATCCAGCCTGTGGGCTGTAGTTTGGGCACCCCTGGTATACACAAACGCCTTACATGCAAGGAATTAAGACATCGGTGAAGGCAAAGGGGAGATTTGGGAGAAATATCTTTCAGATATACCATTTTATTTCATCCTCCAAACTTTGTATCTAGGTAAACAGGTCAAGAAGAGGCCGCAGTGTCTTAGTGATTAAAATGCTGAGCATGACAACTGAAAGGTTGACAGGTCATTAGTGAGTGCCCGTCGTCTGCCTCAACTCTCGCCAATCTCGCAGTTTGAAAGCAAGAAATTGCAAGTAGATAAATAGGTACTGCTTCAGCAGGAAAGGTAACAGTGTTCCATGTCTGCCACAGGACCACAAAAATGTCTGCAGAGGCCGACAGTGCTGTCTCTTTGGCTGTAAAGGGAAATGAGCACCATCCCCTGCAATCGGACACATATGGCTTTCAGGAATCCAGGAATCTCTTTCTTGGATTGGTCCTCAAATGTAGGCCTTACCTCTATAATGTAACAGTAGGATTCAACAGCAGCAGTTAAATAAAAGTCATCAATAGCTGCTGTCAGCTATTTTGTTATTTTCTGTTTGCTACAATAATTCATATTTTAAATTATTTTTAATCTGGAAACCTGCTTGTGATATTATTATTATTATTATTATTATTATTACACTATCAAAAGGTGTGTGATACAAATCTTGCTGCACCCACTCTCTAGTTTCATCTGCAGTGCTGGAAAACGGATCCCAAAAAATTTCTGATCAAGAGCTTGGTAAATTTAGTTATTCTGTGATGATAATAAATCATCATAGCCTTAAACACTGCTCTAGCTTGGCGCCTCAGTCATGAATTAGCTTGTCATCCTGACCAAAACATTCTCTGAAAAAGCTTGACAAGTGCTAAAACCCAGAACATGAAACCATGCGTTGTTGTGAAAGCACGATTCAGAAATGTCAATTAATTAGATTAAGAGGCTACTTTTAGCTTTACGGGTGTTGCCAAATAACCCTTAAAATATGCATTGCCGTGGAAGTCTACCTCGGTGAAGCTGTAGTTCTCCATGCAAAAAGAAGGACAAGATATCTGACTAATAGAAGAAATTATTGCATCTGTCATCTCAGTTGGAAGACAAATACTGAAGGTAATGTTTCTCCCCCGCCCCATTTCTACCATACACATTCACAAGCAAGATAAATTCTGCTATTTATGAGTTTAAACACATTACCCCCTCCCCCAAGAAATCTGATTCGGATTAGAAAATAAAAGCCAACTGGCAATTATGCATCTGGAGAAGTAAAATAGGTTTTAATGTCTTCCTCTCAGTCTGTTCTTTGAAGTTCACTTTAGGAAGGAGATGGGGGGAAATGTGGTGCAATTAAATATATTTTTTTAATCTCATCATCATGTGGTCCTAAAATATTTTATCTTTAAATAATCCATATCCTCAACTTTATTTACACTGTAAACTCTTCCTATATTTTAATAGGATGCCGTGCTTTTAAAAGGGGCTATTGGCTTTAATAGCCATCTTATCTTTGTAAACTAACATTCCGCGTTCCTCGTAGAAAAATCCTTACAAATCACTGGTGCTCATATTTGGAACTGATATTGAAAAGCAATTTCAGTGCTGAAAGTCAGATTTGAGGGGCAATATTATTTCAAATGTACAGATGTGAATAGGGTAGCTTAAGCTAAGTCAGTGATGGCAAACCTTTTAGAGACCAAGTGCCCAAACTGCAACCCAAAAAACATTTATCGCAAAGTGCCAACAAAGCAACAGGGGAGGGAGGGAGCGCTCCCATTGGGTAGCTGGCCAGAGGGGCAGGCAAGCTCTGTGCTGTGGGGAGGGAAGAAGCGCTCCCATTGGGCAGCTGGGCAGAGGGGTGAGGTGAACTCTGTGCTGGGGGCAGGAAGTGCTCCCATTGGGCTGCTGGGCAGAGGGGCAGGGTGAACTCTGTGCTGGGGTGCCCGCACAAAATAATGGAAAACAGGCCAAACAGAGGAAATGTATCCATTCTTAATGCAGTCCGATGTAACCTCTTTTTTTAATATCAATGTTTTGATAGAGTAAAGATTGTCTATAAGTACTAAAGGAATAAGTACTTAGTGATTGGTTGCAAGACAAGTACAGTCAAACCTCGCCTAAAGAGTGCCTCGCTTAAAGAGTAACTCGCTTAAAGAGCAGAATTTTCTCTGAATGTTCGCTTCGCTTAACAAATAAAACCAACCAAAAACTCGCTTAACAAATAAATCCTGGTTCGCAATCCCCCCTACAATTGGTCACTTACAATGGTGTTTCGCTTAAAGAGCAAACTCGCTTAAAGAGCAATCCTGTGGAATGCATTATGCTCTTTAAGCAAGGTATAACTGTACCTAGATGTCAAGAGTGCATTTCGACATGGAGAGATTATAGTGGAACTCTAAAAGGAACATCCACCCAATTTCTTTAACCAGAAACATCCTGATTTGGTTTGCAAACTGTATGGGCTGATGCAAGCTCTTTGTATCTGGAATAAGAAGTTGAAGAAGATGCTGCTTTAATAAGGTTTCATGCAAGTAATGCAGATTTAGTACTTGTCTATCAGAATCAGAAATGGACACTTAACTTTTACTCTTGCCTATATTGATAACTTAATTGTGGCTCTTCAAAGGTAATAGGAGTACAAAGAAATTGCACACCATCTTAACAAAGAACTGGAAAAAAGAAGTTGGGTTGCAATATACTATTTTGGCACTCTAATTGAAAAGAAGGAATATCTGCTGAACTACAAACAAAAGAATATTGAACGTGTGGAGATGCTAGGCCTCCAAGATCTCTACACTGTTGTAACACCCATGGCAACAGATTCTCTGAAAGGCAGAGAAAAGAGTGAAACTCTGCCAAGCAATAGCAAATACAGAACAGCTAGAGGAAAGCTTTTGTATCTATTAACTTCTACTAGACTTGACATCTTTACTGTATATATTGGAGTACAGTATAAGCCAATTCGAACATAAGCCGAGGTACCTAATTTTACCTGAGAAACCAGGGAAACTGATTGATTCGAGTATAATCCTAGGGTGGGAAATGCAACAGCTACTAGTGAGTTTCAATAATAAAAATAAATGAAAATAAAATTAGGGATGTTCCTTTCTTTCCTCTCGCTCGCCATCCTGAAGCCATTTTCCATTGGTTGCAGGCTCCCCAGAGGCACAGGAGAGCTCTGTAAGAGCTGCAAGTGAGGGGCATGGGGGAGGGTGTTTTGCCCACTATAACTATAAATGGAAACTGGAAGACATATTTCTCTTCTTCAACTGTTTCTGAAGTGATCTTTATTACACTATGTACGTGTGTATGGAGGAAACCAAGGACCGGAACAGTGAGGAAACTAGGCTAATTTATCCATATTGCTCTGTCCTGATAATAGATTAGACCATACTGCCAGCAACTCAACACCGAGCATCAGGCGGTGGTTAACCTGACAACCCTGAGGACTAGTGGCCTCAGGGTGAAGTCCACATGTGGTGAAGTCCACATGGAAGGGTGATGGTCCCCAAGTAGATCAAATGCCAGTTGAATCCATCTAGATGGAGGGCAGCAGCTTCATCAATACTGGCCTGGGGCTGAGGAGGACTTTGTGTGGCAAAAGGGCTCAGGACCAGAAAGTAACTCACGGAGCTGGATCAGTGGTATAGGTGTCATACTGCAATGCGGAAGGCAGATGAATGGCCACAACATTATATTCACAGGACAATCTTCATGGCTGATTGCCAAGATGATCACCAATATTTGGAATTGGATATGACACAAGTAGATGTTGCTGTGTTTTCTACATTGTATTTATTTATTTATTTATTCATTCATTCATTTAGATCCAGATTTAAGATTTAGATCATACCCAACTAGTGAAAAGTCAATACTCTAGGTGGCAAGTACAACAGTAAAAAGAGAAGCCACCCACAATAAAACCAGATATAAATAAAAATAATATAAAGGTCAAAGTCAAGGTCTTCCTTGCTCAAAAAACAATTGTGTCTGATTCTTGGGGATGGTGCTCATCTCTGTTTATAGCCAAAGAACTAGTGTTGTCTGTATCTGCAGACATTTTTGTGGGCATGTGGCAGGCATGACTAGTACACAGAATGTTGTTCCATTTCCCACCAAAATGATACCTATTTATCTACTTGCAATTTCTTGCTTTCAAACTGCCAGGTTGGCAGAAGATGAGACACTCCATCATGCAGTACTCGAGTTTTGACCTGCCGACCTTCCAGTTGGCAAGCCAAGCATCCTAACCACTAAGCCACCATGGCCCTAAAAATAATACACATATACATTAAGATTAAGTTGGCAGGAGGAACATTAGATGTTCAATGCTGTGGGGAAGGATATAAAAAATGCTTCCCTGAATCTTTCTGTTTTAAAAGCTGGGCTCTTCAATTATGATGGCTCAATTTCTTATCATTTCTTTTCTGGCCTTTCTTGGAGTAAGCAGATATAGGCATGGAAGCATTAGGCCAGATGGGTTTCTATCCTTTGGGAAGTATGCTCATACTTTACTAAGAGGAATAGCTAAAATTCCTCCCAAAAAAACCAAATACATGAGCACTTTTGGTACCAAAGACATTCATTTGTCTGAGGAGGCCCCTAATCTTTCAGTACTAGAAGGCAGGCAGGTATGATATGACCTTCTCCATTCTAAAAATAGCTGTTACCTCCTAAATTGGGTCAATGGAGTTGAGAGAGAAATATTGTTTCAGGTTCTTTTGGAAGAATTTGTGTCAAAGGCTCCATGTATGGGACTCCGGTAGATTCATGGTTAAAGACCAGGGATTCTAAACCTGCAGCCTGCAACACCATTTCATATGGACCACCACCACCTCCACCATACCCGGAAGTGCCATTTGGTGAAGGAAGGGCAAAATGGCCGTCCGGCCGATGAAGTTGTCTAAGGGAACGTGACCTGGCCCCTGGCTTAAAAAGGTTGAGAACTCCTGGTTAAGACAGTCAACTTGATGACTGGAAGGTCAGTAGGTCAGCAGTTCGAGACCAGTCTGCTGCATGATGGAGTGAGTTCCCATCATCTGTGCCAGCTCCTGCCAACCTAGCAGTTCGAAAGCAAGAAATTGCAAGTAGAGAAATAGGTACCACTCCGGTGGGAAGATAAATAGTGTTTCATGTCTAGCCATGCCTGCCACATGTCCACAGAAACATCTGCAAACACAGACATGGTTAGCTCTTTGGCTGTAAATGAAGATGAGCTCTGAACTCTATAGTCAGATATTACTGGCTTTTGGACAAGGGCGACCTACCCTTCCTATACTGGATCTCACCAACCTGAGGTTTGTAATATCCAAATATGGGGGACAGTAACACTGACCACACATGCCATCCCAAAATAGGTTAGGAGATGCTACGAAGCAACTTGCGTGACAGCAGGATGGTGGGAATTATAAATTATAATGCGAGGGCAATGAAAATAACCCAACTCTGCCAACAAATACAGCATTTTTTCCAGCATACAAACAGCCTTTTTCTTTCAGAGAGAAAGCAAAACATTTTCTGAAAAAATGTCCAGCCCTTTTGAAGCAGGAACATTTTGATGCAGCATTCACATATGACATATCAATTTGCAAATTGACATTTGGGGTAAGGAAATGTGCAGCCATTGATAGATTTGGGGAGAAGGGGGGGGACTGAGACCCCTAAGGCTGAAGCAATTGCACAACTGTCTTTCTTTTTTAAAAATGGCTGCCCCCTCCCCTTCAAAATCTACTTTAAAGATCCCTGTCAAAACAGCCCTTCAAACCCATTTGATTGGGTTGGAGCTCATCACACTGTCACCAACTCACTTTTCATTAGGTTGTTGCTCTCTGTTAGCGTAGCCAAGCAGAAGAACTCAAAACACATGCACAAATTAAATCGACATCCAAACTCCACCAATATACAAAGCAATTTAAATGATATTCATTAGAGCGATGACAAGTCCTGATGAGCCTTTCAGGAGCTGAGTCCTTCAGCTTTTGCCGACTCGGTTTCGTGACCATTGAGGCGTAACTACAGTGACTGTACCTCGAGTTTAAAAAAGAAAGAGAGAAAGGGAAGAAGAAAAAAAGAAAGAGAAAGGCTGAGAATAGAACAGCCTCCTGATGCAAAGAATCTTGGGGGAAACACTTTACCCAAATATTTTGCCCTCATGGTCATGAAAATATGAAGATTATTGCCTCCCCCACCTCCCTTCTTCTCCCCCACCCCCATGTTTTAATTAAAAAGGAATTTCAATTTCATGTAATTTCATTTCACTGGGTTAGAAAGGTCAGTAACTCACAATTATGACAGATATAAAGTATCTGTCAATGGCGGGGTTCCCAACCTAAGACCCCTGGGCCGGATCCACCCACAATGCCATTTCATGTGCCCCCCTCTAAGGGCAATCAGGAAACAAAATGGCCACCCCCTTTGAAGTTGTTGGGACAAAATGGTCATCCCCATCATGCAGGCAAGGCAAAATGGCCATCTGGCCCTCGAAGCTGAGAGAGCATGAGGCGGCCCCCCGGCTTGAAAAGATTGGGAACTCCTGATCAATGGCATTGGAAGGGAGCAAGGAGGATGGGAATAAAAATGATGCTCTATTTTCCATCAAACTAAACCCACTTTTAACATATAATTCCCTCTTCCTACTTTTGCATCTTAATAAAAAAATCAAAGTTAGATGGATGTCAACCTTTTTTTTTTTAGGAAACCAGTCTTATACTATGGATTTGTTCCTGTAAATGGGCTGTTTGGAATTCATGTTGGGTTAAGGTTAGGAAAATCCAGACCTCCAGGAGGTAAGGGAGGAACCAACCACGCTAGTTCTGCCCTATATGGATCTCTAAATTGTCAAATGTTACATAATAAGAGAGGGACTGCAGTGGCTCAAGTGGTTAAGATGCTGAACTTGCTGACTGGAAGGTCAGAGTTCAATTCCTGGGTACTGTATGATGGAGTGAGGTCCTGTCTCTGTCCCAGCTCCTACCAACCGAGCAGTTCAAGAGCAAGAAATTACAAGTAGATAAATAGGGACCACTTCGCTGGGAAGGTAAACAGCATTCAGTGTTGAGGCATGTATGCCACATGTCCATGGAAACGTCTCAGACGCAGACAGCACTGGTTCTTTGGCTATAAACAGAGATGAGCACTGAACCCTAGAGTCAGATACAACTGGTTTTCAAGCAATGATGGCCTTTACCTTTACCTACATAATAAGCACAGCCAGATAGCAATTAAACTGTTAATTGCAAAGAATTAGAAAATAAACACCTACCTATATATAAAAGAAAGGAGGGAAATAGCCTTAAATGATAAATTGATCTGCGATCTGAGAGTTAAAAAAGGAGTGACTGAAAAAAAATTTTTTTCAATATATGGGATGACTTTATCTGACATCTTCTACAAGGTTTGAAAGGATTTAAACCAAATAAAGAAACTGGGGTTTTGGAAAGGGGGAGAGAGAGGGAAAAATGTATGATTCCAAGGGTGGAGGGTGCACATTAATGTTATAGGTAAAGGTAAATGTTTCTCTTGCTCGAAAGCCAGTTGTATCCAACTCTAGGGGTCAGTGCTCATCTCTGTTTGTAAGCCGAAGAGCCAGCGCTGTTTGCTTCTGCAGACGTTTCCATGGTCATGTGTCAGGCATGACTAGACACCGGAGTGCATGGAACGCTGTTACCTTCCCACCGAAGTGGTCCCTATTTATCTACTTGCAATTTCTTGCTTTCGAACTGCTAGGTTGGCAGGAATTGATGTTATAGAGATGGATAATAAGGAAATTATGTGTACAAAGGGTTTCTCTCTCACACTCACTCTTTATTGTTTTGTTATTCTATATATGTAGGTATGTATTGTTGTTAATTTTTTAAAAAAGAATAGACAGCCTTAGGGGAATACACACATCCCTAATATTTTTTGAGTGCAAGTCCCAGAGAACCCTAGCAACTACAGCCAGTTGCAAATGATGATGGGAGAACATGATCTCGCAATATCTGAAAACTCCTATGTTTATTTGTCATTCAGTGCATTGCTGAAAATGTCCTAATAATAATTGCATTCCTAGTTTGCCTAGGCAAAACAGACAACTCAGTTATACACCTGTTTGAGCAGAAGAAAGCCCTGCGAAGCACAAATATGATTGTCTCTCTGTCTATTGCTGAAATTCAGTAATAAGTCACAAGTACAGTAGACCCATTGAATTAGTAGGCTAATTGTTCCCAGCCTGTGAGAACCAGTTAATGAAAAGGATGGAATATCAGGTTCAAGAAATCTGGATTCAGATTCCCAGTCTGCCCTGGAAAGGCACCAGTGAAACCATCCCTTAAACATCTCACATAACTCTGAAACCCTATCAGGGTAACCATAACGTGGAATCAATCTGGTATTGATTTATCTGTCTATTTTGATTCATTGGAATCTCTATACCTGAAGGATCTAGGTGAGTGGAAACTTGCAGAATTTATTTATTTATTTATTTATTTATTTATTTATTAGTTGCACTTACTATCCCGCCCCAATCGGGTAAACCCGACTCTGAGCGGCTTACATCATGGTTAAAACATAGGATACGCCTATATTAATGTTATTTGTATTTAAAACTTAATGTTTAACTTTAAAAATCATAAAAAGTTAAAACAGTGTACACAGTGCACACAGATTATATAATTCAGACCCGAAAGGGTGGCTGTCCATTAAATCAGCCACCCTACATGAGAGCCCAGTTATACACCTGTTTTTGCAATTCCTGCCAGCTAAATTCTCCTGCAAACCTAGCAGTTCAAAAGCAAGAAATTACAAGTAGATAAATAGACACCACTTTGACAGGAAAGGTAACAGCATTCTGTGCTCTCTGACATCTAGTCATGCTTGCCATATGACCACGGAAACATCTGCAGACAGCACTGTTTCTTTAGATGTAAATGGAGATGAGCACACACACCCAGAGTTGGATATGACTGGCTTTCAAGCAATGAAGACCTATGTTCAGGACACACTCTCTAGTTGGCCCCAACTGGGGTCACCAGTGGCATTAAGGCAATAAAGATCTCACATGGTAAGATATGTAGAATGTTATTAAATCATGTGTGCCATCAAGACAACTCAGACTTATGGTGACCTTTTCCAGAATGTTCTATGTAAAGAGAACTCAGAATTGGTTTTACCATTCCCTTCTTCTGGGGGAATCCTGGGACTGTGCAGCTTGCCCAAGGCTATACAGTCCGTTTCTTCTGGGATGTACAATGGAGAATACCCCTTCATGTGGCATGATTCTCCTTCAGCTTTAGTGATCACATAATGGTTAAAGCAAGGGGTCCCAAACTTTTTGGTCCATGGGCTGGTCACATGGTTGATCAGACATGCATTGTGCTGTGAGCTCACTGGAGAAAATGTGGGATATAAATGTAACAATTGGATGCATACATAAAAAAAGCATGACTACCAAGTTTCTGGAATAGAGTATATAATCCCTTTACTGAATAACTGTTTTCTTGTCAACACAATAATAACACCCATTTCTCCTGCCTGTGAAATTCCAGAGATGCTTCCTTCAAGCAGAAATCTTCAAAATCCACCTTTGTATTATATTTGAGACAAACATGTGGTTCATGTTCCATTTTTGATGCCTATTGCTCTGGAATCCTATTAGAAGGAGGAATCCACATGTTACTTGCACAACGTGAGAACCACGGTCATGTTTCCGCACTCATAACACTTTTTAGAATGACTATATGGGTCTCAGATCATTGATATGCTTCCTCATCAAGCCACAACATCTGTAGAAATAATTTGATCCTGAGAATACAGAAAATTGCATTGCTCAGAGCAAGTATGCACACGTGTCTACATGAATGGTTAGAACAGTAGCCTCTATGCTTAACCAAAAAGCAACCCAAGCCTTCGAAACCAAGTAAGCAAGCAAAACAAACAAACAAACCTCAAAACAAAAGGAACCAAACCAAACAAATGGAGAAAAGAATATTTTAAGCCTCTGATTCAGAACCTCAAGAAGGAAATACTGCTTGCAGGGTCTCCACTCCACAGCACAGTTGTCATCAGATAATTGATAAGAACAGATAAATGAGGACTTAAACTGAACTCACCCACAACTTGGGGTTGGGGGCAGTCAAAAATACAGGGATGAGTGTCTGGGACCAGAGCAGATGACAAGGCATGAAAGAGTTACTTTTCTAAAAAAATGTAACATGACTCTTCCAAGCTCTGAAATTCCTTGTTACTCTTATCAATTAGTCTCCCTACCTGCAAAATTGTTTATGGATCAATGCTCTTAGGACTGTTTTATTTCACTCCAAGGATAATATCCCTCCCTTACAATATTAGGGAGAAATATGATTTTTATTTTATTTGATTTATGGGCAAGATCTTCCCCAAAATTTTCTGATCTGTCTTCTTAATTCTACTGAGGAATTCAAGAATAAAGCAGAATAAAGAAACAAAGTCCAGATGGGTAAATCTATCCATTATATCTGCTTCCTCATTCATTCAGTTGGGTTTGCAGATCTTTATTAAAGGACCTACCTTTTCTCCCCAACAGCCACACAATAGGTAAGCACAGAACAAGCTTCATCCTACTTACCAATATTAAATTTGACCAGTAAAGATGGTTGACCAGTCTGGCTAGGTTATCCTGCTATGGTAATAGAGTAGACCATGCTGCCAGAGACTCAACGTTGAGTGTCAGGTGGTGGTTAACTAACCTGACCACCTTGCGGACAAATGGCCTTGGGTGCCAATGACCACAGGGAAGGGTGATGGTCCCCAAGTGGATTAAATCCCACTTGAATTCATCTTGATGGAAGGCAACACCTTTGTCCATACTGGGCTGGTGCTGAGGAGGACTTTGTGTGCCAAAAGGGCTCAGGACCAGAAAGTGACTCACAGAAATGGATCAGTGGTACAGGGGTCATGCTGTGATGAGGAAGGCAGGTGAAATGTCATTGCATTATATTCTCAGGACAGTCTTCATGGCTGATCGCCATGAGGATCACCAATCTTTGAATTCTGATATGGCAGAAGAGGAAGATAGCTAGTTGAGGGTTGGTTTACTTTTGTTAACACCCAAAATGTATACATTCCTTCATAATCTGGATGGAAAGAATGTACATATTCTCAGTAAATCAAATGTGGGTGATAGTAGAATTGGAAAATTCACCTATGTCAAATTCAGTACATGTCAGTTAGCAAACTTTAACACTGACATCTAGCTGTGGAGATTCATTTGCCTGCTTGTAATTACTTGCCTACTTTCTTTCACACATTTTTTCCAGAGTGGAAAAGCAAAACATAGAAAACATCAACAAAGCTAGAACAAATGATGATTTCATTTGGTGATTGGGCATTTTCATTGTTATGATTGCTTCATGAGTAATACAATCTAGTAGCCGAAATCCAGCAGCACAATTTATGCCTTATAAGACTAATGTTATCATTTTCTGGAAATTAAAAGGTTCTGCTTCTTCACTGAAGGTTTTGAGGTTTCTTTGAGACCCTGTTTGTCATGCTGAAGCAGGATTTGAGGTGAGAATGTCTTTAATTTTTGAAAAATGCCACTCTTTGTGGTGGTAATTTTTGGGAATTAAAGAATTCCTCTCTGTGTCCTGAGGTTCCAAACGGCTTCCCCATGGAGAAAGGGCTTCAAAGGAACCTTCAGGATCTTTAAGGGGAGAGATCAGGAAATGTTTAATTTCTGATAAACTCCTATGGCTGTTGAACATCATCATTACAAAGTGTAAATCCTGCTACTGGATATTAGGTACTATGTCAACATTGTAAGATTGAGTTGATAACAAACCCTTACTACAATACTATCTTAACAAATTCCAATACAAGAAATAGTAATTTTCTTTTTTAACAAATAAATGTGAAATGCAACATTTTAAAATGCAAATATTGTTAAATTTATCTATCATTGGTTGATTTATTTCTCCTTCTACTGCATAGGCTTGCTTTATTAATTGTTCACTATACAGTAGTTCAGTTTTGCAAAATTCAGAAGGCACAGAATTTAAAGTTTCCTGTATCTATCTGTTACCTGTCAATCTCTCTGTCATCACTGTCTACCAGTAGTATTACAATGAGTTTAGTGATTATCACCCTTCATTTGTGAATGTTGGCAATCCCAGTCATAACAATTCAAGATCTAATGTTTCAGATCTCGGAAAAACTATGAGATCGTGTCAGTGAATGCAGTGAATTTTGGCATCCCACCTAAACACAATATTCCTTCTTCATTCCATCAAAAGTGCAGAAATGGAAAATTTGATAGTCACCAGTTTTGGTTAATCACTGCAAGAAATATATGACATGTTGCAAAATGATCTAACCCATGTTTCAACTTGAAATTTCAAAACAGATTTGTTTTTTTAAAAATAGCAAAATCAATTATCTAAGTGTTTACTAACAAATGTATTAAAAAGCAATAGATTAGCCCAACATTGTGATATTACAGTTTTTAAACAATGAAAAGCTGTCTTGCTTTGGATAGAAAATTACAATGTAGTTTGCGTGATGAAGGCAACGGTATAATTAAAACAGTCGAGCTGCAATTTCTGATGCCAAGAGAAAATATAATGAAGTTGCCGGAGAGATCTGGGCTCCAACAGCAGTTGCTTAAAAAAACACACACACAACCAACTATATGCAATATTTCAATTAAATATAGAATCCTTGCTGCTGAAAAGTTAAAGATACATTCAACCATTTTATTTTTTCCTTTTCCTTTTGTGTGTGTTAAACATGGGCTTCATTGAGCTTCTTGTCTCAGACCTAGCATATTGATTTCTTGTTCTGAAGTGAGCTGTTCAAGCTCCATTTAAGATTTTCATCTTCCATGTAGCCCTGAGCACATCAGAGCACCATAAATTAGTTAAATTGCACATTTATCACAAATGTTATTTTAAGATACTGTGTAAATGTGATGGCTGGAAGATATACAGTATACAGTAACAAGCTACGACTTGGGTGGGGTTAGAGCAGGGTCACCTTTATCCACTTTTGATTTAAAGCTCATCTCTGTTACCATGCCTTCACTCTTCCTGGTTTCAATATACCACTTATTTTCTCTGTGTAGATGTGTAGAAGAAATTGGAGTATTTCCATTTTGTTTTCTTTTGAGCTTGTGCACTTTTGGAAACCAGGAGAAAACCTGAAAAATGAACAAATAGTTCAGAGATACAAACAGTCCCAAAGTAGTCCTCTTTATGGGATTTGGCTATATGAAATAGCTGGTATCAGTGTACTGATAGTACTTCAAGAAGTCTAGCCTAAATCTAATTGCTAGTCCCAGCTAGGTCTCCCTTGCTCGAAAGCCAGTTCTGTCCATCTCAAGGGTGCAGTGCCAAAGAGTCAGCCCTATCTGAGACTGCAGACATTTCCATGGTCATGTGACAGGCATGACTAGATGCCAGGGCACACAGAATGCTGCTACCTTTCCCATTTATGTGGCACCTATTTATCTACTTCAAATTTCTTGCTTTCAAACTGCTAGGCTGGCAGTTGCTGGTTATGCAGCACTCAGGTCCCAAACTGCTGACTTGCCAACCTTCCAGTCACCACATTCAGTGTCTTAACCACTAAGCATCTGCAGTCCCCCCCCCCCGCTAGAGTAGTACTATTGAATTGAGGGAATTGCCTATGTGTTGACTTGCGATTCTACAGTTGATACAATGGGGCTACTCGACTGGTGGGTAGATGTGTTATCAACAAGACATTGTTTGCAGGTTGTCTGAAACACCTTGTGTTTAATAGATAACTGTCATCATAGATGACAGAGGAGAAATTTGTGTTTATGCTTGAAATTCATGTGCTGCTATGAAAAACTGTTTTATACTGAAACCAAGCATTGGTCCAATTGAGTCTCATTTTATCTATTTTGGCTGGTAGTATCTTTCCAAGTTTTTAGACATAACTGGAAGATGGAAGAAAAAGAAACACAAAGCTTGGGATTACATTTTGCTGGTTAAGGGATTCTGGATTTTGTAATCCAAAAGAGTACCTTTTCCATCTAACAGGTGCGCATGCTGTGGGAGAAGATACATACAACAATTCAGCACCAGGATCATAAAGGTATCAATAAGCAAGGTAAAGGCATTGAGCACATCTTTCTTATAACTTGCTATAAAATAACAATTCATTTACCCATATGGATTCTAGATAAGGAATTTGAGCTTTAGTTTCAGAACTGGAAGGATTACTGTCAGATCTATAATGATTGCTATCAGTTAAAAGTTAAGATGAAAGAAAACAGAATGTTTGAAATACTTTGTGCTGTTTTACCCTTATGATCTGGCCCAGATGTATTTAAATGGAAAGGGAATACAAAGCCACAAAAAGCAGACTTTAGAAATATAGAATGTACATGGTGAAGAACAATTTTTTTGAGAATGTCATAGATATGATCTATACCAACTGGCAAATGGACCGCCTTTCATTATATAACAGATAACTGAAGAAGACTACTGGCATGCCACAGTTTTGCCATGGAAGCATGTATTTGGGAAATGGAAAAATAAACAGTGAAATCCATTTGTTATGTTCCCATTATTTCTGGGAAATGGGAAAGTAAATGGTAGAACCCATTTCTTAGATCTTCTTGGCCTTTTGGCTAAGATCAAGTGTGTAGTAGTATAGAATATCCATTAAAATCAGTGGGACTATGGTAGTGGAGTAGACTGTTCAGTTAGTGACTCAACACCGAGTGTTCGGCATCTGGTAAATAAGCCGACTCCCTAAATGGGCCAACGGCTACAGGCAGATGAGCCCCTTTAGGTGGGGTGATGGTCCACCTCAGTGGAAGAAATGCCACTGGAAATCATCATATTGGGCCCGATGGCAAAATGAGTGGAGGAGGAACCATTACACTATTCTGAGTCCCAACTATCATGGAGGCAGAAGAGGCCATGCCAGGTGGACTGGCTGTGAAGGCACACCTTGTCAATATCCTCAATGCTGTGATAGTCAATTGCAGTCTCGGTGTTAAATCCTGCATGTCTCATTTCATATGTGCCACAGGAGATGGGTCCATGATCACAATGTGTGGGTCACTTCATGGCAAGCTGGGATCCACCTTAAACAAATTCACACCAATGGCATTTTTCCTGAAAATGATTTTCAGGGGGAAAATCTATACTCAGATATGAGTAGCAGCTACTGTCACCATTCTAGCTGGCACTAATGATTGGATTTAATCCCAATAAATTATTTTAAGAAACTGTTAGTGTAATAGTGGGGACTATGATGGGGACTGTATTGGCTCAAGTGGTTAAGATGCTGAACTCACTGACTGGAAAATCAGAGTTTGAGTCCTGGGTACTGCATATCAGGGTGAGCTCCCATCTCTGTCCCAGCTCCTGCCAACCTAGCAGTTTGAAAGCAAGAAATTGCAAATAGATAAATAGGGACCACTTTGGTGGGAAGGTAAACAGGATTCCATGTACAGTAATACCTCGGATAACGTTTACCTCAGATAACGCTAAAATTGCATAATGTTAAGTAATCTGGGGAGGAGAATTGGATTGAATAACGTTAAGGTCCTATGGGATGGATCGGATAACAACCGCTAAAGCCTGTGTGGTTACAATGTATCTCTATGGAGCTTTAACGTTATCCGATCCATCCCATAGGATTTTAACATGCATCGGATAACACTAAACATCGGATAACACCAAGACTTGTGGAACCAAGTCTTAGCGTTATGCGAGGTATTACTGTACTCCGGTGTTGAGCCATGCCTGCCACATGTCCATGGAAATATTAGCAGATGCAGACAGCACTGGCTCTTTGACTATTAACAGAGATGAGCACTGAACCCTAGAGTTGGATATGGCTGGCTTTCGAGCAAGGTCAACCATTACCTTTACCTAAGTGTAATAGTAACTAAGTTCTAAAGGATTCCTGGAACTGAAATGATATCTCAGTAATTCTGTAAGCAACCAAACTCTTGGACAGTGTATAAATTCAAGGGAAGTTACTATGGAAAGCATTTTCAGACTTGGTGGAGTGATATCTTTAAACATTAGGTCTTCAAAGGGAGAAGAATATTCCCTAGTTGACATACTCAATTATCGAGGAAATGTCACTTGTATGATTCAGTTCTGAGACATGATCAGGTTGGATGGCACCATAAAGACTACACAGTTTGGCTCCTGGTGAAGTCTTCTAAAAATTATGACAAAATAATTTTCTCCCTTTTCCATTAGTTCCCCCCCTCCCCAATCCAGTTAGTCATCAGTTTAGAAATTCTCAAGTTTCAGGATCTCCCTAGAACATAAATTGGAGACTTAATGATGTACAATACTGACATAATGAGTTTGCTTTGTGTGTCTATATTGGTATTCCAAGACTTGCCTTTCTATAGCAAAGCTGTAGTTCCTCTATGCTAATTAAGATTAAAATGGCAGTTTCTGTGGTTTTGCTAGATTGATACACTCATGCCAGTAAAAGTTTGTCATTAGCATATAAATGTCTCTGTTTGTTTGTCTGTGTGCTCATTCATTCTCGTATCCGCCTTTGCTCTCAATTTTTGTGCAAAAGTGGAAGCATTTTGAAATCATAAAGTTACGGTAATAAGTCTTGGGATTTTTCTTCTTGACAATCGAAAGGAGATGGAAGGAGTTCTTTGAGCCACAAAGCAACCTTCCAGGGCAATCCTGCATCTCAGAACACTAATAATACATTTAAAAGAGGTGATGTGTAACAGTATCTGATTGGGTTTGAATGTACGGCTTCACAAACGATCTATTTGCTTTGCCACAAACGTTGCTTATAAACTGTCTTCTTTATAGTCAATCTTCCTGGAAGTATAAAGAGTAGGGATAATCTCCATTTTATTCTGTCTTTTTCTGGGGTGTTTTTTCTTTCTTTGTAAAATGCAGCCTTTGAATATTTGCTCCCCTGCTCTTTAAATGCTAAAGTTCACTAAAACTCTAGTGATTTATGTATAGATTTGGACTGCCAACACCTGGCAGATGAAGAAGCCTACACCAGCTCCAGTCATAAACATTGAGCATACAATTTAATTTTAATGTGCTCGTTAGTCGTAGCACATTTCAGATATAATTGTGAACGCAACACAAAATTATAGCAAAAAGACAATTTTAATGCAGCTGTAGAAAAAAAGGTTATATGAAGAGTCATATAATGTTGCCACATTGTCAACAACAGAACAGGGTCACATGGTGGGTCTGTGCTGTTTACATGCCAATATTGTACACATAGATTCTCATATGGTGTCAGCTGTCAGTTACTTCTGCAAATTAACTGCCAAAAATGGAAACGAACAGAATCACTTAGTGTGCTGGTAACCACGGGTTACCTTTCATATGCTTAAAGATAAAACTGCAGTATGAAATCTTGGGAGAATAATTAGGACGAACAAAACAGAAAGTTACCAACTGAAAAGAAAAGGGGGGCTGAAGAAAGAAGGCATTCTACGATATGAAATAACAACCAAGAGTGCTTATAAATAAGTAGAAGAGGTTATATCACAGAATGCCTCATAACTTTTAAGCAAAGTATTACAGTACAAACATTTTAAAGGCTTTCTTATTATCAATGTTTAGGAAATACAGTACAAGTTTTATTGTCTTCAATTCTCCCACCCCCAAATAAATTTAACTCTTTGAGCACTGAGTTGATTTTTGAATTTTCTCTTTTGATTTTTTTTAAAATTCATTTTACTATTAAATACCTTTAAAATTTGTGTTGTGCAAAATAGATATAATGCACGCCAGTCCATGGCTTCTGTTATCAGAATGCTTTTTTTTTTTTTTACTTTTTAAAAAGGTAGCAAACAACTAATAAATATGTATAATTTAAATGTGAACCTCTATCAATATAGATGTACTGTATAGCAAAACAAAAAAGAACAACCATACTTTGCTTCAAGAATAATGTTTCTGAATACTTTATAAATGCTATCTGTTGTATCTTTCATATAATTTACATTGTTCAGATGTTAAAAGAAAACCTTTTGACCTAGAAAAGAAATATACATTATTTTTATATATTTATATATATATATTTATATATATATAGGTACCACTTTTACTTGAAAGAACATATTAGGTACAAAACCCATCATTGATAAAAATGCTGGAAGAGAAGAAAAGATGGCATTGTCCATGATCACGTTTTCCTTTAGAGGATTTTGAAATCTATACAATATATACAATTATGTTTCAATGTGAAAATAATATATTTCAGAACTTCAAGAAGGGCACCACCCCTACATACATGGAGGTCCATCAATCAAGCCCCCCCCCCCCCCAAAAAAAAAGGCATATCCAAAATGGCAGCATCTTATGGATTTTGATAGGCCTGGTAGCTCACATGAACAGGATACCTCCTGAAGAAAGAGAAGTAGTTTTTTCCGCAGGACAATCATGCATACACCACAGGAAGCCACAATGTGAGTATTATGGGCCCATGTGAGCTCTGGGAACCCAATGAAAGCAGGATCAGTTTATGATATTGGAAGTAGTGGAGGAATGCTTCAGGCACCTGAAATGTGGTTTGGGACATCATGGGTTGATCAGACTGCCAGATGTTTAGGTGACATCAAAACAGCTTACCATTCTATGCAACAGCTGTAAGCAAACTCACATAGAAGAAACTTGTTTATGTTCTCCATGTGAATTTCCTTCAAAACATGTTGAAGAAGGTGAAGCAGGCAGATACATTGGCTGATATAAATTTTTGTTTATGTCCAGGTAGTTTTTTGAGGAGTTTGGGATGGGTGAAGTTGAAGACAAAATGTGCAATTTTTACATTGCATTCCATGACACTGCCTGTTGTTCAAGTTCTGTTTTTAATAAACACATCTGTACAAAATAATTTTCCTCTTTCCTCCAATTGCACATCTATTAGTTTCCAATGGCACAACTTTTTTATTCTGATTGCACATTTTGCCTCCAGCTACACACAACCCCAGCCTCCCAAAAAACTTGTTCATGCCTTTCTTAGAGTTGGTCAGAAGGGGACTTTTAATAGAGAAACCATATCAGTATATGGAAGAAATTATATTTTTAGAAAGGAAAAACAAACAAAACCAAATTAATGTAAAAGTGCTTCAAAGTACTCAGAGGGCTAAAGATTTACAGGGTGAGAATTGCTGGCACACTTCAGTCACCATGAAAAAAGTGCACCAGAACTTGTTCATAAATGCTTAATTAAACTGTCTTGTTAATGCATGCAGCTCAAGGCATCCGAAGGATGCACAGCAAATAAAACGCCAATTTACACAAAGTTCCAAACACTTACCACTGCGTTTTAACCTTCATATTTTACCAGTAACAACAGCTGATTATGCACCTCTATTAAATACTGTACAGTTATACAAAAGACAGAGAGAAACAGTTCAAGCCAGAGTGGCACCCCAGAGTTAAAATAAAAATTATGTGCCAAGAACAGATAACAAGTAGCTCTAAGGCATTTCTGACCATTTTCCTCAGAGCCACATACACTTGTTGATGTAGTCTCTACTGTGTCCAAAAGTAAATGCTACTGTTTCTCTAATTCACAAACATACAGAAGATGGTCCTCTGGAGATTTCCCGTGTGTTTTACTGAGATGGAGCTTAACAGCATGCTTGCTTGCAAAAGTTCTGTTGCAAAGTTTACACTGGTATGAAGTTCCAATTTCGTCCTCTAGTGAAGGTGTCAATAGTTTCTCAGAGGGTGACTTTGTTTGTGCTATCTGATTGTTCAGCTGTTCGCTGGACAACTTAGACAAGTCTCGTAGCCTGAAACCAAGGTGTGATTCAAGGTGACTGATGTACGTCGAAGGAGTTCTGATTTGAGAAGCACAGTCATTACAAAAGAACACCGGGTGCCCAGTGTCCAAATTTTTAAGGAACTTCGTCCCCCCTGTCCTTCGAAGCTGATATTTCACATTGGCCAACCAGTGGCTAATGGTAGTCATGGAGAGACCTGTAAACCTGGAAATGTGCATTCTCTCCTGCGGGCTCAGGTCAGACATAATGTATTTCCCCTCCGATGTTTGCCGTAAACTGGCGGCAAACTGGGCCTGCAAAATGAGCAAGTGTTGTGGGTTCCAGTTGGACTGGCGCCCTTTCCTTTTCTGAGCTGGGGTCGTCTCTTCGGGTTCCTCAATTGTTATCCCGTCAATGTCAGATTTCTCAGAGATGCTGGAAGGTGTGGAAGATTTTGACGTGTGACTTTCTGTCAGATTCTTCAGCATATCAGAGATATCCGACAAGGCATTCTCGCGTAGCGGCGAGTTTGACATGAATGACACAACTGCAGATGTCTTTGCCGTTGTCACTGTAGATGAAGAAGATGCCGAAGACGCCGATGTGGATGACAAAAGTGCTGAACCCAAAGAGCAGCTTTTGTCACTCTTGCCTTTCGTCAAATCTATGGGCTGGTCATTGTTGACATGATAAAAATATCGGTCTAAATGGTCTGGCTTTTTGGACTGCAAAGGTGGAGTAGCTACGGCAGCCTTTTCTGCGAGGCTGTTACTCATTTTAAAAAGCATGCTCATGGGATCTAGGGCTGGCAAGGAGGGCTTAGCTGCCTTCCCCAGGTGAATATTCATGACTGACTGTAATGCACTTAATGGATTGACAAATGGTTGCTCTGGAGGATGATCAGTTATGATAGCTGTGCTATTACTCAACGAACTGGAGATTGCCTTGACAAGCTCCTTCCCATTTTCCACTGGTTCTTCTGGTGGACTGTCTTTACTATTCTCCCTTTGAGAAACAGGGCTATTTTGTTGGCTCTTCAACCCAACATCACTCGAGGTGTCCATCTTGAGGGGCTCACTGACATCGCTGCTGGATGGCGATGGTGTTGCTCTCTTCATGGGTGAAAGCTTCCCACTTTCAGGCTCCTTCATATTTTCTTCAACTTTGGCCACCTTCTCAGTGACTTTCTTGACCAGCTCTTCCATGGCATGGAAATTTGTTTTGGACACAGGGGATGTTTGGCTGCTTGGTGGCGTAACAAGAGGCTGGCTTTTGGTTGGTGATACTATTTCGGTATTTCCAAACACAGGCTTCAAGGGTGTACTTTTCCCTGATGAGCCCAGGGACAATTTCATCATATTGGGAAGCTGGTAAGCAGCATGGATACTGGGATAGCCACCCCAACTTGGTGTGCCATTCTGGGCTTTATTGATAGCTGATGTGACTGTATTTTCCAAAGACTTTAAGATATCTAGTCCCCCTTTTGGACTCTCCTCCAAGTCATTTTCAGTCAAATAATGATATTTTGAGGAGATGTCATATTTCTCTTCATCCTCACTTGATTTTTCTTTGTCTTTCATCTTGTCATCAGCAAGCACTCTGTCCTTATCAACTTCTTTCTTTATTTCCATGTTTAATTTGGGGGAGATGCTAGATGGTGTGTTGGAAGGTGATGTGAATGTTGTTGCTGCAAGAGGCACGGACTGCACTTTTTCATCTAGTAATGCTGTGATGGTTGGCGTGACCGGGGCTTCTACAATAGGCTTCCCTTTCTTCATGGCAGAATTGGTGACTTTAATGAAATGCCCTGTCACCATCATGTGGGCAGTAAGTTCTTGCAATGTATCATGTGAACTTCCACATTCCATACACTTGAGAATTTGAGATTTCCTTGCTTCGAAATGCCAAGCGTAGCTGGCTCCATTCTGGTGCCCATAGCGATTATTCGGTGTAATATAAGGATTCTTTTGAAGTGTGTCATTGGCATCAGAGATCGTTGCTTTTTGTGTTCCACCAGTGGAGTCTGGAGAACTTGGAAGTTCTAACTCCAGTGACATTTTCTTTCTAGTGACTGGGATAATTTTTGCTGCTACAGGGGTTACAGGTTCCTTCAGAGGCACTTTCTGGTAATGTTTTGTTTTGATCATATGAACACTCAAGTCTTGAAGAGATTCAAATGAATGGCCACAGTACATACATTTTAACACTTTCTGGGCATCTTCTTTGCCTTCCATTTCAAGCAAAGAGCGTTTACGGGGCTTGGACCATCTTTTAGGGTTATTGTTATCCGTTTCATGGTTGTCATCCCGATAATGTCCCGTTTCATTCATGTGCACTGTTAATTCGACTAAAGTGTCATAGGCAGCACTGCAGTCTTTACAGCGGAATTTACTGGCTCCAGTAAATATGGAACCATAAAGCTTGCTGCTTTGTCTGTACAACTGAACTGTGCTAAAAAGGCTTGGCTCAGGCAGGATCCTGTTCTGTGAAACCTGCTGTAGAGTTTTGGCCATGGCTGTCTGATGCCAATCAAAGCTGCCGCTGCCACAGCTGCTGCTGCTACTGCTGCTACTGCTGCTACTTCCATTGTTTTTCTCAGAAGTTGGCTGATGGAGATTCAAGTTCAGATTGGACCAGTATGAGTTGGAGAGGAAGTTATTGTAGACAGCTTTCATCTGTTCCAAACTGTCTGGTGCAACTGACTCATCCAGCTGGATTGAGACCTCTTTGCTCTCCTCCTCGTTCTTGATGGAGCTACTCTCAAAGTCAGCCATTCGGTCACTCGTTTCACTGATGTGTGACTCACTGTCCATTTCATGGCTTGAAAATTCAGCAGCTGGAGAGTTTAGATAGCTCTGGCAGTTCTTATTAAAGTCTTTTTCTGGACAGGCATATTTTGCGGAAGGTTCTCCATCTGCGGCATTCTCGTCGGGTTCTAGGTCATCTTCCGCCATTGCAGCTGCCTTCAATTCATCCGGAACATAAGCTGGCATGACCCAAAAAAGAAGAAGAAAGAAAACGAGGATTAGTAATGACTGGCCTCAGTTTATATAAGCAGTTGGCATGTTTCCATCAAAGAACTACATTTATTTATTAAAATTAAACAGTTAAAATTTAGCATTTCTTCCAAGTAAGTGAAGTTGGGGGGGGGGGGGAGCTGTTCTTCAAACATAATTTGCCACCTTATTCTTCTCAAGGGGCAACAGCTTGAAATTAAAACTAAATTTGAAATTAATGAAGCACATTCTGGAGGTGGCATTCATTTCTAAAGTAATAAATTACTTGTATCAACCTCAGAGACAGCAGTTCCTGTCTGTCAATTAATATGTCTTATGCTTCTCCTACCCCTAATGTATTTCTTAACAGACAGATTCACAATTTAAATTAAGCCAGATTTTCTTTTACTCATTACATTTTGGAGGACTAGTCTTTAATAAAATGCAAAAAAGAAAATCAATTTAAAAAAATCCACAAACCAACAACAAGGAAATACCTCCTCAATTACAAGAAAATTAAAACTTTCTATTTGCATATTGGGGCTACTCAGAAAGGTGGGAATTACTCTGAGCAGCAGTTTTACCTCAGAAGATGGGTTTATAAGCAAGGATGTTTATGATTACCCCACCCCACCCCAAATCTAATAAAGCAATCCTAGACTCCCTGAGAAACCATTCCATGGGCAACATTATAGTTCTCCTTCCTCACCCCCCTAAAATATCTCCTGTGTCATGTTGGTGGTGAAGAGTTTACTTGTCACATGAGCTAATTTTGGTAAGCCTGGCTAAAAAGCTCAGTTTCAGGGCTAGAAACTGGAGAGTTCAATTCCATACAAAGCCTTCCAGGATAAGAACCACCTGTGTAGCCCTGAGCAAGCTGCCCAGTCCCAGGGTGTGCTCAGAAGAAGTGCACGATAAACCCATTTTGAGTATTCTGTGCTTATAAAAAAAAACCTGGAGTTGATTTGAAGTCATGTTTTTATTTATTTATTTTGGTTGCTGCTGCATTTTAAAAGAGAAACACATAAGAGATAGAAAGAGGACTAGTCTTTAATAAAACACATAAAAATCAATTTAAAAAAAGCCAACAAACCAACAAAAAGGAAATAACAACAAGGAGCAACTACCAAGGAGGAATACAAGTGATGTTTGTATTGAGAAGGCAAGAAAGCCTAAAGCCCCAAATACGTCAGACAAGCAGGAGAAGTTAAAAGGGGGGGGGGGGTATCTATCCAAATGCAAGAGGAAATAACAGGTTCATTCTGTGTAGAGGATGGAGCATTACTAATTGATGAAACAGAGAAGGCAGTCCTTCCTAACACCTACTCTGTCTCCATCTTCTTCAAGCAGGTATAAGGGGAATAATGGATGAAATTAAGGAGCTGTTGCACAAGGTATAAAAAAGGATGGTACATGTACAGGAATGCCTATGACTGTAGTTGAATTAAAGTTTCCAGAGACAGAGTAATAGAATCAATAATAGTAAGAGACTTTACAGATGTCATTTGTAATTTGTTTATAATTTCTGAGATTTCTTGGAGAACAGTAGCAGTCCTTGAGGACTGCTCATCAACAAAGCATTTGGGGTGTATTAATAAATGGTTTTGATGGGGGTGAGATGATATTCAAATTCCCCAATGACACCAAACTTGTCTGGTGTTTCAGAAGACAGAAACAAAATCCAAGATGTCCTTGATAAATTAGAGAAGGGGGGGAGGGGAGTTTTAATAAGAAAAATTTGAAGTTCTCCACTCAGGTAGAAAAAAATGATATGTATAATTTATTTATTTATTTAATCAGATTTATATGCCGCCCTCCTCATAGAGACCCAGGGCAGCTAACAAAGCTTCAAAAAGAGACATAAAACACAATATAAAATCTTGTCTAAAATTAATATTAAAAGAGATTAAAGGTAGCAAAGTTAAAAGATTAAAAATTCATACAATGAGAGAGAGGGAGGGGTCAGATGAGCCATCAAGCTGACACAACTGTCTGACCCAAACCCCATACCTGTCCCACCAGCCAGGTCTTAACCCCCTGCCTAAAGGCCAGCAACTCCGACTGGAGACATAGCTCAATTGGCAGGAGGTTCCATAGGGCTGGGCATAACTATAAGGTTGGAGACAGGTAGCTCAGGTAGTACTTGTGGAAAGGATCTAGGTGTTATGGTACAAGCGAAACATGAATCATTAGTCCAGGGGGTCCCAACCTAAGTCCCACAGACTGGATCCAGCCCCCAGTGCCATTTCATGTGGGCTCCCCATCCCTTCATAGGGCATTTGAGAAACAAAATGGGCACCCCTTTGAAGTGGTTGGGACAAAATGTCCACCCCCATTGTGCAGGCAGGGCAAAATGGCCACCTGGCCCTCGAAACTGACTGACAGACCATGACCCAGCCCTTGTCTTGAAAAAGTTGGGAACCCTTGCATTAGTGTGTCAGAACAATCACAGAAAGTGAGAAAACAAATTCTAATGCTATATTTGGGAGGCGTAAATCCTACTCTTTAAATTGTGTGGATTAAGCCCTATGTAGGAAAAGGCTGTGGTGTGCGTGCATGTAAACAGGAGGAATCAGTATAACAATATTGTCTCAAAAGAAGTTTATGGCCTCTTCTACTCACATCAAGAAATTGTAAATTATTATTGTTAACACTTCACAAAACAAAGCATGGCGAGTTCAGAAAAATTGGTATGCTGCTTTTATTCTTCCATAATATATACAGCGATCCTATACTGTACAATGCTGATAAAGCAAAAGACGATGTGGCCTAATCTAACCTCTAGTTTCTCCCCCCCAAACCAATTAAATGTACTTCAGCCTTTCTCACTTAATGCAGTTTCATGGCATGCAGTTATTATTATTATGCAACGGTTAGGAAATGTCTATCCTTCAACCAAATTCTGTTCTTCTTCTCTTAAGCCAAAGTGCCAAAACTATATTCAAACAAATACTTATTTTTGGCCAGAACAGCTTGTTTCACTTTCACTGGTCCTGAAGAGCCATGTTTGGTTTTGTATGTGTGTGCACCATCTGCCAGTGAATTTCTACAGCTGGAAAATTTGTCTTTTAAAAAAAACCCCTGCCATTTTGTTTCTTTGTTCCCTTGGCCAGCTATCTTTTTGTTCTTTGTTAAAAGAAGGCAGGAAGACTATCTCAAGGTGGGAGGTAAGGAAAGAGAAGTGAACCCCACAAAGCATTTGAGCTCTGTTTAAGATGACCTAGACATGAGGCATTGTAAAAACTGTTCTATTTTTAATTGATTGATTAGGGGTGTGTGTGTGTGTTTGTTTTTTGGTTGAACAGCTTTTATGCCTCTTATTTTTGTAATTTTATTGTTGTTGCTGCATTTACATTTGTCTTGTTTCCTCTCCGTAATATTATTGCAGAGTGCTCTAGGACCGCTTCTGGGCGAAGGATTGTTTATCAATTCAAATAAATAAATGAACCAATAAATCCAATGCTCATCTGACTCAGAAGAAATTTGAGTCTTGTAAAATGCATTATTTTGTGGACCCAAACATAGTTTTTGGACATCAGAACAAATAACTTTGCTGGCATTTCTACAGTCAGTTGACACAGAAACAAAGACACAGAGGAAGTTGACTTTTCTAAGTCAGATCTGTGGTCCATCTCAATAGTTTGGAAATAATACAGTAAAATTTAAACACTAGGTAAAGGTCTTCCTAGATTGAAAGCCAGTCATGTGCAACCCAAGGGTCATTTTCATGGTCATGCTGTCACTTTTTCCACCAAAGCAATACATATTTATCTACTTGTAATTTCTTGATTTCAAACTGCAAGATTGGCAGGAACTGGGACAGATGGCAGGAGGTCACTCTTTCACACAGCACTCAAACTGCTGACCTACCAACCTTCCAGTCATCGAGCTTAGCATCTTAACCACTAAGCCATTGTGGCCCCAATATTTAAACATTAAAATTTGGCATTTCCCCCAATGATATGGGGGAGGGGAGAATTGCCTGTTAATTGACATACTTTTTATGTTACTTGTCTGTTGTGTTAATTGTTACATATGCTGTTTGTGAGCCCATGCTCTTCTTTCCCATGAATAGGGCATCTCACATGAATTTAAGTGATTCTTAATTTTACCACCATGTATGAACATCTCTCAGAAGCTCAATATGGCCAATGGACAAAGTCTATGAATGCTGTAGACTAGTGATAGCAAACTTTTTAAAGACCTAGTTCCCAAACTGCAACCCCAAACCCACTTATTTATTGCAAAATGCCAACATAGCAACAGGGAAGGAAGGAAACACTCCCATTGGGCTGCTAGGCAGAGGGTGGAGTGAGCTCTGTGCTGGGGGAGGGAGGGAGCGCTCCCATTGGGCTTCTGGGCAGAGGGGCGGGGCAAACTGTGCTGGGGTGACTGCATGGGTGCCCACAGAGAGGGCTCTGAGTGCCACCTCTGGATTTGTACCATAGGTTCGCCACCACTGTTGTAGACCAACAGAATTTCAGAAGTCACACAACTAGAAACAGAACTGATCTCTCTGACCCATATGACCATAATGGGGAATGGTGCAAGATTTTGTTAAGACTATATTTCCATGGAAAGTTTCTGCAGAAGAGCCACATTGAAAAATGGCTAAAAACAAACAAAACAATACCCAATTGACTTTGTGTGGTGTTGGCCTCCTTGAATGAGCATGGTTGCCTATCTCTGGGTGGAAAGATGAGATCTTATATTTGGGTTCACAACCTTCCTCAAGGTAGTCGTTCTTGCATTGCAACCATCATTCATAGCTAAGAAGATGGATTTGTAGTCTGTCTCAAAAATATATATATCTCAAATTGGGAAGGACAATTTTAACATGACAAAAGGGTTATTAATGGTGAGACTTCTGGCACTCATCAGTTCACAGGCACACCATAAATTAGAAACAGCTGGATCACATATGACAACAAAGAAGGAGCAATTGGGTGAGGGTTATAAGCAGCACTCATAAATCTCACTATTTGTCTGCCATTTAAGGTCTTGTGATCCAGCCCTTGTCAGACTCCGAAGACAACCTGGATCAGGAGATACTTCCTATGCCCATCCCAGTTCTGCCTTCCCAGCCTGCATCTGACCCTGAGCGCCAACCTGTACCTGAACCAGAGGATGACTCAAACCAGGAACCTCAGCCTGCTTCTGGCCTAACTCTGACTCCCTAGGCCCATTATGGTGAACCTTGGTACTCCAGGTGTTCTTGGACTTCAATTCCCAGAAGCCCAAGTCAGCACTCATGCTGATCAGGGGTTCTGGGAATTGAAGTTCCAGAACATATGGCGTGCCAAATTTCACCATCACTGTCCTTGGCAAATGACTTGTCAGATCAGAGGTCTGACTCTGACAGTACTCAGTGCTCTGCCAGAGACTGGAACTGAAAGGTTCTGTAGCTGAGACACAAGAAAGCCAGAGCTTGTTATCAGAGGAGGCTCCCATTAGCTGGGAGGCTTTTTAAACAAGCATGTTTCACCAGGCAAGTATTGGTACAATTTCTCAGTGCGACGAGACCCTGCCAAACTCTGCTTGTACCTTGTGACTGACTGCTGTGACCCTGACTTCTGCCTACCTTGACGATGCCTCTGGATATCCTTTGAACCTGATGCTCGCTCTGATCCTTGCTGGTACCCTGACATCAGCTTGTTCTTTGGACTTGACTATTTGACTCTCCTTGAATAGACTTTTGCCAGGACTTTCTGTGTAGCATCACTGTGTGGCGACTCTGCCTGCTAGGCAGGTCAGCACATAAGAATGAATAACGCTTATTCAAAGTGTTAATAACTGTTTTCATTTTTAGACGTTAATGGCAATGCATCCCTTATTATACGCGAGCCACAGCTCATGTGATTCCTTGCTTATAGCACAGAAAAATCTGAAGGTTAAAAATCTGCCTGTTAATAATTCCCAAATCTGGGAAGTCCTTAGAACCCCAATGTTGGAAAGCAGCCCATTTCGTGTAAAGCAGCAGCAACAGCAACTTTCTGGAGTGGTAGATTTCAGTCATGCGGTGTAATATGAGTTTTCATCCTAACGATAGGGGTAGCCCTGCTCAAAGGTACCACATGTAATGTTCCACTTACTCCTGAGTAGGGTCTTGACCTACAAATTAGTGGGAATGCACCTGAATTGACACCCTAAAGCTAAGCAATCCAGGGTTTACCTTGCCTTCTTACAGATCCTGACCCAAGTCAGGCAGTTAGAAAGATAGTGGAAAGGGAATAAAACACTCCCATTACTTCATGTCTTTTAAAAATATATTTTAGCCAAAATAGGTTACAATTCAAAGTTTCAGGAACCAAAAATAATTCTAGGCAAATTAAGCATATTGAGTTTAGAAAGTACATTAAAACAATGAGAACCTTTCTAAGTCTCCCTCTTAGTTTAAAAGCAACTACATGATTGCTAAGTTCAAAGCAGACTCCAGAACCCCAAATAACTATTTACAAAACATGGTGAAAAGATACCATCCTTTCTCTCCCCCTTCCTTTTACCTCCTCAGACAATTCCCCACCTATGGCCCTTCCACTGAAGGATTCCAGCCAATCACTACACAGTCCATCCAAACTTAAGTTTCATTTCTCAAGACCAAGAGGTTAGATTGTTATATCTATCACACAATTTTTACCAGCAACAACCCAGAATGCCATGTAACTCCTCCTTTCAGTGAACAACATTCAGAAATCTCCATCACTGTTTAAAAAAACCACAATCCTGCATTTCTATCCCTTACACTGCAATCAAATCTTCTCCTCAGGATGTGATTGGCCTGTTCTTATAGTTGGGTGTGAACTCCAAGGGTAAAACAAGTCAGATGTCCATGAAGAGTATTGTCAATAATTTGGTGATGATGACGTTGTCTGAATGAGGTAACAATACCATTTTTGTAGCCCTGGAATCCCTATTCCTCCGTTCTCTTTTGACATCTCCACAAAGAAGAATTATGATAGCTGAAGACACAATCTTCCTCTATAACAAGGCATACCTCTCCATATTTTAAAAAAACCAAAAACTAAACAATCTTCTTTACATCAGGTCACTTCTGCTTTCACTGGATGGGCTTTTGAGGCTCATTAGCAATTAGCAGTAGCAATTACACTTATATACCGCTCCATAGCACATAGTGCACTCTGGGTAATTCACAAGGTAATTAGCATTCCCCTCCCCCCAACAATGTTGGGTACTTATTTTACCGACCTAGGAAGAATGGAAGGCTGAGTCAACTTGGATTCTATCAGGATCAAGCTCACAATGTCAGCAGTTTTGGTTGGAGTACTGCAGGTGGTGGAAAACAGCTGCAGACTCCCCCATGGTTTTCTCTCCAAGTCTACAATAGGGATGCAAATCATTGCTTGTCTTATCATCACAGGCAAGGATGAGGACTTCTTCTTTTCAAGAATGCAATCACTGAGGGATTTCCTGAAGCTCTGGAGAGAGTGTTATGCATTGGTGATAAATGTTTTGTGCAAACCCTGAGATTTTTGCGCTCACCACTTCTGCAAGCTGCATGAATTATCCAAAACTAGGGTGGCTGCTGGTTTATCTAAGAGTCTGACACACTACATGAGTCATTTGCATCCTTCTTTGCTTGACATGTGCATGTTTACTTGCTCAACGAGAAAAGCCACTAGGCACATCTTTACATAAATTGCAAAGACCTGAGCAGTGAAGACCACTTTGCCCTGCTCTGTGCTAGAGGAAGGGAATTTCACAGAACTTTAAAATTATGTGTTGAGATGTCTTATTAATGCTACCTACATTAATGAGAACAAAGACATTACCTAGTATTCCTTCCAAGCCTACATTCTGGTGACTAGCAGATGTTTTCCAGGAAATCAGAGAAGGGAATATTTCAGCCCTCTGTGTGACTGAAGTTGGGAAATTTAGCTTTCCGAACCAAAGCCCTTCCCCATACATATTGGGCAGACCAGATGTTGCAGTTGCTGACAAGCATTACACCGGCTGTAGTTTCAGAAAATTGTTCTCCACAGTGAGCATGCTGAAGATTCAAAGCAGAGAATTATACTGACATGAGTACAATGGGAGATAAGAAGAAAAGTGCTTTTTGCTACACTACAGCAGGTGCCATCTCCAAAACACAGGACTCTGCAAATCTACATTAAGCACTTAATTTCCCTATTCCTGATCTCCTATGCATCTCTTTTTTTGATGAATCCAAGAAAGGAAGCAAATCCAAATTCTCACAGTTGAAACCACCCTGGTTCAGAAAGCTCAAAGCCCACTCTCTGTCTCTTTTACACACATCACACTCTGTAACACATCACTTGATCACTAATCACTCAAAAACTGCATCTCATGGAAATAACATGATTTATGATGATGCTAGCAGATGCATAATTTCTTTCCAGAATCTCTGATTGGTGGTTGCAAAGGGCATGGATTGTAACTTCAGAGGCTTTTTGAAATGGGTACCCAACAGGAAAGAATTTTAATAGAACCAATCTTAAACTATATACAGAGAAAACAAATAAAATGGGTTGCCATTTGAAGAGAATGTCTTGGAATTCCATGCCATACAAGGAATATGTAGAGAGGAGAAGGAGAAAGAGCAAGAGGCCTACCTAGAGGAAGGTGGTGAGAGAACATCAAAGACATATTACAAAAACACCAAATAACACTGGTGGATGATGCTAGAAGTGCCAAAACAAGAACCGTGTATGTATCTCCCTCAACACCCAAAGTGGGAAGAGGAGGAGGAGAAGATCCAATGTACATCTATAAACCCTTTGTGTGAGAGAGGGTGTACATACATGTCTTTGTGATGGTCAATGAAGCCTAAATACCAAACACAATTTGCATTCCACTTTTGATTTGTAAATACCAGGAAACTCCCTGTTCAGTCTTAACAAACGAAGGCTGTTTCAATAGTATCAGGATAACCCAAAGAGATTTCTTTAAATATCCAGAAAATAAACTCCAAAAGAGTAGTGCAGAGGTGGGGAATAAACTTTGACATTCCAGATGTTTTGAACCACAAATCCTACACTCCTTTATCACTTGCAATACAGACCAGAGATACTGGAAACTCTTGTACAGTCAAACCTCGCATAAAGAGTGCCTCACTTAAAGAGTAACTCGCTTAAAGAGCAGAATTTTCTCTGAATGTTCGCTTTGCTTAACAAATAAAACCAACCAAAAACTCGTTTAACAAATAAATCAGGGTTCGCAATTCCCCCCCCCCCCCACAATTGGTCATTTACAATGGTGGTTCCTCTAAGGGCACCACAGGACTGTGCAGTTTGCCCATCTCTACACTGGCTGGCATTTCTCCTAAGAGCCACTGTGGGGGATCAAGTTTCCCATTTCTGAGCTTAGCTAAACTACAAATCTTAAAATGAAGTTGGATGGAGCTATAACAGTTACACTATTACCATTGTGCAGTATATGTACTCTGTATTTTCTAGAACATTGAAAAGAAAAATGATTCATTACAAGTTGGTTGCTACAGGCTAGAGGAGGACTATAGCCAGGGAGGATCCCTATGCCCTGAGATATCCTATTTAAGTTAGTTTTTAAAAATACATTCATACCAATGACAATAACTGTGATTTAAAAGGGCATGTTATTTCTACTTTAAGAACAGCAATTTTATTTGATGATAAGGAAATTTCTTGTAAAAAAATGGAACATAACACAAAATCAGGAGCAGCCTATTAATTACTCTTTCACGCTGCTCAGAACTCCACCAGTTTCCTCCTAGTAATTCCAATATGGATTTTTTTAAAAAAAAAAATCTTCAGACATTTACTTTTAGCTATTATGGAACACAGCAGAGAACTTAGAAAGGGCAAAAAAGAAGAAGACAGGAAAGTTATCTTCTTAAGAAAGGTGTTAATTATAAAGAGACAAATAATTTTTGACCTGTATTGAAATTATGAACTGAATTTTTGATTGTATTAAAATATGCCATAATATTGCAAATGAACCTTTAGAACTTTTGGATTGTTTTAAGAGAACTCAAAAAATGAAATTAAACAAAGTCAAAAATTAAACACCAATGTCCTCCTTTATTGCTTGTAAAGGTTGCCCTTGCTTGAAAGCCAGTTGTATCTGACTCTAGGGTTCAGTGATCATCTCTGTTTATAGCCAAAGAGCCAGCACTGCCTGAATCTCCAGACATTTGTGTGGACATGTGGCAGGCATGCCTCAACACCAGAGTGCATGGAACGCTGTTTACCGAAGTGGTCCCCATTTATCTACTTGCAATTTCTTGCTGTCGAACTGCTAGGTTAACAGGAGCTGGGACAGAGACAGGAGCTCACTCTGTCATGCAGTACCTGGGAATAGAACTCCGACCTTCCAGTCAGCAAGTTCAGCGTCGCAGCCACTTAAGCCACCTCAGGCCTCATACTTGAGCTATATTCCACCCAACTTTTGAGATTCCCAAGCCCTCTTTACATTTAAGAAGCCATTCAATCCAAATGCTAGCACATTGTGTAAAATATACTTAATTCAGGCTTATAGTTAAGTTTTTGGGCACTCTGAATCCTCTCAGATTCCTTGAGTCAAAATAAAAACAAGATAAAAAAAACTGCTCTTCCTGTGACTCCCCAGCAATGTAATTTATTTGTTTAAAATACCCCTTGGAGAGCAAAGGAGACACATATCTTACAAGTATAGAAGAAATGAATGACTGTTAAGAATGATGGAAGCAACCTACCTAGTGCTTAAATAAAGCAGCAGTCATCCTCATTTTGGATAATGAATACATTTGTGCAAAATTCTACATTTTGTGCAAAATATCATTTTTGCCAATGTTAGAACTTAGTGGAGAGTTTGGTGCTCTTCTTCATCATCCTCTACAAATCAAGCAAGAATTAACATCCCTGGTCATAGGTCTGGATGGATGAATTTGTTTTATCTCCTTCCACTTTCTTTCATGAATATTAAGAAAATTGGGGGCAAAATTTGATTAAAATTAAACTAGAATAAAATTCTAATCCATACCAACCTCCAAAACAGATCTACGTCAACTTTGGTAACTGGAGAAGAGTGACATGCACAAAATTTAATGCACAGAGCTGGTCACATACAGAAAAAGCCTGTAGGTCAGATGCCATCACAACCAATGGAAAAGGACAATTGAAGTTGCAGAGCCGATAAAAGACCAGCGGCGGCGGGCGGCAGAAGACGCTCCCGACCTTCCTCCAGCCCTCTTCCACCGTGGCCGGAGCCTGAGGACGCCGGCCAGCGCAGCTGCGGCCGGTTGAGCTCTTGCCCCCGCCTTCCCTCCGGGCTCGTCCACCTTGTCCTGGAGAGCCGATAAAAGACCAGCAGCGGCGGGCGGCGGAAGACGCTCCCGACCTTCCTCCGGCCCTTGCTTGTGAGACTGTGACTGTTATGTTATTATTTATTTGCTATGTCATATACTGTATATGTATTGGAATTTATTTTGTAACTTCATATCTTGTAACTTATGATTTGTAACCTTTTTGCAGTGTGATTTTGCTTCATTATACTGTATTGTAACTTTATTTCGTAGTGTGGTTGTGCTTTACTGCACTACTGTATTGCATTGTTGTATTGTATTGTATTAAGTTGAATGACCTTGATTATGTTGTACTCTTTTGATTGTCTTATGTGTATGGTCTCTGTAAACCGCCCTGAGTCGGTTGTACCGAGTAGGGCGGTATACAAATTGAATAAATGAAATAATGAATGAAATGAAATAATAATATATGGAAGCAATGAATTTCCCAACTTGGTGTAGAGTAGAGTCATGAAGATTTTGAAATGCAACCTCCACAGTTCCCACAATTCTGAACAAGTCCTCTATAATCCACTTCAGACTTTTAGGAGCTATGGCTCAAAATCACAAGTACTGTGCATCTCTGCTGTAGACAATCCCAAAGGCATGTTATGGGCTAAATCTACCTCTAGTCTAAATTCGAAGAGTGTCATTGAGATACACGAGACTTTTAAATCTACACTAATGTAAGCCTAATTGATTTCACGAATCCACTCTAGTTGGATTTGTCATAAAATCTGCTTCACGAATCAGTGCCAGGAAGACCACATGGCATGACCTCCTGTTCAATGCCAGCCTGTTCTAATTATTTTAAAGAACGCTGGCCACTGAAGGAAACGGATATGAGAGGTGCGGCCAATGTGAAGACATAAGCAAGTTTCAGCATCCGTGATCTCAATATGGCTTTCACAGCTCTTAATTATTATGATTCTTCACTGAGCAAGCAGTTGTTCAGAATAAACTTTCACTTTTTCCATAGAGTCACATATAACAATCAAGATATAACAATCAAGCCACTATACTCCTCAAGGCTGTGTCACTGCTGCTGCTTCTGGAACAGTGAAGCTGAAAGATGAAAAGAAGGGCCAACGTAACACTCTAGACAACACAATAACATGTTTCTTGATGCTATGTACATTCTCTCCTTGACTGCTTCCTGCATTGGCCCATTTCCCTCACAATTTCACCCAACTCTTCTAAAAGCTAAAGTAGACAAGTGTCCAGTTGATAGATTTATTTATTTTTTGCTAGCAACAGGTGGGACCTCAAGACTGAAATGTTCCTCAATATAATTTGCAAACACCGAGAGCCAACACAGAACCATCTCCGTAACCTGCCAGTTTTAAATGCATATGGAATATTTTATGTTTGCTACTTGCCATTTAAAATGGTAGAGCCGAGTAACAGGTATTCCATGTGATCATTCTTCTAAGCCGTTCTGGTAACGCTAAAGTAGAAATTTTCTACCTCTCACTTCCCTGTGATCTCTTCATGTCAGTTGTTTATTATTTCCTCTTCTGCCTACAACTGTCATTATGTCTGCTTTAAAAAAACACACAACAACTAACATTTGCATATTTAGGCGCCAATGTGGAGATTGGATAAAGTTGAAGGGAGATCTAATGCTGAAATTATGTATACTTGCTGTCAAGTAGATATCATTGTAATAGGGTAACATTAAGATCATCCCAATGTGATTTGTTTTAATACTGAAGATGATGTAGCTGTTGCACTTATATTGAACATCCAACTTTTTTAGGTCAAGTAGCCAATAAGTTATTCAACCATGAATCAGAAAAGATGTATTTCTATCTGTCTTGTGGGAATTATCAGTAACCTCTCTCTTTCCCCTGCTCTCTCTCTCTCTCTCTCTCTCTGTATATCTGTATAAATACACCAGCATTTATTCTGTTCAGGCATCAATAGGGAAAAAATACACAAGTACACAGTGATGGGCATGAGCCAAATAGGACAAGTACTTATGTACCGGTTGTAAAAATGGCTGGCCCCACCCACCTCCCTGTCCCATCCACCTCCTCCTAGAAGAGGCTCCGGAGTGGCTGGGGATGTGTTTCCGAGTGAGACGGAGCCCTGGAAAAGCCTTGGAGAAGGGGGAAATGTCTTCAGAGGTTTGCTATAGAGTGATGAAAATAGAAGAAGCTTCTATTTTCATAGCTCTATAGCAAAGAGCAGTCACATGGCCAACAGGCCACACCCACCCAGTCACATGGCCATGCCCACAGTGTGGTAGGAATTTTCTTTGATGCCCACCACTGCAAGAATCCCTATGGGCCAGATACTTGCAGATTTTTTTTTATTTCAAAGGCAATCAAAGAGGGATGGAGAGAGTATTATCTGACTGACAATTGTGAATTCAGTTGCATGATGGGAAATATATATATATATTTCTTCTCTCTAATAATTTATTTTTAATTGGCCAATAGATGAAATAGGGCTGTGGTGGCTTAGTGGTTAAGATGCTGAGCTTGACAATTGGAAGATTAGCAGGTCATCAGTTTGAGACCCGAGCGCTGCATGACAGAGTAAGCTCCTGTCCTCTATTCCAGCTCATGCCAAGCTAGCAGTTTCAAAGAAAGAAATTGCAAGTAGATAAGTAGTTACTGCTTCAACGGGAAAGGTAACAGTGCTCACTGTGCACCATCATCTAATCCAAATGAAGGAAGAGTGAAAATTTGTGGAAGAAACATCAGTAATTTAAGATATGCAGATGACACCATCTTATCAGCAGAAAACAACAATGGCTTGAAATGGCTTTTTAAAAAAGTGAAAGAAGAAAGTGTCAAAGCAAGACTGCAGTTGAACAAATAGGGACTGAATTTAAGAAGAAGACAAAGACTTAGACAATGAAGGAATTAGAAAGAGTCATCAAGTGGGGCAAAACCCAAGATCATCCATACTCTTGTATTCCTGATCACTATGTATAAAAGCTGGATAGTAAAGAAAGATGACAGGGTAAAAAAATGACTTGTTTGAAATATGGTGATGGAACTGAATAGCTCAATACCTAACTAAGGACCTAAGAATGGTTAAGGTAACATCTAAGTACATGAGCAGTTCCTAGTCAAATTGTTATTTGTAGAATTAGGATATTCAAATCCAATAAATCCAAAATTTTCAAATATCTAAAGCAGGGGTCCTCAAACTATGGCTTGTGGAATTAAAAAAAACCCAACCCTCACCCTCACTGCAACCACCTCCACTTCCACTGCCTCTGCTTCAGCCACCTGTTTCCACCGCCACCTCATTCCTTGTCTCCTCCACTTTTCTTGGCATGTCCCTGCCAACGCTCCATAGCAGGGCGGATGGTGTAACGACCTGCTGCCGGATGGGCTGGGAGAGTGAGGCAGAATGGGGAACATACAGCCCTGTAGATGTTGTTTCAACCAGAGGCGTAGCTACCGCCGTATCTGCCGTATCAATTATACGGGGGCCCCGGGCCACAGGGGCCCCCAACGTGCGTGAGCAAAACAAATCTTTACCCTTCCTAAGGGCCCCCAAACAAATTTTTATACGGGGCCCCGCCAAGGCACGCTACTCTTCTGGTTTCAACTCCCATCATCCACCACTGTTTTGCTGGGCTAAGTTTACAGTAAGCTGCAGCACATACATGTCCCATGCTCCATGATTTAAGGCTTCTTTAACATATCCCAGTCCCATCCTATTTCAGATCCTAAAAGACAATCGGCAGGAGGAACGATACAATTTCCTCTTCAAGTGCCACCCACATTTTTGATGTTTGTGTGTGTGTGTGTGTGGTTTTTTTTTAAAGGACATTCTCAACAGAACATATGAATGGAATAGTTTATAGCTTGGATTGAGAGCTTCAATGTCACATAAGAAAACAGCACTTATCTAGCCTTTTCCTTGCAAACACCCTCCTCATGACCTGTGTTAATGAAGTTAATTGAATTTAAGATCAATAATGGTTAATTATTGCGATTTGACATTTTGAGATAAATGGCTTTAAGGAGGTGTGTGTGTGTGTGTATTTGTATGAAAGGAAGGTAAATGCATGAAGGCCTAAGAGGGATCACACAAACATCCCATTGATCCCTGGTACAATCTGATCGACTTAATCCCCTGATGAATGTGCACTTTTTTCAGAGCTACAAGTAAATGTTCTACAAGACTATTCTAACCCTTGTCGCGGACCAAATCTATATGAGCTGGAAATCCATTGAGATAGATTACAGCGAGGTTGAGGAAAGAAGAGCGAGGCTTCCAGCAAAGGTGAGAGTTTATCATATTGACTATTCATGTAACATAAATGGTATATGCAGGGATGGAAAAGAATTCCACTGTATTAAAACAAAATATTTGATGAGAATAGCGAAAACGTGTGCCAAGAAGAATGAGCTTCGCCTTGAGAATTGGCACTCAGCATTTTGGAGAAATGAAGCATGCACAAAAAGGTGCATGTTTTTAAAAATGTGACTAGGTCAAGATGCACACAAATGGGGTGGGGGGAGCACAAGGATATTTTAGTCAATGGGGGAATGCTGAAATTAGGTAAAATGCATAACTAAATGTGCACGTTAGAGGAGGCACGGAAACAAAATGAGTTGATAGTGCTAGGGATGCAATATGAAGACAGCCAATCTCCTGGATGATGATAACAAAACAAGGAAGTGGATGTATTATGTCAGAATACCTCACCTTTGTGTTTTTGTCTCATTACCTTGTACATCCATTAAATGATGAACTTTTATAGCTGTTGTTGATGCCCAGCTAAATAAAAATGTGTGGAAATTTTGCCAAAACACAAGGCTTTAGAACCTGCCAATAAGTAAAGACAGCTGGAACTTGGATAAGCAAACAAACTGAGACCAAATGATATTCCTATTCTTTTGTACATGCATTATTATGAAAGTAGAAGGATAATACAGAATGTGTCCAGCAAAAATCTGTGTACCTTTTCATTAGACCAACTCTTTTCCTTCATCCAAATTCCTTCCTTATTCTCATTTATTCCACATAGAATAATAAAATAACTAAGTTGGAAGGGGGCTTTTAGCCCATCAAGTCCAACCCCATGCTCAAAGCAGGAATCCGAACCAAAGCAGTTCTGACAGATATTTGTCTAATTCTCTCTCGAATGTTTCCAATGTTGGAGTGCTCACCTCCTCTTGAGGACATTCGTGCCATTGTCATACTGCTCTAACCATTAAGACATTTTTCCTATATCTGGCTTCCTTTAGTTCGAGGCTATGATTATGCATCCTGTACTCTGGGATGATGGAGTACAGATCCCTCCCTTCCTGTTTATGTTTATCTTTCAGATATTTGGAGAATACTATCATATCCCCTCTCAGTCTCATTTACTCAAGGCTAAACATGCCAAGTTCCTTCAGTCTTTTCTCATAAGGCTTGGCTTCCAGTCCTCTGATCATCCTTCTTGCCCTTTTCTGTACCTGCTCTATTTTGTTTGCATCTTTCTTAAAATGTGATGCCCAGAATTAGACTCATGACCTATCCATCTTCACTTTCATCCCCAGATGAAATATTTGCACTTATTTTAAAAGTTTGCTCAGCTTTTACTATCACCTTTAAAGATTCTGCTCTCTGAACTACTGATAATAGGCCAAAGGCTTCTCAGTAGTGGTGCTCCAGTTGTGGACTAGTTTTGTCAGGCTTTTATACTTTCAACCACTGGTAGGTTCCCCAAAGTCTGGTATTTTTATTATTTTAAGAGGGGGGGGGAACCGGCTAGAAGTATAGAATACTCGAACTCGGTCCACAAGGAAAGATCCCTGGGAAGAGGGGCCCTGGACGTAGATGGACTTCATGGCTGAAGAACCTGAGAGACTGGTTCAGAAAATGGAATTTGCTAGAGGAAGTGGACAGTGAACAAAGTTACTTAATAGCACAATGCTATAGTATCTAATTCCTGTCAATCAATTAATAACAATAATATAATAATTGTGTGGCCTCAAGTTACTCTTGGGAGGCAAGTGATGAGAAACCTGGGGAACATAGTGAAAAGTAGAGACATCACATTGCAAACAAAAATTCACATAGTCAAAGCAATAGTATTCCCTGTGGCAATGTATGGTTGTGAGAGCTGCACCATTAGGAAAGCTGAGTGCAGAAGAATAGATGCCTTTGAGATGTGGTGTTGGAGGAGAGTTTTGAGAGTCCCCTGGACAGCGAGGAGAACAAATAGGTCAATCTTAGAAGAAATTAACCCTGACTGCTCCTTAGAAGGTCAAATTGTAAAAATGAAGCTAAAGTACTTTGGACATCAAATGAGAATAGAAGATTCACTTGAGAAAGCCTTGATGCTTCGAAAGGTCGAGGGCAAAAGAAGAAGGGGGCGGCCAAAAATGAGATGGCTAGATTATTATTTATTTATTATTTATTAGTTCAAATTTATAGATGGTATTGTGGACACAATGGGCACAGAGCTGAGCGAGTTGAGGAGGATGGTGGAGGACAGAAGTGCCTGGCGGACAGTGGTCCATGGGGTCGCAAAGGATCGGAATCGACTGTGCGACTGAACAGCAACAAAAACAACTCAAGTCAATTGTGACTTATGGTGTCCCTTTCCAAGGTTTCCTAGGTAGAAAATATGCAGATGTAGTTCCCCATTTCTTTTTTTTCTGGCTGTGCCCTGGGACTGTGTAGCTTGTCCATGACAACACAAGCTGGCTCTTCTCCAAGGCGGCACAATCAGGACTTAAACACCCAACATCTGGATACAAAAATCACATAACCTAGATAATCTTTATAACCAGCTTTTATTTCAAAGCAACTGTGTTTCAAGATCAGGCTGGGAAGCATAAAGGACATCAAGCCATCAGAAGCGATGCAAAAACACTGTGAGTAACCTACTTTCTTTCAAGCTAAACCAAGTTTACTTTGCTGAACGTTCCTCCCAGGAAAGATACGGCAAATGTGTGCTTCTCCAAAGTTGTACATGCCAGCTGAACAAGTTAAATGACCATTTACAAGATTTATAACGACAAAGTAAACGTTGTTAAGGGGGAGGGGGGAGAAAAGTATTCCTGATTGCAGAGTACTGACAATAAAGAGACACTGAAAAGTTCTGTCAAAATGTAAGATTATGCAAAAAACAGTATTGAGAACAGTGCTAATCATCTGCTCTTGTCAATTACTTGAAGGGTATCTGACAGCATATTTACATTAAACACATTTCAGAAGAAAACTCTTTAATGCTCTGCTGGAATATTTTTGGTGCCATGAGGAATTCTTAAAAGGATTTCCTGTACAGCACAGGAGTATTAATAGTGTCATGTATGAAATCCGTACCTGACAGCTGAGTCCACCTTATGAAAAAGTCCCATACAGTGGTATTTTACTTAAAGAGCATAATGCGTTCCACGGGATTGCTCTTTAAGCGAATTTGCTCTTTAAGTGAAACACCACTGTAAGTGACCAATTGTGACTTCGGGGGGGGGGGGGAATGCGACCCCCGATTTATTTGTTAAGCGAGTTTTTGGTTGGTTTTATTTGTTAAGTGAAGTGAACATTCAGAGAAAATTCTGCTCTTTAAGAGAGTTACTCTTTAAGCGAGGTGCTCTTTATGCGAGGTTTGACTGTATATTCCCCCAAATCCAACAATTAAGGAGGATTTCTTTTCTGCTTTTGCCTTTCCTGGCTGTTCACAAGAAAACTTAAGAACTACAAGTGCAGATAGAAAGAAGAAAGGTCTTTGCCCCAGAGAGCTTACAAGAGGGATATATTGATGGTGGAGAGAAAAGCAAGGGTGGAAAGAGATGGCACAGACAGATAAGGGATGAACCTGAGCTAATCAGTGATGTCTGCTCACTCAGATAGACAAGTTACGGCTTAGATCCAGGAAGAGCTTTATGACAAGAACAAGCATTCTTGATGGTACACAAGAGCAAAATCCAATTAGAAGATGGAGGAAGAAGTTCACTGAACAAAGAATAACACTAAAGGAGGATAAAGGTGTCTTTGTTTTGGCATTTTAAAGTTTGCTCTGGACATGAAAGAAGAATAAGGACATGAGAGAAGAAGAAGGGCCACAGGTTGAGAAGTTTGGGATAAAACTCATAGATTTATGGAGAATGATTGTTTCTGAGAAGAAATTGCTAGAACTCCCATTCTTCTGAACCCTTTACTTTTTTTGCAAGTGGGGATGGGAAATGCAGCTTTTAAAAAAAAATGGGCTTGGGCATCAGTTTGGGGGAGGATGATCTAAACAAATTTTAACTGTGTTACAAAAGACAAAAACTGTTTGTGCTGTGTGTGTGTGTGTTTTTTTCCTGACTGTAAACCGCCCTGAGTCGCCATGGTGAGTGGGCGGTGATCTAAATCTAAATAAATAAATAAATAATAATAAACTACTGCTAGATTAGAAAGCCATCTCATTCCAGCTCAAGATGTCCTTTTCTAAGTGGCAGTGGCTCTACAGCACCTCTTCAGATGCCTTTCATGACACCCTAAACTTTTCAGCAAGACATTTGGAAGATGCTGTATATTCCACTTGGCATCGTCTGCATACTGTCTACCCCTACTGCTGATATATGATACCTTTTATGTTTGCAGCTATAGCTGCCAAGAGACTGAATCATGAAACTCACAAAATTATGGAGTGGCCTTGAATAAGTATTTTTCATTTTGCCTTATCTTCTGCCAGCATTGATAGGAAATCCATCCAACATTATAACTTTCAGGTATAATGTTTAGAGAAATGCATGAATGCCATAGTAATGTACTTGCTGATCATGATTATATATGATAAATAGCTTCTGTGACTCATTGACTTCACTCCTGAAAGCTAGTGTGATGTAATCATTAATATGCTGGACCACCATTCAGAAGGGTTCAAATCTCCACAGTGATGAAATCCAAAGCATGGATATGACAGTTGGGCAGATTACACAGTGTAAGGCTGATGGCATCATGTACCATGCCTGCCACATGACCATGGGAATGTCTGTATATGTAGACAATGCTGGCTCTGTTTGTAAAGAGAGATGAGTACTGCCACCTAGAGTTGGATATGACTAGCTTTCAAGCAAGAGAGTTATTTATCTTACAAGTCAATTTTTATTTATGGCAAGCCTTTTCAGGATTTTCCAGATAGGTAGAATCCCTCTTCTGTCAACTCTCCTATTTTTAAGTTCATTACTTCATAGCCTTTGCTGCCATGGTCATAGCCAAGTAAAATAGACTCTTCTAGACTCCAGTTTATGCCTTTTCTGTTTTGTTATGTAGGCATATGCCAGGCTTTCAGAGACTGGCAATCTGTTCTGAAGATATGTTGCAGTCATAATTTATAAGTCTGTGCCATCAAGTGAGTTCAGACATATGGTGATCCGTTACCAGTTTTCTTAGGTAGAGAATACTTAGGAGTGGTTTACCTTTTCCTTTCTTCTAAGGGGTGCCCTGGGACTATGAAGCTTGCCTATGACTACACAGTCTCCGTGTTCTTCCAGGACATACACTGTGGAATCGGACTCCCAAACTGCTGTGCTATCATAACTATCAGCCAGGTCAATGGATACCATGGATATGTTTAGAGAGCACCAAGTAGAGGTACGTTTAATATAAAGCAGGGGTGGCCAATCTTTTTGCACTGTGGGTCTTCATATGTCCCGGAAATAGCAGAATAGGCCAGACCACATCCCCCAGAAGTGGGCACATTTACAGATGACATAAATGTGCCCACTTCTGCATTTACGTCAGCCATGGGTGCATGCACATTTTATGGCTGATGTAAACACACCCACTCCTATTTCCAAGTGTGGGGGAGATAGTGATGGGCCAGTTGAAATGGTGTCATGGGCCAGGTCTGGCCCACAGGCTGTACATTGGGAACTCCTGCTATAAAGGGTCATTCTTTCTGCTGCCCTTGCTATTGATCCTGAATAGGATTGCTAGCAGGAGACTGCAGGCTTCTAGACCAGGAGTTTGCAACTTTTTAAAGCTGGGTCACGCTTCCTCAGACAGCTTTGGAGGCCGGACAGCCACATGACACTTCCTGGTGTGGTGGAGGCGGTGGGAGGCCACATGCAATGGTACCATAGGCCACAGACTGAGAATCACAATTCTAGATAGTGTTTTATTTTTCCTTCATCATGGGGGGTGCACAAAACAAGAGGAAAGCAATGGCCATGTCAACATGACAGACTGTCATTTGAGATAAATTGACAGACAGGTTGTTTCTCTGGACACAGAAAGGAAGAGATCAAGAAGTATTTTCACATCTAGGTGACTGCCTTGGATTCTACTTGCTTCAGCAGCCACCAAAATCATTACCGTCTGAGGTGTTCTTTGGTGATCAACAGTATGTGAAAGATGTTTTCAATGTGAATAACCCAATACCTGTTTTTGTGATGTTATTAGTCAGGAGCAAACAAGATGGTCTATTTGATCTGACATGGAAAGCACCAGACATCTGTATGTAAAATATGGAACTCTTGCAGCAGAAAAATGCCTGGTCTTCTTTTCTTCTTATTAAGCAAAAAAAAAAAAGAGAGAAAGAAAGGAGGTGAAACTCTTCGCCATAAAGGAGACTTTATTCATGACATTAAATTGCCTATTGTTCAATTGTCAATTGAATTAACAAACATTTTCCTCTGGGATATAAAAAAGTGATATTTTTTTCTCTGCAAACATCAACATTTGTGGTGTTTTGTTATTGTCGTTCAGTGAATTGGATGTTATTTTTCATTTCCTCTTTTGGAACCACATTTATGAAATTCAGACAAAAAGGTAATTCAAAAAGTTAATAAAAGCAATTTAAAACTTTAAAAGTCACACACACACACACACACACACACACACACACACACACTTCTCTTCAGTGTGTTTTAATGGACACAGTCCTTGTCTCAAATTCACTCCCTCTCCTGGCTATTCATAGTGCTGCCTTCATCTCAGACTTAGGAAGCTGCTTTAAATGTGGCGGCTCAGTGGTTAAGACACTGAGCTTGACAACCAGAGGTTCACCAGGTCAACAGTTTATGCTGCATGACGGAGTGAGCACCGGTCATCTGTCCCAGCTACTACCAACCTGGCAGTTTGAAAGCAAGAAACTGCAGGAAAGGGAAAAGCTTTCCCTGTGCTTTGGCCTCTAGTCATGCCTGTCACATGGCCATGGAAATGTCTGTAGAGGCACTGGCTCTTTGACAGTAAATGAAGAGGAGCACCCTCCAGAGCAGGGATTCTTAATCTGTGGCCCATGGGCTGGATGTGGCAGGTGGCACCATTTCATGTCCCCCCCCCCGCTGCGTCAACCACACCCGAAGTGTCATGTGGTGGAGGAACAGCAAAATGGCTGTCCGGCCCCTGAAGCTGTCTGAGGGAGCATGACCAGGCCCCCTGGCTTAAAAAGATTGAGAACTCCTGTCCTAGAGTCAGACACGACTGGCTTTCAAGTAAGGGAGACCTTTAAAGGTTTCCTTTGCTTGAAAGCCAGTCATATCCGACTCTAGGGTTCAGTGCTCATCTCTGTTTCAAAGCCGAAGAGCCAGCGCTGTCTGCTTCTGCAGAGGTTTCTGTGGTCCTTTACATTTACCGGTATCTTTATATGTCGATGGTTTTGCTAGACCCCCTCACCTATAACTGGCCACTTTAACTGTCAGCAGCTCTCTATGATCTCTAGCAGATATCTTTCCTTTTCCTGTCATTTGCTACCTGGTCTTTTTAACTGGAGATCTCAAGGACTAAAACTGGAATGCTCTCCTTACATAATCTGTGCTCTGTACTAACCTATAAATCCATCTAAATCTCTGAGTTTTTGCCAGTTTTCAGCATGAAATCGTTTTACAGGTTCACCACAGGCGGGGAAAACTTCTGGGCTGAAGCCCTGCTTTATATTTACGGAATTTCACTTTGCCCCATTTGTTTTCTCTTCTTGTCCACCATCTCCCCAAAGATGGTCAAACTTGTGTGGTTTAGTCTCTATGTCATACACAAATTTCACCTCATTGTCCAGCCACCACCATCACCAGCGAGCAAATAAATTGAATGCCATTGCATCGGACATTATAATAATAATAATTTTGCGTCAGAAATTATTCTGGGTTGAAAGAATTTTTGCGGAAGAAACTCCGCTAAGGAAACTATTGTACTTTGACCTCTTATATCAAAGTCTTCAAAGGAGGTATAAATAAATAAGAAAGAAAATATTTAATAGCTTTGTGAATTGCAATAAGAATAACATGAATAGCAGAGAAGTCACACCATGCAGGTCCGCATGAGAGAAACTATACCTAAAGAAAAATTTCAGAGGGTCCTGAATGACACAGACTTATCACAGGGATGTTTCCTTGAAGCTTTGTTATATGGTAATCCACTAATGATAATAATGTTGTGTCGGAAATTATCCTGGTTTGAAAGGATTTTTGCAGGAGAAACTTCACTCAGGGAATGTCCAAATGAGGCTCCTTTCATGTCCCCAAGAGATGTGACAGAGACGGGTGCTCAATCCGTCATGCAGTACCTGGGTCTCAAACTGGTGGCTTGCCAGCCTTCCAGCTAACAAGGTGAGCTTCTTAACCATTAAGCCACCACAGACCCATGATCTGATTTAGCATAAAGGTGGGCCATGTACAAATGATGGGGGAAGGGAACAAAAAGGAACATTTCCTTTCCCAAACAAGGCTCACAAGCAATCTGAACATAAGCAGCAGTAGAGTGTTGCATTCTGAAGCTCTCTACCCTAATTTGAACTGAGAGAAACTTGGGGGAGATGATAGTGTTTCAGTTGATTAAGAGACGAGGAGAGAAGGGTAATCAGGCTCGTTATTGCACAGCTGCAAGTCAAACAGTTTGGTGGTGTTGTCGAACAAAATTCTGGAGCTGTGGTGTTGTTTTTGTATAGTCTTTGAGCTATGGTCCTAGTGTATGAGTCAGTGGTGTGCTGGCCCACAGGGATACAGGGACTCATCCCGGTGTGCCCCAGTGACTGGTGGGCCCCCCCAGGCAGGTAGAGGTAATGGGAATGTATGGGATTTCTCCCCCCAACCCCCCAATAGGCGCCCCATCACTTCCTGTCCACCGCCCTCCCAAGGTGCCCAACACACCCCTGGAATGAGGTCATGAAGTATCAGCACTAGCTTAGGCCTCTACAGAAGAATAGCCTCTAGTTGAGCAAGGTATCTCAAAGAACAACAAATGCAGCCTTTAATATTTCATTATATAAATTCTCAGATACTGTAAAGGTAAAGGTCACCCTTGCTCAAAAGTCAGTCGTATCTGACTCTAGGGTTCAGTACTCATCTCTGTTCTTGAAGGAGAGTTTTCTTAGTGGGTTTGGACACATTTTGGCAATGCTCAAAATATAATTTCAAAGTCCAGAGTCACATTATTTCAGGAGAGTTGTCTGACTGCTCTTCATCCACTGTCGCCGATAAAAGAATATCAATTCTTGAATTTCCCCATCTCAAATTTTTATTTACCTCACCACTTGTACCAAAGAGAATCATCAAGAGAGTGATTAGCATGATTATCAGTTGAGATTAAGAAGCCTCTATGCCCCACGATTACCTATATTTAAAAAATGGACATTTTAAGAATTGAATCTTTCATAATTCTGAGACAAAATAATCCAATAGCTTCCTTCCAAATTTCCAGGGACTGCAGTGACTCAAGTGGTTAAGACACTGACTGGAAGGTGGCAGGTAAACAGTTCAATACCCAAGTACTGCATGATGGAATGAGCTCCCATCTCTGTCCCAGCTCCTGCCAGCCTAGCAGTTCGAAAGCAAGACATTGCAAGTAGATAAATAAGGACCACTTTAATTGGAAAGTAAACAGCGTTCCGTGCACTCTGGTGTCTAGGCATGCTTGCCACATGCCCATGGAAACATCTGGAGACAGAGACAGCACTGGCTCTTTGGCTATAAACAGAGATGAGCACTGATCCCTAGAGTCGGATACGACTGGTTTTCAAGCAATGGTGACATTTATTTATTTAAATTTACCTTTAGTTATCCAGTCATTGGCTTTTGCATTTGTTGGTGTGCCCCTCCCCCATGATTTTACTTCCCAAAATAGCAATAAAAACACACCTTTTAAAAGAAGAAAAACGTTCATTTTTAGAGACATTTTTAGAGAAACTCACTTCCAAATTTCTATTTAAATGTGTTCTAACTCAGGTTTTCAAGCAGATATTTTTTACAATTACAGTTAAATTGAGAAATAGGATTCAACAGATTTGTGGTGGGGGTGGATACAAAAAGGAGAAGGACTGGAAATAGGCAGTTTAACCCATTATTGTTTGAAATAGCCTCATTGCTACACACTGATGTTAGGATGGGTGCAGAAAGAGTTGGGGACACACGAAACAACTTTTTACTCAATTCCTCTCCCCTCACCATGAAACAGACCATCATAAGTTACATGTTCACCCATGAGTGATGGATTTATAATATTGTTTTCAAAATTTATGTGAGGTTTAAATATTTCATGGCATCTGTGAGTTTGGAGGAAAATGCATTTAACAAGCCTGCCTTTCACTGTAGAACAGTCGACTTTGATAAGGATGGAGGAGGCAAAAAACTGCAACACAACAGTTTCTAAGGTAGTTTGTAAAAATTATTTATTTCTGTATCAGTTAATTAGGATGGGAGTCTTTGTTGAATGCACAAGCATTAAAAAAAGTGCTGATATTTTATGCATCTTTAACTGTAACGTGCTTCCCTGCAGCGCATTGGTAACTCCTTGACATTTAACATTCACTCACAGCAACTATAATAAGGGGGTTGATTGCTTCTTTTGCAGATGCAGTAATTTAATAACTGTGATCAGTTGCATAAATTTACTATACAACCATCTTAAGTTAGCCACATTAAAATTAAGCAAAGTTGTAATCTGTTGACAGATTATCATTTCTGAACAATGCTCCTAAAAGCATTTCAGATTAGCTGGTGCCACAAGGATTTTTGTTTTATACGCTTGTAAAAAATATATACAAGCTACTCCTCCCTCCTCCCGGTTTGATGATTAGACAATTAGGTGGTATTTCTTGCTTTTCTATTAAGTTGCCAGTTGTAGTTATTGAGATTGTTGCTATCTTTTGAATTCTGAAGGCAGCAGGGGTGAGATCGCAGAGATGTATGCTTTTGCTCAGTTGAGGCATAGCTTTGCCTTTCTGTTCAGGAAATAGAACAGAATAGGAATACGGGAAAAGTGCTTCTAGTCTTAATAGAATAATGGCATTTCCCTGGGCAGAGGAGAGTGAATGCTTATGTCTCACACCCTGGCTCATTTTGGCTCCAAGACACATGAACACCCATCTCTAAGTGCTGAAGATTTACTTGCGTACATATAGTTGAATCAGAAAAATGCAAACCCATTATTACTACGTGCAGTTGCCGCCCCTCTTTCCTTCTCATATAAATGTTTCCAAGGCAAACCAGAACACTGCTTACTAGGAGACTTAGTCGTGCTTACTAACCATACACGCAACATAAAAGAGATGCTATTTCCTACACATGTAAAGTGCCCTGATTCACTTGTGACAATTTCTACAGGTTATGGAAGACAAAAAAAGAAAAGAAAAGAGGAAGTCACTTACAGAGCTTTGCGTACAAGAGTGGGTGGGTGATGTAGCAAATTAACACAAAGGGTTTAAGTGGAAGCCAGAATTCAGGTTTTCTCAATCTTTGGTTTTTGGACTTCAATTCCCAGAAGCCTAAGTCAATTCCCCAGTGCATTGATCTGCCAATGTACTGACTTAGGCATCTGGGAATTGAAGTCCACCAGTGTTCTGCAGAACATAGTTTGGGAATCACCAAGTCTTGCAGAGCTCTGTGGAAAATTGCCACAGTGTCATGCCCTCCACTTTTGCAGATTTACAATTAATTCTCACATTACAGTGATGGGATGTAACAGGTTCTCACAAGTTCTCCAGAACCGGCAGCAACTTTTTCCAGTGTCCCGGAGAACCAGTAGCAGCTTTTGGGGGGGAACTACCTTCGGTTTAAAAGCTCTGGTTGATTTGTGCTTGGGACGGGTGCAGTGATGGGATGTCAAAAATTCTACTACCACGCCATGACGTCATGGACGTCATGGGCGTGGCCAATATCATGACGTCATGACGTCATGGGCGGAGCCAACGTCATGACATCATGACGTTGTGGGCAAGGCCAAAAATAAAAATAAATTAAAAAAAATAAACACGCACACAGACCCGTAAATAACTTAAAGAAATAAAATAAAGAAATAAATAAAATAAAAATTAAATAAAAGTACAACCACCCACCCAAAACACAAATAAATCACCCACCCACCATAAATAGAAAAGCCTCACTTACCTTCCTTGGCGCCGACGAACCTCCATGTGGCCCGGGGCCACCCGGCAAGACACGATGCCCCCGACTGCGGCCGTTTCCTCCTACGAAGGCCGCGGCCGGCCCTGCAGCCGCTGGCCACGGCCGCCACAGCCGCCTGCAGCCCCTGGCCGGCCACCGAGCTCCCACGGGCACATTGGTGCCTGCGCGGGCCATCCGCCGCCGCCGCGCCCTCCTAGGGACTTGGGCCCGACAAACCCCCATGCCCTGAGTAAGCCCGGCGGGGCTCGCCACCGCCGCATCCTCCTCCGCTGGGCGCCTGCAGCTTCCTCGGGGCGGTGCCTTTTCGGCCCAGCTCTGGCGGCGGCCATGGGCGGTCAGGGCCTGGGGCAGCAGTGGGTATGGTGTTTTCTTAGTGGCTGGAGCCACTGCTCCCCGCAGGCCCTGGCCGCCCATGGCCTCAGCCAGAGCCGGGCCGAAAAGGCACCGCCCCGAGGAAGCTGCAGGCGCCCGGCGGAGGAGGATGCGGCGGTGGCGAGCCCCGCCGGGCTTTCCCAGGGCATGGGGGTTTGTTGGGCCCAAGTCCCTAGGAGGGCGCGGCGCGGGCGGATGGACGGCCCGGGCAGGCACCAACGTGCCCGTGGGAGCTCGGTGGCCGGCTAGGGGAGGTGCTGCCGGAGCCACTCTTAAAAAGGGGCAGCTCCAGCTTTGGAAGAATTTTTTTAAAAAAATTGGAGCCATTTGGCTCCAATTTAGTGCGCATGACCAGAAACTCAATTTGATGCATGCGCAATGCGTCAGATTGAGTTTCTGCGCACGTGCAGTCAATTGGAGCCATTTTTGCTCCAATTTTTTTTAAAAAAATTTCTTTCGGTGAGGCATCCGGAACCGGACGCCTCAAAAGTGGACTCCCCTCCCGGAGAACCCTCCGGAATTGGTCCTACCGGTTCCAGGGAACCGTCTGGAACCGGGGACATCCCATCACTGGGCGGGTGGGTGTATTTTAATGTATTTTTATTTTATTAATTTAATTTAATTTATTTACGGGTTTGTGTTGTGGGTGGGTGGGTTGGTTGGTTGAGGGGTGTGTGAGAGTGCTTATTTTTATTTTATTTTATTATTTGTTATTTATTTATATATTTTTCTTTGGCCCCGCCCATGTCATGATGTTGGCTCCACCCACATAATGATGTCATTACATCAGCTCCGCCCACACTGTGATGACGTCACAGTGGGGTAGTAAAAATTTTGACATCCCACCACTGGTTGAATAGCAACATACTAACACAACCTGGCTCATTTGCTGATTTGCCGATTATTACCAGAAACATGTGCCAATAGGATTTCATTTCGGCCAATCAAAAAGCTAAGAAAGTGGCTTCATTTTGCCAGTTCAAAATTTGTTTTGGACATGAAACAAGAAAGCCACAATTAGAAGACTGATAACTGAGTTGGACAGTATCAAAAATGCTGCCTTAGATCTAAGTAAATAAGAGTTTATCCAGGATGTTCATCTTATGTATTTTTGCTGAGGTCCCCCCCCCCATCCAGTTCTCAGTTTCAAGTGCTATCAGTTGTGCCTTCTCTTAAAAAACAGAAAGATTCTCCCTCGAAGGCATTCATAAAAATTCTAACTAATCTATGCTTAATACAAGTTTACATGATGGAAGCAAGCGATCCAACCTCTCATTGACCAACTAAATCACCTTATTCTAGAACATATGCATTCTACCAGAATCCTACAGACACAATTTAGGAGCTCTAGTTCAAAACGACCTCATAACTAACCTCTGTCTGTTACATCTCTAATATCTAATTTATAGTTATTATCTGTTAATTTCCAGCACCTGGCACTTAAAAGTAGTCAAACCTCGCATAAAGAGCACTTCGTTTAAAGAGTAACTCGCTTAAAGAGCAACACTTTCTCTGAATGTTCACTTCACTTAACAAATAAAACCAACAAAAAACTCGCTTAACAAATAAATCGGGGTTCGCAATCCCCCCCACCCACACACAATTGGTCATTTACAATGGTGTTTCGCTTAAAGAGCAAACTCGCTTAAAAAGCAATTCTGTGGAACACATTATGCTCTTTAAGCGAGATACAACAGTATTTAATGTCCGCATGTCACAGAGGGACATCGAATTCAGTGCTAGAACTTGAATTTCATGTTGAAAACATTATTTATAGAAAATGCTTACTGTTAATATATAAATTATTTAATATTTAAAATTATTTTAAAATTACACACTGTCTCTATGCTACAAACTAAATTGATAAAGAGTAAGGTATGAGTCGGCTCTTTTGGTAATAAACATTCTCCATTGAGGTGGGAAGATTTGTTTGAATTTGGACTGGCCAAATTTATCTTAGCAGTGGGAGTGTGTAAATGGGCAGATTACACTGTTTCTGCTACATGTCAATTTTATACGTGTTTATTCAGAGATCCATTTATTCCATGCATATCAGAGAATAAACAAACAAATTCTTTTGATCTACTGTGGGTTTTGTTGTCATTTGTTACCTGTTTGTTCACCGCCTAGAGTGGAATACCACCAAATTGGACGGTATAGAAATACAATAAATAAATAAATAAATAAATAAATAAATACTGTAGCACTTTAAAGACTAACTGTTATATTTCATTTATTCCAGTTTTTCCAATAACCTACCACTTGTTGGTTTTGCCTTTCTGCATGCAAATTTGTATTAAAAACATGGTCTTGAAATATGGTCTTCTTTCCATCTCGTATCAAAAATTATAGTCACATTTTATATTTCTAAATGCATTTCATCCACAGTTCCCTTCACGTATTTTTTCAAATCTTTTCGGTACATATTTTAACCAAGTGGCACACAGCAAAACGCAGAAAAATACAAGCTCTGGTTTGGTCAACAGCGTAGTATAGAAGCTGATGATCAATTGGATTAGTCTATATTCAAATTCCCAAATATCTTAATTTTCAATCACACCCCCATACTAGTGTATATGTCAAAGCATGTCTAATAGGAAAATGGGTGCACATTTAGTGTGGATTAAAGTAATACAGATGACCTTTTCTTCCAACCTTACATGGCAGCCTAGGGTCTGGTTTGGTCTATCTGTTATTATTTGCATATGCAGCCTCCAGAAGAAGCCAATGAGGCAATGGAGAAAGAGGAAGGTGTGCTGTCTTTTTAATAACCAGATGTCAAGGGTGACTGCTTGACACCCATAGTCACATGACCATGCATCGTTCCTGAGCTGAGCGACTAAAAACATGATTGCGCTTGTTCCACAGTATGGGGATGCATAAGCGCCCTGTCACTTTGGATGGAGCTCTTGGCTGCTCACCTAGACAGGTGATGTGTCAGGACTCATGCTGGCAGCCTCCTGCTGGGAGAGGACCACTGCTGTGCTTGACAAATGAGATGGGACTTCACAACCAAAATTCCTGCCAAGAGGCCTCACAGTCAAACGTCTATCTTCTCATCATGAGAAGTGATGTTATGGCTTTGACATGGTGTCTCCGTTATTTAAAAGATCTCTTTAATGCTCTAAGATGATTGGGGGAAAGAGGGGAAAGCTGATGAAACTTTTAAAAGATACCTTGCCAATCTCCCCTTCTTGTTCTCCACAAAGTGTTCCACCACGACGATTACCATTAAATGCTGAATCTGTATTGCTCCCAGTACAACTGCTACCTGTTAATCTTTTATAATCAATTACCTGGTGCAAATCATGTTTGTTTGCTCCTGATTATAACTAATTACACTTCTAAATATGTTCTTTAGGCTACCAAGAGAATGTAATCTGAATGGGATAGGGAGAAGAGTGAAGGAGGGAGAAGATATCATTAAGCAGAGCAGCCTTTTAATTACTAAACTGGAATAAGAATGCAAGTCTTACAAAGCAGAGATGGGTGAATGAGTCTATGTCCTCTCTACTCCATGTATAAAAAGACTTTTCTTTCAAGTCAGTGTACATATTTGCAGACTATTCAGCAAAACTAATGGCTCTCTACATTCTTATCCATCTTTCAGCACAGGATGAGTCATTTTTTGTAGGAATTTTTTAGAGAGTGAACTCCTCAGTCAGGCTCCCCTATAACTAACCTTATCTGGGGCAGGGAAGAGAAGAGAATTAGCATTACTCATCTCCCCAAATAATGGTTGACATATTATTTACTATTACAAGGAACACAGAATTACACAAGACTACAGATTTCAAGATACATGCAGGGTGGCCTGTAAATACCCACCCAGCCACAGAGAATAGAGCTCTGCTGGGGGAGGGAGGAAGCACTCCCATTGGGCTGCTGGGCAGAGGGACTGAGTGAACTCTGTGCTGGGGGGAGGGAGGAAGCGCCCCCATTGGACTGCTCTGCAGAGGGGCAGGGCACATGCCCACAGAGAGGATTGGTAGTGACTTATGGGCTGGGGTAGGGCTTACAGAGCACCCTGTAGAATGAAATTCTTGATATGTGATTTTGAGAGATTCCAGATCAATGAAGCTCTCTTACTTCACTTCAAAATGAAAAACTTATACTTTCACAGGGACTGCTAAGATATGCAATACATTTCCAAACAGTTAAACAACAGTCATAACTTGTCTTGTTTTATAGGAGTGGTCACATTTCACTACAGAGCTTAGCATACCTAAACTGATTGATTTTTATGGGCTTGAGTCTCTTTATTTTTCTGGTGTGTAGAAAGAAGAGCTATAACAGTGATGCCAAAACTTTTACAGACCAAATGCCCAAACTTCAACTGCAAACCTACTTATTTATCACAAAGTGCCAAGAGGAGATGAAGGAAATGTTCCTGCTCAGCTGCTGGGCATAGGGGCGGGGTGAACTCTGTGCTGGGAAGAGGGAGGAAGCACTCCCATTGGGCTGCTGGGTAAAGGAGTGGGGAGAACTCTGTGCTGGGGTGATTGCACGTATGCCACAACTGAGCTATAACAGTATTTATTTGGATATTCATGTTCCTCAGTGAAGACAGTGAAATGTAAAAATCATCAAATGTAGAAATCCTAATGAAGTTCAGAAGGTTGTAGAGCACTAACTTTATCTCTTCTCACAGCTTGTTTTGCAACTTTTAATCTTACTGTATATAAATGGTATCATTAAACTTAAATCAAGGTTCTAGTTCTCTTGATAAATGAGGAAAATCCATTTTGGACTTAAGGTAAGAAACCAGCATGCGGTTTTGTGCCTTCTAGGAGTATGTGTGAGTGTTCTGTGACTGGTACAAATCTCAAAAAAACCTTGTTTTTTACACTTTACGATTTTTGTTCACTTAATACTAATATGCAGCTCACCCTCTTCCACTTTGCCTTGACCACTCACTGCCTTTTCTTTCTCTAAAGGCAGATCAGAAACATATATAATAAATACTTTATGAAGAATGCCATCCACACCTTAAATGAGATAACATGTAATTGCTTCATTTGTACAATGTACTCGATTATTTTTAATTGAAGAGCTCCTTCTAGTTTTGAATTCTGGATTGTCTTAATCATGTTTGAGAAGATAACATTCCAAACACAAGGCAAAAATCTAGCCAGAGTTTAAGACATTACAACCCCAATCTTATATACCAGGGGTTCCCAACCTTTACAAGCCGGGGGCGGGGGGCGGGGGGCGGGGGGCGGGGTGGGTCACACTCTCTCAGTAAGCTTTGAAGACCAGACAGCCATTTTGCCCTGCCTGGACAATGGGGGTGGCCATTTTGTTCCAACAGATTCAAAGGGGATGGCCATTTTGTTTCTTGAATACCCTTGGAGGGGTGGGGGAACCACATGAAATGGTGCCATGGGCTGCATCCAGCAGCCTTTAATTGGGAACCCCTGTCATATACAATGCCCAGAGAATGAGAATGTGTGAACATCTAAAGGGGTTCCACTCCATGAAGGCTATTGAGTCTGGTTTCATGGGGACAGTGAATCTTGTCCATGTTTAACTCAAATGTTACAAGCAGGATCAAGGTTGCTCAATCACATCCCCTGCCCTATGAAACTGGACTCACCAACTGTAAGGTATCACTAAATTAAATGGCAAATCAATGGGCCTGAAAACTCATTAACCTTTATGGGATTGTGCCTTATGATAATCTTTGCTCGTCCCATTCATATATCCCAAATTCTTTGATAAATGGGACTAACCTGCCTCTTTAAAGGAATACAATTATATTATCTATCTACAGGCCATGAGGAAAATCCTAGAAGTTTAACAATGGTGCCCTGCGAAGTTATATTTTACAACCCAGTGCTAATAGGTACATTTTTCAGGGTGGCTTGGCAAAACAAAAAAACAAAAACCCAAAATTATGTTAGTGGCAAGTATTTCTAATTGTTTTCTTCTCTCAGAATATACTGCTGGTGGCTGAACAAACCACTATGAATTCAGAGAAAGCTTACCTCCTCCGGGGGTGGGGAGGATGGAAAAATGATTCTTCCCAAGACCAGAGGAGAATGTTATTTCCGTTATGTGCAGCAATTAAAAATCAAAATAATGTACCTCTCATCCAATCTGATTGCCAACTTAAGAACCTTACCATGCTATGTGACTTTTTCTTGCTGAGATAGCGGGTCAGCTCTAGACAAAACAAAGACTAAACAGAAATGTTACTGAGGAAATAATAGCCATTTCCAATGATAATACACAATTTTAGCACCTACGCTCAACTGATTTAGGTGGTCGGCTAACATGTCAAACAGCCTGCCTTAGTTAGGTGAGTCTTTAATGGGTAACTGGCAGGCGCTGGCAGACTTATTTCTGTTTTAGATTTGGTTTGTCATTGGGTATCCATTACCTGCCATTCATCTTTGATCTTTTTGGACAGGCCTGATCAAAAGATGTCATTTGACCTACTCCAGTTGGCAGAAACTTGTATGACTCTCATAAAGGGGGCACCCTGGCTATAAATAAAATGACATTATTATTTTTCTGTCCTATCATGTAGAAGAGACAATTATGATAATACAGTGTCTGTCACTAGGCTCCTTGGCAAATTGCTAGCTCTCACGCAACTGTTTAGCTTTCTTATTTGTTTTTTGTCTCTTTTCTTCCATTTCAAGTGGAAAATAAAGCAGAATTGAAATCGCTAATGCTTTCGCCTCACACTTTCGACAGACTCTGGGGTTTCTCTTTATGGGGCTGACATACAGATGTGACCATCAGATTATCTTTGTCGATGGTGGGCAATCACGAGGACGCTGTGCAGTTTGCGACACCAGGCAACAATGGAACCTGTGTTTGTTTGTTTTTAGAGTTTGTTTCAGTTTTGCCCCACACAGGGGCTCAAATCAGCCTCGGAGCTGGTGAATAATGCAGCAGACAAATAAAATTACACAGTAGGTTTCTTGTACAAGTCACAATACAGGAAATGTACTCTGCTTTACTTTATTGAGAGGGAAGCTATGTATGAATCATAGACAGGTTGGAAAAGATGAATGTCAATTTGCAAATCCAAAATCCAAAAGTGCTGTGGGTAGCTTTGTGCCCACATAACAAGACAATCCAGGCCCTAATGTGGTTTTCAGCTTCTAGGGGTATTCTGGTTACTAGAAACTGCTGTTGGGGATGAGACTTTTGAATTTCTTTTGACTCCAACTCCAATAGTTCTCCAGGTATTTCCTAGGCAGAATTCTGGGAGTTGCTGTTCAAAAGAAAAGTCTGCATGTCAGTTTTTCTCACCTGTATGGCTGCTTCCTTTAGCCTGGCTAACCTCAAAAATAAAGAAACTGCCTTGGTCTTTCCTTGGAGGGCAGTTTTGGGAAGAGACAGCTTCTTCTGGTAAGCCCTGTGGCTCCCAGGAAGCAATGCTTTCTGTGTTTTCCATCCATGTAAGAGTATATGTATGTTCTTCCTTCTGACCCACCCTTTGTGAAAACTCTTATGTTGCCCACAATACAGTTAACAAATCCTCTTACACATCCCCCTTCTGGCAAAAACATCCTCCATCCATCCATAGGATCTACAGGTAACAACAAGCTCTTTTGCTCAAAAGCCAATTGTGTCTGACTCTAGGGGGTGATACTCATCTCCGTTTACAACCACAGAGCCAACACTATTTGCAGTGGCAGATGCTTCCATAATCATGTGGCAGGCATGACTAGATGCCAGAGCTGATGAAACACTGTTGCCTATCCCGCCAAAGTGGTCCCTATTTGTTGTTGTTCAGTCACACAGTCGATTCCGACCCTTTGCAACCCCATGGACCACTGTCCGCCAGGCACTCCTGTCCTCCACCACCCTACTCAACTCGCTCAGCTCTGTGGCCATTGTGTCTACAATATCATCTAGCCATCTCATTTTGGGCTGTCCCCTTCTTCTTTTGCCCTCCACCCTTCCCAGCATCAAGGCTTTCTCAAGCGAATCCTCTCTTCTCATTTGATGTCCAAAGTACTTTAGCTTCATCTTCACTATTTGACCTTCTAAGGAGCAGTCAGGGTTGATTTCTTCTAAGATTGACCTATTTGTTCTCCTTGCTGTCCAGGCAACTCTCAAAACTCTCCTCCAACACCACATTTATCTACTTGCAATTTCTTGCTTTCAAACTGCTAGTTTGGCAGGAGCTGGGACAGATGTTGAGGACTCAGTCCGTCATGCAGAATTCAGGTCTTGAACTGCTGACTTCTGACCTTCCGGTCATCAAGCTCAGCATCTTAACCACTAAGCCACTGTGGCAGAGGGAAACAAATATGCCATATTGCCTCCAGCTGGGGTTTTGCAGAAAGCAACATTAGTGTTGGTTCCTGAAAGAAGCGAACAGAAAGAGCTTGAAGCCATACACATACAATAAGGTCACCTCCACTTTTGGTGGGAAGAAACCCCCACTTCTGGTTTGGAAGATAAATAATTGGGGTGGGGGGAGACACAGTTATTTCAAAGGAGAATGATGCACCTTGGAGGCACAATTCTCTAGTATGGAGGAGAAATAAGGATAGTCTCTGTGTCTCCCAAGAATAACTTCCACTCACCATTTAGGTAGAGGAGTAGAAATGAATTAGTTAGCAAAGATTTGGTCTCTCTCCAACAATGAACCCAGTCTAATGCTTTACCCAGCAATTCTTTGAGCACATAATTTTGCCACACAAATGGATTTGTGCCCCTTTATTAGGAAGGAAGGCAACTTTGAATGATGCAACCACTCTGAGTGCAGCGAAATCCATCAGGAGACTTGGCTGGGTTGAGCTTTCTCTAATTTACCTGAGCTCATTTCTTTGTGCCTCAAACTTAATAGAGGTACATAATCACATGCGAAGTAATGAAAAATAAAGGTTCACAACAGGTAATTTGGATCAAAGGCAGATTAGCTTGAACTCTTGTGTTTATTCTCACTGAAACAAATAGAGATGCTTAGCTTCACAAATCTAATCTGAAAGTGTGTTTTGTTCACTGTTACTTCTACCACTTAACAATTATTTAGTGCCAAACTGTGTGGCAGGTGCTGTTCAGAGCACAGATGTGATGCCCGGAGGGCATAAAATCTACATTAACCAAATGAGACAGGGATGAGGAAAGAGATCAAGAGATTTACCTGTAAGTAACAGGTAAGAGTCAGGTGAGAGTCAGGGATGTAAAAGTTATGGGATGTAAAAGAAGCTCAAATTGGATGGAGGATCAGAATCGTAGGCTAACTTTGTGTGTCATCCTCTCATATTGAAGCTTCTTCCCACACTTTAAAACAACATTCTCCCAATTTCTGAAGGGTGGATTCTGCTCGAAAGTGTCCCTGTGTATGATCTTCTCATATGGCTTGAGGTTGGCTAAAAAATACATAGAGCACGAGCTTTTTCTGGATTATGATTCATGTCATTGCTCTTTTGTCGTTCTATTTCCTTAAAAATGTTTATCATATTTTAAAGCACAATACCTCACCGGCCGGGAAGTTAAAAGGAGCCTCCCTGGCCGAGGGAGGCTCAAAGACGATGACGATGCCACCGCACGAGACACCGCTGCCGCTGCGCCCTCCCGGTCCCCGTCACCAGCCAGGAGGATAAAAGGAGCCTCCCTGGCCGAGGGAGGCTCGAAAAAGGTGGCGCCGCCACTGCGCGAGACACCGCCGCCGCCATGCCCTCCCGGCCCCGTCACCGGCCGGGAGGTTAAAAGGAGCCTCCCTGGCCAAGGGAGGCTAGAAGACGCCACTGCCACCACCACGCGATATGCCGCCACCGCCGCTGCGCCCTCCCGCCCCCCGTCACCGGCCGGGAGGATAAAAGGAGCCTCCCTGGCCGAGGGAGGCTCGAAGACACCACCAATGCTTTGTTGGACTCTCTCTCGGCCAGCCGGCCTCAAAGGGAGAGAAACCTGGGGGTCTTGGGCGGTGATAGAGGACCTTGTATTGTGGGAGTCTCTTTGTGGGAGTTGGTAGTAATTTGTGATGTTGTTTTTGTATACTATGGAGGCCACCTAGAGTCAGGTTCGCCTGAGCAAGGCGGGGTATAAATTTGAAGAATAAAAATAAAAATAAATAAACCAGTCAGATATGAGTTGTTGACGAACATCATCAGGAGTAATACATATTCCCCACCTTTGCTTTGGGCATTCTCATATAGAGTTGGTATGAAACGAAGAAGCCCAAACCACTATAAGATAAAATGAATAGATAGAAGTAACACAAGTTCATGGACGTAGGGTAAATGAGAAACAATAATTTATGAACTTGTATGTAATCAGTGGAGTGGGGAATGTCTGAAAGAAAAAGTCATGGGAAAATGAGTGGGCTAGTGCAGATTGACAAACCACCAACCTGTCTTATGGAATTGTATGTTGTTGTTGTTTGTGGGGGGAACCAATGGTAATTCAATTTTTCCTCCCAAAATGTTCAATTTTGTAATTCAACTACATGCAAATTAGCATGGATTCTGGTGATTATTTCAGCCCACAAATCACACCTGCAACATGAAGTTGCAGTGTGAAACGCCACTGTATGTATCTTTTAGTCATATAGATTTTCCAAATTTATGTGTAGATTTGAGCATTTTACCCCTCCCTTGAAACCTATCACAAGGTGTATGTCATTCCTTTCCTAGTCTTGGGAAGCACAACATGGATATCTCCATATCTGACCCAAATGATTTTTTTTTCCTTCCCTACTTCCTTGTTTTCTCAACTCTTAAGCATGAAAGACCAAGTTATGAAGCTGTAAAAGTGGCCAATCCGATTTAACACAAATTATTTCTACTTTCACACATTGTATTTATTTTGCTGTCATTGTGTGACACATCTGGGATCATCCAGTGAGGTTGATTGAACTCTCAGTGAGGGATCCAAAAGGTAGAAATCTTTGCAATACATAAATAAAATTGTAAAAATGTGTGATCTTCTATAGCAGTGATGCCTAACCTTGGCACTCTAGCTGTTCTGGAACTTCAAGTCCCAGAAGCCCTGATCAGCGGGGGTGCTGGCTTGGGCTTCTGGTAATTGAAGTCCAAGAACAGCTGGAGTGCCAAGGTTAGCCACCAGGTTTCTATAGTCACTCAGAGACAGAATATATATTTTTTTAATCCAACAGGGCTCTAGTGTCACAGAATGAGTTTTGTCTCTGCATGTATGCACATTTACACACCTACTTTCAAATCTGACTTAGATAGCCAACAAAATTCTGTTGGCTCTATCATCTAACATTCTACTGTTGGAGTACACAGAAAAAGCCTCCTCAAATATTGTGGTATTTTTGAAACACAACTGGTAATGGCAAGCTTGTGTTGCTGGCTAATCTTTCTCACACTAGGTCAGGTGAAAGGAACTACAGAATGAACTCACCAAAAGGTGCCTTCATTTTGGCAGTTTCACATCTGGCTTAGGCACAGAAGATGAAGATTCTACTGTTCATGGACCTCCGTATATGTCATTATTTGCTGTTGCAACTGTGGGAATGTTAACACAGTCAATCATTTCCAAGGTACTCAAGAAGCTACCACTGTCATATAAACTTTCATTGACTTTCTGTTGCCCTGGCAAAGTGTTTCAGAACTTGATAAATGCCTAGGTATGCCCCAGCATGGCATCTAGGAAATGAATATACCTCAAAAATGACTCATCTCCTAATCGCCCTACCCTACTGCCTTATTGAAATAGAACAGTTCTCCCTTGATATGGAAAAGCACACAAATCCAGCATTAAAAGTGGATATATATTTTTTACAAGTGCCAGAATCCCCTTTGACCAGTGCAGATAGCTGAAAATGTTAATTAATTTTTTAAAAGCCAAACCATTTTAAAAAAATTCAAATGTGAGAAAAAGTGAAATCAGTGGGTTTTTCTGTTTCTAGCTCCGTGGTTCCCGATGTGGGGCACATGCCCCACAGGGGAGCAATTTGATTTTTAGGCGAGGGGGGCAAATTGAGAATGAGTGGTTAACAGTGAATCATTTGCACTGTCCTTTCTTTTATTTTTCTCTTTCATGGATGCCATGTCCTTTGGAACCTTGTTTTGACCATGTTAATGGCCTTTTAGGCTTCCTCCACATGAACAGGAGTTCACTTTTTGAATAATAAGAATAATATGTCATGTGGGAGTGGCATCAGGATTTTAGAAATGCTTGGGTGGGGCATGGCCAAAATAATAATAAATAAAGGTTGGAAACCACTGCTATAGCTGAAATTCAACGGAAGCCTATTCGAGAAGAAACTGGTATGGCTCTTTGCAGCCTTGTCTGCTGCTGGCTGGGGAAGTCCGAAAAATTGTTTTTAATGGCTAGGATTCTGGGAATTGTACAAATGTGTGATTATCTACAGTTGCACATCCAAATGCTTCTTTGGACTCAGCAGATTTCCAGTGATCTCCTTTGAAAGCACACAACCTAGTTACCCAGACTCCACTGACCGAATCCAATAGGTATAGCAATTCCAACATGAAGATATGGGGTGCGGACGGTATAATGACCCCAGCACATTGGATGATCTGAGCCCCTCTCTTTCTTTACTTTTTAAATTAGTAGTTGTAGCATCTGGTGTGTTTTTAATCTGTTTTTAATCTTTTTAGATTTTAATTTTAAATTTTAACAGTTTTAAGGTTTTTAGATGGAAGCTTCCATTTCCTAATCCTGGGTTCTACCTGCTCAGGAAAGGATAAGACTAACATCCTCTGGCTGGGGGGAGTAATGGATTTTAGCTGTTTGTGCTGTGTGTGTGTGTGTGTTCTTTTTTTTCTGACTGTAAGCCACCCTGAGTCGCCATGGCAAGTAGGCGGTGATATAAATCTAAATAAATAAATAAATAACTAAATAAATAAGAGAACTATACAGTGGTATCTTAAGTTACAAACGGTTTGAGTTACAAATTTTTCACAATACGAATGAAAATCAATTGAAAATAATGGCTCGAGTTACATATTTTTCCAGAACAAATTAACTGGTTTTCAATGTATTCCTATGGGAAACCATATTTCAAGTTATGAATTTTGTTTTTCAGTGCATTCCTATGGGAAATTTGAGTTACAAATTTTTCATAATGTGAAAAATGCCTTGGAACGCATTAGATTTGTAACTTGAGGTACCACTGTATTACCTACCGACCTACACACAGATGTTAAAGGTGAGGAGCATCTCAAAAAAGAAGGAAGTAATGAAGGACAGAATAGAAGAAGAAATGGAAAATATTTCAATTTCTGATTTCCAAAAGCATTCTAGGCTCAATGGATGATTCTCTTAGTTTTGCTTTTTCTCAGTCTATATTTTGTCATTCTCAAATGTGTTTCATTCCAAATATGAAGAATTTTTCAGAAATCCTAATGAAGATACAAAACTGAAATGACATTCTCTTCCATCCTGATTTTCTATAGTATAGTCCATCTCCTGTGTTTAGAATCCATAACAACTTCAACACAAGCTTGTAAGTTGCAAACTACACACACAGCTCACAGCAAAGATGATAAGGAAGAGAATAGCAGCAGAGATGAGAACTTTTTGCCACTGGCATCAGTGTCTGTCTCTCTGCCTGACTACATCGCTGTTATTCCAACCAAAAGGAAAGGTATATAATAATCAAATGGAGTTTGTTATTAATCCACCGATGAGGGCGTGCACTTCCCACTGTGAAGAGACCATGCATGGAATAGTAAATCCTATATGTATATCATCCAGTTATGGTGGGTTTTCTCCCTACCGCCTCCTCTTTCTTTTTTGCTTTGCTCTTGGTTAAACTATGTCAGTTGCCTGTCTTCTAATTAGATATTTTCACCCTCCTTAGGATATCAATTCATGGAGAGACTTAAACATGTTAAAAGCAGGGGAGCTGGGGTTGTGAATAATTCACACCGCCAACATTGCCTTGCATAAAAGGACTCTGATTCTCATTCTTGGATTTGAGGATGTAATAGAGCCATCCAGGTTTTTCAGCTGAAGAATCTCACACGGCTTCTCACTTCAGAAGAAATAATACATGTTTACATAAACTACCTTATTTCTTTCCAGTTAAATATAAAAAATACAGTAATACCTCATATAACATTAGTATCGAATAACACTAAAATCGCATAACATTAAGGAATCTGGGGGGAAGAATTGCATCAGATAACATTAATATCCTATGGGATGCTTCAGATAACAACCGCTAAAGCCTGTGTGGTTACAATGTATCTCTATGGATCCCATAGGATTTTAACATGCATCAGATAACACTAAAAATCATATAACACCAAGACTTGTGGAACCAGGTTTTAGTGTTATATGAGGTTTTACTGTACACAATGTATGACTCACGATAATCCAATTTTCTTTTACATTCACTTTTTACCACAGAGGGGTCAAATTCTGACTGAGTCAGAGTATAGGGAAAAGATTTTTTGGAATAGTAGCCGTGTTAATCTGTGGTTCAGGCATATCAGGAAAAAAAACAAAATAAAATAAAAAACACTGTAGCACTTTAAAGACTAACTGCTATATTTTTATGGTTAGCTTTCCTGGATCAAGTCCACTTCATCAGACCATCATCTTTTCGCCTCCATTTTGCTCTTTCTTCATCACACCTATCTCCACCACCATGTCAAGTGCAGGTAATACCAGTTAGGGCAAAAAGCTTCAAAGGGGCAGCCATTTTATTTCTTGAATGTCCATGGAGGGGGTGGAGGGCCACATGAAATGGTGCTGTGGGCTATATCTGGCCCATGGGCCTAAGGTTGGGAACCTCTGGGTTAGGGTATTCTGGGAACAGAAACAGAATGGATGACAACACTTAGCCAGCCAGCAGATTAAGCTGGGGAGTTTCATATTTCCTACCTTTGAAATGAACTAAAATGCACCTATCTTGCTTTCATGAACTATGAATTGAGTTGCAGAAGAGGGGAAGGGTGGGGAAATGTTTTTTTACATTGTATGCAACATTTCCTCCCCAAAATTTTCCTGTTGGTAGAGAACAACCTACTCCCTGTAGTTAACCCCACAAAATCCTGTGAACTAATATAAGATGAGAGGCAGCAAATGACACAAGCCCAACTCAGTGGATTTAATAACGAAATCTATCAGTGTGAGCCCCAAACTCGTCTCATATTCAAGGTGGCAAGGCTTCCAGAACAAGCCACCATTTTAATTCAGCCCCTAATACATGTACTGATGAGAAACTGGTCTGAGAGATATGAGGAACATGGCAGGAAGAGAAGAGGGCAATGATGGTGAGAAAATGGCTCCAAGCTATCTGAAAGAGCATATTTCTATATATGAGCCCAGGTTTAAGCTCATCTTGCATTCTTGGTTCATGTACACTAGGTGTTGCTATAATTCCTTAGCTGTACTTACTATCAATGACTGATCAGCTGCATAGAGTAATTCATTGGTATTGTTTCTATTAATGGCTTTAGCTTTTTGGCTTATGCTGTCTATATAGGCAATGAATAATAATGGTGATAATACGCTTCGCTGTCTCACTCCAGATGTTACTGCAAAAGGTTGTAATCTTCCTTGATTTGTTCTAACTACACTTCTGCAGTTACTATATAAGCCTTTATAATCCAATAAGATGTTCATTTACTCCACATTGGTTCACCTGATAGCCATAACAGTTTCCTGTCACCTCTATCAAATGCCTTCTCTTGGTCTACACATGTGACAAAAGTTATCCTTAATGCATTCTAGATTTTCTCTATTAGTTGTTTAAGTGTAAAAATTGCATCTCTAAAGCATATGTTTTTTTCTGAAGCCCATATGTTCTTCTGCTAGTTGTGGTTCTCTAACTAGTCTCATCTGTGCTTCTATTATATTGGCTTGTATGCCAATAAAGGTTATCTTATATATTATCTTGGCATACATTTTCCCTGCATGGCTTAAGAGTGAGAATTAGATGCCTTATTGCTTTTAATATTCTAATTCAGGGTTTCTCAACCTAGGGTCCCCAAATGTTCTTGGACTTCAATTCCCAGAATCCCTGGTCAGCAGGTGTATTGATTTGGGCTTTTTGGAACTGAAGTCCAAGAACATCCGGGGATCCAAGGTTGGCAAACCCTGCTCTAATTAATATATCATATTGGTCAGGCAAAAGGAACTGCAGAATGAACTCACCAAAGGTGCCTTCATTTTGGCAGTTTTGTGTCTGATGTGGACACAAGAAGAAGAAGGAAGAGGAGCTGTTGCTGCTGATTTGGCTTAAAAATACCCTAAATGAAATCTTTGTTCTTCCATTCCTGAACTGGAGAGAGCTTCCTTATTTTTACTGGGCACCATTCCTCTCATGAGC